>OY282513.1:82690073-83410399 GCA_958296145.1 Hydrotaea cyrtoneurina
GTCAATTCCAACGTCATATTCAGTTTGAACATGCTAAACAATCTGAAATATTGGACATTCAGGCTATTTTCATTTGTCTGGCTGGTTTTATAACTCTGATCACTTTGATTATTCGTGCCATTTGACGATTTCGGTCAACTCCAACGTTGTATTGACTTTTAACATGATAAACATTCTGAATTACTGGACGTGCAGGCTATTTTCATTTGTCTGGCTGGTTTTATAACTCTGTTCAGTTTGATTACTCTTGCCATTTGACGAATTCGGTCAGTTCCAACGTCATATTCAGTTTGAACATGCTAAACAATCTGAAATATTGGACATTCAGGCTATTTTCATTTGTCTGGCTGGTTTTATAACTCTGATCACTTTGATTATTCGTGCCATTTGACGATTTCGGTCAACTCCAACGTTGTGTTGACTTTTAACATGATGAACATTCTGAATTACTGGACGTGCAGGCTATTTTCATTTGTCTGGCTGGTTTTATAACTCTGTTCAGTTTGATTACTCTTGCCATTTGACGAATTCGGTCAATTCCAACGTTGTATTGACTTTTAACATGATAAACATTCTGAATTACTGGACGTGCAGGCTATTTTCATTTGTCTGGCTGGTTTTATAACTCTGTTCAGTTTGATTACTCTTGCCATTTGACGAATTCGGTCAATTCCAACGTTGTATTGACTTTTAACATGATGAACATTCTGAATTATTGGACATGCATACTATTTTGATTTGTCTGGTTGGTTTTATCACTCTGATCACTTTGATTATTCATGCCATTTGACGAATTCGGTCAATTCCGACGTTATATTCACTTTGAACATGCAGAACAATCTGATTTATTGGACATGCAGGTTATTTTCATTTGTCTGGCTGGTTTTATAACTCTGATCACTTTGATAATTCATGTCATTTGACGAATTCGGTAAATTCCAACGTTGAACATGCTGAACAATCTGAATTATTGTACATTCAGGTTATTTTCATTTGTCTGGCTGGTTTTATAACTCTGATCATTTCGATTATTCGTGCCATTTGACGAATTCGGTCAATTCCAACGTTGTATTGACTTTTAACATGATGAACATTCCGAATTACTGGACATGCAGGCTATTTTCATTTGTCTGGCTGGTTTTATAACTCTGTTCAGTTTGATTACTCTTGCCATTTGACGAATTCGGTCAATTCCAACGTTGTATTGACTTTTAACATGCTGAACAATCTTAATTATTGGACATTCAGGCTATTTTCATTTGTCTAGCTGGTTTTATAACTCTGATCACTTTGATTATTCGTGCTATTTTACGATTTCGGCAATTCCAACACTGTATTGACTTTTAACGTCAATTCCAACGTTGTATTGACTTTTAACATGATGAACATTCTGAATTATTGGACATTCATTCTATTTTGATTTGTCTGGTTGGTTTTATCACTCTGATCACTTTGATTATTCATGCCATTTGACGAATTCGGTCAATTCCGACGTTATATTCACTTTGAACATGCAGAACAATCTGATTTATTGGACATGCAGGTTATTTTCATTTGTCTGGCTGGTTTTATAACTCTGATCACTTTGATAATTCATGTCATTTGACGAATTCGGTAAATTCCAACGTTGAACATGCTGAACAATCTGAATTATTGTACATTCAGGTTATTTTCATTTGTCTGGCTGGTTTTATAACTCTGATCATTTCGATTATTCGTGCCATTTGACGAATTCGGTCAATTCCAACGTTGTATTGACTTTTAACATGATGAACATTCCGAATTACTGGACATGCAGGCTATTTTCATTTGTCTGGCTGGTTTTATAACTCTGTTCAGATTGATTACTCTTGCCATTTGACGAATTCGGTCAATTCCAACGTTGTATTGACTTTTAACATGCTGAACAATCTTAATTATTGGACATTCAGGCTATTTTCATTTGTCTAGCTGGTTTTATAACTCGGATCACTTTGATTATTCGTGCCATTTGACGATTTCGGTCAACTCCAACGTTGAACATGCTGAACAATCTGAATTATTGGACATTCAGGCTATTTTCATTTGTCTGGCTGGATTTATAACTCTGTTCAGTTTGATTACTCATGTCATTTGACGAATTCGGTCAATTCCAACGTTGTATTGACTTTTAACATGATGAACATTCTGAATTATTGGACATTCATATTATTTTGATTTGTCTGGTTGGTTTTATCACTCTGATCACTTTGATTATTCATGCCATTTGACGAATTCGGTCAATTCCAACGTTATATTCACTTTGAACATGCAGAACAATCTGAATTATTGGACATTCAGGCTATTTTCATTTGTCTGGCTGGTTTTATAACTCTGATCACTTTCATAATTCATGTCATTTGACGAATTCGGTCAATTCCAACGTTATATTCACTTTGAAAATGCTCAACAATCTGATTTATTGGACATTCAGACTATTTTGATTTGTCTGGTTGGTTTTATCACTCTGATCACTTTGATTATTCATGCCATTTGGGGAATTCGGTCAATTCCAAAGTTATATTCACTTTGAACATGCTGAACAATCTGAATTATTGGACATTCAGGCTATTTTCGTTTGTCTGGCTGGTTTTATAACTCTGATCACTTTGATTATTCGTGTCATTTGACGAATTCGGTAAATTCCAACGTTATATTCTCTTTGAACATCGGTCAATTCCATCGTTGTATTTGACGAATTCGGTCAATTCCAACGTTGTATTGACTTTTAACATGCTGAAAAATCAAAGTTATTGCACATTCATACTATTTTGATTTGTCTGGTTGGTTTTATCACTCTGATCACTTTGATTATTCATGCCATTTGACGAATTCGGTCAATTCCAACGTCATATTCACTTTGAACATGCTAAACAATCTAAATTATTGGACATTCAGGCTATTTTCATTTGTCTGGCTGGTTTTATAACTCTGTTCAGTTTGATTACTCTTGCCATTTGACGAATTCGGTCAATTCCAACGTTGTATTGACTTTTAACATGATGAACATTCTGAATTATTGGACATTCATACTATTTTGATTTGTCTGGTTGGTTTTATCACTCTGATCACTTTGATTATTCATGCCATTTGACGAATTCGGTCAATTCCAACGTCATATTCACTTTGAACATGCTAAACAATCTGAATTATTGGACATTCAGGCTATTTTCATTTGTCTGGCTGGATTTATAACTCTGATCACTTTGTTTATTCGTGCCATTTGACGATTTCGGTCAACTCCAACGTTGTATTGACTTTTAACATGATGAACATTCTGAATTACTGGACATTCATACTATTTTGATTTGTCTGGTTGGTTTTATCACTCTGATCACTTTGATTATTCTTGCCATTTGACGAATTCGGTCAATTCCAACGTTATATTCACTTTGAACATGCAGAACAATCTGAATTATTGGACATTCAGGCTATTTTCATTTGTTTGGCTGGTTTTTGTAACTCTGATCACTTTGATTATTCATGCCATTTGGGGAATTCGGTCAATTCCAACGTTATATTCACTTTGAACAGGCTCAACAATCTGACTTATTGGACATTCAGACTATTTTGATTTGTCTGGTTGGTTTTATCACCTCTGATCACTTTGATTGTTCGTGCCATTTGACGAATTCGGTCAATTCCAACGTTGTATTGACTTTTAACATGATGAACATTCTGAATTACTGGACATGCAGGCTATTTTAATTTGTCTGGTTGGTTTTATCACCTCTGATCACTTTGATTGTCCTTGCCATTTGACGAATTCGGTCAATTCCAACGTTATATTCACTTTGAACATGCAGAACAATCTGAATTATTGGACATTCAGGCTATTTTCATTTGTTTGGCTGGTTTTTGTAACTCTGATCACTTTGATTATTCATGCCATTTGGGGAATTCGGTCAATTCCAACGTTATATTCACTTTGAACAGGCTCAACAATCTGACTTATTGGACATTCAGACTATTTTGATTTGTCTGGTTGGTTTTATCACTCTGATCACTTTGATTATTCTTGCCATTTGACGAATTCGGTCAATTCCAACGTTATATTCACTTTGAACATGCAGAACAATCTGAATTATTGGACATTCAGGCTATTTTCATTTGTTTGGCTGGTTTTATAACTCTGATCACTTTGATTATTCTTGTCATTTGACGAATTCGGTCAATTCCAACGTCATATTCAGTTTGAACATGCTAAACAATCTGAAATATTGGACATTCAGGCTATTTTCATTTGTCTGGCTGGTTTTATAACTCTGATCACTTTGATTATTCGTGCCATTTGACGATTTCGGTCAACTCCAACGTTGTATTGACTTTTAACATGATAAACATTCTGAATTACTGGACGTGCAGGCTATTTTCATTTGTCTGGCTGGTTTTATAACTCTGTTCAGTTTGATTACTCTTGCCATTTGACGAATTCGGTCAATTCCAACGTCATATTCAGTTTGAACATGCTAAACAATCTGAAATATTGGACATTCAGGCTATTTTCATTTGTCTGGCTGGTTTTATAACTCTGATCACTTTGATTATTCGTGCCATTTGACGATTTCGGTCAACTCCAACGTTGTGTTGACTTTTAACATGATGAACATTCTGAATTACTGGACGTGCAGGCTATTTTCATTTGTCTGGCTGGTTTTATAACTCTGTTCAGTTTGATTACTCTTGCCATTTGACGAATTCGGTCAATTCCAACGTTGTATTGACTTTTAACATGATAAACATTCTGAATTACTGGACGTGCAGGCTATTTTCATTTGTCTGGCTGGTTTTATAACTCTGTTCAGTTTGATTACTCTTGCCATTTGACGAATTCGGTCAATTCCAACGTTGTATTGACTTTTAACATGATGAACATTCTGAATTATTGGACATTCATACTATTTTGATTTGTCTGGTTGGTTTTATCACTCTGATCACTTTGATTATTCATGCCATTTGACGAATTCGGTAAATTCCAACGTTATATTCACTGTGAACATGCAGAACAATCTGAATTATTGGACATTCAGGCTATTTTCATTTGTCTGGCTGGTTTTATAACTCTGATCACTTTGATTATTCGTGCCATTTGACGATTTCGGTCAACTCCAACGTTGTGTTGACTTTTAACATGATGAACATTCTGAATTATTGGACATTCAGGCTATTTTCATTTGTCTGGCTGGTTTTATAACTCTGTTCAGTTTGATTACTCTTGTCATTTGACGAATTCGGTTAATTCCAACGTTGTATTGACTTTTAACATGATGAACATTCTGAATTATTGGACATTCATATTATTTTGATTTGTCTGGTTGGTTTTATCACTCTGATCACTTTGATTATTCATGCCATTTGACGAATTCGGTCAATTCCAACGTTATATTCACTTTGAACATGCAGAACAATCTGAATTATTGGACATTCAGGCTATTTTCATTTGTCTGGCTGGTTTTATAACTCTGATCACTTTGATTATTCGTGCCATTTGACGATTTCGGTCAACTCCAACGTTGTGTTGACTTTTAACATGATGAACATTCTGAATTATTGGACATTCAGGCTATTTTCATTTGTCTGGCTGGTTTTATAACTCTGTTCAGTTTGATTACTCTTGTCATTTGACGAATTCGGTTAATTCCAACGTTGTATTGACTTTTAACATGATGAACATTCTGAATTATTGGACATTCATATTATTTTGATTTGTCTGGTTGGTTTTATCACTCTGATCACTTTGATTATTCATGCCATTTGACGAATTCGGTCAATTCCAACGTTATATTCACTTTGAACATGCAGAACAATCTGAATTATTGGACATTCAGGCTATTTTCATTTGTCTGGCTGGTTTTATAACTCTGATCACTTTGATAATTCATGTCATTTGACGAATTCGGTCAATTCCAACGTCATATTCACTTTGAACATGCTAAACAATCTAAATTATTGGACATTCAGGCTATTTTCATTTGTCTGGCTGGTTTTATAACTCTGTTCAGTTTGATTACTCTTGCCATTTGACGAATTCGGTCAATTCCAACGTTGTATTGACTTTTAACATGATAAACATTCTGAATTACTGGACGTGCAGGCTATTTTCATTTGTCTGGCTGGTTTTATAACTCTGTTCAGTTTGATTACTCTTGCCATTTGACGAATTCGGTCAATTCCGACGTTATATTCACTTTGAACATGCAGAACAATCTGATTTATTGGACATGCAGGTTATTTTCATTTGTCTGGCTGGTTTTATAACTCTGATCACTTTGATAATTCATGTCATTTGACGAATTCGGTAAATCCCAACGTTGAACATGCTGAACAATCTGAATTATTGTACATTCAGGTTATTTTCATTTGTCTGGCTGGTTTTATAACTCTGATCATTTCGATTATTCGTGCCATTTGACGAATTCGGTCAATTCCAACGTTGTATTGACTTTTAACATGATGAACATTCCGAATTACTGGACATGCAGGCTATTTTCATTTGTCTGGCTGGTTTTATAACTCTGTTCAGTTTGATTACTCTTGCCATTTGACGAATTCGGTCAATTCCAACGTTGTATTGACTTTTAACATGATGAACATTCTGAATTATTGGACATTCATATTATTTTGATTTGTCTGGTTGGTTTTATCACTCTGATCACTTTGATTATTCATGCCATTTGACGAATTCGGTAAATTCCAACGTTATATTCACTGTGAACATGCAGAACAATCTGAATTATTGGACATTCAGGCTATTTTCATTTGTCTGGCTGGTTTTATAACTCTGATCACTTTGATTATTCGTGCCATTTGACGATTTCGGTCAACTCCAACGTTGTGTTGACTTTTAACATGATGAACATTCTGAATTATTGGACATTCAGGCTATTTTCATTTGTCTGGCTGGTTTTATAACTCTGTTCAGTTTGATTACTCTTGTCATTTGACGAATTCGGTTAATTCCAACGTTGTATTGACTTTTAACATGATGAACATTCTGAATTATTGGACATTCATATTATTTTGATTTGTCTGGTTGGTTTTATCACTCTGATCACTTTGATTATTCATGCCATTTGACGAATTCGGTCAATTCCAACGTTATATTCACTTTGAACATGCAGAACAATCTGAATTATTGGACATTCAGGCTATTTTCATTTGTCTGGCTGGTTTTATAACTCTGATCACTTTGATAATTCATGTCATTTGACGAATTCGGTCAATTCCAACGTTATATTCACTTTGAACATGCTGAACAATATGAATTATTGGACATTCAGGCTATTTTCATTTGTCTGGCTGTTTTTATAACTCTGATCACTTTGATTATTCGTGCCATTTGACGATTTCGGTCAACTCCAACGTTGTGTTGACTTTTAACATGATGAACATTCTGAATTACTGGACGTGCAGGCTATTTTCATTTGCCTGGCTGGTTGTATAACTCGATTCAGTTTGATTACTCTTGCCATTTGACGAATTCGGTCAATTCCAAAGTTGTATTGACTTTTAACATGATGAACATTCTGAATTATTGGACATTCATACTATTTTGATTTGTCTGGTTGGTTTTATCACTCTGATCACTTTAATTATTCATGCCATTTGACGAATTCGGTCAATTCCAACGTTATATTCACTTTGAACATGCTGAACAATCTGAATTATTGGACATTCAGGCTATTTTCATTTGTCTGGCTGGTTTTATAACTCTGATCATTTTGATTATTCGTGCCATTTGACGATTTCGGCAATTACAACGTTGTATTGGCTTTCAACATGATGAACATTATGAATTACTGGACATGAAGGCTATTTTCATTTGTATGGTTGGTTTTACAACTCTGATCATATTGATTACTCTTGTCATTTGACGAATTCGGTCAATTTCAACGTTATATTCACTTTGAACATGCTCAACAATCTGAATTATTGGACATTCAGGCTATTTTCATTTGTCTGGCTGTTTTTATAACTCTGATAATTTCGATTATTCGTGCCATTTGACGAATTCGGTCAATTCCAACGTTGTATTGACTTTTAATGTTATAAAAGTCAAAGGCTATTTTCATTTGTCTGGCTGGTTTTATAACTCTGTTCAGTTTGATTACTCTTGCCATTTGACGAATTCGGTCAATTCGAACGTTGTATTGACTTTTAACATGCTGAACAATCTTAATTATTGGACATTCAGGCTATTTTCATTTGTCTAGCTGGTTTTATTCGTTGTTCAATTCCAACGTTATATTCACTTTGAACATGCAGAACAATCTGAATTATTGGACATTCAGGCTATTTTCATTTGTCTGGCTGGTTTTATAACTCTGATCACTTTCATAATTCATGTCATTTGACGAATTCGGTCAATTCCAACGTTATATTCACTTTGAAAATGCTCAACAATCTGATTTATTGGACATTCAGACTATTTTGATTTGTCTGGCTGGTTTTATAACTCTGATCACTTTGATTATTCGTGTCATTTGACGAATTCGGTAAATTCCAACGTTATATTCTCTTTGAACATCGGTCAATTCCAACGTTGTATTTGACGAATTCGGTCAATTCCAACGTTGTGTTGACTTTGAACATGCTGAACAATCTTAATTATTGGACATTCAGGCTATTTTCATTTGTCTAGCTGGTTTTATTCGTTGTTCAATTCCAACGTTATATTCACTTTGAACATGCAGAACAATCTGAATTATTGGACATTCAGGCTATTTTCATTTGTCTGGCTGGTTTTATCACTCTGATCACTTTGATTATTCATGCCATTTGACGAATTCGGTCAATTCCAACGTTATATTCACTTTGAACATGCTGAACAATCTTAATTATTGGACATTCAGGCTATTTTCATTTGTCTAGCTGGTTTTATTCGTTGTTCAATTCCAACGTTATATTCACTTTGAACATGCAGAACAATCTGAATTATTGGACATTCAGGCTATTTTCATTTGTCTGGTTGGTTTTATCACTCTGATCACTTTGATTATTCATGGCATTTGGGGAATTCGGTCAATTCCAAAGTTATATTCACTTTGAACATGCTGAACAATCTGAATTATTGGACATTCAGGCTATTTTCGTTTGTCTGGCTGGTTTTATAACTCTGATCACTTTGATTATTCGTGTCATTTGACGAATTCGGTAAATTCCAACGTTATATTCTCTTTGAACATCGGTCAATTCCAACGTTGTATTTGACGAATTCGGTCAATTCCAACGTTGTGTTGACTTTTAACATGCTGAAAAATCTGAGTTATTGCACATTCATACTATTTTGATTTGTCTGGTTGGTTTTATCACTCTGATCACTTTGATTATTCATGCCATTTGACGAATTCGGTCAATTCCAACGTCATATTCACTTTGAACATGCTAAACAATCTGAATTATTGGACATTCAGGCTATTTTCATTTGTCTGGCTGGTTTTATAACTCTGTTCAGTTTGATTACTCGTGCCATTTGACGAATTCGGTCAATTCCAACGTTGTATTGACTTTTAACATGATGAACATTCTGAATTATTGGACATTCATACTATTTTGATTTGTCTGGTTGGTTTTATCACTCTGATCACTTTGATTATTCATGCCATTTGACGAATTCGGTCAATTCCAACGTCATATTCACTTTGAACATTCTAAACAATCTGAATTATTGGACATTCAGGCTATTTTCATTTATCTGGCTGGATTTATAACTCTGATCACTTTGTTTATTCGTGCCATTTGACGATTTCGGTCAACTCCAACGTTGTATTGACTTTTAACATGATGAACATTCTGAATTACTGGACATTCATACTATTTTGATTTGTCTGGTTGGTTTTATCACTCTGATCACTTTGATTATTCTTGCCATTTGACGAATTCGGTCAATTCCAACGTTATATTCACTTTGAACATGCAGAACAATCTGAATTATTGGACATTCAGGCTATTTTCATTTGTCTGGCTGGTTTTTGTAACTCTGATCACTTTGATTATTCATGCCATTTGGGGAATTCGGTCAATTCCAACGTTATATTCACTTTGAACAGGCTCAACAATCTGACTTATTGGACATTCAGACTATTTTGATTTATCTGGTTGGTTTTATCACCTCTGATCACTTTGATTGTTCGTGCCATTTGACGAATTCGGTCAATTCCAACGTTGTATTGACTTTTAACATGATGAACATTCTGAATTACTGGACATGCAGGCTATTTTAATTTGTCTGGT
Source organism: Hydrotaea cyrtoneurina (assembly GCA_958296145.1). NCBI lineage: Eukaryota > Metazoa > Arthropoda > Insecta > Diptera > Muscidae > Hydrotaea > Hydrotaea cyrtoneurina. The sequence goes on from OY282513.1 coordinate 82,700,325, forward strand.
TGGTTTTATCACCTCTGATCACTTTGATTGTCCTTGCCATTTGACGAATTCGGTCAATTCCAACGTTATATTCACTTTGAACATGCAGAACAATCTGAATTATTGGACATTCAGGCTATTTTCATTTGTCTGGCTGGTTTTATAACTCTGATCACTTTGATTATTCTTGTCATTTGACGAATTCGGTCAATTCCAACGTCATATTCAGTTTGAACATGCTAAACAATCTGAAATATTGGACATTCAGGCTATTTTCATTTGTCTGGCTGGTTTTATAACTCTGATCACTTTGATTATTCGTGCCATTTGACGATTTCGGTCAACTCCAACGTTGTATTGACTTTTAACATGATAAACATTCTGAATTACTGGACGTGCAGGCTATTTTCATTTGTCTGGCTGGTTTTATAACTCTGTTCAGTTTGATTACTCTTGCCATTTGACGAATTCGGTCAATTCCAACGTCATATTCAGTTTGAACATGCTAAACAATCTGAAATATTGGACATTCAGTCTATTTTCATTTGTCTGGCTGGTTTTATAACTCTGATCACTTTGATTATTCGTGCCATTTGACGATTTCGGTCAACTCCAACGTTGTGTTGACTTTTAACATGATGAACATTCTGAATTACTGGACGTGCAGGCTATTTTCATTTGTCTGGCTGGTTTTATAACTCTGTTCAGTTTGATTACTCTTGCCATTTGACGAATTCGGTCAATTCCAACGTTGTATTGACTTTTAACATGATAAACATTCTGAATTACTGGACGTGCAGGCTATTTTCATTTGTCTGGCTGGTTTTATAACTCTGTTCAGTTTGATTACTCTTGCCATTTGACGAATTCGGTCAATTCCAACGTTGTATTGACTTTTAACATGATGAACATTCTGAATTATTGGACATTCATACAATTTTGATTTGTCTGGTTGGTTTTATCACTCTGATCACTTTGATTATTCATGCCATTTGACGAATTCGGTCAATTCCGACGTTATATTCACTTTGAACATGCAGAACAATCTGATTTATTGGACATGCAGGTTATTTTCATTTGTCTGGCTGGTTTTATAACTCTGATCACTTTGATAATTCATGTCATTTGACGAATTCGGTAAATTCCAACGTTGAACATGCTGAACAATCTGAATTATTGTACATTCAGGTTATTTTCATTTGTCTGGCTGGTTTTATAACTCTGATCATATTGATTACTCTTGTCATTTGACGAATTCGGTCAATTTCAACGTTATATTCACTTTGAACATGCTCAACAATCTGAATTATTGGACATTCAGGCTATTTTCATTTGTCTGGCTGTTTTTATAACTCTGATAATTTCGATTATTCGTGCCATTTGACGAATTCGGTCAATTCCAACGTTGTATTGACTTTTAATGTTATAAAAGTCAAAGGCTATTTTCATTTGTCTGGCTGGTTTTATAACTCTGTTCAGTTTGATTACTCTTGCCATTTGACGAATTCGGTCAATTCGAACGTTGTATTGACTTTTAACATGCTGAACAATCTTAATTATTGGACATTCAGGCTATTTTCATTTGTCTAGCTGGTTTTATTCGTTGTTCAATTCCAACGTTATATTCACTTTGAACATGCAGAACAATCTGAATTATTGGACATTCAGGCTATTTTCATTTGTCTGGCTGGTTTTATAACTCTGATCACTTTCATAATTCATGTCATTTGACGAATTCGGTCAATTCCAACGTTATATTCACTTTGAAAATGCTCAACAATCTGATTTATTGGACATTCAGACTATTTTGATTTGTCTGGCTGGTTTTATAACTCTGATCACTTTGATTATTCGTGTCATTTGACGAATTCGGTAAATTCCAACGTTATATTCTCTTTGAACATCGGTCAATTCCAACGTTGTATTTGACGAATTCGGTCAATTCCAACGTTGTGTTGACTTTGAACATGCTGAACAATCTTAATTATTGGACATTCAGGCTATTTTCATTTGTCTAGCTGGTTTTATTCGTTGTTCAATTCCAAAGTTATATTCACTTTGAACATGCAGAACAATCTGAATTATTGGACATTCAGGCTATTTTCATTTGTCTGGCTGGTTTTATCACTCTGATCACTTTGATTATTCATGCCATTTGACGAATTCGGTCAATTCCAACGTTATATTCACTTTGAACATGCTGAACAATCTTAATTATTGGACATTCAGGCTATTTTCATTTGTCTAGCTGGTTTTATTCGTTGTTCAATTCCAACGTTATATTCACTTTGAACATGCAGAACAATCTGAATTATTGGACATTCAGGCTATTTTCATTTGTCTGGTTGGTTTTATCACTCTGATCACTTTGATTATTCATGCCATTTGGGGAATTCGGTCAATTCCAAAGTTATATTCACTTTGAACATGCTGAACAATCTGAATTATTGGACATTCAGGCTATTTTCGTTTGTCTGGCTGGTTTTATAACTCTGATCACTTTGATTATTCGTGTCATTTGACGAATTCGGTAAATTCCAACGTTATATTCTCTTTGAACATCGGTCAATTCCAACGTTGTATTTGACGAATTCGGTCAATTCCAACGTTGTGTTGACTTTTAACATGCTGAAAAATCTGAGTTATTGCACATTCATACTATTTTGATTTGTCTGGTTGGTTTTATCACTCTGATCACTTTGATTATTCATGCCATTTGACGAATTCGGTCAATTCCAACGTCATATTCACTTTGAACATGCTAAACAATCTGAATTATTGGACATTCAGGCTATTTTCATTTGTCTGGCTGGTTTTATAACTCTGTTCAGTTTGATTACTCGTGCCATTTGACGAATTCGGTCAATTCCAACGTTGTATTGACTTTTAACATGATGAACATTCTGAATTATTGGACATTCATACTATTTTGATTTGTCTGGTTGGTTTTATCACTCTGATCACTTTGATTATTCATGCCATTTGACGAATTCGGTCAATTCCAACGTCATATTCACTTTGAACATTCTAAACAATCTGAATTATTGGACATTCAGGCTATTTTCATTTATCTGGCTGGATTTATAACTCTGATCACTTTGTTTATTCGTGCCATTTGACGATTTCGGTCAACTCCAACGTTGTATTGACTTTTAACATGATGAACATTCTGAATTACTGGACATTCATACTATTTTGATTTGTCTGGTTGGTTTTATCACTCTGATCACTTTGATTATTCTTGCCATTTGACGAATTCGGTCAATTCCAACGTTATATTCACTTTGAACATGCAGAACAATCTGAATTATTGGACATTCAGGCTATTTTCATTTGTCTGGCTGGTTTTTGTAACTCTGATCACTTTGATTATTCATGCCATTTGGGGAATTCGGTCAATTCCAACGTTATATTCACTTTGAACAGGCTCAACAATCTGACTTATTGGACATTCAGACTATTTTGATTTATCTGGTTGGTTTTATCACCTCTGATCACTTTGATTGTTCGTGCCATTTGACGAATTCGGTCAATTCCAACGTTGTATTGACTTTTAACATGATGAACATTCTGAATTACTGGACATGCAGGCTATTTTAATTTGTCTGGTTGGTTTTATCACCTCTGATCACTTTGATTGTCCTTGCCATTTGACGAATTCGGTCAATTCCAACGTTATATTCACTTTGAACATGCAGAACAATCTGAATTATTGGACATTCAGGCTATTTTCATTTGTCTGGCTGGTTTTATAACTCTGATCACTTTGATTATTCTTGTCATTTGACGAATTCGGTCAATTCCAACGTCATATTCAGTTTGAACATGCTAAACAATCTGAAATATTGGACATTCAGGCTATTTTCATTTGTCTGGCTGGTTTTATAACTCTGATCACTTTGATTATTCGTGCCATTTGACGATTTCGGTCAACTCCAACGTTGTATTGACTTTTAACATGATAAACATTCTGAATTACTGGACGTGCAGGCTATTTTCATTTGTCTGGCTGGTTTTATAACTCTGTTCAGTTTGATTACTCTTGCCATTTGACGAATTCGGTCAATTCCAACGTCATATTCAGTTTGAACATGCTAAACAATCTGAAATATTGGACATTCAGTCTATTTTCATTTGTCTGGCTGGTTTTATAACTCTGATCACTTTGATTATTCGTGCCATTTGACGATTTCGGTCAACTCCAACGTTGTGTTGACTTTTAACATGATGAACATTCTGAATTACTGGACGTGCAGGCTATTTTCATTTGTCTGGCTGGTTTTATAACTCTGTTCAGTTTGATTACTCTTGCCATTTGACGAATTCGGTCAATTCCAACGTTGTATTGACTTTTAACATGATAAACATTCTGAATTACTGGACGTGCAGGCTATTTTCATTTGTCTGGCTGGTTTTATAACTCTGTTCAGTTTGATTACTCTTGCCATTTGACGAATTCGGTCAATTCCAACGTTGTATTGACTTTTAACATGATGAACATTCTGAATTATTGGACATTCATACAATTTTGATTTGTCTGGTTGGTTTTATCACTCTGATCACTTTGATTATTCATGCCATTTGACGAATTCGGTCAATTCCGACGTTATATTCACTTTGAACATGCAGAACAATCTGATTTATTGGACATGCAGGTTATTTTCATTTGTCTGGCTGGTTTTATAACTCTGATCACTTTGATAATTCATGTCATTTGACGAATTCGGTAAATTCCAACGTTGAACATGCTGAACAATCTGAATTATTGTACATTCAGGTTATTTTCATTTGTCTGGCTGGTTTTATAACTCTGATCATTTCGATTATTCGTGCCATTTGACGAATTCGGTCAATTCCAACGTTGTATTGACTTTTAACATGATGAACATTCCGAATTACTGGACATGCAGGCTATTTTCATTTGTCTGGCTGGTTTTATAACTCTGATCACTTTGATTACTCTTGACATTTGACGAATTCGGTCAATTCCAACGTTGTATTGACTTTTAACATGCTGAACAATCTTAATTATTGGACATTCAGGCTATTTTCATTTGTCTAGCTGGTTTTATTACTCTGATCACTTTGATTATTCGTGCTATTTTACGATTTCGGCAATTCCAACACTGTATTGACTTTTAACATTATGAACATTATGAATTACTGGACAGGAAGTCTATTTTCATTTGTATGGTTGGTTTTATAACTCTGATCATATTGATTACTCTTGTCATTTGACGAATTCGGTTAATTCCACATTCTGAATTATTGGACATGCAGGCTATTTTGATTTGTCTGATTGGTTTTATAATTCTGTTCACTTTGATTGTTCTTGTCATTTGACGAATTCGGTCAATTCCGACGTTATATTCACTTTGAACATGCTGAACAATCTGAATTATTGGACATTCAGGCTATTTTCATTTGTCTGGCTGGTTTTATAACTCTGATCACTTTGATTATTCGTGCCATTTGACGATTTCGGTCAACTCCAACGTTGTGTTGACTTTTAACATGATGAACATTCTGAATTACTGGACGTGCAGGCTATTTTCATTTGTCTGGCTGGTTTTATAACTCTGTTCAGTTTGATTACTCTTGCCATTTGACGAATTCGGTCAATTCCAACGTTGTATTAACTTTTTAACATGATGAACATTCTGAATTATTGGACATTCATATTATTTTGATTTGTCTGGTTGGTTTTATCACTCTGATCACTTTGATTATTCATGCCATTTGACGAATTCGGTCAATTCCAACGTTATATTCACTTTGAACATGCAGAACAATATGAATTATTGGACATTCAGGCTATTTTCATTTGTCTGGCTGTTTTTATAACTCTGATCACTTTGATTATTCGTGCCATTTGACGATTTCGGTCAACTCCAACGTTGTGTTGACTTTTAACATGATGAACATTCTGAATTACTGAACGTGCAGGCTATTTTCATTTGTCTGGCTGGTTTTATAACTCGGTTCAGTTTGATTACTCTTGCCATTTGACGAATTCGGTCAATTCCAACGTTGTATTGACTTTTAACATGATGAACATTCTGTATTATTGGACATTCATACTATTTTGATTTGTCTGGTTGGTTTTATCACTCTGATCACTTTAATTATTCATGCCATTTGACGAATTCGGTCAATTCCAACGTTATATTCACTTTGAACATGCTGAACAATCTGAATTATTGGACATTCAGGCTATTTTCATTTGTCTGGCTGGTTTTATAACTCTGATCATTTTGATTATTCGTGCCATTTGACGATTTCGGCAATTACAACGTTGTATTGGCTTTCAACATGATGAACATTATGAATTACTGGACATGAAGGCTATTTTCATTTGTATGGTTGGTTTTACAACTCTGATCATATTGATTACTCTTGTCATTTGACGAATTCGGTCAATTTCAACGTTATATTCACTTTGAACATGCTCAACAATCTGAATTATTGGACATTCAGGCTATTTTCATTTGTCTGGCTGTTTTTATAACTCTGATAATTTCGATTATTCGTGCCATTTGACGAAGTCGGTCAATTCCAACGTTGTATTGACTTTTAACATGATGAACATTCCGAATTACTGGACATGCAGGCTATTTTAATTTGTCTGGTTGGTTTTATCACCTCTGATCACTTTGATTGTCCTTGCCATTTGACGAATTCGGTCAATTCCAACGTTATATTCACTTTGAACATGCAGAACAATCTGAATTATTGGACATTCAGGCTATTTTCATTTGTCTGGCTGGTTTTATAACTCTGATCACTTTGATTATTCTTGTCATTTGACGAATTCGGTCAATTCCAACGTTGTATTGACTTTTAACATGATGAACATTCCGAATTACTGGACATGCAGGCTATTTTAATTTGTCTGGTTGGTTTTATCACCTCTGATCACTTTGATTGTCCTTGCCATTTGACGAATTCGGTCAATTCCAACGTTATATTCACTTTGAACATGCAGAACAATCTGAATTATTGGACATTCAGGCTATTTTCATTTGTCTGGCTGGTTTTATAACTCTGATCACTTTGATTATTCGTGCCATTTGACGATTTCGGTCAACTCCAACGTTGTGTTGACTTTTAACATGATGAACATTCTGAATTACTGGACGTGCAGGCTATTTTCATTTGTCTGGCTGGTTTTATAACTCTGTTCAGTTTGATTACTCTTGCCATTTGACGAATTCGGTCAATTCCAACGTTGTATTAACTTTTTAACATGATGAACATTCTGAATTATTGGACATTCATATTATTTTGATTTGTCTGGTTGGTTTTATCACTCTGATCACTTTGATTATTCATGCCATTTGACGAATTCGGTCAATTCCAACGTTATATTCACTTTGAACATGCAGAACAATATGAATTATTGGACATTCAGGCTATTTTCATTTGTCTGGCTGTTTTTATAACTCTGATCACTTTGATTATTCGTGCCATTTGACGATTTCGGTCAACTCCAACGTTGTGTTGACTTTTAACATGATGAACATTCTGAATTACTGGACGTGCAGGCTATTTTGATTTGTCTGATTGGTTTTATAATTCTGTTCACTTTGATTGTTCTTGTCATTTGACGAATTCGGTCAATTCCGACGTTATATTCACTTTGAACATGCTGAACAATCTGAATTATTGGACATTCAGGCTATTTTCATTTGTCTGGCTGGTTTTATAACTCTGATCACTTTGATTATTCGTGCCATTTGACGATTTCGGTCAACTCCAACGTTGTGTTGACTTTTAACATGATGAACATTCTGAATTACTGGACGTGCAGGCTATTTTCATTTGTCTGGCTGGTTTTATAACTCTGTTCAGTTTGATTACTCTTGCCATTTGACGAATTCGGTCAATTCCAACGTTGTATTGACTTTTAACATGATGAACATTCTGAATTACTGGACATGCAGGCTATTTTAATTTGTCTGGTTGGTTTTATCACCTCTGATCACTTTGATTGTCCTTGCCATTTGACGAATTCGGTCAATTCCAACGTTATATTCACTTTGAACATGCAGAACAATCTGAATTATTGGACATTCAGGCTATTTTCATTTGTCTGGCTGGTTTTATAACTCTGATCACTTTGATTATACTTGTCATTTGACGAATTCGGTCAATTCCAACGTCATATTCAGTTTGAACATGCTAAACAATCTGAAATATTGGACATTCAGGCTATTTTCATTTGTCTGGCTGGTTTTATAACTCTGATCACTTTGATTATTCGTGCCATTTGACGATTTCGGTCAACTCCAACGTTGTATTGACTTTTAACATGATAAACATTCTGAATTACTGGACGTGCAGGCTATTTTCATTTGTCTGGCTGGTTTTATAACTCTGTTCAGTTTGATTACTCTTGCCATTTGACGAATTCGGTCAATTCCAACGTCATATTCAGTTTGAACATGCTAAACAATCTGAAATATTGGACATTCAGTCTATTTTCATTTGTCTGGCTGGTTTTATAACTCTGATCACTTTGATTATTCGTGCCATTTGACGATTTCGGTCAACTCCAACGTTGTGTTGACTTTTAACATGATGAACATTCTGAATTACTGGACGTGCAGGCTATTTTCATTTGTCTGGCTGGTTTTATAACTCTGTTCAGTTTGATTACTCTTGCCATTTGACGAATTCGGTCAATTCCAACGTTGTATTGACTTTTAACATGATAAACATTCTGAATTACTGGACGTGCAGGCTATTTTCATTTGTCTGGCTGGTTTTATAACTCTGTTCAGTTTGATTACTCTTGCCATTTGACGAATTCGGTCAATTCCAACGTTGTATTGACTTTTAACATGATGAACATTCTGAATTATTGGACATTCATACAATTTTGATTTGTCTGGTTGGTTTTATCACTCTGATCACTTTGATTATTCATGCCATTTGACGAATTCGGTCAATTCCGACGTTATATTCACTTTGAACATGCAGAACAATCTGATTTATTGGACATGCAGGTTATTTTCATTTGTCTGGCTGGTTTTATAACTCTGATCACTTTGATAATTCATGTCATTTGACGAATTCGGTAAATTCCAACGTTGAACATGCTGAACAATCTGAATTATTGTACATTCAGGTTATTTTCATTTGTCTGGCTGGTTTTATAACTCTGATCATTTCGATTATTCGTGCCATTTGACGAATTCGGTCAATTCCAACGTTGTATTGACTTTTAACATGCTGAACAATCTTAATTATTGGACATTCAGGCTATTTTCATTTGTCTAGCTGGTTTTATTACTCTGATCACTTTGATTATTCGTGCTATTTTACGATTTCGGCAATTCCAACACTGTATTGACTTTTAACATTATGAACATTATGAATTACTGGACAGGAAGTCTATTTTCATTTGTATGGTTGGTTTTATAACTCTGATCATATTGATTACTCTTGTCATTTGACGAATTCGGTTAATTCCACATTCTGAATTATTGGACATGCAGGCTATTTTCATTTGCCTGGCTGGTTTTATAACTCGGTTCAGTTTGATTACTCTTGCCATTTGACGAATTCGGTCAATTCCAACGTTGTATTGACTTTTAACATGATGAACATTCTGAATTATTGGACATTCATACTATTTTGATTTGTCTGGTTGGTTTTATCACTCTGATCACTTTAATTATTCATGCCATTTGACGAATTCGGTCAATTCCAACGTTATATTCACTTTGAACATGCTGAACAATCTGAATTATTGGACATTCAGGCTATTTTCATTTGTCTGGCTGGTTTTATAACTCTGATCATTTTGATTATTCGTGCCATTTGACGATTTCGGCAATTACAACGTTGTATTGGCTTTCAACATGATGAACATTATGAATTACTGGACATGAAGGCTATTTTCATTTGTATGGTTGGTTTTACAACTCTGATCATATTGATTACTCTTGTCATTTGACGAATTCGGTCAATTTCAACGTTATATTCACTTTGAACATGCTCAACAATCTGAATTATTGGACATTCAGGCTATTTTCATTTGTCTGGCTGTTTTTATAACTCTGATAATTTCGATTATTCGTGCCATTTGACGAATTCGGTCAATTCCAACGTTGTATTGACTTTTAACATGATGAACATTCCGAATTACTGGACATGCAGGCTATTTTCATTTGTCTGGCTGGTTTTATAACTCTGTTCAGTTTGATTACTCTTGCCATTTGACGAATTCGGTCAATTCCAACGTTGTATTGACTTTTAACATGATGAACATTCTGAATTATTGGACATTCATACTATTTTGATTTGTCTGGTTGGTTTTATCACTCTGATCACTTTGATTATTCATGCCATTTGACGAATTCGGTCAATTCCAACGTCATATTCACTTTGAACATGCTAAACAATCTGAATTATTGGACATTCAGGCTATTTTCATTTGTCTGGCTGGATTTATAACTCTGATCACTTTGTTTATTCGTGCCATTTGACGATTTCGGTCAACTCCAACGTTGTATTGACTTTTAACATGATGAACATTCTGAATTACTGGACATTCATACTATTTTGATTTGTCTGGTTGGTTTTATCACTCTGATCACTTTGATTATTCTTGCCATTTGACGAATTCGGTCAATTCCAACGTTATATTCACTTTGAACATGCAGAACAATCTGAATTATTGGACATTCAGGCTATTTTCATTTGTCTGGCTGGTTTTATAACTCTGATCACTTTGATAATTCATGTCATTTGACGAATTCGGTCAATTCCAACGTTATATTCACTTTGAACATGCAGAACAATCTGAATTATTGGACATTCAGGCTATTTTCATTTGTCTGGCTGGTTTTATAACTCTGATCACTTTGATTATTCGTGCCATTTGACGATTTCGGTCAACTCCAACGTTGTGTTGACTTTTAACATGATGAACATTCTGAATTACTGGACGTGCAGGCTATTTTCATTTGTCTGGCTGGTTTTATAACTCTGTTCAGTTTGATTACTCTTGCCATTTGACGAATTCGGTCAATTCCAACGTTGTATTAACTTTTTAACATGATGAACATTCTGAATTATTGGACATTCATATTATTTTGATTTGTCTGGTTGGTTTTATCACTCTGATCACTTTGATTATTCATGCCATTTGACGAATTCGGTCAATTCCAACGTTATATTCACTTTGAACATGCAGAACAATCTGAATTATTGGACATTCAGGCTATTTTCATTTGTCTGGCTGGTTTTATAACTCTGATCACTTTGATAATTCATGTCATTTGACGAATTCGGTCAATTCCAACGTTATATTCACTTTGAACATGCTGAACAATATGAATTATTGGACATTCAGGCTATTTTCATTTGTCTGGCTGTTTTTATAACTCTGATCACTTTGATTATTCGTGCCATTTGACGATTTCGGTCAACTCCAACGTTGTGTTGACTTTTAACATGATGAACATTCTGAATTACTGGACGTGCAGGCTATTTTCATTTGCCTGGCTGGTTTTATAACTCGGTTCAGTTTGATTACTCTTGCCATTTGACGAATTCGGTCAATTCCAACGTTGTATTGACTTTTAACATGATGAACATTCTGAATTATTGGACATTCATACTATTTTGATTTGTCTGGTTGGTTTTATCACTCTGATCACTTTAATTATTCATGCCATTTGACGAATTCGGTCAATTCCAACGTTATATTCACTTTGAACATGCTGAACAATCTGAATTATTGGACATTCAGGCTATTTTCATTTGTCTGGCTGGTTTTATAACTCTGATCATTTTGATTATTCGTGCCATTTGACGATTTCGGCAATTACAACGTTGTATTGGCTTTCAACATGATGAACATTCTGAATTATTGGACATTCATACTATTTTGATTTGTCGGGTTGGTTTTATCACTCTGATCACTTTGATTATTCATGCCATTTGACGAATTCGGTCAATTCCAACGTTATATTCACTTTGAACATGCAGAACAATCTGAATTATTGGACATTCAGGCTATTTTCATTTGTCTGGCTGGTTTTATAACTCTGATCACTTTGATAATTCATGTCATTTGACGAATTCGGTCAATTCCAACGTTATATTCACTTTGAACATGCTAAACAATCTGAATTATTGGACATTCAGGCTATTTTCATTTGTCTGGCTGGTTTTATAACTCTGATCACTTTGATTATTCGTGCCATTTGACGATTTCGGTCAACTCCAACGTTGTGTTGACTTTTAACATGATGAACATTCTGAATTACTGGACGTGCAGGCTATTTTCATTTGTCTGGCTGGTTTTATAACTCTGTTCAGTTTGATTACTCTTGCCATTTGACGAATTCGGTCAATTCCAACGTTGTATTAACTTTTTAACATGATGAACATTCTGAATTATTGGACATTCATATTATTTTGATTTGTCTGGTTGGTTTTATCACTCTGATCACTTTGATTATTCATGCCATTTGACGAATTCGGTCAATTCCAACGTTATATTCACTTTGAACATGCAGAACAATCTGAATTATTGGACATTCAGGCTATTTTCATTTGTCTGGCTGGTTTTATAACTCTGATCACTTTGATAATTCATGTCATTTGACGAATTCGGTCAATTCCAACGTTATATTCACTTTGAACATGCTGAACAATATGAATTATTGGACATTCAGGCTATTTTCATTTGTCTGGCTGTTTTTATAACTCTGATCACTTTGATTATTCGTGCCATTTGACGATTTCGGTCAACTCCAACGTTGTGTTGACTTTTAACATGATGAACATTCTGAATTACTGGACGTGCAGGCTATTTTCATTTGCCTGGCTGGTTTTATAACTCGGTTCAGTTTGATTACTCTTGCCATTTGACGAATTCGGTCAATTCCAACGTTGTATTGACTTTTAACATGATGAACATTCTGAATTATTGGACATTCATACTATTTTGATTTGTCTGGTTGGTTTTATCACTCTGATCACTTTAATTATTCATGCCATTTGACGAATTCGGTCAATTCCAACGTTATATTCACTTTGAACATGCTGAACAATCTGAATTATTGGACATTCAGGCTATTTTCATTTGTCTGGCTGGTTTTATAACTCTGATCATTTTGATTATTCGTGCCATTTGACGATTTCGGCAATTACAACGTTGTATTGGCTTTCAACATGATGAACATTATGAATTACTGGACATGAAGGCTATTTTCATTTGTGTGGTTGGTTTTACAACTCTGATCATATTGATTACTCTTGTCATTTGACGAATTCGGTCAATTTCAACGTTATATTCACTTTGAACATGCTCAACAATCTGAATTATTGGACATTCAGGCTATTTTCATTTGTCTGGCTGTTTTTATAACTCTGATAATTTCGATTATTCGTGCCATTTGACGAATTCGGTCAATTCCAACGTTGTATTGACTTTTAACATGATGAACATTCCGAATTACTGGACATGCAGGCTATTTTCATTTGTCTGGCTGGTTTTATAACTCTGTTCAGTTTGATTACTCTTGCCATTTGACGAATTCGGTCAATTCGAACGTTGTATTGACTTTTAACATGCTGAACAATCTTAATTATTGGACATTCAGGCTATTTTCATTTGTCTAGCTGGTTTTATTCGTTGTTCAATTCCAACGTTATATTCACTTTGAACATGCAGAACAATCTGAATTATTGGACATTCAGGCTATTTTCATTTGTCTGGCTGGTTTTATAACTCTGATCACTTTCATAATTCATGTCATTTGACGAATTCGGTCAATTCCAACGTTATATTCACTTTGAAAATGCTCAACAATCTGATTTATTGGACATTCAGACTATTTTGATTTGTCTGGTTGGTTTTATCACTCTGATCACTTTGATTATTCATGCCATTTGGGGAATTCGGTCAATTCCAAAGTTATATTCACTTTGAACATGCTGAACAATCTGAATTATTGGACATTCAGGCTATTTTCGTTTGTCTGGCTGGTTTTATAACTCTGATCACTTTGATTATTCGTGTCATTTGACGAATTCGGTAAATTCCAACGTTATATTCTCTTTGAACATCGGTCAATTCCAACGTTGTATTTGACGAATTCGGTCAACTCCAACGTTGTATTGACTTTTAACATGCTGAAAAATCTGAGTTATTGCACATTCATACTATTTTGATTTGTCTGGTTGGTTTTATCACTCTGATCACCTTGATTATTCATGCCATTTGACGAATTCGGTCAATTCCAACGTCATATTCACTTTGAACATGCTAAACAATCTGAATTATTGGACATTCAGGCTATTTTCATTTGTCTGGCTGGTTTTATAACTCTGTTCAGTTTGATTACTCTTGCCATTTGACGAATTCGGTCAATTCCAACGTTGTATTGACTTTTAACATGATGAACATTCTGAATTATTGGACATTCATACTATTTTGATTTGTCTGGTTGGTTTTATCACTCTGATCACTTTGATTATTCATGCCATTTGACGAATTCGGTCAATTCCAACGTCATATTCACTTTGAACATGCTAAACAATCTGAATTATTGGACATTCAGGCTATTTTCATTTGTCTGGCTGGATTTATAACTCTGATCACTTTGTTTATTCGTGCCATTTGACGATTTCGGTCAACTCCAACGTTGTATTGACTTTTAACATGATGAACATTCTGAATTACTGGACATTCATACTATTTTGATTTGTCTGGTTGGTTTTATCACTCTGATCACTTTGATTATTCTTGCCATTTGACGAATTCGGTCAATTCCAACGTTATATTCACTTTGAACATGCAGAACAATCTGAATTATTGGACATTCAGGCTATTTTCATTTGTCTGGCTGGTTTTTGTAACTCTGATCACTTTGATTATTCATGCCATGTGGGGAATTCGGTCAATTCCAACGTTATATTCACTTTGAACAGGCTCAACAATCTGACTTATTGGACATTCAGACTATTTTGATTTGTCTGGTTGGTTTTATCACCTCTGATCACTTTGATTGTTCGTGCCATTTGACGAGTTCGGTCAATTCCAACGTTGTATTGACTTTTAACATGATGAACATTCTGAATTACTGGACATGCAGGCTATTTTAATTTGTCTGGTTGGTTTTATCACCTCTGATCACTTTGATTGTCCTTGCCATTTGACGAATTCGGTCAATTCCAACGTTATATTCACTTTGAACATGCAGAACAATCTGAATTATTGGACATTCAGGCTATTTTCATTTGTCTGGCTGGTTTTATAACTCTGATCACTTTGATTATTCTTGTCATTTGACGAATTCGGTCAATTCCAACGTCATATTCAGTTTGAACATGCTAAACAATCTGAAATATTGGACATTCAGGCTATTTTCATTTGTCTGGCTGGTTTTATAACTCTGATCACTTTGATTATTCGTGCCATTTGACGATTTCGGTCAACTCCAACGTTGTATTGACTTTTAACATGATAAACATTCTGAATTACTGGACGTGCAGGCTATTTTCATTTGTCTGGCTGGTTTTATAACTCTGTTCAGTTTGATTACTCTTGCCATTTGACGAATTCGGTCAATTCCAACGTTATATTCACTTTGAACATGCAGAACAATCTGAAT
This sequence comes from Hydrotaea cyrtoneurina, assembly GCA_958296145.1. Classification (NCBI taxonomy): domain Eukaryota; kingdom Metazoa; phylum Arthropoda; class Insecta; order Diptera; family Muscidae; genus Hydrotaea; species Hydrotaea cyrtoneurina. The sequence goes on from OY282513.1 coordinate 82,715,939, forward strand.
TATTGGACATTCAGGCTATTTTCATTTGTCTGGCTGGTTTTTGTAACTCTGATCACTTTGATTATTCATGCCATTTGGGGAATTCGGTCAATTCCAACGTTATATTCACTTTGAACAGGCTCAACAATCTGACTTATTGGACATTCAGACTATTTTGATTTGTCTGGTTGGTTTTATCACCTCTGATCACTTTGATTGTTCGTGCCATTTGACGAGTTCGGTCAATTCCAACGTTGTATTGACTTTTAACATGATGAACATTCTGAATTACTGGACATGCAGGCTATTTTAATTTGTCTGGTTGGTTTTATCACCTCTGATCACTTTGATTGTCCTTGCCATTTGACGAATTCGGTCAATTCCAACGTTATATTCACTTTGAACATGCAGAACAATCTGAATTATTGGACATTCAGGCTATTTTCATTTGTCTGGCTGGTTTTATAACTCTGATCACTTTGATTATTCTTGTCATTTGACGAATTCGGTCAATTCCAACGTCATATTCAGTTTGAACATGCTAAACAATCTGAAATATTGGACATTCAGGCTATTTTCATTTGTCTGGCTGGTTTTATAACTCTGATCACTTTGATTATTCGTGCCATTTGACGATTTCGGTCAACTCCAACGTTGTATTGACTTTTAACATGATAAACATTCTGAATTACTGGACGTGCAGGCTATTTTCATTTGTCTGGCTGGTTTTATAACTCTGTTCAGTTTGATTACTCTTGCCATTTGACGAATTCGGTCAATTCCAACGTCATATTCAGTTTGAACATGCTAAACAATCTGAAATATTGGACATTCAGGCTATTTTCATTTGTCTGGCTGGTTTTATAACTCTGATCACTTTGATTATTCGTGCCATTTGACGATTTCGGTCAACTCCAACGTTGTGTTGACTTTTAACATGATGAACATTCTGAATTACTGGACGTGCAGGCTATTTTCATTTGTCTGGCTGGTTTTATAACTCTGTTCAGTTTGATTACTCTTGCCATTTGACGAATTCGGTCTATTCCAACGTTGTATTGACTTTTAACATGATAAACATTCTGAATTACTGGACGTGCAGGCTATTTTCTTTTGTCTGGCTGGTTTTATATTTCTGTTCAGTTTGATTAATCTTGCCATTTGACGAATTCGGTCAATTCCAACGTTGTATTGACTTTTAACATGATGAACATTCTGAATTATTGGACATTCATACTATTTTGATTTGTCTGGTTGGTTTTATCACTCTGATCACTTTGATTATTCATGCCATTTGACGAATTCGGTCAATTCCGACGTTATATTCACTTTGAACATGCAGAACAATCTGATTTATTGGACATGCAGGTTATTTTCATTTGTCTGGCTGGTTTTATAACTCTGATCACTTTGATAATTCATGTCATTTGACGAATTCGGTAAATTCCAACGTTGAACATGCTGAACAATCTGAATTATTGTACATTCAGGTTATTTTCATTTGTCTGGCTGGTTTTATAACTCTGATCATTTCGATTATTCGTGCCATTTGACGAATTCGGTCAATTCCAACGTTGTATTGACTTTTAACATGATGAACATTCCGAATTACTGGACATGCAGGCTATTTTCATTTGTCTGGCTGATTTTATAACTCTGTTCAGTTTGATTACTCTTGCCATTTGACGAATTCGGTCAATTCCAACGATGTATTGACTTTTAACATGCTGAACAATCTTAATTATTGGACATTCAGGCTATTTTCATTTGTCTAGCTGGTTTTATAACTCTGATCACTTTGATTATTCGTGCTATTTTACGATTTCGGCAATTCCAACACTGTATTGACTTTTAACATTATGAACATTATGAATTACTGGACAGGAAGTCTATTTTCATTTGTATGGTTGGTTTTATAACTCTGATCATATTGATTACTCTTGTCATTTGACGAATTCGGTTAATTCCACATTCTGAATTATTGGACATGCAGGCTATTTTGATTTGTCTGATTGGTTTTATAATTCTGTTCACTTTGATTGTTCTTGTCATTTGACGAATTCGGTCAATTCCAACGTTATATTCACTTTGAACATGCTGAACAATCTGAATTATTGGACATTCAGGCTATTTTCATTTGTCTGGCTGGTTTTATAACTCTGATCACTTTGATTATTCGTGCCATTTGACGATTTCGGTCAACTCCAACGTTGTGTTGACTTTTAACATGATGAACATTCTGAATTACTGGACGTGCAGGCTATTTTCATTTGCCTGGCTGGTTTTATAACTCGGTTCAGTTTGATTACTCTTGCCATTTGACGAATTCGGTCAATTCCAACGTTGTATTGACTTTTAACATGATGAACATTCTGAATTATTGGACATTCATACTATTTTGATTTGTCTGGTTGGTTTTATCACTCTGATCACTTTAATTATTCATGCCATTTGACGAATTCGGTCAATTCCAACGTTATATTCACTTTGAACATGCTGAACAATCTGAATTATTGGACATTCAGGCTATTTTCATTTGTCTGGCTGGTTTTATAACTCTGATCATTTTGATTATTCGTGCCATTTGACGAATTCGGTCAATTTCAACGTTATATTCACTTTGAACATGCTCAACAATCTGAATTATTGGACATTCAGGCTATTTTCATTTGTCTGGCTGTTTTTATAACTCTGATAATTTCGATTATTCGTGCCATTTGACGAATTCGGTCAATTCCAACGTTGTATTGACTTTTAACATGATAAACATTCTGAATTGCTGGACGTGCAGGCTATTTTCTTTTGTCTGGCTGGTTTTATAACTCTGTTCAGTTTGATTAATCTTGCCATTTGACGAATTCGGTCAATTCCAACGTTGTATTGACTTTTAACATGATGAACATTCTGAATTATTGGACATTCATACTATTTTGATTTGTCTGGTTGGTTTTATCACTCTGATCACTTTGATTATTCATGCCATTTGACGAATTCGGTCAATTCCGACGTTATATTCACTTTGAACATGCAGAACAATATGATTTATTGGACATGCAGGTTATTTTCATTTGTCTGGCTGGTTTTATAACTCTGATCACTTTGATAATTCATGTCATTTGACGAATTCGGTAAATTCCAACGTTGAACATGCTGAACAATCTGAATTATTGTACATTCAGGTTATTTTCATTTGTCTGGCTGGTTTTATAACTCTGATCATTTCGATTATTCGTGCCATTTGACGAATTCGGTCAATTCCAACGTTGTATTGACTTTTAACATGATGAACATTCCGAATTACTGGACATGCAGGCTATTTTCATTTGTCTGGCTGATTTTATAACTCTGTTCAGTTTGATTACTCTTGCCATTTGACGAATTCGGTCAATTCCAACGTTGTATTGACTTTTAACATGCTGAACAATCTTAATTATTGGACATTCAGGCTATTTTCATTTGTCTAGCTGGTTTTATAACTCTGATCACTTTGATTATTCGTGCTATTTTACGATTTCGGCAATTCCAACACTGTATTGACTTTTAACATTATGAACATTATGAATTACTGGACAGGAAGTCTATTTTCATTTGTATGGTTGGTTTTATAACTCTGATCATATTGATTACTCTTGTCATTTGACGAATTCGGTTAATTCCACATTCTGAATTATTGGACATGCAGGCTATTTTGATTTGTCTGATTGGTTTTATAATTCTGTTCACTTTGATTGTTCTTGTCATTTGACGAATTCGGTCAATTCCAACGTTATATTCACTTTGAACATGCTGAACAATCTGAATTATTAGACATTCAGGCTATTTTCATTTGTCTGGCTGGTTTTATAACTCTGATCACTTTGATTATTCGTGCCATTTGACGATTTCGGTCAACTCCAACGTTGTGTTGACTTTTAACATGATGAACATTCTGAATTACTGGACGTGCAGGCTATTTTCATTTGCCTGGCTGGTTTTATAACTCGGTTCAGTTTGATTACTCTTGCCATTTGACGAATTCGGTCAATTCCAACGTTGTATTGACTTTTAACATGATGAACATTCTGAATTATTGGACATTCATACTATTTTGATTTGTCAGGTTGGTTTTATCACTCTGATCACTTTAATTATTCATGCCATTTGACGAATTCGGTCAATTCCAACGTTATATTCACTTTGAACATGCAGAACAATCTGAATTATTGGACATTCAGGCTATTTTCATTTGTCTGGCTGGTTTTATAACTCTGATCACTTTGATAATTCATGTCATTTGACGAATTCGGTCAATTCCAACGTTATATTCACTTTGAACATGCTGAACAATATGAATTATTGGACATTCAGGCTATTTTCATTTGTCTGGCTGTTTTTATAACTCTGATCACTTTGATTATTCGTGCCATTTGACGATTTCGGTCAACTCCAACGTTGTGTTGACTTTTAACATGATGAACATTCTGAATTACTGGACGTGCAGGCTATTTTCATTTGCCTGGCTGGTTTTATAACTCGGTTCAGTTTGATTACTCTTGCCATTTGACGAATTCGGTCAATTCCAACGTTGTATTGACTTTTAACATGATGAACATTCTGAATTATTGGACATTCATACTATTTTGATTTGTCTGGTTGGTTTTATCACTCTGATCACTTTAATTATTCATGCCATTTGACGAATTCGGTCAATTCCAACGTTATATTCACTTTGAACATGCTGAACAATCTGAATTATTGGACATTCAGGCTATTTTCATTTGTCTGGCTGGTTTTATAACTCTGATCATTTTGATTATTCGTGCCATTTGACGATTTCGGCAATTACAACGTTGTATTGGCTTTCAACATGATGAACATTATGAATTACTGGACATGAAGGCTATTTTCATTTGTATGGTTGGTTTTACAACTCTGATCATATTGATTACTCTTGTCATTTGACGAATTCGGTCAATTTCAACGTTATATTCACTTTGAACATGCTCAACAATCTGAATTATTGGACATTCAGGCTATTTTCATTTGTCTGGCTGTTTTTATAACTCTGATAATTTCGATTATTCGTGCCATTTGACGAATTCGGTCAATTCCAGCGTTGTATTGACATTTAACATGATGAACATTCCGAATTACTGGACATGCAGGCTATTTTCATTTGTCTGGCTGGTTTTATAACTCTGTTCAGTTTGATTACTCTTGCCATTTGACGAATTCGGTCAATTCGAACGTTGTATTGACTTTTAACATGCTGAACAATCTTAATTATTGGACATTTAGGCTATTTTCATTTGTCTAGCTGGTTTTATTCGTTGTTCAATTCCAACGTTATATTCACTTTGAACATGCAGAACAATCTGAATTATTGGACATTCAGGCTATTTTCATTTGTCTGGCTGGTTTTATAACTCTGATCACTTTCATAATTCATGTCATTTGACGAATTCGGTCAATTCCAACGTTATATTCACTTTGAAAATGCTCAACAATCTGATTTATTGGACATTCAGACTATTTTGATTTGTCTGGTTGGTTTTATCACTCTGATCACTTTGATTATTCATGCCATTTGGGGAATTCGGTCAATTCCAAAGTTATATTCACTTTGAACATGCTGAACAATCTGAATTATTGGACATTCAGGCTATTTTCGTTTGTCTGGCTGGTTTTATAACTCTGATCACTTTGATTATTCGTGTCATTTGACGAATTCGGTAAATTCCAACGTTATATTCTCTTTGAACATCGGTCAATTCCAACGTTGTATTGACATTTAACATGATGAACATTCCGAATTACTGGACATGCAGGCTATTTTCATTTGTCTGGCTGGTTTTATAACTCTGTTCAGTTTGATTACTCTTGCCATTTGACGAATTCGGTCAATTCGAACGTTGTATTGACTTTTAACATGCTGAACAATCTTAATTATTGGACATTTAGGCTATTTTCATTTGTCTAGCTGGTTTTATTCGTTGTTCAATTCCAACGTTATATTCACTTTGAACATGCAGAACAATCTGAATTATTGGACATTCAGGCTATTTTCATTTGTCTGGCTGGTTTTATAACTCTGATCACTTTCATAATTCATGTCATTTGACGAATTCGGTCAATTCCAACGTTATATTCACTTTGAAAATGCTCAACAATCTGATTTATTGGACATTCAGACTATTTTGATTTGTCTGGTTGGTTTTATCACTCTGATCACTTTGATTATTCATGCCATTTGGGGAATTCGGTCAATTCCAACGTTATATTCACTTTGAACATGCAGAACAATCTGAATTATTGGACATTCAGGCTATTTTCATTTGTCTGGCTGGTTTTATAACTCTGATCACTTTCATAATTCATGTCATTTGACGAATTCGGTCAATTCCAACGTTATATTCACTTTGAAAATGCTCAACAATCTGATTTATTGGACATTCAGACTATTTTGATTTGTCTGGTTGGTTTTATCACTCTGATCACTTTGATTATTCATGCCATTTGGGGAATTCGGTCAATTCCAAAGTTATATTCACTTTGAACATGCTGAACAATCTGAATTATTGGACATTCAGGCTATTTTCATTTGTCTGGCTGGTTTTATAACTCTGATCACTTTCATAATTCATGTCATTTGACGAATTCGGTCAATTCCAACGTTATATTCACTTTGAAAATGCTCAACAATCTGATTTATTGGACATTCAGACTATTTTGATTTGTCTGGTTGGTTTTATCACTCTGATCACTTTGATTATTCATGCCATTTGGGGAATTCGGTCAATTCCAAAGTTATATTCACTTTGAAAATGCTCAACAATCTGATTTATTGGACATTCAGACTATTTTGATTTGTCTGGTTGGTTTTATCACTCTGATCACTTTGATTATTCATGCCATTTGGGGAATTCGGTCAATTCCAAAGTTATATTCACTTTGAACATGCAGAACAATCTGAATTATTGGACATTCAGGCTATTTTCATTTGTCTGGCTGGTTTTATAACTCTGATCACTTTCATAATTCATGTCATTTGACGAATTCGGTCAATTCCAACGTTATATTCACTTTGAAAATGCTCAACAATCTGATTTATTGGACATTCAGACTATTTTGATTTGTCTGGTTGGTTTTATCACTCTGATCACTTTGATTATTCATGCCATTTGGGGAATTCGGTCAATTCCAAAGTTATATTCACTTTGAACATGCTGAACAATCTGAATTATTGGACATTCAGGCTATTTTCGTTTGTCTGGCTGGTTTTATAACTCTGATCACTTTGTTTATTCGTGCCATTTGACGATTTCGGTTAACTCCAACGTTGTATTGACTTTTAACATGATGAACATTCTGAATTACTGGACATTCATACTATTTTGATTTGTCTGGTTGGTTTTATCACTCTGATCACTTTGATTATTCTTGCCATTTGACGAATTCGGTCAATTCCAACGTTATATTCACTTTGAACATGCAGAACAATCTGAATTATTGGACATTCAGGCTATTTTCATTTGTCTGGCTGGTTTTTGTAACTCTGATCACTTTGATTATTCATGCCATTTGGGAAATTCGGTCAATTCCAACGTTATATTCACTTTGAACAGGCTCAACAATCTGACTTATTGGACATTCAGACTATTTTGATTTGTTTGGTTGGTTTTATCACCTCTGATCACTTTGATTGTTCGTGCCATTTGACGAATTCGGTCAATTCCAACGTTGTATTGACTTTTAACATGATGAACATTCTGAATTACTGGACATGCAGGCTATTTTAATTTGTCTGGTTGGTTTTATCACCTCTGATCACTTTGATTGTCCTTGCCATTTGACGAATTCGGTCAATTCCAACGTTATATTCACTTTGAACATGCAGAACAATCTGAATTATTGGACATTCAGGCTATTTTCATTTGTCTGGCTGGTTTTTGTAACTCTGATCACTTTGATTATTCATGCCATTTGGGAAATTCGGTCAATTCCAACGTTATATTCACTTTGAACAGGCTCAACAATCTGACTTATTGGACATTCAGACTATTTTGATTTGTTTGGTTGGTTTTATCACCTCTGATCACTTTGATTGTTCGTGCCATTTGACGAATTCGGTCAATTCCAACGTTGTGTTGACTTTTAACATGATGAACATTCTGAATTACTGGACGTGCAGGCTATTTTCATTTGTCTGGCTGGTTTTATAACTCTGTTCAGTTTGATTACTCTTGCCATTTGACGAATTCGGTCAATTCCAACGTTGTATTGACTTTTAACATGATAAACATTCTGAATTACTGGACGTGCAGGCTATTTTCATTTGTCTGGCTGGTTTTATAACTCTGTTCAGTTTGATTACTCTTGCCATTTGACGAATTCGGTCAATTCCAACGTTGTATTGACTTTTAACATGATGAACATTCTGAATTATTGGACATTCATACTATTTTGATTTGTCTGGTTGGTTTTATCACTCTGATCACTTTGATTATTCATGCCATTTGACGAATTCGGTCAATTCCGACGTTATATTCACTTTGAACATGCAGAACAATCTGATTTATTGGACATGCAGGTTATTTTCATTTGTCTGGCTGGTTTTATAACTCTGATCACTTTGATAATTCATGTCATTTGACGAATTCGGTAAATTCCAACGTTGAACATGCTCAACAATCTGAATTATTGGACATTCAGGCTATTTTCATTTGTCTGGCTGTTTTTATAACTCTGATAATTTCGATTATTCGTGCCATTTGACGAATTCGGTCAATTCCAGCGTTGTATTGACATTTAACATGATGAACATTCCGAATTACTGGACATGCAGGCTATTTTCATTTGTCTGGCTGGTTTTATAACTCTGTTCAGTTTGATTACTCTTGCCATTTGACGAATTCGGTCAATTCGAACGTTGTATTGACTTTTAACATGCTGAACAATCTTAATTATTGGACATTTAGGCTATTTTCATTTGTCTAGCTGGTTTTATTCGTTGTTCAATTCCAACGTTATATTCACTTTGAACATGCAGAACAATCTGAATTATTGGACATTCAGGCTATTTTCATTTGTCTGGCTGGTTTTATAACTCTGATCACTTTCATAATTCATGTCATTTGACGAATTCGGTCAATTCCAACGTTATATTCACTTTGAAAATGCTCAACAATCTGATTTATTGGACATTCAGACTATTTTGATTTGTCTGGTTGGTTTTATCACTCTGATCACTTTGATTATTCATGCCATTTGGGGAATTCGGTCAATTCCAAAGTTATATTCACTTTGAACATGCTGAACAATCTGAATTATTGGACATTCAGGCTATTTTCGTTTGTCTGGCTGGTTTTATAACTCTGATCACTTTGATTATTCGTGTCATTTGACGAATTCGGTAAATTCCAACGTTATATTCTCTTTGAACATCGGTCAATTCCAACGTTGTATTTGACGAATTCGGTCAATTCCAACGTTGTATTGACTTTTAACATGCTGAAAAATCTGAGTTATTGCACATTCATACTATTTTGATTTGTCTGGTTGGTTTTATCACTCTGATCACTTTGATTATTCATGCCATTTGACGAATTCGGTCAATTCCAACGTCATATTCACTTTGAACATGCTAAACAATCTGAATTATTGGACATTCAGGCTATTTTCATTTGTCTGGCTGGTTTTATAACTCTGTTCAGTTTGATTACTCTTGCCATTTGACGAATTCGGTCAATTCCAACGTTGTATTGACTTTTAACATGATGAACATTCTGAATTATTGGACATTCATACTATTTTGATTTGTCTGGTTGGTTTTATCACTCTGATCACTTTGATTATTCATGCCATTTGACGAATTCGGTCAATTCCAACGTCATATTCACTTTGAACATGCTAAACAATCTGAATTATTGGACATTCAGGCTATTTTCATTTGTCTGGCTGGATTTATAACTCTGATCACTTTGTTTATTCGTGCCATTTGACGATTTCGGTTAACTCCAACGTTGTATTGACTTTTAACATGATGAACATTCTGAATTACTGGACATTCATACTATTTTGATTTGTCTGGTTGGTTTTATCACTCTGATCACTTTGATTATTCTTGCCATTTGACGAATTCGGTCAATTCCAACGTTATATTCACTTTGAACATGCAGAACAATCTGAATTATTGGACATTCAGGCTATTTTCATTTGTCTGGCTGGTTTTTGTAACTCTGATCACTTTGATTATTCATGCCATTTGGGAAATTCGGTCAATTCCAACGTTATATTCACTTTGAACAGGCTCAACAATCTGACTTATTGGACATTCAGACTATTTTGATTTGTTTGGTTGGTTTTATCACCTCTGATCACTTTGATTGTTCGTGCCATTTGACGAATTCGGTCAATTCCAACGTTGTATTGACTTTTAACATGATGAACATTCTGAATTACTGGACATGCAGGCTATTTTAATTTGTCTGGTTGGTTTTATCACCTCTGATCACTTTGATTGTCCTTGCCATTTGACGAATTCGGTCAATTCCAACGTTATATTCACTTTGAACATGCAGAACAATCTGAATTATTGGACATTCAGGCTATTTTCATTTGTCTGGCTGGTTTTTGTAACTCTGATCACTTTGATTATTCATGCCATTTGGGAAATTCGGTCAATTCCAACGTTATATTCACTTTGAACAGGCTCAACAATCTGACTTATTGGACATTCAGACTATTTTGATTTGTTTGGTTGGTTTTATCACCTCTGATCACTTTGATTGTTCGTGCCATTTGACGAATTCGGTCAATTCCAACGTTGTGTTGACTTTTAACATGATGAACATTCTGAATTACTGGACGTGCAGGCTATTTTCATTTGTCTGGCTGGTTTTATAACTCTGTTCAGTTTGATTACTCTTGCCATTTGACGAATTCGGTCAATTCCAACGTTGTATTGACTTTTAACATGATAAACATTCTGAATTACTGGACGTGCAGGCTATTTTCATTTGTCTGGCTGGTTTTATAACTCTGTTCAGTTTGATTACTCTTGCCATTTGACGAATTCGGTCAATTCCAACGTTGTATTGACTTTTAACATGATGAACATTCTGAATTATTGGACATTCATACTATTTTGATTTGTCTGGTTGGTTTTATCACTCTGATCACTTTGATTATTCATGCCATTTGACGAATTCGGTCAATTCCGACGTTATATTCACTTTGAACATGCAGAACAATCTGATTTATTGGACATGCAGGTTATTTTCATTTGTCTGGCTGGTTTTATAACTCTGATCACTTTGATAATTCATGTCATTTGACGAATTCGGTAAATTCCAACGTTGAACATGCTGAACAATCTGAATTATTGTACATTCAGGTTATTTTCATTTGTCTGGCTGGTTTTATAACTCTGATCATTTCGATTATTCGTGCCATTTGACGAATTCGGTCAATTCCAACGTTGTATTGACTTTTAACATGATGATCATTCCGAATTACTGGACATGCAGGCTATTTTCATTTGTCTGGCTGGTTTTATAACTCTGTTCAGTTTGATTACTCTTGCCATTTGACGAATTCGGTCAATTCCAACGTTGTATTGACTTTTAACATGCTGAACAATCTTAATTATTGGACATTCAGGCTATTTTCATTTGTCTAGCTGGTTTTATAACTCTGATCACTTTGATTATTCGTGCTATTTTACGATTTCGGCAATTCCAACACTGTATTGACTTTTAACATTATGAACATTATGAATTACTGGACAGGAAGTCTATTTTCATTTGTATGGTTGGTTTTATAACTCTGATCATATTGATTACTCTTGTCATTTGACGAATTCGGTTAATTCCACATTCTGAATTATTGGACATGCAGGCTATTTTGATTTGTCTGATTGGTTTTATAACTCTGATCACTTTGATTATTCGTTCCATTTGACGATTTCGGTCAACTCCAACGTTGTGTTGACTTTTAACATGCTGAACAATCTGAATTATTGGACATTCAGGCTATTTTCATTTGTCTGGCTGGTTTTATAACTCTGATCACTTTGATTATTCGTGCCATTTGACGATTTCGGTCAACTCCAACGTTGTGTTGACTTTTAACATGATGAACATTCTGAATTACTGGACGTGCAGGCTATTTTCATTTGTCTGGCTGGTTTTATAACTCTGTTCAGTTTGATTACTCTTGCCATTTGACGAATTCGGTCAATTCCAACGTTATATTCACTTTGAACATGCTGAACAATCTGAATTATTGGACATTCAGGCTATTTTCATTTGTCTGGCTGGTTTTATAACTCTGATCACTTTGATTATTCGTGCCATTTGACGATTTCGGTCAACTCCAACGTTGTGTTGACTTTTAACATGATGAACATTCTGAATTACTGGACGTGCAGGCTATTTTCATTTGTCTGGCTGGTTTTATAACTCTGTTCAGTTTGATTACTCTTGCCATTTGACGAATTCGGTCAATTCCAACGTTGTATTGACTTTTAACATGCTGAACAATCTTAATTATTGGACATTCAGGCTATTTTTATTTGTCTGGCTGGTTTTATCACTTTGATTGTTCTTGTCATTTGACGAATTCGGTCAATTCCAACGTTATATTCACTTTGAACATGCTGAACAATCTGAATTATTGGACATTCAGGCTATTTTCATTTGTCTGGCTGGTTTTATAACTCTGATCACTTTGATTATTCGTGCCATTTGACGATTTCGGTCAACTCCAACGTTGTGTTGACTTTTAACATGATGAACATTCTGAATTACTGGACGTGCAGGCTATTTTCATTTGTCTGGCTGGTTTTATAACTCTGTTCAGTTTGATTACTCTTGCCATTTGACGAATTCGGTCAATTCCAACGTTGTATTGACTTTTAACATGATGAACATTCTGAATTATTGGACATTCATATTATTTTGATTTGTCTGGTTGGTTTTATCACTCTGATCACTTTGATTATTCATGCCATTTGACGAATTCGGTCAATTCCAACGTTATATTCACTTTGAACATGCAGAACAATCTGAATTATTGGACATTCAGGCTATTTTCATTTGTCTGGCTGGTTTTATAACTCTGATCACTTTGATAATTCATGTCATTTGACGAATTCGGTCAATTCCAACGTTATATTCACTTTGAACATGCTGAACAATATGAATTATTGGACATTCAGGCTATTTTCATTTGTCTGGCTGTTTTTATAACTCTGATCACTTTGATTATTCGTGCCATTTGACGATTTCGGTCAACTCCAACGTTGTGTTGACTTTTAACATGATGAACATTCTGAATTACTGGACGTGCAGGCTATTTTCATTTGCCTGGCTGGTTTTATAACTCGGTTCAGTTTGATTACTCTTGCCATTTGACGAATTCGGTCAATTCCAACGTTGTATTGACTTTTAACATGATGAACATTCTGAATTATTGGACATTCATACTATTTTGATTTGTCTGGTTGGTTTTATCACTCTGATCACTTTAATTATTCATGCCATTTGACGAATTCGGTCAATTCCAACGTTATATTCACTTTGAACATGCTGAACAATCTGAATTATTGGACATTCAGGCTATTTTCATTTGTCTGGCTGGTTTTATAACTCTGATCATTTTGATTATTCGTGCCATTTGACGATTTCGGCAATTACAACGTTGTATTGGCTTTCAACATGATGAACATTATGAATTACTGGACATGAAGGCTATTTTCATTTGTATGGTTGGTTTTACAACTCTGATCATATTGATTACTCTTGTCATTTGACGAATTCGGTCAATTTCAACGTTATATTCACTTTGAACATGCTCAACAATCTGAATTATTGGACATTCAGGCTATTTTCATTTGTCTGGCTGTTTTTATAACTCTGATAATTTCGATTATTCGTGCGATTTGACGAATTCGGTAAATTCCAACGTTGTATTGACTTTTAACATGATGAACATTCCGAATTACTGGACATGCAGGCTATTTTCATTTGTCTGGCTGGTTTTATAACTCTGTTCAGTTTGATTACTCTTGCCATTTGACGAATTCGGTCAATTCGAACGTTGTATTGACTTTTAACATGCTGAACAATCTTAATTATTGGACATTCAGGCTATTTTCATTTGTCTAGCTGGTTTTATTCGTTGTTCAATTCCAACGTTATATTCACTTTGAACATGCAGAACAATCTGAATTATTGGACATTCAGGCTATTTTCATTTGTCTGGCTGGTTTTATAACTCTGATCACTTTGATTATTCGTGTCATTTGACGAATTCGGTCAATTCCAACGTTATATTCACTTTGAAAATGCTCAACAATCTGATTTATTGGACATTCAGACTATTTTGATTTGTCTGGTTGGTTTTATCACTCTGATCACTTTGATTATTCATGCCATTTGGGGAATTCGGTCAATTCCAAAGTTATATTCACTTTGAACATGCTGAACAATCTGAATTATTGGACATTCAGGCTATTTTCGTTTGTCTGGCTGGTTTTATAACTCTGATCACTTTGATTATTCGTGTCATTTGACGAATTCGGTAAATTCCAACGTTATATTCTCTTTGAACATCGGTCAATTCCAACGTTGTATTTGACGAATTCGGTCAATTCCAACGTTGTATTGACTTTTAACATGCTGAAAAATCTGAGTTATTGCACATTCATACTATTTTGATTTGTCTGGTTGGTTTTATCACTCTGATCACTTTGATTATTCATGCCATTTGACGAATTCGGTCAATTCCAACGTCATATTCACTTTGAACATGCTAAACAATCTGAATTATTGGACATTCAGGCTATTTTCATTTGTCTGGCTGGTTTTATAACTCTGTTCAGTTTGATTACTCTTGCCATTTGACGAATTCGGTCAATTCCAACGTTGTATTGACTTTTAACATGATGAACATTCTGAATTATTGGACATTCATACTATTTTGATTTGTCTGGTTGGTTTTATCACTCTGATCACTTTGATTATTCATGCCATTTGACGAATTCGGTCAATTCCAACGTCATATTCACTTTGAACATGCTAAACAATCTGAATTATTGGACATTCAGGCTATTTTCATTTGTCTGGCTGGATTTATAACACTGATCACTTTGTTTATTCGTGCCATTTGACGATTTCGGTCAACTCCAACGTTGTATTGACTTTTAACATGATGAACATTCTGAATTACTGGACATTCATACTATTTTGATTTGTCTGGTTGGTTTTATCACTCTGATCACTTTGATTATTCTTGCCATTTGACGAATTCGGTCAATTCCAACGTTATATTCACTTTGAACAATCTGAATTATTGGACATTCAGGCTATTTTCATTTGTCTGGCTGGTTTTTGTAACTCTGATCACTTTGATTATTCATGCCATTTGGGGAATTCGGTCAATTCCAACGTTATATTCACTTTGAACAGGCTCAACAATCTGACTTATTGGACATTCAGACTATTTTGATTTGTCTGGTTGGTTTTATCACCTCTGATCACTTTGATTGTTCGTGCCATTTGACGAATTCGGTCAATTCCAACGTTGTATTGACTTTTAACATGATGAACATTCTGAATTACTGGACATGCAGGCTATTTTAATTTGTCTGGTTGGTTTTATCACCTCTGATCACTTTGATTGTCCTTGCCATTTGACGAATTCGGTCAATTCCAACGTTATATTCACTTTGAACATGCAGAACAATCTGAATTATTGGACATTCAGGCTATTTTCATTTGTCTGGCTGGTTTTATAACTCTGATCACTTTGATTATTCTTGTCATTTGACGAATTCGGTCAATTCCAACGTCATATTCAGTTTGAACATGCTAAACAATCTGAAATATTGGACATTCAGGCTATTTTCGTTTGTCTGGCTGGTTTTATAACTCTGATCACTTTGATTATTCGTGCCATTTGACGATTTCGGTCAACTCCAACGTTGTATTGACTTTTAACATGATAAACATTCTGAATTACTGGACGTGCAGGCTATTTTCATTTGTCTGGCTGGTTTTATAACTCTGTTCAGTTTGATTACTCTTGCCATTTGACGAATTCGGTCAATTCCAACGTCATATTCAGTTTGAACATGCTAAACAATCTGAAATATTGGACATTCAGGCTATTTTCATTTGTCTGGCTGGTTTTATAACTCTGATCACTTTGATTATTCGTGCCATTTGACGATTTCGGTCAACTCCAACGTTGTGTTGACTTTTAACATGATGAACATTCTGAATTACTGGACGTGCAGGCTATTTTCATTTGTCTGGCTGGTTTTATAACTCTGTTCAGTTTGATTACTCTTGCCATTTGACGAATTCGGTCAATTCCAACGTTGTATTGACTTTAAACATGATAAACATTCTGAATTACTGGACGTGCAGGCTATTTTCATTTGTCTGGCTGGTTTTATAACTCTGTTCAGTTTGATTACTCTTGCCATTTGACGAATTCGGTCAATTCCAACGTTGTATTGACTTTTAACATGCTGAACAATCTTAATTATTGGACATTCAGGCTATTTTCATTTGTCTAGCTGGTTTTATAACTCTGATCACTTTGATTATTCGTGCTATTTTACGATTTCGGCAATTCCAACACTGTATTGACTTTTAACATTATGAACATTATGAATTACTGGACAGGAAGTCTATTTTCATTTGTATGGTTGGTTTTATAACTCTGATCATATTGATTACTCTTGTCATTTGACGAATTCGGTTAATTCCACATTCTGAATTATTGGACATGCAGGCTATTTTGATTTGTCTGATTGGTTTTATAATTCTGTTCACTTTGATTGTTCTTGTCATTTGACGAATTCGGTCAATTCCAACGTTATATTCACTTTGAACATGCTGAACAATCTGAATTATTTGACATTCAGGCTATTTTCATTTGTCTGGCTGGTTTTATAACTCTGATCACTTTGATTATTCGTGCCATTTGACGATTTCGGTCAACTCCAACGTTGTGTTGACTTTTAACATGATGAACATTCTGAATTACTGGACGTGCAGGCTATTTTCATTTGTCTGGCTGGTTTTATAACTCTGTTCAGTTTGATTACTCTTGCCATTTGACGAATTCGGTCAATTCCAACGTAGTATTGACTTTTAACATGATGAACATTCTGAATTATTGGACATTCATATTATTTTGATTTGTCTGGTTGGTTTTATCACTCTGATCACTTTGATTATTCATGCCATTTGACGAATTCGGTCAATTCCAACGTTATATTCACTTTGAACATGCAGAACAATCTGAATTATTGGACATTCAGGCTATTTTCATTTGTCTGGCTGGTTTTATAACTCTGATCACTTTGATAATTCATGTCATTTGACGAATTCGGTCAATTCCAACGTTATATTCACTTTGAACATGCTGAACAATATGAATTATTGGACATTCAGGCTATTTTCATTTGTCTGGCTGTTTTTATAACTCTGATCACTTTGATTATTCGTGCCATTTGACGATTTCGGTCAACTCCAACGTTGTGTTGACTTTTAACATGATGAACATTCTGAATTACTGGACGTGCAGGCTATTTTCATTTGCCTGGCTGGTTTTATAACTCGGTTCAGTTTGATTACTCTTGCCATTTGACGAATTCGGTCAATTCCAACGTTGTATTGACTTTTAACATGATGAACATTCTGAATTATTGGACATTCATACTATTTTGATTTGTCTGGTTGGTTTTATCACTCTGATCACTTTAATTATTCATGCCATTTGACGAATTCGGTCAATTCCAACGTTATATTCACTTTGAACATGCTGAACAATCTGAATTATTGGACATTCAGGCTATTTTCATTTGTCTGGCTGGTTTTATAACTCTGATCATTTTGATTATTCGTGCCATTTGACGATTTCGGCAATTACAACGTTGTATTGGCTTTCAACATGATGAACATTATGAATTACTGGACATGAAGGCTATTTTCATTTGTATGGTTGGTTTTACAACTCTGATCATATTGATTACTCTTGTCATTTGACGAATTCGGTCAATTTCAACGTTATATTCACTTTGAACATGCTCAACAATCTGAATTATTGGACATTCAGGCTATTTTCATTTGTCTGGCTGTTTTTATAACTCTGATAATTTCGATTATTCGTGCCATTTGACGAATTCGGTCAATTCCAACGTTGTATTGACTTTTAACATGATGAACATTCCGAATTACTGGACATGCAGGCTATTTTCATTTGTCTGGCTGGTTTTATAACTCTGTTCAGTTTGATTACTCTTGCCATTTGACGAATTCGGTCAATTCGAACGTTGTATTGACTTTTAACATGCTGAACAATCTTAATTATTGGACATTCAGGCTATTTTCATTTGTCTTGCTGGTTTTATTCGTTGTTCAATTCCAACGTTATATTCACTTTGAACATGCAGAACAATCTGAATTATTGGACATTCAGGCTATTTTCATTTGTCTGGCTGGTTTTATAACTCTGATCACTTTCATAATTCATGTCATTTGACGAATTCGGTCAATTCCAACGTTATATTCACTTTGAAAATGCTCAACAATCTGATTTATTGGACATTCAGACTATTTTGATTTGTCTGGTTGGTTTTATCACTCTGATCACTTTGATTATTCATGCCATTTGGGGAATTCGGTCAATTCCAAAGTTATATTCACTTTGAACATGCTGAACCATCTGAATTATTGGACATTCAGGCTATTTTCGTTTGTCTGGCTGGTTTTATAACTCTGATCACTTTGATTATTCGTGTCATTTGACGAATTCGGTAAATTCCAACGTTATATTCTCTTTGAACATCGGTCAATTCCTACGTTGTATTTGACGAATTCGGTCAATTCCAACGTCATATTCACTTTGAACATGCTAAACAATCTGAATTATTGGACATTCAGGCTATTTTCATTTGTCTGGCTGGTTTTAACACACTGATCACTTTGATTATTCTTGCCATTTGACGAATTCGGTCAATTCCAACGTTATATTCACTTTGAACATGATGAACAATCTGAATTATTGGACATTCAGACTATTTTGATTTGTCTGGTCGATTTTAACACACTGATCACTTTGATTATTCATGCCATTTGACGAATTCGGTCAATTCCAACGTTATATTCACTTTGAACAATCTGAATTATTGGACATTCAGGCAATTTTCATTTGTCTGGCTGGTTTTATAACTCTGATCACTTTGATTATTCGTGCCATTTGACGAATTCGGTCAATTCCAACGTTGTATTGACTTTTAACATGATAAACATTCTGAATTACTGGACGTGCAGGCTATTTTCATTTGTCTGGCTGGTTTTATAACTCTGTTCAGTTTGATTTCTCTTGCCATTTGACGAATTCGGTCAATTCCAACGTTGTATTGACTTTTAACATGATGAACATTCTGAATTATTGGACATTCATACTATTTTGATTTGTCTGGTTGGTTTTATCACTCTGATCACTTTGATTATTCATGCCGTTTGACGAATTCGGTCAATTCCGACGTTATATTCACTTTGAACATGCAGAACAATCTGATTTATTGGACATGCAGGTTATTTTCATTTGTCTGGCTGGTTTTATAACTCTGATCACTTTGATAATTCATGTCATTTGACGAATTCGGTAAATTCCAACGTTGAACATGCTGAACAATCTGAATTATTGTACATTCAGGTTATTTTCATTTGTCTGGCTGGTTTTATAACTCTGATCATTTCGATTATTCGTGCCATTTGACGAATTCGGTCAATTCCAACGTTGTATTGACTTTTAACATGATGAACATTCCGAATTACTGGACATGCAGGCTATTTTCATTTGTCTGGCTGGTTTTATAACTCTGTTCAGTTTGATTACTCTTGCCATTTGACGAATTCGGTCAATTCCAACGTTGTATTGACTTTTAACATGCTGAACAATCTTAATTATTGGACATTCAGGCTATTTTCATTTGTCTAGCTGGTTTTATAACTCCGATCACTTTGATTATTCGTGCTATTTTACGATTTCGGCAATTCCAACACTGTATTGACTTTTAACATTATGAACATTATGAATTACTGGACAGGAAGTCTATTTTCATTTGTATGGTTGGTTTTATAACTCTGATCATATTGATTACTCTTGTCATTTGACGAATTCGGTTAATTCCACATTCTGAATTATTGGACATGCAGGCTATTTTGATTTGTCTGATTGGTTTTATAATTCTGTTCACTTTGATTGTTCTTGTCATTTGACGAATTCGGTCAATTCCAACGTTATATTCACTTTGAACATGCTGAACAATCTGAATTATTTGACATTCAGGCTATTTTCATTTGTCTGGCTGGTTTTATAACTCTGATCACTTTGATTATTCGTGCCATTTGACGATTTCGGTCAACTCCAACGTTGTGTTGACTTTTAACATGATGAACATTCTGAATTATTGGACATTCATATTATTTTGATTTGTCTGGTTGGTTTTATCACTCTGATCACTTTGATTATTCATGCCATTTGACGAATTCGGTCAATTCCAACGTTATATTCACTTTGAACATGCTGAACAATATGAATTATTGGACATTCAGGCTATTTTCATTTGTCTGGCTGTTTTTATAACTCTGATCACTTTGATTATTCGTGCCATTTGACGATTTCGGTCAACTCCAACGTTGTGTTGACTTTTAACATGATGAACATTCTGAATTACTGGACGTGCAGGCTATTTTCATTTGTCTGGCTGGTTTTATAACTCGGTTCAGTTTGATTACTCTTGCCATTTGACGAATTCGGTCAATTCCAACGTTGTATTGACTTTTAACATGATGAACATTCTGAATTATTGGACATTCATACTATTTTGATTTGTCTGGTTGGTTTTATCACTCTGATCACTTTAATTATTCATGCCATTTGACGAATTCGGTCAATTCCAACGTTATATTCACTTTGAACATGCTGAACAATCTGAATTATTGGACATTCAGGCTATTTTCATTTGTCTGGCTGGTTTTATAACTCTGATCATTTTGATTATTCGTGCCATTTGACGATTTCGGCAATTACAACGTTGTATTGGCTTTCAACATGATGAACATTATGAATTACTGGACATGAAGGCTATTTTCATTTGTATGGTTGGTTTTACAACTCTGATCATATTGATTACTCTTGTCATTTGACGAATTCGGTCAATTTCAACGTTATATTCACTTTGAACATGCTCAACAATCTGAATTATTGGACATTCAGGCTATTTTCATTTGTCTGGCTGTTTTTATAACTCTGATAATTTCGATTATTCGTGCCATTTGACGAATTCGGTCAATTCCAACGTTGTATTGACATTTAACATGATGAACATTCCGAATTACTGGACATGCAGGCTATTTTCATTTGTCTGGCTGGTTTTATAACTCTGTTCAGTTTGATTACTCTTGCCATTTGACGAATTCGGTCAATTCGAACGTTGTATTGACTTTTAACATGCTGAACAATCTTAATTATTGGACATTCAGGCTATTTTCATTTGTCTAGCTAGTTTTATTCGTTGTTCAATTCCAACGTCATATTCACTTTGAACATGCTAAACAATCTGAATTATTGGACATTCAGGCTATTTTCATTTGTCTGGCTGGTTTTAACACACTGATCACTTTGATTATTCTTGCCATTTGACGAATTCGGTCAATTCCAACGTTATATTCACTTTGAACATGATGAACAATCTGAATTATTGGACATTCAGACTATTTTGATTTGTCTGGTCGATTTTAACACACTGATCACTTTGATTATTCATGCCATTTGACGAATTCGGTCAATTCCAACGTTATATTCACTTTGAACAATCTGAATTATTGGACATTCAGGCAATTTTCGTTTGTCTGGCTGGTTTTATAACTCTGATCACTTTGATTATTCGTGTCATTTGACGAATTCGGTAAATTCCAACGTTATATTCTCTTTGAACATCGGTCAATTCCTACGTTGTATTTGACGAATTCGGTCAATTCCAACGTTGTATTGACTTTTAACATGCTTAAAAATCTGAGTTATTGCACATTCATACTATTTTGATTTGTCTGGTTGGTTTTATCACTCTGATCACTTTGATTATTCATGCCATTTGACGAATTCGGTCAATTCCAACGTCATATTCACTTTGAACATGCTAAACAATCTGAATTATTGGACATTCAGGCTATTTTCATTTGTCTGGCTGGTTTTAACACACTGATCACTTTGATTATTCTTGCCATTTGACGAATTCGGTCAATTCCAACGTTATATTCACTTTGAACATGATGAACAATCTAAATTATTGGACATTCAGACTATTTTGATTTGTCTGGTCGATTTTAACACACTGATCACTTTGATTATTCATGCCATTTGACGAATTCGGTCAATTCCAACGTTATATTCACTTTGAACAATCTGAATTATTGGACATTCAGGCAATTTTCATTTGTCTGGCTGGTTTTATAACTCTGATCACTTTGATTATTCTTGCCATTTGACGAATTCGGTCAATTCCAACGTTATATTCACTTTGAACATGATGAACAATCTGAATTATTGGACATTCAGACTATTTTGATTTGTCTGGTTGATTTTATCACACTGATCACTTTGATTATTCATGCCGTTTGACGAATTCGGTCAATTCCGACGTTATATTCACTTTGAACATGCAGAACAATCTGATTTATTGGACATGCAGGTTATTTTCATTTGTCTGGCTGGTTTTATAACTCTGATCACTTTGATAATTCATGTCATTTGACGAATTCGGTAAATTCCAACGTTGAACATGCTGAACAATCTGAATTATTGTACATTCAGGTTATTTTCATTTGTCTGACTGGTTTTATAACTCTGATCATTTCGATTATTCGTGCCATTTGACGAATTCGGTCAATTCCAACGTTGTATTGACTTTTAACATGATGAACATTCCGAATTACTGGACATGCAGGCTATTTTCATTTGTCTGGCTGGTTTTATAACTCTGTTCAGTTTGATTACTCTTGCCATTTGACGAATTCGGTCAATTCCAACGTTGTATTGACTTTTAACATGCTGAACAATCTTAATTATTGGACATTCAGGCTATTTTCATTTGTCTAGCTGGTTTTATAACTCCGATCACTTTGATTATTCGTGCTATTTTACGATTTCGGCAATTCCAACACTGTATTGACTTTTAACATTATGAACATTATGAATTACTGGACAGGAAGTCTATTTTCATTTGTATGGTTGGTTTTATAACTCTGATCATATTGATTACTCTTGTCATTTGACGAATTCGGTTAATTCCACATTCTGAATTATTGGACATGCAGGCTATTTTGATTTGTCTGATTGGTTTTATAATTCTGTTCACTTTGATTGTTCTTGTCATTTGACGAATTCGGTCAATTCCAACGTTATATTCACTTTGAACATGCTGAACAATCTGAATTATTTGACATTCAGGCTATTTTCATTTGTCTGGCTGGTTTTATAACTCTGATCACTTTGATTATTCGTGCCATTTGACGATTTCGGTCAACTCCAACGTTGTGTTGACTTTTAACATGATGAACATTCTGAATTATTGGACATTCATATTATTTTGATTTGTCTGGTTGGTTTTATCACTCTGATCACTTTGATTATTCATGCCATTTGACGAATTCGGTCAATTCCAACGTTATATTCACTTTGAACATGCTGAACAATATGAATTATTGGACATTCAGGCTATTTTCATTTGTCTGGCTGTTTTTATAACTCTGATCACTTTGATTATTCGTGCCATTTGACGATTTCGGTCAACTCCAACGTTGTGTTGACTTTTAACATGATGAACATTCTGAATTACTGGACGTGCAGGCTATTTTCATTTGTCTGGCTGGTTTTATAACTCGGTTCAGTTTGATTACTCTTGCCATTTGACGAATTCGGTCAATTCCAACGTTGTATTGACTTTTAACATGATGAACATTCTGAATTATTGGACATTCATACTATTTTGATTTGTCTGGTTGGTTTTATCACTCTGATCACTTTAATTATTCATGCCATTTGACGAATTCGGTCAATTCCAACGTTATATTCACTTTGAACATGCTGAACAATCTGAATTATTGGACATTCAGGCTATTTTCATTTGTCTGGCTGGTTTTATAACTCTGATCATTTTGATTATTCGTGCCATTTGACGATTTCGGCAATTACAACGTTGTATTGGCTTTCAACATGATGAACATTATGAATTACTGGACATGAAGGCTATTTTCATTTGTATGGTTGGTTTTACAACTCTGATCATATTGATTACTCTTGTCATTTGACGAATTCGGTCAATTTCAACGTTATATTCACTTTGAACATGCTCAACAATCTGAATTATTGGACATTCAGGCTATTTTCATTTGTCTGGCTGTTTTTATAACTCTGATAATTTCGATTATTCGTGCCATTTGACGAATTCGGTCAATTCCAACGTTGTATTGACATTTAACATGATGAACATTCCGAATTACTGGACATGCAGGCTATTTTCATTTGTCTGGCTGGTTTTATAACTCTGTTCAGTTTGATTACTCTTGCCATTTGACGAATTCGGTCAATTCGAACGTTGTATTGACTTTTAACATGCTGAACAATCTTAATTATTGGACATTCAGGCTATTTTCATTTGTCTAGCTAGTTTTATTCGTTGTTCAATTCCAACGTCATATTCACTTTGAACATGCTAAACAATCTGAATTATTGGACATTCAGGCTATTTTCATTTGTCTGGCTGGTTTTAACACACTGATCACTTTGATTATTCTTGCCATTTGACGAATTCGGTCAATTCCAACGTTATATTCACTTTGAACATGATGAACAATCTGAATTATTGGACATTCAGACTATTTTGATTTGTCTGGTCGATTTTAACACACTGATCACTTTGATTATTCATGCCATTTGACGAATTCGGTCAATTCCAACGTTATATTCACTTTGAACAATCTGAATTATTGGACATTCAGGCAATTTTCGTTTGTCTGGCTGGTTTTATAACTCTGATCACTTTGATTATTCGTGTCATTTGACGAATTCGGTAAATTCCAACGTTATATTCTCTTTGAACATCGGTCAATTCCTACGTTGTATTTGACGAATTCGGTCAATTCCAACGTTGTATTGACTTTTAACATGCTTAAAAATCTGAGTTATTGCACATTCATACTATTTTGATTTGTCTGGTTGGTTTTATCACTCTGATCACTTTGATTATTCATGCCATTTGACGAATTCGGTCAATTCCAACGTCATATTCACTTTGAACATGCTAAACAATCTGAATTATTGGACATTCAGGCTATTTTCATTTGTCTGGCTGGTTTTAACACACTGATCACTTTGATTATTCTTGCCATTTGACGAATTCGGTCAATTCCAACGTTATATTCACTTTGAACATGATGAACAATCTGAATTATTGGACATTCAGACTATTTTGATTTGTCTGGTCGATTTTAACACACTGATCACTTTGATTATTCATGCCATTTGACGAATTCGGTCAATTCCAACGTTATATTCACTTTGAACAATCTGAATTATTGGACATTCAGGCAATTTTCATTTGTCTGGCTGGTTTTATAACTCTGATCACTTTGATTATTCGTGCCATTTGACGATTTCGGTCAATTCCAACGTCATATTCACTTTGAACATGCTAAACAATCTGAATTATTGGACATTCAGGCTATTTTCATTTGTCTGGCTGGTTTTAACACACTGATCACTTTGATTATTCTTGCCATTTGACGAATTCGGTCAATTCCAACGTTATATTCACTTTGAACATGATGAACAATCTGAATTATTGGACATTCAGGCTATTTTCATTTGTCTGGCTGGTTTTAACACACTGATCACTTTGATTATTCTTGTCATTTGACGAATTCGGTCAATTCCAACGTTGTATTGACTTTTAACATGATGAACAATCTGAATTATTGGACATTCAGACTATTTTGATTTGACTGGTTGATTTTAACACACTGATCACTTTGACTATTCATGCCATTTGACGAATTCGGTCAATTCCAACGTTATATTCACTTTGAACATGATGATCAATCTGAATTATTGGACATTCAGGCTATTTTCGTTTGTCTGGTTGATTTTAACACACTGATCACTGTGATTATTCATGCCATTTGACGAATTCGGTCAATTCCAACGTTATATTCACTTTGAACAATCTGAATTATTGGACATTCAGGCAATTTTCATTTGTCTGGCTGGTTTTATAACTCTGATCACTTTGATTATTCGTGCCATTTGACGATTTCGGTAAATTCCAACGTTGTATTGACTTTTAACATGATGAACAATCTGAATTATTGGACATTCTGACTATTTTCATTTGTCTGGTTGATTTTAACACACTGATCTCTTTGATTATTCATGCCATTTGACGAATTCGGTCAATACCAACGTTATATTCACCTTTAACATGATGAACAATCTGAATTATTGGACATTCAGACTATTTTGATTTGTCTGGTTGATTTTAACACACTGATCACTTTGATTATTCATGCCATTTGACGAATTCGGTCAATTCCAACGTTATATTCACTTTGAACATGATGAACATTCTGAATTCAGACTATTTTGATTTGTCTGGTTGGTTTTATCACTCTGATCACTTTGATTATTCATGCCATTTGGAGAATTCGGTCAATTCCAAAGTTATATTCACTTTGAACATGCTGAACAATCTGAATTATTGGACATTCAGGCTATTTTCGTTTGTCTGGCTGGTTTTATAACTCTGATCACTTTGATTATTCGTGTCATTTGACGAATTCGGTAAATTCCAACGTTATATTCTCTTTGAACATCGGTCAATTCCTTCATTGTATTTGACGAATTCGGTCAATTCCAACGTTGTATTGACTTTTAACATGCTGAAAAATCTGAGTTATTGCACATTCATACTATTTTGATTTGTCTGGTTGGTTTTATCACTCTGATCACTTTGATTATTCATGCCATTTGGGGAATTCGGTCAATTCCAACGTTATATTCACTTTGAACATGCTGAACAATCTGAATTATTGGACATTCAGGCTATTTTAATTTGTCTGGATGGTTTTATCACTCTGATCACTTTGATTATTCATGCCATTTGACGAATTCGGTCAATTCCAACTTTATATTCACTTTGAACATGCTGAACAATCTGAATTATTGTACATTCAGGCTATTTCTATTTGTCTGGATGGTTTTATCACTTTGATTATTCATGCCATTTGACGAATTCGGTCAATTCCAACGTTATATTCACTTTGAACATGATGAACAATCTGAATTATTGGACATTCAGACTATTTTGATTTGTCTGGTCGATTTTAACACACTGATCACTTTGATTATTCATGCCATTTGACGAATTCGGTCAATTCCAACGTTATATTCACTTTGAACAATCTGAATTATTGGACATTCAGGCTATTTTCATTTGTCTGGCTGGTTTTATAACTTTGATTATTCATGCCATTTGGGGAATTCGGTCAATTCCAACGTTATATTCACTTTGAACATGATGAACATTCTGAATTACTGGACATGCAGGCTATTTTCATTTGTCTGGCTGGTTTTATAACTCTGATCACTTTGATTATTCATGCCATTTGGGGAATTCGGTCAATTCCAACGTTATATTCACTTTGAACATGCTGAACAATCTGAATTATTGGACATTCAGGCTATTTTAATTTGTCTGGTTGGTTTTATCACTCTGATCACTTTGATTATTCATGCCATTTGACGAATTCGGTCAATTCCAACTTTATATTCACTTTGAACATGCTGAACAATCTGAATTATTGTACATTCAGGCTATTTCTATTTGTCTGGATGGTTTTATCACTTTGATTATTCATGCCATTTGACGAATTCGGTCAATTCCAACGTTGTATTGACTTTTAACATGATGAACTGTCTGAATTATTGGACATTCAGACTATTTTGATTTGTCTGGTTGATTTTAACACACTGATCACTTTGATTATTCATGCCATTTGACGAATTCGGTCAATACCAACGTTATAGTCACTTTGAACATGATGAACAATCTGAATTATTGGACATTCAGACTATTTTGATTTGTCTGGTTGATTTTAACACACTGATCACTTTGATTATTCATGCCATTTGACGAATTCGGTCAATTCCATCGTTATATTCACTTTGAACAATCTGAATTATTGGACATTCAGGCTATTTTCATTTGTCTGGCTGGTTTTATAACTCTGATAACTTTGATTATTCATGCCATTTGGGGAATTCGGTCAATTCCAACGTTATATTCACTTTGAACATGCTGAACAATCTAAATTATTGGACATTCAGGCTATTTTAATTTGTCTGGCTGGTTTTATAACTCTGATAACTTTGATTATTCATGCCATTTGGGGAATTCGGTCAATTCCAACGTTGTATTGACTTTTAACATGATGAACAATCTGAATTATTGGACATTCAGGCTATTTTAATTTGTCTGGCTGGTATTAACACTCTGATCACTTTGATTATTCTTGTCATTTGACGAATTCGGTCAATTCCAACGTTGTATTGACTTTTAACATGATGAACAATCTGAATTATTGGACATTCAGACTATTTTGATTTGTCTGCTTGGTTTTATCACTCTGATCACTTTGATTATTCATGTCATTTGTCGAATTCGGTCAATACCAACGTTATATTGACTTTTAACATGATGAACAATCTGAATTATTGGACATTCAGACTATTTTGATTTGTCTGGTTGATTTTAACACACTGATCACTTTGATTACACTAGGTCACAAATAACAAAATTTTCTCTGTTATTTGTTTCTAGCATACTTTTTCCCATTGATTTTGACCTACTAAACACGAAAATGAGTCCGGTTGGTTTTATCACTTTGATTATTCATGCCATTTGACGAATTCGGTCAATTCCAACTTTATATTCACTTTGAACATGCTGAACAATCTGAATTATTGGACATTTAAGCTATTTTCATTTGTCTGACTGGTTTTATTCCACGTTATATTCACTTTGAACATGATCAACATTCTGAATTACTGGACATGCAGGCTATTTTCATTTGTCTGGCTGGTTTTATCACTCTGATCACTTTGATTATTCTTGTCATTTGACGAATTCGGTCAATTCCAACTTTATATTCACTTTGAACATGCTGAACAATCTGAATTATTGTACATTCAGGCTATTTTGATTTGTCTGGCTGGTTTTATCACTCTGATCACTTTGATTATTCATGCCATTTGTCGAATTCTGTCAATTCCAACGTTATATTGACTTTTAACATGATGAACAATCTGAATTATTGGACATTCAGACTATTTCTATTTGTCTGGTTGGTTTTATCACTTTGATTATTCATGGCATTTGACGAATTCGGTCAATTCCAACGTTATATTCACTTTGAACATGACGAACAATCTGAATTATTGGACATTCAGACCATTTTGATTTTTCTGGTTGATTTTATCACTCTGATCACTTTGATTATTCATGCCATTTGTCGAATTCGGTCAATTCCAACGTTATATTCACTTTGAACATGATGAACAATCTGAATTATTGGACATTCAGACTATTTTGATTTGTCTGGCTGGTTTTATCACTCTGATCACTTTGATTATTCTTGTCATTTGACGAATTCGGTCAATTCCAACGTTGTGTTGACTTTTAACATGATGAACCATCTGAATTATTGGACATTCAGGCTATTTTAATTTGTCTGGCCGGTTTTAACACTCTGATCACTTTGATTATTCTTGTCATTTGACGAATTCGGTCAATTCCAACGTTATATTCACTATGAACATGCAGAACAATCTGAATTATTGGACATTTAGGCTATTTTCATTTGTCTGACTGGTTTTATTCCACGTTATAATCACTTTGAACATGATCAACATTCTGAATTACTGGACATGCAGGCTATTTTCATTTGTCTGGCTGGTTTTATCACTCTGATCACTTTGATTATTCTTGTCATTTGACGAATTCGGTCAATTCCAACTTTATATTCACTTTGAACATGCTGAACAATCTGAATTATTGTACATTCAGGCTATTTTGATTTGTCTGGCTGGTTTTATCACTCTGATCACTTTGATTATTCATGCCATTTGTCGAATTCTGTCAATTCCAACGTTGTATTGACTTTTAACATGATGAACAATCTGAATTATTGGACATTCAGACTATTTCTATTTGTCTGGTTGGTTTTATCACTTTGATTACTCATGGCATTTGACGAATTCGGTCAATTCCAACGTTATATTCACTTTGAACATGACGAACAATCTGAATTATTGGACATTCAGACCATTTTGATTTGTCTGGTTGATTTTATCACTCTGATCACTTTGATTATTCATGCCATTTGTCGAATTCGGTCAATTCCAACGTTATATTCACTTTGAACATGATGAACAATCTGAATTATTGGACATTCAGACTATTTTGATTTGACTGGTTGATTTTAACACACTGATCACTTTGATTATTCATGCCATTTGACGAATTCGGTCAATTCCAACGATATATTCACTTTGAACAATCTGAATTATTGGACGTTCAGGCTATTTTCGTTTGTCTGGCTGGTTTTATAACTCTGATCACTTTGATTATTCATGCCATTTGGGGAATTCGGTCAATTCCAACGTTATATTCACTTTGAACATGCTGAACAATCTGAATTATTGGACATTCAGGCTATTTTAATTTGTCTGGCTGGTTTTAACACACTGATCACTTTGATTATTCTTGCCATTTGACGAATTCGGTCAATTCCACCGTTATATTCACTTTGAACATGATGAACAATCTGAATTATTGGACATTCAGACTATTTTGATTTGTCTGGTAGATTTTAACACACTGATCACTTTGATTATTCATGCCATTTGACGAATTCGGTCAATTCCAACGTTATATTCACTTTGAACAATCTGAATTATTGGACATTCAGGCAATTTTCATTTGTCTGGCTGGTTTTATAACTCTTATCACTTTGATTATTCGTGCCATTTGACGATTTCGGTAAATTCCAACGTTGTATTGACTTTTAACATGATGAACAATCTGAATTATTGGACATTCTGACTAT
This sequence comes from Hydrotaea cyrtoneurina, assembly GCA_958296145.1. Classification (NCBI taxonomy): domain Eukaryota; kingdom Metazoa; phylum Arthropoda; class Insecta; order Diptera; family Muscidae; genus Hydrotaea; species Hydrotaea cyrtoneurina. The sequence continues at coordinate 82,747,144 of OY282513.1, forward strand.
TTTGATTTGTCTGGTTGATTTTAACACACTGATCACTTTGATTATTCATTCCATTTGACGAATTCGGTCAATACCAACGTTATATTCACTTTGAACATGATGAACAATCTGAATTATTGGACATTCAGACTATTTTGATTTGTCTGGTTGATTTTAACACACTGATCACTTTGATTATTCATGCCATTTGACGAATTCGGTCAATTCCAATGTTATATTCACTTTGAACAATCTGAATTATTGGACATTAAGGCTATTTTCATTTGTCTGGCTGGTTTTATAACTCTGATAACTTTGATTATTCATGCCATTTGGGGAATTCGGTCAATTCCAACGTTATATTCACTTTGAACATGATGAACATTCTGAATTACTGGACATGCAGGCAATTTTCATTTGTCTGGCTGGTTTTATAACTCTGATCACTTTGATTATTCATGCCATTTGGGGAATTCGGTCAATTCCAACGTTATATTCACTTTGAACATGCTGAACAATCTGAATTATTGGACATTCAGGCTATTTTAATTTGTCTGGATGGTTTTATCACTCTGATCACTTTGATTATTCATGCCATTTGACGAATTCGGTCAATTCCAACTTTATATTCACTTTGAACATGCTGAACAATCTGAATTATTGTACATTCAGGCTATTTCTATTTGTCTGGATGGTTTTATCACTTTGATTATTCATGCCATTTGACGAATTCGGTCAATTCCAACGTTGTATTGACTTTTAACATGATGAACAATCTGAATTATTGGACATTGGACTATTTTGATTTGTCTGGTTGATTTTAACACACTGATCACTTTGATTATTCATGCCATTTGACGAATTCGGTCAATACCAACGTTATATTCACTTTGAACATGATGAACAATCTGAATTATTGGACATTCAGACTATTTTGATTTGTCTGGTTGATTTTAACACACTGATCACTTTGATTATTCATGCCATTTGACGAATTCGGTCAATTCCAACGTTATATTCACTTTGAACAATCTGAATTATTGGACATTCAGGCTATTTTCATTTGTCTGGCTGGTTTTATAACTCTGATAACTTTGATTATTCATGCCATTTGACGAATTCGGTCAATTCCAACGTTATATTCACTTTGAACATGATGAACAATCTGAATTATTGGACATTCAGGCTATTTTAATTTGTCTGGCTGGTTTTATCACTCTGATCACTTTGATTATTCTTGTCATTTGACGAATTCGGTCAATTCCAACTTTGTATTCACTTTGAACATGCTGAACAATCTGAATTATTGGACATTTAGGCTATTTTAATTTGTCTGACTGGTTTTATTACTCTGATCACTTTGATTATTCTTGTCGTTTGACGAATTCGGTCAATTCCAACGTTGTATTGACTTTTAACATGATGAACATTCTGAATTACTGGCAGGCTATTTCTATTTGTCAGGTTGGTTTTATCACTTTGATTGTTCATGCCATTTGACGAATTCGGTCAATTCCAACGTCATATTCACTTTGAACATGCAGAACAATCTGAATTATTGGACATTCAGGCTATTTTCATTTGTCTAGCTGGTTTTATAACTCTGATCACTTTGATTATTCGTGCCATTTGACGAATTCGGTCAATTCCAACGTTGTATTGACTTTTAACATGATAAACAATCTGAATTATTGGACATTCAGACTATTTTGATTTGTCTGGTTGATTTTATCACTCTGATCACATTGATTATTCTTGTCATTTGACGAATTCGGTCAATTCCAACTTTATATTGACTTTTAACATGATGAACAATCTGAATTATTGGACATTCAGACTATTTCTATTTGTCTGGATGGTTTTATCACTTTGATTATTCATGCCATTTGACGAATTCGGTCAATTCCAACGTTGTGTTGACTTTTAACATGATGAACAATCTGAATTATTGGACATTCAGGCTATTTTAATTTGTCTGGCCGGTTTTAACACTCTCATCACTTTGATTATTCATGCCATTTGACGAATTCGGTCAATTCCAACGTTATATTCACTTTGAACAATCTGAATTATTGGACATTCAGGCAATTTTCATTTGTCTGGCTGGTTTTATAACTCTGATCACTTTGATTATTCGTGCCATTTGACGATTTCGGTAAATTCCAACGTTGTATTGACTTTTAACATGATGAACAATCTGAATTATTGGACATTCTGACTATTTTGATTTGTCTGGTTGATTTTAACACACTGATCACTTTGATTATTCATTCCATTTGACGAATTCGGTCAATACCAACGTTATATTCACTTTGAACATGATGAACAATCTGAATTATTGGACATTCAGACTATTTTGATTTGACTGGTTGATTTTAACACACTGATCACTTTGATTATTCATGCCATTTGACGAATTCGGTCAATTCCAACGATATATTCACTTTGAACAATCTGAATTATTGGACGTTCAGGCTATTTTCGTTTGTCTGGCTGGTTTTATAACTCTGATAACTTTGATTATTCATGCCATTTGGGGAATGCGGTCAATTCCAACGTTATATTCACTTTGAACATGATGAACATTCTGAATTACTGGACATGCAGGCAATTTTCATTTGTCTGGCTGGTTTTATAACTCTGATCACTTTGATTATTCATGCCATTTGGGGAATTCGGTCAATTCCAACGTTATATTCACTTTGAACATGCTGAACAATCTGAATTATTGGACATTCAGGCTATTTTAATTTGTCTGGATGGTTTTATCACTCTGATCACTTTGATTATTCATGCCATTTGACGAATTCGGTCAATTCCAACTTTATATTCACTTTGAACATGCTGAACAATCTGAATTATTGTACATTCAGGCTATTTCTATTTGTCTGGATGGTTTTATCACTTTGATTATTCATGCCATTTGACGAATTCGGTCAATTCCACCGTTATATTCACTTTGAACATGATGAACAATCTGAATTATTGGACATTCAGGCTATTTTAATTTGTCTGGATGGTTTTAACACACTGATCACTTTGATTATTCTTGCCATTTGACGAATTCGGTCAATTCCACCGTTATATTCACTTTGAACATGATGAACAATCTGAATTATTGGACATTCTGACTATTTTGATTTGTCTGGTTGATTTTAACACACTGATCACTTTGATTATTCATTCCATTTGACGAATTCGGTCAATACCAACGTTATATTCACTTTGAACATGATGAACAATCTGAATTATTGGACATTCAGACTATTTTGATTTGACTGGTTGATTTTAACACACTGATCACTTTGATTATTCATGCCATTTGACGAATTCGGTCAATTCCAACGATATATTCACTTTGAACAATCTGAATTATTGGACGTTCAGGCTATTTTCGTTTGTCTGGCTGGTTTTATAACTCTGATAACTTTGATTATTCATGCCATTTGGGGAATGCGGTCAATTCCAACGTTATATTCACTTTGAACATGATGAACATTCTGAATTACTGGACATGCAGGCAATTTTCATTTGTCTGGCTGGTTTTATAACTCTGATCACTTTGATTATTCATGCCATTTGGGGAATTCGGTCAATTCCAACGTTATATTCACTTTGAACATGCTGAACAATCTGAATTATTGGACATTCAGGCTATTTTAATTTGTCTGGATGGTTTTAACACACTGATCACTTTGATTATTCTTGCCATTTGACGAATTCGGTCAATTCCACCGTTATATTCACTTTGAACATGATGAACAATCTGAATTATTGGACATTCAGACTATTTTGATTTGTCTGGTAGATTTTAACACACTGATCACTTTGATTATTCATGCCATTTGACGAATTCGGTCAATTCCAACGTTATATTCACTTTGAACAATCTGAATTATTGGACATTCAGGCAATTTTCATTTGTCTGGCTGGTTTTATAACTCTGATCACTTTGATTATTCGTGTCATTTGACGATTTCGGTAAATTCCAACGTTGTATTGACTTTTAACATGATGAACAATCTGAATTATTGGACATTCTGACTATTTTGATTTGTCTGGTTGATTTTAACACACTGATCACTTTGATTATTCATTCCATTTGACGAATTCGGTCAATACCAACGTTATATTCACTTTGAACATGATGAACAATCTGAATTATTGGACATTCAGACTATTTTGATTTGTCTGGTTGATTTTAACACACTGATCACTTTGATTATTCATGCCATTTGACGAATTCGGTCAATTCCAATGTTATATTCACTTTGAACAATCTGAATTATTGGACATTCAGGCTATTTTCATTTGTCTGGCTGGTTTTATAACTCTGATAACTTTGATTATTCATGCCATTTGGGGAATGCGGTCAATTCCAACGTTATATTCACTTTGAACATGATGAACATTCTGAATTACTGGACATGCAGGCAATTTTCATTTGTCTGGCTGGTTTTATAACTCTGATCACTTTGATTATTCATGCCATTTGGGGAATTCGGTCAATTCCAACGTTATATTCACTTTGAACATGCTGAACAATCTGAATTATTGGACATTCAGGCTATTTTAATTTGTCTGGATGGTTTTATCACTCTGATCACTTTGATTATTCATGCCATTTGACGAATTCGGTCAATTCCAACTTTATATTCACTTTGAACATGCTGAACAATCTGAATTATTGTACATTCAGGCTATTTCTATTTGTCTGGATGGTTTTATCACTTTGATTATTCATGCCATTTGACGAATTCGGTCAATTCCAACGTTGTATTGACTTTTAACATGATGAACAATCTGAATTATTGGACATTGGACTATTTTGATTTGTCTGGTTGATTTTAACACACTGATCACTTTGATTATTCATGCCATTTGACGAATTCGGTCAATACCAACGTTATATTCACTTTGAACATGATGAACAATCTGAATTATTGGACATTCAGACTATTTTGATTTGTCTGGTTGATTTTAACACACTGATCACTTTGATTATTCATGCCATTTGACGAATTCGGTCAATTCCAACGTTATATTCACTTTGAACAATCTGAATTATTGGACATTCAGGCTATTTTCATTTGTCTGGCTGGTTTTATAACTCTGATAACTTTGATTATTCATGCCATTTGACGAATTCGGTCAATTCCAACGTTATATTCACTTTGAACATGCAGAACAATCTGAATTATTGGACATTCAGGCTATTTTAATTTGTCTGGCTGGTTTTATCACTCTGATCACTTTGATTATTCTTGTCATTTGACGAATTCGGTCAATTCCAACTTTGTATTCACTTTGAACATGCTGAACAATCTGAATTATTGGACATTTAGGCTATTTTAATTTGTCTGACTGGTTTTATTACTCTGATCACTTTGATTATTCGTGCCATTTGACGAATTCGGTCAATTCCAACGTTGTATTGACTTTTAACATGATAAACAATCTGAATTATTGGACATTCAGACTATTTTCATTTGTCTAGCTGGTTTTATAACTCTGATCACTTTGATTATTCGTGCCATTTGACGAATTCGGTCAATTCCAACGTTGTATTGACTTTTAACATGATAAACAATCTGAATTATTGGACATTCAGACTATTTTGATTTGTCTGGTTGATTTTATCACTCTGATCACATTGATTATTCTTGTCATTTGACGAATTCGGTCAATTCCAACTTTATATTGACTTTTAACATGATGAACAATCTGAATTATTGGACATTCAGACTATTTCTATTTGTCTGGATGGTTTTATCACTTTGATTATTCATGCCATTTGACGAATTCGGTCAATTCCAACGTTGTGTTGACTTTTAACATGATGAACAATCTGAATTATTGGACATTCAGCCTATTTTAATTTGTCTGGCCGGTTTTAACACTCTGATCACTTTGATTATTCATGCCATTTGACGAATTCGGTCAATTCCAACGTTATATTCACTTTGAACAATCTGAATTATTGGACATTCAGGCAATTTTCATTTGTCTGGCTGGTTTTATAACTCTGATCACTTTGATTATTCGTGCCATTTGACGATTTCGGTAAATTCCAACGTTGTATTGACTTTTAACATGATGAACAATCTGAATTATTGGACATTCTGACTATTTTGATTTGTCTGGTTGATTTTAACACACTGATCACTTTGATTATTCATTCCATTTGACGAATTCGGTCAATACCAACGTTATATTCACTTTGAACATGATGAACAATCTGAATTATTGGACATTCAGACTATTTTGATTTGTCTGGTTGATTTTAACACACTGATCACTTTGATTATTCATGCCATTTGACGAATTCGGTCAATTCCAACGTTATATTCACTTTGAACAATCTGAATTATTGGACATTCAGGCTATTTTCATTTGTCTGGCTGGTTTTATAACTCTGATAACTTTGATTATTCATGCCATTTGGGGAATTCGGTCAATTCCAACGTTATATTCACTTTGAACATGATGAACATTCTGAATTACTGGACATGCAGGCAATTTTCATTTGTCTGGCTGGTTTTATAACTCTGATCACTTTGATTATTCATGCCATTTGGGGAATTCGGTCAATTCCAACGTTATATTCACTTTGAACATGCTGAACAATCTGAATTATTGGACATTCAGGCTATTTTAATTTGTCTGGATGGTTTTATCACTCTGATCACTTTGATTATTCATGCCATTTGACGAATTCGGTCAATTCCAACTTTATATTCACTTTGAACATGCTGAACAATCTGAATTATTGTACATTCAGGCTATTTCTATTTGTCTGGATGGTTTTATCACTTTGATTATTCATGCCATTTGACGAATTCGGTCAATTCCAACGTTGTATTGACTTTTAACATGATGAACAATCTGAATTATTGGATATTGGACTATTTTGATTTGTCTGGTTGATTTTAACACACTGATCACTTTGATTATTCTTGCCATTTGACGAATTCGGTCAATTCCACCGTTATATTCACTTTGAACATGATGAACAATCTGAATTATTGGACATTCAGACTATTTTGATTTGTCTGGTAGATTTTAACACACTGATCACTTTGATTATTCATGCCATTTGACGAATTCGGTCAATTCCAACGTTATATTCACTTTGAACAATCTGAATTATTGGACATTCAGGCAATTTTCATTTGTCTGGCTGGTTTTATAACTCTGATCACTTTGATTATTCGTGCCATTTGACGATTTCGGTAAATTCCAACGTTGTATTGACTTTTAACATGATGAACAATCTGAATTATTGGACATTCTGACTATTTTGATTTGTCTGGTTGATTTTAACACACTGATTTACTTTGATTATTCATTCCATTTGACGAATTCGGTCAATACCAACGTTATATTCACTTTGAACATGATGAACAATCTGAATTATTGGACATTCAGACTATTTTGATTTGTCTGGTTGATTTTAACACACTGATCACTTTGATTATTCATGCCATTTGACGAATTCGGTCAATTCCAATGTTATATTCACTTTGAACAATCTGAATTATTGGACATTCAGGCTATTTTCATTTGTCTGGCTGGTTTTATAACTCTGATAACTTTGATTATTCATGCCATTTGGGGAATTCGGTCAATTCCAACGTTATATTCACTTTGAACATGATGAACATTCTGAATTACTGGACATGCAGGCAATTTTCATTTGTCTGGCTGGTTTTATAACTCTGATCACTTTGATTATTCATGCCATTTGGGGAATTCGGTCAATTCCAACGTTATATTCACTTTGAACATGCTGAACAATCTGAATTATTGGACATTCAGACTATTTCTATTTGTCTGGATGGTTTTATCACTTTGATTATTCATGCCATTTGACGAATTCGGTCAATTCCAACGTTGTGTTGACTTTTAACATGATGAACAATCTGAATTATTGGACATTCAGGCTATTTTAATTTGTCTGGCCGGTTTTAACACTCTGATCACTTTGATTATTCATGCCATTTGACGAATTCGGTCAATTCCAACGTTATATTCACTTTGAACAATCTGAATTATTGGACATTCAGGCAATTTTCATTTGTCTGGCTGGTTTTATAACTCTGATCACTTTGATTATTCGTGCCATTTGACGATTTCGGTAAATTCCAACGTTGTATTGACTTTTAACATGATGAACAATCTGAATTATTGGACATTCTGACTATTTTGATTTGTCTGGTTGATTTTAACACACTGATCACTTTGATTATTCATTCCATTTGACGAATTCGGTCAATACCAACGTTATATTCACTTTGAACATGATGAACAATCTGAATTATTGGACATTCAGACTATTTTGATTTGTCTGGTTGATTTTAACACACTGATCACTTTGATTATTCATGCCATTTGACGAATTCGGTCAATTCCAACGTTATATTCACTTTGAACAATCTGAATTATTGGACATTCAGGCTATTTTCATTTGTCTGGCTGGTTTTATAACTTTGATAACTTTGATTATTCATGCCATTTGGGGAATTCGGTCAATTCCAACGTTATATTCACTTTGAACATGATGAACATTCTGAATTACTGGACATGCAGGCAATTTTCATTTGTCTGGCTGGTTTTATAACTCTGATCACTTTGATTATTCATGCCATTTGGGGAATTCGGTCAATTCCAACGTTATATTCACTTTGAACATGCTGAACAATCTGAATTATTGGACATTCAGGCTATTTTAATTTGTCTGGATGGTTTTATCACTCTGATCACTTTGATTATTCATGCCATTTGACGAATTCGGTCAATTCCAACTTTATATTCACTTTGAACATGCTGAACAATCTGAATTATTGTACATTCAGGCTATTTCTATTTGTCTGGATGGTTTTATCACTTTGATTATTCATGCCATTTGACGAATTCGGTCAATTCCAACGTTGTATTGACTTTTAACATGATGAACAATCTGAATTATTGGACATTGGACTATTTTGATTTGTCTGGTTGATTTTAACACACTGATCACTTTGATTATTCATGCCATTTGACGAATTCGGTCAATTCCACCGTTATATTCACTTTGAACATGATGAACAATCTGAATTATTGGACATTCAGACTATTTTGATTTGTCTGGTTGATTTTAACACACTGATCACTTTGATTATTCATGCCATTTGACGAATTCGGTCAATTCCAACGTTATATTCACTTTGAACAATCTGAATTATTGGACATTCAGGCTATTTTCATTTGTCTAGCTGGTTTTATAACTCTGATCACTTTGATTATTCGTGCCATTTGACGAATTCGGTCAATTCCAACGTTGTATTGACTTTTAACATGATAAACAATCTGAATTATTGGACATTCAGACTATTTTGATTTGTCTGGTTGATTTTATCACTCTGATCACATTGATTATTCTTGTCATTTGACGAATTCGGTCAATTCCAACTTTATATTGACTTTTAACATGATGAACAATCTGAATTATTGGACATTCAGACTATTTCTATTTGTCTGGATGGTTTTATCACTTTGATTATTCATGCCATTTGACGAATTCGGTCAATTCCAACGTTGTGTTGACTTTTAACATGATGAACAATCTGAATTATTGGACATTCAGGCTATTTTAATTTGTCTGGCCGGTTTTAACACTCTGATCACTTTGATTATTCATGCCATTTGACGAATTCGGTCAATTCCAACGTTATATTCACTTTGAACAATCTGAATTATTGGACATTCAGACTATTTTGATTTGTCTGGTTGATTTTAACACACTGATCACTTTGATTATTCATGCCATTTGACGAATTCGGTCAATTCCAATGTTATATTCACTTTGAACAATCTGAATTATTGGACATTCAGGCTATTTTCATTTGTCTGGCTGGTTTTATAACTCTGATAACTTTGATTATTCATGCCATTTGGGGAATTCGGTCAATTCCAACGTTATATTCACTTTGAACATGATGAACATTCTGAATTACTGGACATGCAGGCAATTTTCATTTGTCTGGCTGGTTTTATAACTCTGATCACTTTGATTATTCATGCCATTTGGGGAATTCGGTCAATTCCAACGTTATATTCACTTTGAACATGCTGAACAATCTGAATTATTGGACATTCAGGCTATTTTAATTTGTCTGGATGGTTTTATCACTCTGATCACTTTGATTATTCATGCCATTTGACGAATTCGGTCAATTCCAACTTTATATTCACTTTGAACATGCTGAACAATCTGAATTATTGTACATTCAGGCTATTTCTATTTGTCTGGATGGTTTTATCACTTTGATTATTCATGCCATTTGACGAATTCGGTCAATTCCAACGTTGTATTGACTTTTAACATGATGAACAATCTGAATTATTGGACATTGGACTATTTTGATTTGTCTGGTTGATTTTAACACACTGATCACTTTGATTATTCATGCCATTTGACGAATTCGGTCAATACCAACGTTATATTCACTTTGAACATGATGAACAATCTGAATTATTGGACATTCAGACTATTTTGATTTGTCTGGTTGATTTTAACACACTGATCACTTTGATTATTCATGCCATTTGACGAATTCGGTCAATTCCAACGTTATATTCACTTTGAACAATCTGAATTATTGGACATTCAGGCTATTTTCATTTGTCTGGCTGGTTTTATAACTCTGATAACTTTGATTATTCATGCCATTTGACGAATTCGGTCAATTCCAACGTTATATTCACTTTGAACATGCAGAACAATCTGAATTATTGGACATTCAGGCTATTTTAATTTGTCTGGCTGGTTTTATCACTGATCACTTTGATTATTCTTGTCATTTGACGAATTCGGTCAATTCCAACTTTGTATTCACTTTGAACATGCTGAACAATCTGAATTATTGGACATTTAGGCTATTTTAATTTGTCTGACTGGTTTTATTACTCTGATCACTTTTATTATTCTTGTCGTTTGACGAATTCGGTCAATTCCAACGTTGTATTGACTTTTAACATCATGAACATTCTGAATTACTGGCAGGCTATTTCTATTTGTCAGGTTGGTTTTATCACTTTGATTGTTCATGCCATTTGACGAATTCGGTCAATTCCAACGTTATATTCACTTTGAACATGCAGAACAATCTGAATTATTGGACATTCAGGCTATTTTCATTTGTCTAGCTGGTTTATAACTCTGATCACTTTGATTATTCGTGCCATTTGACGAATTCGGTCAATTCCAACGTTGTATTGACTTTTAACATGATAAACAATCTGAATTATTGGACATTCAGACTATTTTGATTTGTCTGGTTGATTTTATCACTCTGATCACATTGATTATTCTTGTCATTTGACGAATTCGGTCAATTCCAACTTTATATTGACTTTTAACATGATGAACAATCTGAATTATTGGACATTCAGACTATTTCTATTTGTCTGGATGGTTTTATCACTTTGATTATTCATGCCATTTGACGAATTCGGTCAATTCCAACGTTGTGTTGACTTTTAACATGATGAACAATCTGAATTATTGGACATTCAGGCTATTTTAATTTGTCTGGCCGGTTTTAACACTCTGATCACTTTGATTATTCATGCCATTTGACGAATTCGGTCAATTCCAACTTTATATTCACTTTGAACATGCTGAACAATCTGAATTATTGTACATTCAGGCTATTTCTATTTGTCTGGATGGTTTTATCACTTTGATTATTCATGCCATTTGACGAATTCGGTCAATTCCAACGTTGTATTGACTTTTAACATGATGAACAATCTGAATTATTGGACATTGGACTATTTTGATTTGTCTGGTTGATTTTAACACACTGATCACTTTGATTATTCATGCCATTTGACGAATTCGGTCAATACCAACGTTATATTCACTTTGAACATGATGAACAATCTGAATTATTGGACATTCAGACTATTTTGATTTGTCTGGTTGATTTTAACACACTGATCACTTTGATTATTCATGCCATTTGACGAATTCGGTCAATTCCAACGTTATATTCACTTTGAACAATCTGAATTATTGGACATTCAGGCTATTTTCATTTGTCTGGCTGGTTTTATAACTCTGATAACTTTGATTATTCATGCCATTTGACGAATTCGGTCAATTCCAACGTTATATTCACTTTGAACATGCAGAACAATCTGAATTATTGGACATTCAGGCTATTTTAATTTGTCTGGCTGGTTTTATCACTGATCACTTTGATTATTCTTGTCATTTGACGAATTCGGTCAATTCCAACTTTGTATTCACTTTGAACATGCTGAACAATCTGAATTATTGGACATTTAGGCTATTTTAATTTGTCTGACTGGTTTTATTACTCTGATCACTTTTATTATTCTTGTCGTTTGACGAATTCGGTCAATTCCAACGTTGTATTGACTTTTAACATCATGAACATTCTGAATTACTGGCAGGCTATTTCTATTTGTCAGGTTGGTTTTATCACTTTGATTGTTCATGCCATTTGACGAATTCGGTCAATTCCAACGTTATATTCACTTTGAACATGCAGAACAATCTGAATTATTGGACATTCAGGCTATTTTCATTTGTCTAGCTGGTTTTATAACTCTGATCACTTTGATTATTCGTGCCATTTGACGAATTCGGTCAATTCCAACGTTGTATTGACTTTTAACATGATAAACAATCTGAATTATTGGACATTCAGACTATTTTGATTTGTCTGGTTGATTTTATCACTCTGATCACATTGATTATTCTTGTCATTTGACGAATTCGGTCAATTCCAACTTTATATTGACTTTTAACATGATGAACAATCTGAATTATTGGACATTCAGACTATTTCTATTTGTCTGGATGGTTTTATCACTTTGATTATTCATGCCATTTGACGAATTCGGTCAATTCCAACGTTGTGTTGACTTTTAACATGATGAACAATCTGAATTATTGGACATTCAGACTATTTTGATTTGTCTGGCCGGTTTTAACACTCTGATCACTTTGATTATTCATGCCATTTGACGAATTCGGTCAATTCCAATGTTATATTCACTTTGAACAATCTGAATTATTGGACATTCAGGCTATTTTCATTTGTCTGGCTGGTTTTATAACTCTGATAACTTTGATTATTCATGCCATTTGGGGAATTCGGTCAATTCCAACGTTATATTCACTTTGAACATGATGAACATTCTGAATTACTGGACATGCAGGCAATTTTCATTTGTCTGGCTGGTTTTATAACTCTGATCACTTTGATTATTCATGCCATTTGGGGAATTCGGTCAATTCCAACGTTATATTCACTTTGAACATGCTGAACAATCTGAATTATTGGACATTCAGGCTATTTTAATTTGTCTGGATGGTTTTATCACTCTGATCACTTTGATTATTCATGCCATTTGACGAATTCGGTCAATTCCAACTTTATATTCACTTTGAACATGCTGAACAATCTGAATTATTGTACATTCAGGCTATTTCTATTTGTCTGGATGGTTTTATCACTTTGATTATTCATGCCATTTGACGAATTCGGTCAATTCCAACGTTGTATTGACTTTTAACATGATGAACAATCTGAATTATTGGACATTGGACTATTTTGATTTGTCTGGTTGATTTTAACACACTGATCACTTTGATTATTCATGCCATTTGACGAATTCGGTCAATTCCAACGTTATATTCACTTTGAACATGATGAACAATCTGAATTATTGGACATTCAGACTATTTTGATTTGTCTGCTTGATTTTAACACACTGATCACTTTGATTATTCATGCCATTTGACGAATTCGGTCAATTCCAACGTTATATTCACTTTGAACAATCTGAATTATTGGACATTCAGGCTATTTTCATTTGTCTGGCTGGTTTTATAACTCTGATAACTTTGATTATTCATGCCATTTGGGGAATTCGGTCAATTCCAACGTTATATTCACTTTGAACATGCTGAACAATCTGAATTATTGACATTCAGGCTATTTTAATTTGTCTGGCTGGTTTTAACACTCTGATCACTTTGATTATTCTTGTCGTTTGACGAATTCGGTCAATTCCAACTTTATATTGACTTTTAACATGATGAACAATCTGAATTATTGGACATTCAGACTAATTCTATTTGTCTGGATGGTTTTATCACTTTGATTATTCATGCCATTTGACGAATTCGGTCAATTCCAACGTTGTGTTGACTTTTTACATGATGAACAATCTGAATTATTGGACATTCAGGCTATTTTAATTTGTCTGGCCGGTTTTAACACTCTGATCACTTTGATTATTCTTGTCATTTGACGAATTCGGTCAATTCCAACGTTATATTCACTATGAACATGCAGAACAATCTGAATTATTGGACATTCAGGCTATTTTAATTTGTCTGGCTGGTTTTAACACTCTGATCACTTTGATTATTCTTGTCGTTTGACGAATTCGGTCAATTCCAACTTTATATTGACTTTTAACATGATGAACAATCTGAATTATTGGACATTCAGACTATTTCTATTTGTCTGGATGGTTTTATCACTTTGATTATTCATGCCATTTGACGAATTCGGTCAATTCCAACGTTGTGTTGACTTTTTACATGATGAACAATCTGAATTATTGACATTCAGGCTATTTTAATTTGTCTGGCTGGTTTTAACACTCTGATCACTTTGATTATTCTTGTCGTTTGACGAATTCGGTCAATTCCAACTTTATATTGACTTTTAACATGATGAACAATCTGAATTATTGGACATTCAGACTATTTCTATTTGTCTGGATGGTTTTATCACTTTGATTATTCATGCCATTTGACGAATTCGGTCAATTCCAACGTTGTGTTGACTTTTTACATGATGAACAATCTGAATTATTGGACATTCAGGCTATTTTAATTTGTCTGGCCGGTTTTAACACTCTGATCACTTTGATTATTCATGCCATTTGACGAATTCGGTCAATTCCAATGTTATATTCACTTTGAACAATCTGAATTATTGGACATTCAGGCTATTTTCATTTGTCTGGCTGGTTTTATAACTCTGATAACTTTGATTATTCATGCCATTTGGGGAATTCGGTCAATTCCAACGTTATATTCACTTTGAACATGATGAACATTCTGAATTACTGGACATGCAGGCAATTTTCATTTGTCTGGCTGGTTTTATAACTCTGATCACTTTGATTATTCATGCCATTTGGGGAATTCGGTCAATTCCAACGTTATATTCACTTTGAACATGCTGAACAATCTGAATTATTGGACATTCAGGCTATTTTAATTTGTCTGGATGGTTTTATCACTCTGATCACTTTGATTATTCATGCCATTTGACGAATTCGGTCAATTCCAACTTTATATTCACTTTGAACATGCTGAACAATCTGAATTATTGTACATTCAGGCTATTTCTATTTGTCTGGATGGTTTTATCACTTTGATTATTCATGCCATTTGACGAATTCGGTCAATTCCAACGTTGTATTGACTTTTAACATGATGAACAATCTGAATTATTGGACATTGGACTATTTTGATTTGTCTGGTTGATTTTAACACACTGATCACTTTGATTATTCATGCCATTTGACGAATTCGGTCAATTCCAACGTTATATTCACTTTGAACATGATGAACAATCTGAATTATTGGACATTCAGACTATTTTGATTTGTCTGCTTGATTTTAACACACTGATCACTTTGATTATTCATGCCATTTGACGAATTCGGTCAATTCCAACGTTATATTCACTTTGAACATGCAGAACAATCTGAATTATTGGACATTCAGGCTATTTTAATTTGTCTGGCTGGTTTTATCACTGATCACTTTGATTATTCTTGTCATTTGACGAATTCGGTCAATTCCAACTTTGTATTCACTTTGAACATGCTGAACAATCTGAATTATTGGACATTTAGGCTATTTTAATTTGTCTGACTGGTTTTATTACTCTGATCACTTTTATTATTCTTGTCGTTTGACGAATTCGGTCAATTCCAACGTTGTATTGACTTTTAACATCATGAACATTCTGAATTACTGGCAGGCTATTTCTATTTGTCAGGTTGGTTTTATCACTTTGATTGTTCATGCCATTTGACGAATTCGGTCAATTCCAACGTTATATTCACTTTGAACATGCAGAACAATCTGAATTATTGGACATTCAGGCTATTTTCATTTGTCTAGCTGGTTTTATAACTCTGATCACTTTGATTATTCGTGCCATTTGACGAATTCGGTCAATTCCAACGTTGTATTGACTTTTAACATGATAAACAATCTGAATTATTGGACATTCAGACTATTTTGATTTGTCTGGTTGATTTTATCACTCTGATCACATTGATTATTCTTGTCATTTGACGAATTCGGTCAATTCCAACTTTATATTGACTTTTAACATGATGAACAATCTGAATTATTGGACATTCAGACTATTTCTATTTGTCTGGATGGTTTTATCACTTTGATTATTCATGCCATTTGACGAATTCGGTCAATTCCAACGTTGTGTTGACTTTTAACATGATGAACAATCTGAATTATTGGACATTCAGACTATTTTGATTTGTCTGGCCGGTTTTAACACTCTGATCACTTTGATTATTCATGCCATTTGACGAATTCGGTCAATTCCAATGTTATATTCACTTTGAACAATCTGAATTATTGGACATTCAGGCTATTTTCATTTGTCTGGCTGGTTTTATAACTCTGATAACTTTGATTATTCATGCCATTTGGGGAATTCGGTCAATTCCAACGTTATATTCACTTTGAACATGATGAACATTCTGAATTACTGGACATGCAGGCAATTTTCATTTGTCTGGCTGGTTTTATAACTCTGATCACTTTGATTATTCATGCCATTTGGGGAATTCGGTCAATTCCAACGTTATATTCACTTTGAACATGCTGAACAATCTGAATTATTGGACATTCAGGCTATTTTAATTTGTCTGGATGGTTTTATCACTCTGATCACTTTGATTATTCATGCCATTTGACGAATTCGGTCAATTCCAACTTTATATTCACTTTGAACATGCTGAACAATCTGAATTATTGTACATTCAGGCTATTTCTATTTGTCTGGATGGTTTTATCACTTTGATTATTCATGCCATTTGACGAATTCGGTCAATTCCAACGTTGTATTGACTTTTAACATGATGAACAATCTGAATTATTGGACATTGGACTATTTTGATTTGTCTGGTTGATTTTAACACACTGATCACTTTGATTATTCATGCCATTTGACGAATTCGGTCAATTCCAACGTTATATTCACTTTGAACATGATGAACAATCTGAATTATTGGACATTCAGACTATTTTGATTTGTCTGCTTGATTTTAACACACTGATCACTTTGATTATTCATGCCATTTGACGAATTCGGTCAATTCCAACGTTATATTCACTTTGAACAATCTGAATTATTGGACATTCAGGCTATTTTCATTTGTCTGGCTGGTTTTATAACTCTGATAACTTTGATTATTCATGCCATTTGGGGAATTCGGTCAATTCCAACGTTATATTCACTTTGAACATGCTGAACAATCTGAATTATTGACATTCAGGCTATTTTAATTTGTCTGGCTGGTTTTAACACTCTGATCACTTTGATTATTCTTGTCGTTTGACGAATTCGGTCAATTCCAACTTTATATTGACTTTTAACATGATGAACAATCTGAATTATTGGACATTCAGACTATTTCTATTTGTCTGGATGGTTTTATCACTTTGATTATTCATGCCATTTGACGAATTCGGTCAATTCCAACGTTGTGTTGACTTTTTACATGATGAACAATCTGAATTATTGGACATTCAGGCTATTTTAATTTGTCTGGCCGGTTTTAACACTCTGATCACTTTGATTATTCTTGTCATTTGACGAATTCGGTCAATTCCAACGTTATATTCACTATGAACATGCAGAACAATCTGAATTATTGGACATTCAGGCTATTTTAATTTGTCTGGCTGGTTTTAACACTCTGATCACTTTGATTATTCTTGTCGTTTGACGAATTCGGTCAATTCCAACTTTATATTGACTTTTAACATGATGAACAATCTGAATTATTGGACATTCAGACTATTTCTATTTGTCTGGATGGTTTTATCACTTTGATTATTCATGCCATTTGACGAATTCGGTCAATTCCAACGTTGTGTTGACTTTTTACATGATGAACAATCTGAATTATTGACATTCAGGCTATTTTAATTTGTCTGGCTGGTTTTAACACTCTGATCACTTTGATTATTCTTGTCGTTTGACGAATTCGGTCAATTCCAACTTTATATTGACTTTTAACATGATGAACAATCTGAATTATTGGACATTCAGACTATTTCTATTTGTCTGGATGGTTTTATCACTTTGATTATTCATGCCATTTGACGAATTCGGTCAATTCCAACGTTGTGTTGACTTTTTACATGATGAACAATCTGAATTATTGGACATTCAGGCTATTTTAATTTGTCTGGCCGGTTTTAACACTCTGATCACTTTGATTATTCATGCCATTTGACGAATTCGGTCAATTCCAATGTTATATTCACTTTGAACAATCTGAATTATTGGACATTCAGGCTATTTTCATTTGTCTGGCTGGTTTTATAACTCTGATAACTTTGATTATTCATGCCATTTGGGGAATTCGGTCAATTCCAACGTTATATTCACTTTGAACATGATGAACATTCTGAATTACTGGACATGCAGGCAATTTTCATTTGTCTGGCTGGTTTTATAACTCTGATCACTTTGATTATTCATGCCATTTGGGGAATTCGGTCAATTCCAACGTTATATTCACTTTGAACATGCTGAACAATCTGAATTATTGGACATTCAGGCTATTTTAATTTGTCTGGATGGTTTTATCACTCTGATCACTTTGATTATTCATGCCATTTGACGAATTCGGTCAATTCCAACTTTATATTCACTTTGAACATGCTGAACAATCTGAATTATTGTACATTCAGGCTATTTCTATTTGTCTGGATGGTTTTATCACTTTGATTATTCATGCCATTTGACGAATTCGGTCAATTCCAACGTTGTATTGACTTTTAACATGATGAACAATCTGAATTATTGGACATTGGACTATTTTGATTTGTCTGGTTGATTTTAACACACTGATCACTTTGATTATTCATGCCATTTGACGAATTCGGTCAATTCCAACGTTATATTCACTTTGAACATGATGAACAATCTGAATTATTGGACATTCAGACTATTTTGATTTGTCTGCTTGATTTTAACACACTGATCACTTTGATTATTCATGCCATTTGACGAATTCGGTCAATTCCAACGTTATATTCACTTTGAACAATCTGAATTATTGGACATTCAGGCTATTTTCATTTGTCTGGCTGGTTTTATAACTCTGATAACTTTGATTATTCATGCCATTTGGGGAATTCGGTCAATTCCAACGTTATATTCACTTTGAACATGCTGAACAATCTGAATTATTGACATTCAGGCTATTTTAATTTGTCTGGCTGGTTTTAACACTCTGATCACTTTGATTATTCTTGTCGTTTGACGAATTCGGTCAATTCCAACTTTATATTGACTTTTAACATGATGAACAATCTGAATTATTGGACATTCAGACTATTTCTATTTGTCTGGATGGTTTTATCACTTTGATTATTCATGCCATTTGACGAATTCGGTCAATTCCAACGTTGTGTTGACTTTTTACATGATGAACAATCTGAATTATTGGACATTCAGGCTATTTTAATTTGTCTGGCCGGTTTTAACACTCTGATCACTTTGATTATTCTTGTCATTTGACGAATTCGGTCAATTCCAACGTTATATTCACTATGAACATACAGAACAATCTGAATTATTGGACATTCAGGCTATTTTAATTTGTCTGGCTGGTTTTATAACTCTGATCACTTTGATTATTCTTGTCATTTGACGAATTCGGTCAATTCCAACTTTATATTGACTTTTAACATGATGAACAATCTGAATTATTGGACATTCAGACTATTTCTATTTGTCTCGATGGTTTTATCACTTTGATTATTCATGCCATTTGACGAATTCGGTCAATTCCAACGTTGTGTTGACTTTTAACATGATGAACAATCTGAATTATTGGACATTCAGGCTATTTTAATTTGTCTGGTTGATTTTATCACTTTGATTATTCATGCCATTTGACGAATTCGGTCAATTCCAACGTTGTGTTGACTTTTAACATGATGAACAATCTGAATTATTGGGCATTCAGACTATTTTGATCACTCTGATCACTTTGATTATTCATGCCATTTGGGGAATTCGGTCAATTCCAACGTTATATTCACTTTGAACATGATGAACATTCTGAATTACTGGACATGCAGGCTATTTTCATTTGTCTGGCTGGTTTTATAACTCTGATCACTTTGATTATTCATGCCATTTGACGAATTCGGTCAATTCCAACGTTATATTCACTTTGAACATGCTGAACAATCTAAATTATTGGACATTCAGGCTATTTTAATTTGTCTGGCTGGTTTTATAACTCTGATAACTTTGATTATTCATGCCATTTGGGGAATTCGGTCAATTCCAACGTTGTATTGACTTTTAACATGATGAACAATCTGAATTATTGGACATTCAGGCTATTTTAATTTGTCTGGCTGGTTTTAACACTCTGATCACTTTGATTATTCTTGTCATTTGACGAATTCGGTCAATTCCAACGTTGTATTGACTTTTAACATGATGAACAATCTGAATTATTGGACATTCAGACTATTTTGATTTGTCTGCTTGGTTTTATCACTCTGATCACTTTGATTATTCATGCCATTTGTCGAATTCGGTCAATTCCAACGTTATATTGACTTTTAACATGATGAACAATCTGAATTATTGGACATTCAGACTATTTTGATTTGTCTGGTTGATTTTAGCACACTGATCACTTTGATTACACTAGGTCACAAATAACAAAATTTTCTCTGTTATTTGTTTCTAGCATACTTTTTCCCATTCATTTTGACCTACTCAACACGAAAATGAGTCCGGTTGGTTTTATCACTTTGATTATTCATGCCATTTGACGAATTCGGTCAATTCCAACGTTATATTCACTTTGAACATGCAGAACAATCTGAATTATTGGACATTCAGGCTATTTTAATTTGTCTGGCTGGTTTTATCACTCTGATCACTTTGATTATTCTTGTCATTTGACGAATTCGGTCAATTCCAACTTTGTATTCACTTTGAACATGCTGAACAATCTGAATTATTGGACATTTAGGCTATTTTAATTTGTCTGACTGGTTTTATTACTCTGATCACTTTGATTATTCTTGTCGTTTGACGAATTCGGTCAATTCCAACGTTGTATTGACTTTTAACATGATGAACATTCTGAATTACTGGCAGGCTATTTCTATTTGTCAGGTTGGTTTTATCACTTTGATTGTTCATGCCATTTGACGAATTCGGTCAATTCCAACGTTATATTCACTTTGAACATGCAGAACAATCTGAATTATTGGACATTCAGGCTATTTTCATTTGTCTGGCTGGTTTTATAACTCTGATCACTTTGATTATTCGTGCCATTTGACGAATTCGGTTAATTCCAACGTTGTATTGACTTTTAACATGATAAACAATCTGAATTATTGGACATTCAGGCTAATTCTATTTGTCTGGTTGGTTTTATCACTTTGATTGTTCATGCCATTTGACGAATTCGGTCAATTCCAACGTTATATTCACTTTGAACATGCAGAACAATCTGAATTATTGGACATTCAGGCTATTTTCATTTGTCTAGCTGGTTTTATAACTCTGATAACTTTGATTATTCGTGCCATTTGACGAATTCGGTCAATTCCAACGTTGTATTGACTTTTAACATGATAAACAATCTGAATTATTGGACATTCAGACTATTTTGATTTGTCTGGTTGGTTTTATCACTCTGATCACTTTGATTATTCATGCCATTTGACGAATTCGGTCAATTCCAACGTTGTATTGACTTTTAACATGATGAACAATCTGAATTATTGGACATTCAGACTATTTCTATTTGTCTGGTTGGTTTTATCACTTTGATTATTCATGCCATTTGACGAATTCGGTCAATTCCAACGTTATATTGACTTTTAACATGATGAACAATCTGAATTATTGGACATTCAGACTATTTTGATTTGTCTGGTTGATTTTAACACACTGATCACTTTGATTATTCATGCCATTTGACGAATTCGGTCAATTCCAACGTTATATTCACTTTGAACAATCTGAATTATTGGACATTCAGGCTATTTTCATTTGTCTGGCTGGTTTTATAACTCTGACCACTTTGATTATTCATGCCATTTGGGGAATTCGCTCAATTCCACGTTATATTCACTTTGAACATGATCAACATTCTGAATTACTGGACATGCAGGCAATTTTCATTTGTCTGGCTGGTTTTATCACTCTGATCACTTTGATTATTCTTGTCATTTGACGAATTCGGTCAATTCCAACTTTATATTCACTTTGAACATGCTGAACAATCTGAATTATTGTACATTCAGGCTATTTTGATTTGTCTGGCTGGTTTTATCACTCTGATTACTTTGATTATTCTTGTCATTTGACGAATTCGGTCAATTCCAACGTTGTATTGACTTTTAACATGATGAACAATCTGTATTATTGGACATTCAGACTATTTTGATTTGTCTGCTTGGTTTTATCACTCTGATCACTTTGATTATTCATGCCATTTGTCGAATTCGGTCAATTCCAACGTTATATTGACTTTTAACATGATGAACAATCTGAATTATTGGACATTCAGAATATTTCGATTTGTCTGGTTGGTTTTATCACTCTGATCACTTTGATTATTCTTGTCATTTGACGAATTCGGTCAATTCCAACGTTGTATTGACTTTTAACATGATGAACAATCTGACTTATTGGACATTCAGACTATTTTGATTTGACTGGTTGATTTTAACACACTGATCACTTTGACTATTCTTGCCATTTGACGAATTCGGTCAATTCCAACGTTATATTCACTTTGAACATGATGATCAATCTGAATTATTGGACATTCAGGCTATTTTCGTTTGTCTGGTTGATTTTAACACACTGATCACTGTGATTATTCATGCCATTTGACGAATTCGGTCAATTCCAACGTTGTATTCACTTTGAACATGCAGAACAATCTGAATTATTGGACATTCAGGCTATTTTAATTTGTCTGGCTGGTTTTATCACTCTGATCACTTTGATTATTCTTGTCATTTGACGAATTCGGTCAATTCCAACTTTGTATTCACTTTGAACATGCTGAACAATCTGAATTATTGGACATTTAGGCTATTTTAATTTGTCTGACTGGTTTTATTACTCTGATCACTTTGATTATTCTTGTCGTTTGACGAATTCGGTCAATTCCAACGTTGTATTGACTTTTAACATGATGAACATTCTGAATTACTGGCAGGCTATTTCTATTTGTCAGGTTGGTTTTATCACTTTGATTGTTCATGCCATTTGACGAATTCGGTCAATTCCAACGTTATATTCACTTTGAACATGCAGAACAATCTGAATTATTGGACATTCAGGCTATTTTCATTTGTCAGGTTGGTTTTATCACTTTGATTATTCGTGCCATTTGACGAATTCGGTTAATTCCAACGTTGTATTGACTTTTAACATGATAAACAATCTGAATTATTGGACATTCAGGCTAATTCTATTTGTCTGGTTGGTTTTATCACTTTGATTGTTCATGCCATTTGACGAATTCGGTCAATTCCAACGTTATATTCACTTTGAACATGCAGAACAATCTGAATTATTGGACATTCAGGCTATTTTCATTTGTCTAGCTGGTTTTATAACTCTGATCACTTTGATTATTCGTGCCATTTGACGAATTCGGTCAATTCCAACGTTGTATTGACTTTTAACATGATAAACAATCTGAATTATTGGACATTCAGACTATTTTGATTTGTCTGGTTGATTTTATCACTCTGATCACATTGATTATTCATGCCATTTGACGAATTCGGTCAATTCCAACGTTGTATTGACTTTTAACATGATGAACAATCTGAATTATTGGACATTCAGACTATTTTGATTTGTCTGGTTGGTTTTATCACTCTGATCACTTTGATTATTCATGCCATTTGACGAATTCGGTCAATTCCAACGTTGTATTGACTTTTAACATGATGAACACTCTGAATTATTGGACATTCAGACTATTTCTATTTGTCTGGTTGGTTTTATCACTTTGATTATTCATGCCATTTGACGAATTCGGTCAATTCCAACGTTATATTGACTTTTAACATGATGAACAATCTGAATTATTGGACATTCAGACTATTTTGATTTGTCTGGTTGATTTTAACACACTGATCACTTTGATTATTCATGCCATTTGACGAATTCGGTCAATTCCAACGTTATATTCATTTTGAACAATCTGAATTATTGGACATTCAGGCTATTTTCATTTGTCTGGCTGGTTTTATAACTCTGACCACTTTGATTATTCATGCCATTTGGGGAATTCGGTCAATTCCACGTTATATTCACTTTGAACATGATCAACATTCTGAATTACTGGACATGCAGGCTATTTTCATTTGTCTGGCTGGTTTTATCACTCTGATCACTTTGATTATTCTTGTCATTTGACGAATTCGGTCAATTCCAACTTTATATTCACTTTGAACATGCTGAACAATCTGAATTATTGTACATTCAGGCTATTTTGATTTGTCTGGCTGGTTTTATCACTCTGATTACTTTGATTATTCTTGTCATTTGACGAATTCGGTCAATTCCAACGTTGTATTGACTTTTAACATGATGAACAATCTGAATTATTGGACATTCAGACTATTTTGATTTGTCTGCTTGGTTTTATCACTCTGATCACTTTGATTATTCATGCCATTTGTCGAATTCGGTCAATTCCAACGTTATATTGACTTTTAACATGATGAACAATCTGAATTATTGGACATTCAGAATATTTCGATTTGTCTGGTTGGTTTTATCACTCTGATCACTTTGATTATTCTTGTCATTTGACGAATTCGGTCAATTCCAACGTTGTATTGACTTTTAACATGATGAACAATCTGAATTATTGGACATTCAGACTATTTTGATTTGACTGGTTGATTTTAACACACTGATCACTTTGACTATTCTTGCCATTTGACGAATTCGGTCAATTCCAACGTTGTATTGACTTTTAACATGATGATCAATCTGAATTATTGGACATTCAGGCTATTTTCGTTTGTCTGGTTGATTTTAACACACTGATCACTGTGATTATTCATGCCATTTGACGAATTCGGTCAATTCCAACGTTATATTCACTTTGAACAATCTGAATTATTGGACATTCAGGCTATTTTCGTTTGTCTGGCTAGTTTTATAACTCTGATCACTTTGATTATTCATGCCATTTGGGGAATTCGGTCAATTCTAACGTTATATTCACTTTGAACATGATGAACAATCTGAATTATTGGACATTCAGACTATTTTGATTTGTCTGGTTGGTTCTATCACTCTGATCACTTTCATTATTCATGCC
Organism: Hydrotaea cyrtoneurina; assembly: GCA_958296145.1. Classification (NCBI taxonomy): domain Eukaryota; kingdom Metazoa; phylum Arthropoda; class Insecta; order Diptera; family Muscidae; genus Hydrotaea; species Hydrotaea cyrtoneurina. Next base: position 82,772,839 of record OY282513.1, read on the forward strand.
ATTTGACGAATTCGGTCAATTCCAACGTTATATTCACTTTGAACATGATGAACAATCTGAATTATTGGACATTCAGGCTATTTTTGTTTGTCTGGTTGATTTTAACACACTGATCACTGTGATTATTCATGCCATTTGACGAATTCGGTCAATTCCAACGTTATATTCACTTTGAACAATCTGAATTATTGGACATTCAGGCTATTTTCGTTTGTCTGGCTGGTTTTATAACTCTGATCACTTTGATTATTCATGCCATTTGGGAAATTCGGTCAACTCCAATGTTATATTGACTTTTAACATGATGAACAATCTGAATTAATGAACATTCAGACTATTTCTATTTGTCTGGTTGGTTTTATCAGTTTGATTATTCATGCCATTTGACGAATTCGGTCAATTCCAACGTTGTATTGACTTTTAACATGATGAACAATCTGAATTATTGGACATTCAGACTATTTTGATTTGTCTGGTTGATTTTAACACACTGATCACTTTGATTATTCATGCCATTTGACGAATTCGGTCAATACCAACGTTATATTCACTTTGAACATGATGAACAATCTGAATTATTGGACATTCAGACTATTTTGATTTGTATGGTTGATTTTAACACACTGATTACTTTGATTATTCATGCCATTTGACGAATTCGGTCAATTCCAACGTTATATTCACTTTGAACAATCTGAATTATTGGACATTCAGGCTATTTTCTTTTGTCTGGCTGGTTTTATAACTCTGATAACTTTGATTATTCATGCCATTTGGGGAATTCGGTCAATTCCAACGATATATTCACTTTGAACATGATGAACATTCTGAATTAGTGGACAGGCAGGCTATTTTCATTTGTCTGGCTGGTTTTATAACTCTGATCACTTTGATTATTCATGCCATTTGGGGAATTCGGTCAATTCCAACGTTATATTCACTTTGAACATGCTGAACAATCTGAATTATTGTACATTCAGGCTATTTTGATTTGTCTGGCTGGTTTTAACACTCTGATCACTTTGATTATTCTTGTCATTTGACGAATTCGGTCAATTCCAACGTTATATTCACTTTGAACAATCTGAATTATTGGACATTCAGGCTATTTTCTTTTGTCTGGCTGGTTTTATAACTCTGATAACTTTGATTATTCATGCCATTTGGGGAATTCGGTCAATTCCAACGATATATTCACTTTGAACATGATGAACATTCTGAATTAGTGGACAGGCAGGCTATTTTCATTTGTCTGGCTGGTTTTATAACTCTGATCACTTTGATTATTCATGCCATTTGGGGAATTCGGTCAATTCCAACGTTATATTCACTTTGAACATGCTGAACAATCTGAATTATTGTACATTCAGGCTATTTTGATTTGTCTGGCTGGTTTTAACACTCTGATCACTTTGATTATTCTTGTCATTTGACGAATTCGGTCAATTCAACGTTGTATTGACTTTTAACATGATGAACAATCTGAATTATTGGACATTCAGACTATTTTGATTTGTCTGGTTGGTTTTATCACTCTGATCACTTTGATTATTCATGCCATTTGTCGAATTCGGTCAATGCCAACGTTATATTGACTTTTAACATGATGAACAATCTGAATTATTGGACATTCAGACTATTTCTATTTGTCTGGTTGGTTTTATCACTTTGATTATTCATGCCATTTGACGAATTCGGTCAATTCCAACGTTGTATTGACTTTTAACATGATGAACAATCTGAATTATTGGACATTCAGACTATTTTGATTTGTCTGGTTGGTTTTATCACTCTGATCACTTTGATTATTCATGCCATTTGTCGAATTCGGTCAATGCCAACGTTATATTGACTTTTAACATGATGAACAATCTGAATTATTGGACATTCAGACTATTTCTATTTGTCTGGTTGGTTTTATCACTTTGATTATTCATGCCATTTGACGAATTCGGTCAATTCCAACGTTGTATTGACTTTTAACATGATGAACAATCTGAATTATTGGACATTCAGACTATTTTGATTTGTCTGGTTGATTTTAACACACTGATCACTTTGATTATTCATGCCATTTGACGAATTCGGTCAATTCCAACGTTATATTCACTTTGAACATGATGAACAATCTGAATTATTGGACATTCAGACTATTTTGATTTGTCTGGTTGATTTTATCACACTGATCACTTTGATTATTCATGCCATTTGACGAATTCGGTCAATTCCAACTTTATATTCACTTTGAACATGGTGAACAATCTGAATTATTGTACATTCAGGCTATTTTGATTTGTCTGGCTGGTTTTATCACTCTGATCACTTTGATTATTCTTGTCATTTGACGAATTCGGTCAATTCCAACGTTGTATTGACTTTTAACATGATGAACAATCTGAATTATTGGACATTCAGACTATTTTGATTTGTCTGGTTGGTTTTATCACTCTGATCACTTTGATTATTCATGCCATTTGTCGAATTCGGTCAATTCCAACGTCATATTCACTTTGAACAATCTGAATTATTGGACATTCAGGCTATTTTCGTTTGTCTGGCTGGTTTTATAACTCTGATCACTTTGATTATTCATGCCATTTGGGGAATTCGGTCAATTCCAATGTTATATTGAATTTTAACATGATGAACAATCTGAATTATTGGACATTCAGACTATTTCTATTTGTCTGGTTGGTTTTATCACTTTGACTATTCATGCCATTTGACGAATTCGGTCAATTTCAACGTTGTATTGACTTTTAACATGATGAACAATCTGAATTATTGGACATTCAGACTATTTTGATTTGTCTGGTTGATTTTAACACACTGATCACTTTGACTATTCATGCCATTTGACGAATTCGGTCAATTCCAACGTTGTATTGACTTTTAACATGATGAACAATCTGAATTATTGGACATTCAGACTATTTTGATTTGTCTGGTTGATTTTAACACACTGATCACTTTGATTATTCATGCCATTTGACGAATTCGGTCAATACCAATGTTATATTCACTTTGAACATGATGAACAATCTGAATTATTGGACATTCAGACTATTTTGATTTGTCTGGTTGATTTTAACACACTGATCACTTTGACTGTTCATGCCTTTTGACGAATTCGGTCAATTCCAACGTTGTATTGACTTTTAACATGATGAACAATCTGAATTATTGGACATTCAGACTATTTTGATTTGTCTGGTTGGTTTTATCACTTTGACTATTCATGCCATTAGACGAATTCGGTCAATTCCAACGTTGTATTGACTTTTAACATGATGAACAATCTGAATTATTGGACATTCAGACTATTTTGATTTGTCTGGTTGATTTTAACACACTGATCACTTTGACTATTCATGCCATTTGACGAATTCGGTCAATTCCAACGTTGTATTGACTTTTAACATGATGAACATTCTGAATTATTGGACATTCAGACTATTTTGATTTGTCTGGTTGATTTTAACACACTGATCACTTTGATTATTCATGCCATTTGACGAATTCGGTCAATTCCAACTTTATATTCACTTTGAACATGCTGAACAATCTGAATTATTGTACATTCAGGCTATTTTGATTTGTCTGGCTGGTTTTATCACTCTGATCACTTTGATTATTCTTGTCATTTGACGAATTCGGTCAATTCCAACGTTGTATTGACTTTTAACATGATGAACAATCTGAATTATTGGACATTCAGACTATTTTGATTTGACTGGTTGATTTTAACACACTGATCACTTTGACTATTCATGCCATTTGACGAATTCGGTCAATTCCAACGTTATATTCACTTTGAACATGATGATCAATCTGAATTATTGGACATTCAGGCTATTTTCGTTTGTCTGGTTGATTTTAACACACTGATCACTGTGATTATTCATGCCATTTGACGAATTCGGTAAATTCCAACGTTATATTCACTTTGAACAATCTGAATTATTGGACATTCAGGCTATTTTCGTTTGTCTGGCTGGTTTTATAACTCTGATCACTTTGATTATTCATGCCATTTGGGGAATTCGGTCAATTCTAACGTTATATTCACTTTGAACATGATGAACAATCTGAATTATTGGACATTCAGACTATTTTGATTTGTCTGGTTGGTTTTATCACTCTGATCACTTTGATTATTCATGCCATTTGACGAATTCGGTCAATTCCAGCGTTATATTCACTTTGAACATGATGAACAATCTGAATTATTGGACATTCAGGCTATTTTCGTTTGTCTGGTTGATTTTAACACACTGATCACTGTGATTATTCATGCCATTTGACGAATTCGGTCAATTCCAACGTTATATTCACTTTGAACAATCTGAATTATTGGACATTCAGGCTATTTTCGTTTGTCTGGCTGGTTTTATAACTCTGATCACTTTGATTATTCATGCCATTTGGGAAATTCGGTCAACTCCAATGTTATATTGACTTTTAACATGATGAACAATCTGAATTAATGAACATTCAGACTATTTCTATTTGTCTGGTTGGTTTTATCAGTTTGATTATTCATGCCATTTGACGAATTCGGTCAATTCCAACGTTGTATTGACTTTTAACATGATGAACAATCTGAATTATTGGACATTCAGACTATTTTGATTTGTCTGGTTGATTTTAACACACTGATCACTTTGATTATTCATGCCATTTGACGAATTCGGTCAATTCCAACGTTATATTCACTTTGAACAATCTGAATTATTGGACATTCAGGCTATTTTCTTTTGTCTGGCTGGTTTTATAACTCTGATAACTTTGATTATTCATGCCATTTGGGGAATTCGGTCAATTCCAACGATATATTCACTTTGAACATGATGAACATTCTGAATTAGTGGACAGGCAGGCTATTTTCATTTGTCTGGCTGGTTTTAACACTCTGATCACTTTGATTATTCTTGTCATTTGACGAATTCGGTCAATTCCAACGTTATATTCACTTTGAACAATCTGAATTATTGGACATTCAGGCTATTTTCTTTTGTCTGGCTGGTTTTATAACTCTGATAACTTTGATTATTCATGCCATTTGGGGAATTCGGTCAATTCCAACGATATATTCACTTTGAACATGATGAACATTCTGAATTAGTGGACAGGCAGGCTATTTTCATTTGTCTGGCTGGTTTTATCACTCTGATCACTTTGATTATTCTTGTCATTTGACGAATTCGGTCAATTCCAACTTTATATTCACTTTGAACATGCTGAACAATCTGAATTATTGTACATTCAGGCTATTTTGATTTGTCTGGCTGGTTTTATCACTCTGATTACTTTGATTATTCTTGTCATTTGACGAATTCGGTCAATTCCAACGTTGTATTGACTTTTAACATGATGAACAATCTGAATTATTGGACATTCAGACTATTTTGATTTGTCTGCTTGGTTTTATCACTCTGATCACTTTGATTATTCATGCCATTTGTCGAATTCGGTCAATTCCAACGTTATATTGACTTTTAACATGATGAACAATCTGAATTATTGGACATTCAGAATATTTCGATTTGTCTGGTTGGTTTTATCACTCTGATCACTTTGATTATTCTTGTCATTTGACGAATTCGGTCAATTCCAACGTTGTATTGACTTTTAACATGATGAACAATCTGAATTATTGGACATTCAGACTATTTTGATTTGACTGGTTGATTTTAACACACTGATCACTTTGACTATTCTTGCCATTTGACGAATTCGGTCAATTCCAACGTTGTATTGACTTTTAACATGATGATCAATCTGAATTATTGGACATTCAGGCTATTTTCGTTTGTCTGGTTGATTTTAACACACTGATCACTGTGATTATTCATGCCATTTGACGAATTCGGTCAATTCCAACGTTATATTCACTTTGAACAATCTGAATTATTGGACATTCAGGCTATTTTCGTTTGTCTGGCTAGTTTTATAACTCTGATCACTTTGATTATTCATGCCATTTGGGGAATTCGGTCAATTCTAACGTTATATTCACTTTGAACATGATGAACAATCTGAATTATTGGACATTCAGACTATTTTGATTTGTCTGGTTGGTTCTATCACTCTGATCACTTTCATTATTCATGCCATTTGACGAATTCGGTCAATTCCAACGTTATATTCACTTTGAACATGATGAACAATCTGAATTATTGGACATTCAGGCTATTTTTGTTTGTCTGGTTGATTTTAACACACTGATCACTGTGATTATTCATGCCATTTGACGAATTCGGTCAATTCCAACGTTATATTCACTTTGAACAATCTGAATTATTGGACATTCAGGCTATTTTCGTTTGTCTGGCTGGTTTTATAACTCTGATCACTTTGATTATTCATGCCATTTGGGAAATTCGGTCAACTCCAATGTTATATTGACTTTTAACATGATGAACAATCTGAATTAATGAACATTCAGACTATTTCTATTTGTCTGGTTGGTTTTATCAGTTTGATTATTCATGCCATTTGACGAATTCGGTCAATTCCAACGTTGTATTGACTTTTAACATGATGAACAATCTGAATTATTGGACATTCAGACTATTTTGATTTGTCTGGTTGATTTTAACACACTGATCACTTTGATTATTCATGCCATTTGACGAATTCGGTCAATACCAACGTTATATTCACTTTGAACATGATGAACAATCTGAATTATTGGACATTCAGACTATTTTGATTTGTATGGTTGATTTTAACACACTGATTACTTTGATTATTCATGCCATTTGACGAATTCGGTCAATTCCAACGTTATATTCACTTTGAACAATCTGAATTATTGGACATTCAGGCTATTTTCTTTTGTCTGGCTGGTTTTATAACTCTGATAACTTTGATTATTCATGCCATTTGGGGAATTCGGTCAATTCCAACGATATATTCACTTTGAACATGATGAACATTCTGAATTAGTGGACAGGCAGGCTATTTTCATTTGTCTGGCTGGTTTTATAACTCTGATCACTTTGATTATTCATGCCATTTGGGGAATTCGGTCAATTCCAACGTTATATTCACTTTGAACATGCTGAACAATCTGAATTATTGTACATTCAGGCTATTTTGATTTGTCTGGCTGGTTTTAACACTCTGATCACTTTGATTATTCTTGTCATTTGACGAATTCGGTCAATTCCAACGTTATATTCACTTTGAACAATCTGAATTATTGGACATTCAGGCTATTTTCTTTTGTCTGGCTGGTTTTATAACTCTGATAACTTTGATTATTCATGCCATTTGGGGAATTCGGTCAATTCCAACGATATATTCACTTTGAACATGATGAACATTCTGAATTAGTGGACAGGCAGGCTATTTTCATTTGTCTGGCTGGTTTTATAACTCTGATCACTTTGATTATTCATGCCATTTGGGGAATTCGGTCAATTCCAACGTTATATTCACTTTGAACATGCTGAACAATCTGAATTATTGTACATTCAGGCTATTTTGATTTGTCTGGCTGGTTTTAACACTCTGATCACTTTGATTATTCTTGTCATTTGACGAATTCGGTCAATTCAACGTTGTATTGACTTTTAACATGATGAACAATCTGAATTATTGGACATTCAGACTATTTTGATTTGTCTGGTTGGTTTTATCACTCTGATCACTTTGATTATTCATGCCATTTGTCGAATTCGGTCAATGCCAACGTTATATTGACTTTTAACATGATGAACAATCTGAATTATTGGACATTCAGACTATTTCTATTTGTCTGGTTGGTTTTATCACTTTGATTATTCATGCCATTTGACGAATTCGGTCAATTCCAACGTTGTATTGACTTTTAACATGATGAACAATCTGAATTATTGGACATTCAGACTATTTTGATTTGTCTGGTTGGTTTTATCACTCTGATCACTTTGATTATTCATGCCATTTGTCGAATTCGGTCAATGCCAACGTTATATTGACTTTTAACATGATGAACAATCTGAATTATTGGACATTCAGACTATTTCTATTTGTCTGGTTGGTTTTATCACTTTGATTATTCATGCCATTTGACGAATTCGGTCAATTCCAACGTTGTATTGACTTTTAACATGATGAACAATCTGAATTATTGGACATTCAGACTATTTTGATTTGTCTGGTTGATTTTATCACACTGATCACTTTGATTATTCATGCCATTTGACGAATTCGGTCAATTCCAACTTTATATTCACTTTGAACATGGTGAACAATCTGAATTATTGTACATTCAGGCTATTTTGATTTGTCTGGCTGGTTTTATCACTCTGATCACTTTGATTATTCTTGTCATTTGACGAATTCGGTCAATTCCAACGTTGTATTGACTTTTAACATGATGAACAATCTGAATTATTGGACATTCAGACTATTTTGATTTGTCTGGTTGGTTTTATCACTCTGATCACTTTGATTATTCATGCCATTTGTCGAATTCGGTCAATTCCAACGTCATATTCACTTTGAACAATCTGAATTATTGGACATTCAGGCTATTTTCGTTTGTCTGGCTGGTTTTATAACTCTGATCACTTTGATTATTCATGCCATTTGGGGAATTCGGTCAATTCCAATGTTATATTGAATTTTAACATGATGAACAATCTGAATTATTGGACATTCAGACTATTTCTATTTGTCTGGTTGGTTTTATCACTTTGACTATTCATGCCATTTGACGAATTCGGTCAATTTCAACGTTGTATTGACTTTTAACATGATGAACAATCTGAATTATTGGACATTCAGACTATTTTGATTTGTCTGGTTGATTTTAACACACTGATCACTTTGACTATTCATGCCATTTGACGAATTCGGTCAATTCCAACGTTGTATTGACTTTTAACATGATGAACAATCTGAATTATTGGACATTCAGACTATTTTGATTTGTCTGGTTGATTTTAACACACTGATCACTTTGATTATTCATGCCATTTGACGAATTCGGTCAATACCAATGTTATATTCACTTTGAACATGATGAACAATCTGAATTATTGGACATTCAGACTATTTTGATTTGTCTGGTTGATTTTAACACACTGATCACTTTGACTGTTCATGCCTTTTGACGAATTCGGTCAATTCCAACGTTGTATTGACTTTTAACATGATGAACAATCTGAATTATTGGACATTCAGACTATTTTGATTTGTCTGGTTGGTTTTATCACTTTGACTATTCATGCCATTAGACGAATTCGGTCAATTCCAACGTTGTATTGACTTTTAACATGATGAACAATCTGAATTATTGGACATTCAGACTATTTTGATTTGTCTGGTTGATTTTAACACACTGATCACTTTGACTATTCATGCCATTTGACGAATTCGGTCAATTCCAACGTTGTATTGACTTTTAACATGATGAACATTCTGAATTATTGGACATTCAGACTATTTTGATTTGTCTGGTTGATTTTAACACACTGATCACTTTGATTATTCATGCCATTTGACGAATTCGGTCAATTCCAACTTTATATTCACTTTGAACATGCTGAACAATCTGAATTATTGTACATTCAGGCTATTTTGATTTGTCTGGCTGGTTTTATCACTCTGATCACTTTGATTATTCTTGTCATTTGACGAATTCGGTCAATTCCAACGTTGTATTGACTTTTAACATGATGAACAATCTGAATTATTGGACATTCAGACTATTTTGATTTGACTGGTTGATTTTAACACACTGATCACTTTGACTATTCATGCCATTTGACGAATTCGGTCAATTCCAACGTTATATTCACTTTGAACATGATGATCAATCTGAATTATTGGACATTCAGGCTATTTTCGTTTGTCTGGTTGATTTTAACACACTGATCACTGTGATTATTCATGCCATTTGACGAATTCGGTAAATTCCAACGTTATATTCACTTTGAACAATCTGAATTATTGGACATTCAGGCTATTTTCGTTTGTCTGGCTGGTTTTATAACTCTGATCACTTTGATTATTCATGCCATTTGGGGAATTCGGTCAATTCTAACGTTATATTCACTTTGAACATGATGAACAATCTGAATTATTGGACATTCAGACTATTTTGATTTGTCTGGTTGGTTTTATCACTCTGATCACTTTGATTATTCATGCCATTTGACGAATTCGGTCAATTCCAGCGTTATATTCACTTTGAACATGATGAACAATCTGAATTATTGGACATTCAGGCTATTTTCGTTTGTCTGGTTGATTTTAACACACTGATCACTGTGATTATTCATGCCATTTGACGAATTCGGTCAATTCCAACGTTATATTCACTTTGAACAATCTGAATTATTGGACATTCAGGCTATTTTCGTTTGTCTGGCTGGTTTTATAACTCTGATCACTTTGATTATTCATGCCATTTGGGAAATTCGGTCAACTCCAATGTTATATTGACTTTTAACATGATGAACAATCTGAATTAATGAACATTCAGACTATTTCTATTTGTCTGGTTGGTTTTATCAGTTTGATTATTCATGCCATTTGACGAATTCGGTCAATTCCAACGTTGTATTGACTTTTAACATGATGAACAATCTGAATTATTGGACATTCAGACTATTTTGATTTGTCTGGTTGATTTTAACACACTGATCACTTTGATTATTCATGCCATTTGACGAATTCGGTCAATTCCAACGTTATATTCACTTTGAACAATCTGAATTATTGGACATTCAGGCTATTTTCTTTTGTCTGGCTGGTTTTATAACTGATAACTTTGATTATTCATGCCATTTGGGGAATTCGGTCAATTCCAACGTTATATTCACTTTGAACATGATGAACATTCTGAATTACTGGACAGGCAGGCTATTTTCATTTGTCTGGCTGGTTTTATAACTCTGATCACTTTGATTATTCATGCCATTTGGGGAATTCGGTCAATTCCAACGTTATATTCACTTTGAACATGCTGAACAATCTGAATTATTGTACATTCAGGCTATTTTGATTTGTCTGGCTGGTTTTAACACTCTGATCACTTTGATTATTCTTGTCATTTGACGAATTCGGTCAATGCCAACGTTGTATTGACTTTTAACATGATGAACAATCTGAATTATTGGACATTCAGACTATTTTGATTTGTCTGGTTGGTTTTATCACTCTGATCACTTTGATTATTCATGCCATTTGTCGAATTCGGTCAATTCCAACGTTGTATTGACTTTTAACATGATGAACAATCTGAATTATTGGACATTCAGACTATTTTGATTTGTCTGGTTGATTTTAACACACTGATCACTTTGATTATTCATGCCATTTGACGAATTCGGTCAATTCCAACGTTATATTCACTTTGAACATGATGAACAATCTGAATTATTGGACATTCAGACTATTTTGATTTGTCTGGTTGATTTTAACACACTGATCACTTTGATTATTCATGCCATTTGACGAATTCGGTCAATTCCAACGTTATATTCACTTTGAACATGATGAACTATCTGAATTATTGGACATTCAGACTATTTTGATTTGTGTGGTTGATTTTAACACACTGATCACTTTGATTATTCATGCCATTTGACGAATTCGGTCAATTCCAACGTTGTATTGACTTTTAACATGATGAACAATCTGAATTATTGGACATTCAGACTATTTTGATTTGTCTGGTGGGTTTTATCACTCTGATCACTTTGATTATTCATGCAATTTGTCGAATTCGGTCAATTCCAACGTTATATTCACTTTGAACATGATGAACATTCTGAATTACTGAACATGCAGGCTATTTTTATTTGTCTGGCTGGTTTTATCACTCTGATCACTTTGATTATTCTTGTCATTTGACGAATTCGGTCAATTCCAATGTTGTATTGACTTTTAACATGATGAACAATCTGAATTATTGGGCATTCAGACTATTTTGATCACTCTGATCACTTTGATTATTCATGCCATTTGGGGAATTCGGTCAATTCCAACGTTATATTCACTTTGAACATGATGAACATTCTGAATTACTGGACATGCAGGCTATTTTCATTTGTCTGGCTGGTTTTATAACTCTGATCACTTTGATTATTCATGCCATTTGGGGAATTCGGTCAATTCCAACGTTATATTCACTTTGAACATGCTGAACAATCTGAATTATTGGACATTCAGGCTATTTTAATTTGTCTGGCTGGTTTTATCACTCTGATCACTTTGATTATTCATGCCATTTGACGAATTCGGTAAATTCCAACGTTGTATTGACTTTTAACATGATGAACAATCTGAATTATTGGACATTCAGACTATTTTGATTTGTCTGGTGGGTTTTATAACTCTGATCACTTTGATTATTCCTGTCATTTGACGAATTCGGTCAATTCCAACGTTGTATTGACTTTTAACATGATGAACAATCTGAATTATTGGACATTCAGGCTATTTTAATTTGTCTGGCTGGTTTTATCACTCTGATCACTTTGATTATTCATGCCATTTGACGAATTCGGTAAATTCCAACGTTGTATTGACTTTTAACATGATGAACAATCTGAATTATTGGACATTCAGACTATTTTGATTTGTCTGGCTGGTTTTATCACTCTGATCACTTTGATTATTCATGCCATTTGACGAATTCGGTCAATTCCAACGTTGTATTGACTTTTAACATGATGAACAATCTGAATTATTGGACATTCAGACTATTTTGATTTGTCTGGTGGGTTTTATAACTCTGATCACTTTGATTATTCCTGTCATTTGACGAATTCGGTCAATTCCAACGTTATATTCACTTTGAACATGATGAACATTCTGAATTACTGAACATGCAGGCTATTTTTATTTGTCTGGCTGGTTTTATCACTCTGATCACTTTGATTATTCTTGTCATTTGACGAATTCGGTCAATTCCAATGTTGTATTGACTTTTAACATGATGAACAATCTGAATTATTGGGCATTCAGACTATTTTGATCACTCTGATCACTTTGATTATTCATGCCATTTGGGGAATTCGGTCAATTCCAACGTTATATTCACTTTGAACATGATGAACATTCTGAATTACTGGACATGCAGGCTATTTTCATTTGTCTGGCTGGTTTTATAACTCTGATCACTTTGATTATTCATGCCATTTGGGGAATTCGGTCAATTCCAACGTTATATTCACTTTGAACATGCTGAACAATCTGAATTATTGGACATTCAGGCTATTTTAATTTGTCTGGCTGGTTTTATCACTCTGATCACTTTGATTATTCTTGTCATTGGGCGAATTCGGTCAATTCCAACTTTATATTCACTTTGAACATGCTGAACAATCTGAATTATTGTACATTCAGGCTATTTTGATTTGTCTGGCTGGTTTTAACACTCTGATTATTCTTGTCATTTGACGAATTCGGTCAATTCCAACGTTGTATTGACTTTTAACATGATGAACAATCTGAATTATTGGACATTCAGACTATTTTGATTTGTCTGGTTGGTTCTATCACTCTGATCACTTTGATTATTCATGCCATTTGTCGAATTCGGTCAATTCCAACGTTATATTGACTTTTAACATGATGAACAATCTGAATTATTGGACATTCAGACTATTTCTATTTGTCTGGTTGGTTTTATCACTTTGATTATTCATGCCATTTGACGAATTCGGTCAATTCCAACGTTGTATTGACTTTTAACATGATGAACAATCTGAATTATTGGACATTCAGACTATTTTGATTTGTCTGGTTGATTTTAACACACTGATCACTTTGATTACACTAGGTCACAAATAACAAAATTTTCTCTGTTATTTGTTTCTAGAATACTTTTTCCCATTGATTTATTTTGATTTGTCTGGTTGATTTTAACACACTGATCAATTTGTTTATTCATGCCATTTGACGAATTCGGTCGATTCCAACTTTATATTCACTTTGAACATGCTGAACAATCTGAATTATTGTACATTCAGGCTATTTTGATTTGTCTGGCTGGTTTTATCACTCTGATCACTTTGATTACTCTTGTCATGATGAACAATCTGAATTATTGGACATTCAGACTATTTTGATTTGTCTGGTTGATTTTAACACACTGATCACATTGATTATTCATGCCATTTGACGAATTCGGTCGATTCCAACTTTATATTCACTTTGAACATGCTGAACAATCTGAATTATTGTACATTCAGGCTATTTTGATTTGTCTGGCTGGTTTTATCACTCTGATCACTTTGATTACTCTTGTCATTTGACGAATTCGGTCAATTCCAACGTTGTATTGACTTTTAACATGATGAACAATCTGAATTATTGGACATTCAGACTATTTTGATTTGTCTGGTTGGTTTTATCACTCTGATCACTTTGATTATTCATGCCATTTGTCGAATTCTGTCAATTCCAACGTTATATTGACTTTTAACATGATGAACAATCTGAATTATTGGATATTCAGACTATTTCTATTTGTCTGGTTGGTTTTATCACTTTGAGTATTCATGCCATTTGACGAATTCGGTCAATTCCAACGTTATATTCACTTTGGACATGCAGAACAATGTGAATTATTGGACATTCAGACTATTTTGATTTGTCTGGTGGGTTTTATCACTCTGATCACTTTGATTATTCATGCAATTTGTCGAATTCGGTCAATTCCAATGTTATATTCACTTTGAACATGATGAACATTCTGAATTACTGAACATGGAGGCTATTTTTATTTGTCTGGCTGGTTTTATAACTCTGATCACTTTGATTATTCATGCCATTTGGGGAATTCAGTCAATTCCAACGTTATATTCACTTTGAACATGCTGAACAATCTGAATTATTGGACATTCAGGCTATTCTAATTTGTCTGGCTGGTTTTATCACTCTGATCACTTTGATTATTCCTGTCATTTGACGAATTCGGTCAATTCCAACTTTATATTCACTTTGAACATGCTGAACAATCTGAATTATTGTACATTCAGGCTATTTGGATTTGTCTGGCTGGTTTTATCACTCTGATCACTTTGATTATTCTTGTCATTTGACGAATTCGGTGAATTCCAACGTTGTATTGACTTTTAACATGATGAACAATCTGAATTATTGGGCATTCAGACTATTTTGATCACTTTGATTATTCATGCCATTTGCGGAATTCGGTCAATTCCAACGTTATATTCACTTTGAACATGCTGAACAATCTGAATTATTGGACATTCAGGCTATTTTAATTTGTCTGGCTGGTTTTATCACTCTGATCACTTTGATTATTCTTGTCATTTGGCGAATTCGGTCAATTCCAACTTTATATTCACTTTGAACATGCTGAACAATCTGAATTATTGTACATTCAGGCTATTTTGATTTGTCTGGCTGGTTTTAACACTCTGATTATTCTTGTCATTTGTCGAATTCGGTCAATTCCAACGATGTATTGACTTTTAACATGCTGAACAATCTGAATTATTGGACATTCAGACTATTTTGATTTGTCTGGTTGGTTTTATCACTCTGATCACTTTGATTATTCATGCCATTTGTCGAATTCGGTCAATTCCAACGTTATATTGACTTTTAACATGATGAACAATCTGAATTATTGGACATTCAGACTATTTCTATTTGTCTGGTTGGTTTTATCACTTTGATTATTCATGTCATTTGACGAATTCGGTCAATTCCAACGTTGTATTGACTTTTAACATGATGAACAATCTGAATTATTGGACATTCAGACTATTTTGATTTGTCTGGTTGATTTTAACACACTGATCACTTTGATTACACTAGGTCACAAATAACAAAATTTTCTCTGTTATTTGTTTCTAGAATACTTTTTCCCATTGATTTAGACCTACTAAACACGAAAATGAGTTTTAAAAATTTTTCTGTCGATTGGTTTTCGAGATACAAATTTTTGAACTTTTTTTTTAAATTTTTGGAGGTACACTTACAATTTTGAGCATATCTTTCGTCTTCTTTGACCTATTTGATCCTACTACTACTCAAATTAAAGAAAATTGAGCCGTCTACAACTCTTTCTCAGAAATTTCAAATCGGGTAAGTAGTTTTGATTTTGGCGGCTTAAAAATGTTAAAAAACGGCGTTTTTTTTTAGTAAAAATGTGGCAGAAAAAACCATATAAAAATTCATATAAAATATAAAACACGATGCTAACAGCAATTTACTTAACAAAATCTGACAACAAATGGCGGACTTATAATTTTTTTGGTAAAAGACCGAAATTCCGCTATTTCACGATATTTTGATTTTCATTATTTGCACAGCTTACACAGAGAAAACAAAATTCGTTACACGGCGCGTGTAGAAACTGCAATCCTAAGCGATTCGTATTTCGCCCTGCTAAATTCAAAACGTTAAATGTATAAAACAGAAAGTTACACGGGACATGTAGAAAAACTGCACGCCACGTATAGAAAGGAAAAATATAACGCTGCATGTAGAAAAGTTGGTATATTTTGTTTTCTCTGTGTACCTACCCAACGCAAACGAATAAATACATTTGAACTTAATTTAAAATAAACAAATTAGTCTTAGTAAATTATTTTTTAATTTATTTAGAGCACTACATACTCAATGTATGGCACAATTAGAAATGGATGTGCCAGGTTAGCTAATCTAACAAAATTAACCAAATCAACGCCCAAAAAAAACCAGTGGAAAAGTTGCAGTCGGGTAAACCGACTTATATATACCCTCACCCTCAGTAAAAAAATATACCATAATACCATAATAGCAACCTCAAAATACCGAATGTTATAGAAAAAAAATATTGTAGAGTTTTTTCTCGAAAATTGTATGTATGTACCAGAAGGGGAGTTGTCCAAAACTTATACCAACTATAGCTTTACTTAATACAAAATTTGGGCAAGGTCGCGTTGGGCATTTTGGTGTTATTACACGAATTCTAAGGTAGGCGGGATGGTACATTTGTATGGGAGGTACCAGAAGGGGA
Organism: Hydrotaea cyrtoneurina; assembly: GCA_958296145.1. Taxonomy (NCBI): domain Eukaryota; kingdom Metazoa; phylum Arthropoda; class Insecta; order Diptera; family Muscidae; genus Hydrotaea; species Hydrotaea cyrtoneurina. The sequence goes on from OY282513.1 coordinate 82,789,820, forward strand.
GTTGCCAGACATCCAAGTTTTTGTCCAAAACTTAGTCCAACTATAGCCTTACTTAATTCAAAATTTGGGAAAGATCGCGTTGGGCATTTTGGTGTTATTACACGATTTCTAAGGTAGGCGGGATGGTTCATTTGTATGGGAGGTACCAGAAGGGGAGTTGCCAGACATCCAAGTTTTTGTCCAAAACTTAGCCCAATATAGCCTTACTTAATACAAAATTTGGGCAAGTTCGCGTTGGTCATTTTGGTGTTATTACACGATTTCTAAGGTAGGCGGGATGGTACATTTGTATGGGAGGTACCAGAAGGGGAGTTGCCAGACATCCAAGTTTTTGTCCAAAACTTTGTCTAGCTATAGGTTTACTAGGTACAAAATTTGGGCAGGATGGCGTTGGGCATACTGATAGTATTAGACGGTTTATCTGGGGCGGGATGGTACATTTGTATGGGAGGTACCAGAAGGGGAGTTGCCAGACTTCCAAGTTTTTGTCCAAAACTTTTTCTAGCTATAGGTTTACTAAGTACAAAATTTGGGCAGGATCGCGTTGGGCATATTGATATTGATACACGATTTCTAATGTAGGCGATATGGTACATTTGTATGGGAGGTACCAGAAGGGGAGTTGCCAGACATCCAAGTTTTTGTCCAAAACTTTGTCTAGCTATAGTTTTACTAGGTACAAAATTTGGGCAGGATCGCGTTGGGCATACTGATAGTATTAGACGGTTTATCTGGGGCGGGATGGTACATTTGTATGGGAGGTACCAGAAGGGGAGTTGCCAGACTTCCAAGTTTTTGTCCAAAACTTTGTCTAGCTATAGGTTTACTAGGTACAAAATTTGGGCAGGATGGCGTTGGGCATACTGATAGTATTAGACGGTTTATCTGGGGCGGGATGGTACATTTGTATGGGAGGTACCAGAATGGGAGTTGCCAGACTTCCAAGTTTTTGTTCAAAACTTTGTCTAGCTATAGCTTTACTAAATTCAAAATTTGGGCAAGATAGCGTTGGCCATACTGATAGTTTTAGACGGTTTATCAGGGGCGGGATGGTACATTTGTATGGGAGGTACCAGAAGGGGAGTTGCCAGACTTCCAAGTTTTTGTCCAAAACTTTTTCTAGCTATAGGTTTACTAAGTACAAAATTTGGGCAGGATCGCGTTGGGCATATTGATATTGATACACGATTTCTAATGTAGGCGATATGGTACATTTGTATGGGAGGTACCAGAAGGGGAGTTGCCAGACATCCAAGTTTTTGTCCAAAACTTTGTCTAGCTATAGTTTTACTAGGTACAAAATTTGGGCAGGATCGCGTTGGGCATACTGATAGTATTAGACGGTTTATCTGGGGCGGGATGGTACATTTGTATGGGAGGTACCATAAGGGGAGTTGCCAGACTTCCAAGTTTTTGTCCAAAACTTTGTCTAGCTATAGGTTTACTAAGTACAAAATTTGGGCAGGATCCCGTTTGGCATATTGATATTAATACACGATTTCTGATTTAGGCGATATGGTACATTTGTATGGGAGGTACCAGAAGGGGAGTTGCCAGACTTCCAAATTTTTGTCCGAAACTTTTTCCAGTTGTACTTTTACCATATACGGAATTTGGCCAAGATCGGAGTGGGCGTATTGATATTATTACACGATTTCTAAAGTGGGCGAAATAGCAGATTTGTGTGGGAGGTACCCGAAGGGGTGTGGCCATATAGCCCATAGGCAATCCTATAAGCAGTTTTGGGAAAATATTAACCTATGCCAAATTTCAAAGCGATTGTTTAACTCTTTCGAAAGTTATCGTGCGTACCAGCAGGACAGACAGACGGACAGACGGACGGACATACGGCTCAAACGATTTAGAAAGTCATGAATCGAATTTGGTTCAAAGAGACTTGGGTTCTAATGTGAATATTTCTAGGTGTTACACTTTTGAGCCGTATCAAATGATATATACCCTGAGGGTATAAATATTGGATGGTACATTTGTATGGGAGGTACCAGAAGGGGAGTTGCCAGACTTCCAAGTTTTTGTCAAAAATTGTGTCTAGCTATAACTTTAGTAAATACAAAATTTGGGCAAGATAGCTTTGGTCATACTGATAGTATTAGACGGTTTATCAGGGGCGGGATGGTACATTTGTATGGGAGGTACCAGAAGAGGAGTTGCCAGACTTCCAAGTTTTTGTCCAAAACTTTGTCTAGCTATAACTGTACTAAATACAAAATGTGGGCAAGATAGCGTTGGTCATACTGATAGTATTAGACGGTTTATCAGGGGCGGGATGGTACATTTGTATGGGAGGTACCAGAAGGGGAGTTGCCAGACTTCCAAGTTTTATTCCAAAACTTTGTCTAGCTATAACTGTACTAAATACAAAATGTGGGCAAGATAGCGTTGGTTATACTGATAGTATTAGACGGTTTATCAGGGGCGGGATGGTACATTTGTATGGGAGGTACCAGAAGGGGAGTTGCCAGACTTCCAAGTTTTTGTTCAAAACTTTGTCTAGCTATAGATTTACTAAACACAGAATTTGGGCAAGATCGCGTTGGTCATATTGGTGTTACTACACGATTTCTAAGGTAGGCGGGATGGTACATTTGTATGGGAGGTACCAGAAGGGGAGTTGCCAGACTTCCAAGTTTTTGTCCAAAACTTTGTCTAGCTATAACTGTACTAAATACAAAATGTGGGCAAGATAGCGTTGGTCATACTGATAGTATTAGACGGTTTATCAGGGGCGGGATGGTTCATTTGTATGGGAGGTACCAGAAGGAGAGTTGCCAGACTTCCAAGTTTTTGTCAAAAACTTAGTCTATCTATACGTTTATTAAATACAAAATTTGGGCAAGATCGCATTGGGCGTATTGGTGTTATTACACGATTTCTAAGGTAGGCGGGATGGTACATTTGTATGGGAGGTGCCAGAAGGGGAGTTGCCAGACTGCCAAGTTTTTGTCCGAAACTTTGTCCAGTTATACCATTACTAAGTACGGAATTTGGCCAAGATCGAACATGCGCGTGTTGATATTATTACACGATTTATAAAGTGGGCGAAATTTCAGATTTGTATGGGAGGTACCCGAAGGGGTGTGGCCATATAGCCCATATGCAATCCCATAAGTAGTTTTGGGAAAATATTCAACCATGCCAAATTTCAGAGTGATTTCTTAACTCTTTCGAAAGTTATCGTGCGTACCAGCAGGACAGACGGACAGACGGATATGGCTCAAACGATTCAGAAAGTCATAAATCGAATTTGTTTCAAAGACACCTGGGTTCTAATCTGAATATTTCTAGGTGTTACACTTTTGAGCCGTATCAAATGATATATACCCTCCTACCCGTAGGGTGAGGGTATAAAAATGAGTAGATATAACTGTACATTTTATGCCATGTGGAAAAACAGCTGACTTCTTCTTTGTTTTATGTATTCGCTGCAATTGGTCTCACGTATTAGGGTCCAAATGTAGTCACCCATCATAGCCGTGTCATAGATGCCCTGATAGCGTCGTTCCATAGCCTTCAATTCCTGATGAAAGCGCTCGGCGTGTTCGTCGCTCACGTCTCCTAAATTCTCAGGGGAAAAATCGAAATGAGAATGCAGAAAGTGTATTTTAAGTGACATGTGCACTCCTACCCAAAAATGAAAAAAACCAGTGAAAAAGTTGCAGTCGGGTAAACCGACTTATATATACCCTCACCCTCAGTAAAAAAAATACAAGTCTCATATCTTAATATATATTTACCCTCGACACTGATTCCCTGATTCACTGATTCACTGACTCTGTCACGCAGTACGTAGGAATTTAAATAGGCATTCTATAATAATTCTATAAATAATAATAATAAAAAAAATAATATTTTTTTTTGTACAGAAATTGTGTTTTCCCCAATTTTTTTTTCCAAAATTTTTTTTTTCGACAAAATTTTTTTTTTTTCAGCAAAATTTTTTTTTCCGCAATTTTTTTTTTCTCAATTTTATTTTTTTTCGAAATATTTTTTACAAAATTTTTAAAATTAAGTAACAAATACTTTCTCAAGCAAATTAACGGGCGCCATAGGCGCATTACAACTTACTAGTTCCATAATAGCAACCTAAATACAAAATTTGGGCAGGATCGCGTTGGGCATATTGATAGTATTACAGGGTTTTTAAGTGGTGGGATGGTACATTTGTATGACAGGTACCAGAAGTGGAGTTGCCATACTTCCAAGTTTTTGTCCGAAACTTTGTCCAGTTATACCTTTACTAAATACAGAATTTGGGCAAGATCGCGTTGGTCATATTGGTGTTATTACACGATTTCTAAGGTAGGCGGGATGGTACATTTGTATGGGAGGTACCAGAAGGGGAGTTGCCAGACTTCCAAGTTTTTGTCCAAAACTTTGCCTAGCTATAGCTTTACTAAATACAAAATTTGGGCAATATAGAGTTGGTCATACTGATAGTGTTAGACGGTTTATAAGGGGCGGGATGGTACATTTGTATGGGAGGTACCAGAAGCGGAGTTGCCAGACTTCAAAGTTTTTGTCCAAAACTTTTACCAACTATAGCTTTTCTTAATACAAAATTTGGGCAAGATCGCGTTGGGCATATTGGTGTTATTACACGATTTCTAAGGTAGGCGGGATGGTACATTTGTATGGGAGGTACCAGAAGGGGAGTTGCCAGACTTCCAAGTTTTTGTCCAAAACTTATACCAACTATAGCTTTTCTTAATACAAAATTTGGGCAAGATCGCGTTGGGCATATTGGTGATATTACACGATTTCTAAGGTAGGCGTGATGGTACATTTGTATGGGAGATGCCGGAAGGGGAGTTGCCAGACTTCCATGTTTTTGTCCAAAAGTTATACCAACTATAGCTTTTCTTAATACAAAATTTGGGCAAGATCGCGTTGGGCATATTGGTGATATTACACGATTTCTAAGGTAGGCGTGATGGTACATTTGTATGGGAGATGCCGGAAGGGGAGTTGCCAGACTTCCATGTTTTTGTCCAAAAGTTATACCAGCTATAGCTTTTCTTAATACAAAATTTGGGCAAGATCGCGTTGGGCATATTGGTGATATTACACGATTTCTAAGGTAGGCGTGATGGTACATTTGTATGGGAGGTACCAGAAGGGGAGTTGCCAGACTTCCAAGTTTTTGTCCGAACTTTGTCTAGCTATAACTTTATTAAATACAAAATTTGGGCAAGATAGCGTTGGTCATACTGATAGTATTAGACGGTTTATCAGGGGCGGGATGGTACATTTGTATGGCAGGTACCAGAAGGGGAGTTGCCAGACTTCCAAGTTTTTGTCCAAAACTTTATCCAGTTATACCTTTACTAAATACGGAATTTGGGCAAGATCGCGTTGGTCATATTGATAGTATTACACGGTTTATAAGGGGCGGGATGGTGCATGTGTATGGCGGGTACCAGAAGGAGAGTTGCCAGACTGCCAAGTTTTTGTCCAAAACTTAGTCTAACTATACGTTTATTAAATACAAAATTTGGGCAAGATAGCATTGGGCGTATTGGTGTTATTACACGATTTCTAAGGTAGGCGGGATGGTACATTTGTATGGGAGGTGCCTGAAGGGGAGTTGCCAGACTGCCAAGTTTTTGTCCGAAACTTAGTCTAACTATACGTTTACTAAATACAAAATTTGGACAAGATCGCGATGGTCATATTGGATATATTACACGATTTCTAAGGTAGGCGGAATGGTACTTTTGTATGGGCGGTACCAGAAGGGGAGTTGCCAGACTGACAAGTTTTTGTCCAAAACTTAGTCTAACTATACGTTTATTAAATACAAAATGTGGGCAAGATAGCATTGGGCGTATGGGAGGTGCCTGAAGGGGAGTTGCCAGACTGCCAAGTTTTTGTCCGAAACTTTGTCCAGTTATAGCATTACTAAATACGGAATTTGGCCAAGATCGAGCATGCGCGTGTTGATATTATTACACGATTTATAAAGTGGGCGAAATATCAGATTTGTATGGGAGGTACCCGAAGGGGTGTGGCCATATAGCCCATATGCAATCCCATAAGCAGTTTTGGGAAAATATTCTGCCATGCCAAATTTCAGAGTGATTGCTTAACTCTTTCGAAAGTTATCGTGCGTACCAGCAGGACAGACGGACGGACGGACAGACCGACATGGCTCAAACGATTCAGAAAGTCATGAATCGAATTTGGTTCAAAGACACCTGGGTTCTAATCTGAATATTTCTAGGTGTTACACTTTTGGGTCGTATCAAACGATATATACCCTCCTACCCGTAGGGTGAGGGTATAAAAAACGAGAATTAAAACGCTATTTAAATTAACATTTGTTTCAAAAAAAAACCTACCCATTGCTTCATAGTTCTTTACCAGATCCTCAACTATGTCCTTATAATTATGGCTTTTGTTATTTCCTAAAAAGTTTTCCACAACAAGCCTGAAGGAATTCCATGCTGCGGCTTCGATGGGTGATAACAGCTTCGGAAATGTTTCATCTTTCAACATTTTTTTTTCTCGAGTCCTGCGAAGACTCCTTCTTTAATTTTTGCCAGCGAAAGGTAAGGGAAAATTGACCGTAAATAGGGAAAAGCTTCACCTTCTTTGTCCAATTTTTTGGCAAAATTTTTTATCAAACCCATTTTTATGTGCAGCGGAGGAAGTATTATATTTTTACGGTTCTCTATTAGTGGTTTGCGCTGAACATTCGCTTCTCCAACTACAGGTTTCGTTCGTTCCGGCCATTTTTTTGAATATAATGCTGATCATCAGCGCGGCTATTCCAAAGGCACAGAAAACAGCAATGTCGCGTATAGCCATATATATGTCATATATAAATGAACACCTATAAATACTAAGTATGTTACAATATTTTACTGACAGGTACTCATGAATGGACGCATCTTTTAAGTGTGGCTATATACCTGATTCAGCACGTGTGCGTTTCAAATTGTGGAAAAGTTTCCAAATAATGACCACTCATAAATGTGGGGGGAATTTCTGTAAAAAATCCGATACAGGTAGCCATCGGGAAAACACACATCAATAAAAAAGTGTAAAGTGCTGTGACATTTAAAAAAAAATAACGAATTTTGTTTTCTCTGTGTGAGCTGCGCAAATAATGAAAATCAATATATCGTGAAATAGCGGAATTTCGGTCTTTTACCAAAAAAATTATAAGTCCGCCATTTGTTGTCAGATTTTGTTAAGTAAATTGCTGTTAGCATCGTGTTTTATATTTTATATTAATTTTTATATGGTTTTTTCTGCCACATTTTTACTAAAAAAAACGCCGTTTTTTAACCTTTTTAAGCCGCCAACATCAAAACTACTTACCCGATTTGAAAATTCTGAGAATGAGTTGTAGACGGCTCAATTTTCTTTAATTTGAGTAGAAGTAGGATCAAATAGGTCAAAGAAGACGATAGATATGCTCAAAATTGTAAGTGTACCTCCAAAAATTTAAAAAAAAAGTTCAAAAATTTGTATCTCGAAAACCAATCGACGGAAAAATTTTTAAAACTCATTTTCGTGTTTAGTAGGTCTAAATCAATGGGAAAAAGTATTCTAGAAACAAATAACAGAGAAAATCAAAATAGTCTGAATGTCCAATAATTCAGATTGTTCATCATGTTAAAAGTCAATACAACGTTGGAATTGACCGAATTCGTCAAATGGCATGAATAATCAAAGTGATAAAACCAACCAGACAAATAGAAATAGTCTGAATGTCCAATAATTCAGATTGTTTATCATGTTAAAAGTCAATATAACGTTGGAATTGACCGAATTCGACAAATGGCATGAATAATCAAAGTGATCAGAGTGATAAAACCAACCAGACAAATCAAAATAATCTGAATGTCCAATAATTCAGATTGTTCATCATGTTAAAAGTCAATACAACGTTGGAATTGACCGAATTCGTCAAATGACAAGAATAATCAAAGTGATCAGAGTGTTAAAACCAGCCAGACAAATCAAAATAGCCTGAATGTACAATAATTCAGATTGTTCGGCATGTTCAAAGTGAATATAAAGTTGGAATTGACCGAATTCGTCAAATGACAAGAATAATCAAAGTGATCAGAGTGATAAAACCAGCCAGACAAATTAAAATAGCCTGAATGTCCAATAATTCAGATTGTTCAGCATGTTCAAAGTGAATATAACGTTGGAATTGACCGAATTCCCCAAATGGCATGAATAATCAAAGTGATCAGAGTTATAAAACCAGCCAGACAAATGAAAATAGCCTGCATGTCCAGTAATTCAGAATGTTCATCATGTTCAAAGTGAATATAACGTTGGAATTGACCGAATTCCCCAAATGGCATGAATAATCAAAGTGATCAGAGTGATCAAAATAGTCTGAATGTCCAATAATTCAGATTGTTCATCATGTTTAAAGTCAATACAACGTTGGAATTGACCGAATTCGTCAAATGACAAGAATAATCAAAGTGATCAGAGTGATAAAACCAGCCAGGCAAATGAAAATAGTCTGAATGTTCAGTAATTCAGAATGTTCAGCTGTTCAAAGTGAATATAACGTTGGAATTGACCGAATTCCCCAAATGGCATGAATAATCAAAGTGATCAGAGTGATCAAAATAGTCTGAATGTCCAATAATTCAGATTGTACATCATGTTAAAAGTCAATACAACGTTGGAATTGACCGAATTCGGCAAATGACAAGAATAATCAAAGTGATCAGAGTGATAAAACCAGCCAGACAAATTAAAATAGCCTGAATGTCCAATAATTCAGATTGTTCAGCATGTTCAAAGTGAATATAACGTTGGAATTGACTGAATTCCCCAAATGGCATGAATAATCAAAGTGATCAGAGTTATAAAACCAGCCAGGCAAATGAAAATAGTCTGAATGTTCAGTAATTCAGAATGTTCAGCATGTTCAAAGTGAATATAACGTTGGAATTGACTGAATTCCCCAAATGGCATGAATAATCAAAGTGATCAGAGTTATAAAACCAGCCAGGCAAATGAAAATAGTCTGAATGTTCAGTAATTCAGAATGTTCAGCTGTTCAAAGTGAATATAACGTTGGAATTGACCGAATTCCCCAAATGGCATGAATAATCAAAGTGATCAGAGTGATCAAAATAGTCTGAATGTCCAATAATTCAGATTGTACATCATGTTAAAAGTCAATACAACGTTGGAATTGACCGAATTCGGCAAATGACAAGAATAATCAAAGTGATCAGAGTGATAAAACCAGCCAGACAAATCCAAATAGCCTGAATGTACAATAATTCAGATTGTTCAGCATGCTCAAAGTGAATATAAAGTTGGAATTGACCGAATTCGTCAAATGACAGGAATAATCAAAGTGATCAGAGTGATAAAACCAGCCAGACAAATTAAAATAGCCTGAATGTCCAATAATTCAGATTGTTCAGCATGTTCAAAGTGAATATAACGTTGGAATTGACTGAATTCCCCAAATGGCATGAATAATCAAAGTGATCAGAGTTATAAAACCAGCCAGGCAAATGAAAATAGTCTGAATGTTCAGTAATTCAGAATGTTCAGCATGTTCAAAGTGAATATAACGTTGGAATTGACTGAATTCCCCAAATGGCATGAATAATCAAAGTGATCAGAGTGATAAAACCAACCAGACAAATCAAAATAGTCTGAATGTCCAAAAATTCACATTGTTCAGCATGTTCAAAGTGAATATAACGTTGGAATTGACAGAATTCGTCAAATAGCATGAATAATCAAAGTGATCAGAGTTATAAAACCAGCCAGGCAAATGAAAATAGTCTGAATGTTCAGTAATTCAGAATGTTCAGCTGTTCAAAGTGAATATAACGTTGGAATTGACCGAATTCCCCAAATGGCATGAATAATCAAAGTGATCAGTGTCCTTTTTGCTGTTTCAGAATAAACTTTCCAACTGGCTGGCTCCCCAAGATGTCCCAATGGCCTTTATATATTGATGACACAAATTTGATTTCTGTTTGGGTTTTATTGTTGGTTGTTTTGGCTTTGGCTTTGTCTTTGCCTTTGACTTTGTTTATTCTCTGCACATACAAAGAAATTAATTTACAAAATAATAAAACGAATAAATTATTAAAACAATTATACAAATTGACAAATTTAAATAAATAAATATTTACATAAACACGACTCACTTATTTTTTGGTTACAGCAAAAGGAAAGTATTGTATGCCTGAAGGGCCTATTTATATGAAACTAAATGTTCTAAAAAACAATACTAACACTAACATAAATGACATTAAAACAATAAACATATAGTGTCTCTCCTCGCAGCTTGGGATATTTTACGCTGACGATGACATTAGTCCGCGTTGCCACAATTAGGGTGACCATCACCGACATCCCCGCCTCCGTGAACTGACCCAGTGGGGGAGGATTCACCATCATCGCCACAGAGTCCCACCTCCAAAACTGCTAATTTAGATACGGGTCTTCTGCAGACCCCATTGCTCGTTCTAACTTCAGCCGATCGCGCAACACCGTCTTTTCCAAAATGAAGCTTAATGACACGCCCTCGTCTCCACTGAGATCTTGGCATATCTATGTCACATATGTATACGAGGCACCCTACGTTCAGCGGTTGAGAAGGAAGACACCATTTAGTACGTCGTGTCAATTCGGGCAAGTATTCCCGAATCCATCGATGCCACATGCCATTTTTTAAATTTTGGACTACACGCCATTGCTTCCGCAGACACATCAATCGAGGTTCGTATGGCGCTGGTGTCTGTGTAGAGTTGGTGCAGCCAAGTAAAAAATGGTTCGGTGTCAGAGGCTCTGGATCTTCGGGAGTAACTGGCAGATGTGTCAATGGCCTACAGTTGACCATATTTTCAGCTTCTATTAAAAATGATTGCAGCGTCTCTAGTCTGGGGGCCTGTTCCTTCAACATGATGTATAGCGCCTTCTTCACCGATTGTACAAGGCGTTCCCAAACGCCACCTTCGCTGGGATTTGCTGGGGTATTGAAAATCCACTTGATGCCCAGCGCCGTCACACCTGAAGCGATAGAGTCATTATCAATAAAGTTACTTACGCCTTGAAGCTCTTTTGCTAGACCGACAAAATTAGTTCCATTGTCACTTCGCAAAATAACGGGCACCCCTCTTCGATTAATAAAGTTGCGAATGCAAATAAGGCAGGCATCACTTGACAGATCGGCAGCAATTTCAAGGTGGACGGCACGGACAGTAAGGCAGGTGAACAGGGCTACCCATCGTTTTTCCCGTCTACGGCCAATAGAGACAGTTACTGGTCCAAAATAATCTAGGCCTGTGTACGTGAAGGCCCGTACATATGGCGTGACACGATCCACAGGTAAGGCGGCCATTTGGGGTTGACGAGGTTTCGCTAAGCGTGTCCTACAAACTTGGCATCGTGATTGCACGCTGTTCAATAGCTGGCGAAGAGAAGGGATCCAAAATCGTAGTCGAATTTCGCTCATAACGGTGGCTACGTTTATGTGACAAAATTTTTGGTGATATGACGTCACCAGAAGTCGCGAAAAAAGGTGATTTTTCGGCAATAGGATGGGCTGTCGAGTCTCTACAGACAAAAACGCAGCGTTTTCGATTCTACCAGAAGCACGCAACAATTCATCAGGACCAATAAAGGGATTCAGCATTTTTAAGCAGCTGTTTGTAGACACATGTCCATTTTTACGTATGTCCAAAAACTCGTCGGCGAACTCTTCATGCTGAATATGACGACAAAGGTATATTTCTGCGGCATTTTCCTCCTCGATGCCTAGATCACCTTTCAGCTTAGATTCGCCCCTCACATGACGCAACAAATTTTGTACATAGCGATGTATCCATGCCACAGTCCGCTTCAGCCTACGATATTTAGAAAAACGATTAATATTTGGTACACCAGCACGAACCTGTCGAGTTAAAAGCACTCGGAATTTGGTTCTTAGCTCCGAGTCAACGCCAGCAATGTTTCTGCCCGTCAATGTCTCTTCCGGCCATCTTGTTTCGTCAAGCCTCAAAAAATCGGGTCCATTTTTCCAACGTCCGTCCGCATTATAATTTTTTGAATATTTTGCTCTTGTAGCTTCGTCTGCCGGATTCTCAGAGCCAGGGCACCATCGCCAGTCTTCAATTTCACTGCCATCTAAAATCTCTGAAACTCTATTAGCCACATACTGCTTGTATCTTCGGTGATCCGAGCGGATCCACTGTATTACTGTAGACGAATCTGACCAAAAATAGATTTTATTAATATTTTTTAATTGATTATTCATTATTATCTCCTTCATTCGCACACCCATTACCGCCGCTTGCAATTCAAGTTTTGGAATTGTATGATATCGTGTGGGTGCACAGCCGGTTTTGCCCATAACAAACACTACATTTACACAATTACTACTTACAGCACGCCAATACGCCACGACAGCCATTGCCTCTTCACTTGCGTCCACAAATATGTGAAGGTCTACTACGCTGCTGGAGAAATTGTCAAAATAACACCGGGGCACAGAAAATTCCAATAATTTTGGCAGCTCTTCCAACCAGGCCTTCCAGGGGGCATAAATTTCTTCCGGCAATTTTTCGTCCCACTTTATGCCACTTTTCCACACTCTCTGCATCAGCACTTTAGACGTCACCAAAAAATCCGAAAGGAACCCAAATGGGTCGTAAATGGACATATTTAACGACAGCATTTCACGTTTAGTAGGTATTTTTTTGCACGATAATATATCATTGTTGACTTTATGCAATTTTAATTGAAAACAAAAAACATCTGTTTTCGCCAGCCAATTGATGCCCAATACCCTCTCAATATCATCTGGGCTAAGAAACTCACCACTGTGTTGAACTTCAGAAACGGGGTTGCCACATATATTTCTTACGTTTTTCGAGTTGGATCGTATATTACGTAGATTAAAACCACCGGCCTTGTGAATCCGAATTACGTCTTTCAAAACCTGAATGGCTTCATCTTCAGTTTGGAAACAATCGACGTAATCGTCCACATAATGTCGCTCGATGATTCCGTGCACCGCTCTGGGAGACTCTTTCAAGAAATTGTTTGCGTTTAGATTTTTCACATATTGGGCTATTGTGGGCGAGCAAGTAGCTCCAAATATTAGTCGCTCCATCACGTATGTTTCCACCGGCTGATTCCCAAGGCCATTTCTCCATAAAAATCTCTGGCTATTTTGGTCTTCTTTGGAAATGGCAATTTGATGGAACATTTCCTGGATATCTCCGCAGACCGCTATTGGAGCTTCTCTAAATTTTAAAAGAATGGCAATTAATGAATTATTTATGTCAGGGCCTGGCAAAAGGGCTTTATTCAGTGAAAACTGATTTACTTCGGCAGCTGCGTCAAACACCAGACGTATCCCTTTTTTATTCGGGTTCTTGACACCAAAGTGTGGCAAATAACATGTTCGACAGTTCGTCTTCTCGATTTCACTTTGTGTCAATTTTCTGGCGTAGCCCTTATTCAAATAATCTTCTATTTTTTCGCAATATTGTGTTGCATACTCACTATCTTTTGCCATTTTTCTTTCCACCGCATACAGCCTGTCTAAAGCCATTTTATAAGAATCTGGTATGGGCGGTACGTCTTCCCTCCATAGCAGCGAACATTCATATCGGCCTTCGATTTTCTGTGTGTTCTCCCTCAATAATGCCATGGCCCTTTCATTCTCCTTTGATACCAGAGGTTTTGTATTTAACTTTATGCCCAATGTTTCCACGTCGAAATATCCGCGCATCATGTCGAATAATTCCTGCATCAAACTAGAATCATCTTCATCCAAACATCTACGGAAGTGCAAAGCTCGCTTTTTAGATGGAGATTTTTCACCTGGAAACGGTCCATAAATAATAGCTCCCAATCTCGTGACTGAAATTATTGGTCCAGTCTCGGTCAACATTCTAGGAACTTCCAAGGGCACTGTTAAAAAAGAATGATTTAAACTCAAAATCAATTTTGGTTGCACATTTGAATAATCCCGCACGGGAATTTTGGCGATTTTTTCATTTTCACGGGGTGACCAAAATTGTGTCAGGTGGCAACTCTGAACGGGCAATGAGAGATCAGCTGATATGTAAACATTGGAAATGGTGAATTTTTTATCATTCTCACCATTTCCACTCAGGGTTAATTTAATTTTTTCAGTTTTTGTTTTGATTACGTGGTCGTTCAACCACTGCAGCTCCAAGTTTTCGGGTTCTCCGCGTATATCGAGTTCGCGTGCGATATTCTTGTCCAGCATGGACACATTGGCTCCGTCGTCGACAAACGCGTACGTTTTTATAACTTTGTGCTTTCCATACAGTGTTACGGGCAATATTTGAAATAATACACTGTCGGTTGTGGCGGCGGCGTGACAATTTCGGTGTTCGTTTTGTGGTGGTTGTGAGTGGGGCGTATTACGTGGAGTATTCCGGGCTTCCGTAAGTGTCGTCGTTGGTCGCGTTCGTTCTGACGTAGTGTTTAGTGGCAGTGTTGTGTTGTGAAGTAATTTGTGGTGCGATTTTGTGCAATCGGACACACCACATTTTCTCTTATTTCTGCAAAATTTTAGTTGGTGACCCGGTTTAAGGCAGCAAAAACAAACTTTGATTTGTTTTATTTTGTTCCAGCGTTCATTTACGGGCATCTGTAAGAAATGTGAACAATTTTGTATAGTGGAGCACTCACCATTGCACAAAACACAATTGGAACCGACGGCGACGCCGACGCAGGCATACTTGCGGCTAGTTTGTGGAGTGTGAACAGGCTGACGACGACTGGTTGAGGCAGGAGCTAATGGGAGAGTATCGTGGACAATATTTGCTAGACGTCTCAAAATGGCTAGCCAATCACTAAAATCGACGACCGTGGCAGGACGTTCCAGTGACAGGGATTTTTCGGCCCACTGCATTTGTCGATTTGTAGGCAACTTCGACACCAATTCACTGAGCAGCGACGGGTTGGACAAATGATGCTCACCTTGGACGTTCTTCAGGAAAGTGGACATGTTGGCGATTTTGTTGGCGAAATTAACCAGGGCTTCTAGATTTTCATTGGCTAGTGGCGGAATAGCTCGGACTTTTTCGATTTGGCTCCTTATCAACTGTTCGGGGCGTCCAAAGGTTTCTTTGAGAATGTCCATTATGGCTGCGACGTTGGCAGAGCTGGATAGCAGCGATTCGACTGTCTCACGGGCGCGGCCTTTTAGAGATTCTCTGAGACGCATAATGTTGTGTAGGCCTGAGTAACCAAATTCTAGCGTTGTGCTCTCGAAGGCTTCAAAAAATGTCTGCCACTCTTCTGGAAGGCCTGTAAATATAGGAAGCGGATAAATTTTCTTGTGTGGAATAATGGTAGAATTGTAAGTATATGGTGTTTGTCCTGAAACTTCCGATGCTCTTGAGGTTAGTGGCTGCTGCAACGACGGCTGTTGTAACAAGGGCTGCTGTGGCAAAGATGGCGGCTGCTGCAACAATGGCGACGGCTGATTTAACAAGTGTTGTTGTGGCAATAATGGCGGCTGCTGTAGCAATAATGGCGGCTGCTGTAGCGATGGTGGCGGCTGTTGCGGTGGTAACAATGGCGTCGTAGGCTGAGTGTTGGCCAAGTGCGTTTGCATCTGTTGCGTTGTGCTGAGGAGTTGTGCTTGCAATTTTCGAGTTGAGGTTAGAAACTCCGTTTGCATTGCTTGCATCTGACGTTGAAGCTGATCCATTTGGCGTCGAAATTCACTAATTTCACTTGCGGCTTTTGAAGTGGTGGCTGGCGAATTGTTTGATGGCGTTTTTGAAGGCGGCAGAACAGCGGGCTGATTTGACAGAATGCCAGAAGGCGTACTTGGATTCTGCGGCTGGTTACCTTTGTTTGGCGTGTCTTTGGATGGTGAATGTTTCGTTGGCATATCGGTGATGTAGGACTCAAAATGGGCTGGCGGGATTCCTTGATTACGTCTGCTTGTTCTTCTCGGCTGATCTTGGTTTTCTGACATAAAACCGACGGGATCACAAAAGGAACGGGTAAGTAAACGGCACAAAATCCACAGTATTTAATGCAAATTTGGCAAATTCGTGGCAGAAAAATTGCATTAAACAGTTTTCAACAAAATGTCCGTCCGGCGGCAAACAGCAACTTTCACATATAATAAACGACAAGAAAAAAGTTGCAACATTAAACAAATATTCACCAAATAAAGAATAAAAATGTCCTTTTTGCTGTTTCAGAATAAACTTTCCAACTGGCTGGCTCCCCAAGATGTCCCAATGGCCTTTATATATTGATGACACAAATTTGATTTCTGTTTGGGTTTTATTGTTGGTTGTTTTGGCTTTGGCTTTGTCTTTGCCTTTGACTTTGTTTATTCTCTGCACATACAAAGAAATTAATTTACAAAATAATAAAACGAATAAATTATTAAAACAATTATACAAATTGACAAATTTAAATAAATAAATATTTACATAAACACGACTCACTTATTTTTTGGTTACAGCAAAAGGAAAGTATTGTATGCCTGAAGGGCCTATTTATATGAAACTAAATGTTCTAAAAAACAATACTAACACTAACATAAATGACATTAAAACAATAAACATATAGTGTCTCTCCTCGCAGCTTGGGATATTTTACGCTGACGATGACATTAGTCCGCGTTGCCACAATTAGGGTGACCATCACCGACAATCAGAGTTATCAAAATAGTCTGAATGTCCAATAATTCAGATTGTACATCATGTTAAAAGTCAATACAACGTTGGAATTGACCGAATTCGGCAAATGACAAGAATAATCAAAGTGATCAGAGTGATAAAACCAGCCAGACAAATCCAAATAGCCTGAATGTACAATAATTCAGATTGTTCAGCATGCTCAAAGTGAATATAAAGTTGGAATTGACCGAATTCGTCAAATGACAGGAATAATCAAAGTGATCAGAGTGATAAAACCAGCCAGACAAATTAAAATAGCCTGAATGTCCAATAATTCAGATTGTTCAGCATGTTCAAAGTGAATATAACGTTGGAATTGACTGAATTCCCCAAATGGCATGAATAATCAAAGTGATCAGAGTTATAAAACCAGCCAGGCAAATGAAAATAGTCTGAATGTTCAGTAATTCAGAATGTTCAGCATGTTCAAAGTGAATATAACGTTGGAATTGACTGAATTCCCCAAATGGCATGAATAATCAAAGTGATCAGAGTGATAAAACCAACCAGACAAATCAAAATAGTCTGAATGTCCAAAAATTCACATTGTTCAGCATGTTCAAAGTGAATATAACGTTGGAATTGACAGAATTCGTCAAATGGCATGAATAATCAAAGTGATAAAACCATCCAGACAAATAGAAATAGTCTGAATGTCCAATAATTCAGATTGTTCATCATGTTAAAAGTCAATATAACGTTGGAATTGACCGAATTCGACAAATGGCATGAATAATCAAAGTGAACAGAGTGATAAAACCAACCAGACAAATCAAAATAGTCTGAAAGTCCAATAATTCAGATTGTTCATCATGTTAAAAGTCAATACATCGTTGGAATTGACCGAATTCGTCAAATGACAAGAATAATCAAAGTGAACAGAGTGATAAAACCAGCCAGACAAATCAAAATAGCCTGAATGTACAATAATTCAGATTGTTCAGCATGTTCAAAGTGAATATAACGTTGGAATTGACAGAATTCGTCAAATGGCATGAATAATCAAAGTGATAAAACCAACCAGACAAATAGAAATAGTCTGAATGTCCAATAATTCAGATTGTTCATCATGTTAAAAGTCAATATAACGTTGGAATTGACCGAATTCGACAAATGGCATGAATAATCAAAGTGAACAGAGTGATAAAACCAGCCAGACAAATCAAAATAGCCTGAATGTACAATAATTCAGATTGTTCAGCATGTTCAAAGTGAATATAAAGTTGGAATTGACCGAATTCGTCAAATGACAGGAATAATCAAAGTGATCAGAGTGATAAAACCAGCCAGACAAATTAAAATAGCCCGAATGTCCAATAATTCAGATTGTTCAGCATGTTCAAACTGAATATAGCGTTGGAATTGACCGAATTCCCCAAATGGCATGAATAATCAAAGTGATCAGAGTTATAAAACCAGCCAGACAAATGAAAATAGCCTGCATGTCCAGTAATTCAGAATGTTCATCATGTTCAAAGTGAATATAACGTTGGAATTGACCGATTTCCCCAAATGGCATGAATAATCAAAGTGATCAGAGTGATCAAAATAGTCTGAATGTCCAATAATTCAGATTGTACATCATGTTAAAAGTCAATACAACGTTGGAATTGACCGAATTCGTCAAATGACAAGAATAATCAAAGTGATCAGAGTGATAAAACCAGCCAGACAAATCCAAATAGCCTGAATGTACAATAATTCAGATTGTTCAGCATGTTCAAAGTGAATATAAAGTTGGAATTGACCGAATTCGTCAAATGACAGGAATAATCAAAGTGATCAGAGTGATAAAACCAGCCAGACAAATTAAAATAGCCTGAATGTCCAATAATTCAGATTGTTCAGCATGTTCAAAGTGAATATAACGTTGGAATTGACTGAATTCCCCAAATGGCATGAATAATCAAAGTGATCAGAGTTATAAAACCAGCCAGGCAAATGAAAATAGTCTGAATGTTCAGTAATTCAGAATGTTCAGCATGTTCAAAGTGAATATAACGTTGGAATTGACTGAATTCCCCAAATGGCATGAATAATCAAAGTGATCAGAGTGATAAAACCAACCAGACAAATCAAAATAGTCTGAATGTCCAAAAATTCACATTGTTCAGCATGTTCAAAGTGAATATAACGTTGGAATTGACAGAATTCGTCAAATGGCATGAATAATCAAAGTGATAAAACCAACCAGACAAATAGAAATAGTCTGAATGTCCAATAATTCAGATTGTTCATCATGTTAAAAGTCAATATAACGTTGGAATTGACCGAATTCGACAAATGGCATGAATAATCAAAGTGAACAGAGTGATAAAACCAACCAGACAAATCAAAATAGTCTGAAAATCCAATAATTCAGATTGTTCATCATGTTAAAAGTCAATACATCGTTGGAATTGACCGAATTCGTCAAATGACAAGAATAATCAAAGTGATCAGAGTGATAAAACCAGCCAGACAAATTAAAATAGCCTGAATGTCCAATAATTCAGATTGTTCAGCATGTTCAAAGTGAATATAACGTTGGAATTGACTGAATTCCCCAAATGGCATGAATAATCAAAGTGATCAGAGTTATAAAACCAGCCAGGCAAATGAAAATAGTCTGAATGTTCAGTAATTCAGAATGTTCAGCATGTTCAAAGTGAATATAACGTTGGAATTGACTGAATTCCCCAAATGGCATGAATAATCAAAGTGATCAGAGTGATAAAACCAACCAGACAAATCAAAATAGTCTGAAAGTCCAATAATTCAGAATGTTCAGCATGTTCAAAATGAATATAACGTTGGAATTGACCGAATTCCCCAAATGGCATGAATAATCAAAGTGATCAGAGTGATCAAAATAGTCTGAATGTCCAATAATTCAGATTGTACATCATGTTAAAAGTCAATACAACGTTGGAATTGACCGAATTCGTCAAATGACAAGAATAATCAAAGTGATCAGAGTGATAAAACCAGCCAGACAAATCCAAATAGCCTGAATGTACAATAATTCAGATTGTTCAGCATGTTCAAAGTGAATATAAAGTTGGAATTGACCGAATTCGTCAAATGACAGGAATAATCAAAGTGATCAGAGTGATAAAACCAGCCAGACAAATTAAAATAGCCTGAATGTCCAATAATTCAGATTGTTCAGCATGTTCAAAGTGAATATAACGTTGGAATTGACTGAATTCCCCAAATGGCATGAATAATCAAAGTGATCAGAGTTATAAAACCAGCCAGACAAATGAAAATAGCCTGCATGTCCAGTAATTCAGAATGTTCATCATGTTCAAAGTGAATATAACGTTGGAATTGACCGAATTCCCCAAATGCCATGAATAATCAAAGTGATCAGAGTTATAAAACCAGCCAGACAAATGAAAATAGCCTGAATGTCCAATAATTCAGATTGTTCAAAGTGAATATAACGTTGGAATTGACCGAATTCGTCAAATGGCATGAATAATCAAAGTGATCAGTGTGTTAAAATCAACCAGACAAATCAAAATAGTCTGAATGTCCAATAATTCAGATTGTTCATCATGTTCAAAGTAAATATAACGTTGGAATTGACCGAATTCGTCAAATGGCATGAATAATCAAAGTGATCAGTGTGTTAAAATCAACCAGACAAATCAAAATAGTCTGAATGTCCAATAATTCAGATTGTTCATCATGTTAAAAGTCAATACAACATTGGAATTGACCGAATTCGTCAAATGGCATGAATAATCAAAGTGATAAAACCATCCAAGCAAATAGAAATAGTCTGAATGTCCAATAATTCAGATTGTTCTTCATGTTAAAAGTCAATATAACGTTGGAATTGACCGAATTCGACAAATGGCATGAATAATCAAAGTGATCAGAGTGATAAAACCAACCAGACAAATCAAAATAGTCTGAATGTCCAATAATTCAGATTGTTCATCATGTTGAGAGCGGTGGTGATGATAGGGGATGGTGGGGTATCCAGCTCTATTGTCTCCCTACAGCATCGCCGAAATATGGGTTGTGTATCGCTATTCTATAGATATTTTAATGGTATCTGTTCAGAAGATATCCGTCGTCTGATCCCTGACGTTAGAACATTTAGTCGGAACACACGGCTATCCAGGGTCTCTCATCCGTTCATTGTGAAATGGCCGGTTGACCGGACGACGCACTATAGAGAAAATTCGTTCTTTAGCCGAACCGTTCGTATGTGGAATAATCTTCCAGCAAATGTGTTTCCTGCCAGTTGTGACATTCTGAAATTCAAAACAAATGCCAACAAACACTACTGCCTCTTTCCTCCTTCCGATACCCTAACTTCCTTCCGCTAACACAATGCATTGCATTTATAGGGGCATCCCCTGAGTGTTGGCCTTCAAAAAAAAAAAAAAAAAAAAAAAAAAAAATGGCAAGAATGACCATAATGGTTAGAATTATAAAACCAGTCGGAATAATTAAAATAACCTGAATGTTCAGTAATACAAATGAAAAGAATGGTAAAAAAAACTGGAATGGATCTCATATACATTTCTCATATACATGACCATAAGAATGGTCAACTAATCAAATTTGTCAAAATGACTTGAAGGTGTAAAGGTTCAACGTGGTTAGAATGTTCAAAATAAGAATGGTCAAACCGATCAGAATGTTGGAAATGCACGAATTGGTAAGAATAGCCAAAATGGACTGAATGATCAAACCAGTCGCTGTAATCAATATAGCCACAATGCACTATAGGCGAAATCACGATTTTAGCGGCAAAAAGTCAGTTTTTCAACTTTAAATTCCTAATATTTTCTAGATGGTGTTCAATACCCAACATTTTGTCAAAATGACTTGAAGGTGTAAAGGTTCAACGTGGTTAGAATGTTCAAAATAATCAGAATTGTCAAACTGATCAGAATGTTGGAAATGCACGAATTGGTAAAAGTGGCAAGAATGACCAAAATGGCAAGAATCATCAAACTAGTCGAAATAATTAAAATTGTCTGAATGGTCAATAATACATATGAAAAGAATGGTGAAATAAGCACGAAAAGATCAAATATTCATATGGGTAAGAATTGTCAACTGATCAAATTTTGTCAAAATGACTGGAAGGTGTAAAGGTTCAAAGTGGTTAGAATGTTCAAAATAATCAGAATTGTCAAACTGATCAGAATGTTGGAAATGCACGAATTGGTCAAAGAGGCAAGAATGGCCAAAATGGTTAGAATAATGAAACCAGTCGGAATAATTAAAATATCCTGAATGGTCAATAATACATATGAAAAGAATGGTGAAATAAGCACGAAAAGATCAAATATTCATATGGGTAAGAATTGTCAACTGATCAAATTTTGTCAAAATGACTGGAAGGTGTAAAGGTTCAAAGTGGTTAGAATGTTCAAAATAATCAGAATTGTCAAACTGATCAGAATGTTGGAAATGCACGAATTGGTCAAAGAGGCAAGAATGGCCAAAATGGTTAGAATAATGAAACCAGTCGGAATAATTAAAATATCCTGAATGGTCAATAATACAAATGAAAAGAATTGCAAAAATAACCCGAATGGATCAAATATTCTTATTGGTAAAAATGGTCAACTGACCAAAGTTGTCAAAATATCTTGAAGGTGTAAAGGTTCAACGTGGTTAGAATGTTCAAAATTGTCACAATGGTCAAACTAATCAGAATGTTGGAAATGCACGAATTGGTCAAAGTGGCAAGAATGACCAAAATGGTTAGAATTATAAAACCAGTCGGAATAATTAAAATAACCTGAATGGTCAATAATACAAATGAAAAGAATGGTGAAAATAGTCCGAATGGGTCAAATATTCATATTGGTAAGAATGGTCCACTGACCAAATTTGTCAAAATTACTTGAAGCTGTAAAGGTTCAACGTGATTAGAATACTCAACATTGTCAGAATGGTTAAACTAATCAGAATTTTGGAAATGCACGAATTGGTCAAAGTGGCAAGAATGGCCAAAATGGTTAGAATTATAAAACCAGTCGGAATAATTAAAATAACCTGAATGGTCATTAATACAAATGAAAAGAATGGTGAAAATATCCCGAATGGGTCAAATATTCATATTGATAAGAATGGTCAACTGACCAAATTTGTCAAAATTACTTGAAGGTGTAAAGGTTCAACGTGGTTAGAATGTTCAAAATTGTCAGAATGGTCAAACTAATCAGAGTGTTGGAAATGCAAGAATTGGTCGAAGTGGCAAGAATGACCAAAATGGTTAGAATCATAAAACCAGTCGGAACAATTAAAATAACCTTACTGGTCAATAAGACAAATGAAAAGAATGGTAAAAATAGTCCGAATGGGTCAAATATTCATATTGATAAGAATGGTCAGCTGATCAAATTTTGTCAAAATGACTTGAAGGTGTAAAGGTTCAACGTGGTTAGAATGTTAAAAATAATCAGAATGGTCGAACTAAACAGAATGGTCGAACTAAACAGAATGTTGGAAATTCACGAATTGGTCAAAGTGGCAAGAATGACCAAAATGGTTAGAATTATAAAACAATGGTCAATAATACAAATGAAAAGAATAGTGAAAATATCCGGAATGGATCAAATATTCATATTGATAAGAATGATCAACTGACCAAATTTGTCAAAATTACTTGAAGGTGTAAAGGTTCAACGTGGTTAGAATGCTCAACATTGTGAGAATGGTCAAACTAATCAGAATGTTGGAAAAGTACGAATTGATCAAAGTGGCAAGAATGACCAAAATGGTTAGAATTATAAAACAATGGTCAATAATACAAATGAAAAGAATGGTGAAAATAGTCCGAATGGATCATATATTCATATTGGTAAGTATGGTCAACTGACCAAATTTGTCAAAATTACTTGAAGGTGTAAAGGTTCAACGGGGTTAGAATGTAAAAAATAGTCAGAATTGTCAAACTAAGCAGAATGTTGGAAATTCACGAATTGGTCAAAGTGACAAGAATTACCAAAATGGTTAGAATTATAAAACCAGTCGGAATAATTAAAATAAGCTGAATGGTCAATAATACAAATGAAAAGAATGGTGAAAATATCCCGAATGGATCAAATATTCATATTGGTAAGAATGGTCAACTGACCAAATTTGTCAAAATTACTTGAAGGTGTAAAGGTTCAACGTGGTTAGAATGCTCAACATTGTCAGAATTGTCAAACTAATCAGAGTGTTGGAAATGCAAAAATTGGTCAAAGTGGCAAGAATGACCAAAATGGTTAGAATCATAAAACCAGTCGGAACAATTAAAATAACCTTTCTGGTCAATAAGACAAATGAAAAGAATGGTGAAAATATCCCGAATGGATCAAATATTCATATTGGTAAGAATGGTCAACTGACCAAATTTGTCAAAATTACTTGAAGGTTTAAACGTTCAACGTGGTTAGAATGTTCAAAATTGTCAGAATGGTCAAACTAATCAGAATGTTGGAAATGTACGAATTGGTCTGAGTGGCAAGAATGACCAAAATGGTTAGAATTATAAAACAATGGTCAATAATACAAATGAAAATAATAGTGAAAATATCCGGAATGGATCAAATATTTATATTGATAAGAATGGTCAACTGACCAAAGTTGGCAAAATGACTTGAAGGTGTAAAGGTTCAACGTGGTTAGAATGTAAAAAATATTCAGAATGGCCAAACTAAGAAGAATGTTGGAAATTCACGAATTGGTCAAAGTGACAAGAATGACCAAAATGGTTAGAATTATAAAACCAGTCGGAATTATTAAAATAGCATGAATGGTCAATAATACAAATGAAAAGAATGGTGAAAATATCCCGAGTGGATCAAATATTCATATTGGTAAGAATGGTCAACTGACCAAATTTGTCAAAATTACTTGAAGGTGTAAAGGTTCAACGTGGTTAGAATGCTCAACATTGTCAGAATGGTCAAACTAATCAGAATGTTGGAAATGCACGAATTGGTCAAAGTGGCAAGAATGACCAAAATGGTTGAATTATAAAACCAGTCGGAATAATTAAAATAACCTGAATGGTCAATAATACAAATGAAAAGAATGGTGAAAATAGTCCGAATGGGTCAAATATTCATATTGATAAGAATGGTCAACTGATCAAATTTTGTCAAAATGACTGGAAGGTGTAAAGGTTCAACGTGGATTGGTCAAAGTCGTAAGAATGACCAAAATGGTTAGAATCACCAAATCAATCGGAATAATTAAAATAGCATAAATGGTCAATAATACAAATGAAATGAATGGTGAAAATATCACGAATGGATCAAATATTCATATTGGTAAGAATGGTCAACTGACCAAATCGGTAAAAAAAAGACTTGATGGTGTAAAGGTTAGAATGTGGTTAGAATTATTAGAATTATAGAACGTGGTTAGAATTATTAAAATAGTAAGAATGATCAAACTCATCAGAATGTTGGAAATGCTCGAATATGTCACAGTGGCAAGAATATCCAAAATGTTTAGAATCATAAAACCAGTCGGAATAATTAAAATAACCTGACTGGTCAATAAGACAAATGAAAAGAATGGTGAAAATAATACATATGAAAAGAATGGTGAAAACAGCACGAAAAGATCAAATATTCATATTGGTAAAAATGATCAACTGATAAAATTTTGTCAAAATGACTTGAAGGTGTAAAGGTTCAACGCGGTTAGAATGTTATAAATAATCGGAATTGTCAAACTGATCAGAATGTTGGAAATTCACGAATTGGTCAAAGTGGCAAGAATGACCAAAATGGTTAGAATTATAAAACCAGTCGGAATAATTAAAATAACCTGAATTGTCAATAATACAAATGAAAAGAATCGTAAAAATAGTCCGAATGGGTCAAATATTCAATTGATAAGAATGGTCAACTGATCAAATTTGTCAAAATTACTTGAAGGTGTAAAGGTTCAACGTGGTTAGAATGCTCAACATTGTCAGAATGGTCAAACTAATCAGAATGTTGGAAATGCACGAATTGGTCAAAGTGGCAAGAATGACCAAAATGGTTGAATTATAAAACCAGTCGGAATAATTAAAATAACCTGAATGGTCAATAATACAAATTAAAAGAATCGTAAAAATAGTCCGAATGGGTCAAATATTCATATTGATAAGAATGGTCAACTGATCAAATTTTGTCAAAATGACTGGTAGGTGTAAAGGTTCAACGTGGATTGGTCAAAGTCGTAAGAATGACCAAAATGGTTAGAATCACCAAATCAATCGGAATAATTAAAATAGCATACATGGTCAATAATACAAATGAAATGAATGGTGAAAATATCACGAATGGATCAAATATTCATATTGGTAAGAATGGTCAACTGACCAAATCGGTAAAAAAAAGACTTGATGGTGTAAAGGTTAGAATGTGGTTAGAATTATTAGAATTATAGAACGTGGTTAGAATTATTAAAATAGTAAGAATGATCAAACTCATCAGAATGTTGGAAATGCTCGAATATGTCACAGTGGCAAGAATATCCAAAATGTTTAGAATCATAAAACCAGTCGGAATAATTAAAATAACCTGACTGGTCAATAAGACAAATGAAAAGAATGGTGAAAATAATACATATGAAAAGAATGGTGAAAACAGCACGAAAAGATCAAATATTCATATTGGTAAAAATGATCAACTGATCAAATTTTGTCAAAATGACTTGAAGGTGTAAAGGTTCAACGTGGTTAGAATGTTAAAAATAATCGGAATTGTCAAACTGATCAGAATGTTGGAAATTCACGAATTGGTCAAAGTGGCAAGAATGACCAAAATGGTTAGAATTATAAAACCAGTCGGAATAATTAAAATAACCTGAATAGTCAATAATACAAATGAAAAGAATCGTAAAAATAGTCCGAATGGGTCAAATATTCAATTGATAAGAATGGTCAACTGATCAAAATTTGTCAAAATGACTGGAATTGTAAAGGTTTAACGTGGTTAGAATGTTCAAAATAATCAGAATTGTCAAACTGATCAGAATGTTGGAAATGCACGAATTGGTCAAAGTGGCAAGAATGACCAAAATGGTTAGAATTATAAAACCAGTCGCACTAATTAAAATAACCTGAATGGTCAATAATACGAATGAAAAGAATGGTGAAAATAGTCCGAATGGGTCAAATATTCATATTGATAAGAATGGTCAGCTGACAAAATTTGTCAAAATTACTTGAAGGTGTAAAGGTTCAACGTGGTTAGAATGCTCAACATTGTCAGAATAGTCAAACTAATCAGAGTGTTGGAAATGCAAGAATTGGTCAAAGTGGCAAGAATGACCAAAAATGAAAAGAATGTTGAAAATATCCCGAATGGATCAAATATTCATATTGGTAAGAATGGTCAACTGACCAAAGTTGTCAAAATTACTTGAAGGTGTAAAGGTTAAACGTGGTTAGAATGTTCAAAATTGTCAGAATGGTCAAACTAATCAGAGTGTTAGAAATGCAAGAATTGGTCGAAGTGGCAAGAATGACCAAAATGGTTAGAATCATAAAACCAGTCGGAACAATTAAAATAACCTTACTGGTCAATAAGACAAATGAAAAGAATGGTGAAAATATCCCGAATGGGTCAAATATTCATATTGATAAGAATGGTCAACTGACCAAATTTGTCAAAATTACTTGAAGGTGTAAAGGTTCAACGTGGTTAGAATGTTCAAAATTGTCAGAATGGTCAAACTAATCAGAGTGTTGGAAATGCACGAATTGGTAAAAGTGGCAAGAATGACCAAAATGGCAAGAATCATCAAACTAGTCGAAATAATTAAAATTGTTTGAATGGTCAATAATACATATGAAAAGAATGGTGAAAACAGCACGAAAATATCAAATATTCATATGGGTAAGAATTGTCAACTGATCAAATTTTGTCAAAATGACTGGAAGGTGTAAAGGTTCAAAGTGGTTAGAATGTTCAAAATAATCAGAATTGTCAAACTGATCAGAATGTTGGAAATGCACGAATTGGTCAAAGAGGCAAGAATGGCCAAAATGGTTAGAATAATGAAACCAGTCGGAATAATTAAAATAACCTGAATGGTCAATAATACAAATGAAAAGAATTGCAAAAATAACCCGAATGGATCAAATATTCTTATTGGTAAAAATGGTCAACTGATCAAATTTTGTCAAAATGACTGGAAGGTGTAAAGGTTCAAAGTGGTTAGAATGTTCAAAATAATCAGAATTGTCAAACTGATCAGAATGTTGGAAATGCACGAATTGGTCAAAGAGGCAAGAATGGCCAAAATGGTTAGAATAATGAAACCAGTCGGAATAATTAAAATAACCTGAATGGTCAATAATACAAATGAAAAGAATTGCAAAAATAACCCGAATGGATCAAATATTCTTATTGGTAAAAATGGTCAACTGACCAAAGTTGGCAAAATATCTTGAAGGTGTAAAGGTTCAACGTGGTTAGAATGTTCAAAATTGTCACAATGGTCAAACTAATCAGAATGTTGGAAATGCACGAATTGGTCAAAGTGGCAAGAATGACCAAAATGGTTAGAATTATAAAACCAGTCGGAATAATTAAAATAACCTGAATGGTCAATAATACAAATGAAAAGAATGGTAAAAATAGTCCGAATGGGTCAAATATTCATATTGATAAGAATGGTCAACTGACCAAATTTGTCAAAATTACTTGAATGTTTAAACGTTCAACGTGGTTAGAATGTTCAAAATTGTCAGAATGGTCAAACTAATCAGAGTGTTAGAAATGCAAGAATTGGTCGAAGTGGCAAGAATGACCAAAATGGTTAGAATCATAAAACCAGTCGGAACAATTAAAATAACCTTACTGGTCAATAAGACAAATGAAAAGAATGGTGAAAATATCCCGAATGGGTCAAATATTCATATTGATAAGAATGGTCAACTGATCAAATTTTGTCAAAATGACTTGAAGGTGTAAAGGTTCAACGTGGTTAGAATGTTAAAAATAATCAGACTTTTCAAACTGATCAGAATGTTGGAAATTCACGAATTGGTCAAAGTGGCAAGAATGACCAAAATGGTTAGAATTATAAAACCAGTCGGAATAATTAAAATAACCTGAATGGTCAATAATACAAATGAAAAGAATGGTGAAAATAGTCCGAATGGGTCAAATATTCATATTGATAAGAATGGTCCACTGACCAAATTTGTCAAAATTACTTGAAGCTGTAAAGGTTCAACGTGATTAGAATACTCAACATTGTCAGAATGGTTAAACTAATCAGAATTTTGGAAATGCACGAATTGGTCAAAGTGGCAAGAATGGCCAAAATGGTTAGAATTATAAAACCAGTCGGAATAATTAAAATAACCTGAATGGTCATTAATACAAATGAGAAGAATGGTGAAAATAGTCCGAATGGGTCAAATATTCGTATTGATAAGAATGGTCAACTTACCAAATTTGTCAAAATTACTTGAAGGTGTAAAGGTTCAACGTGGTTGGAATGTTCAAAATTGTCAGAATGGTCAAACTAATCAGAGTGTTGGAAATGCAAGAATTGGTCGAAGTGGCAAGATTGACCAAAATGGTTAGAATCATAAAACGAGTCGGAACAATTAAAATAACCTTACTGGTCAATAAGACAAATGAAAGGAATGGTGAAAATATCCCGAATGGGTCAAATATTCATATTGATAAGAATGGTCAACTGACCAAATTTGTCAAAATTACTTGAAGGTGTAAAGGTTCAACGTGGTTAGAATGTTCAAAATTGTCAGAATGGTCAAACTAATCAGAGTGTTGGAAATGCAAGAATTGGTCGAAGTGGCAAGAATGACCAAAATGGTTAGAATCATAAAACCAGTCGGAACAATTAAAATAACCTTACTGGTCAATAAGACAAATGAAAAGAATGGTAAAAATAGTCCGAATGGGTCAAATATTCATATTGATAAGAATGGTCAACTGATCAAATTTTGTCAAAATGGCTTGAAGGTGTAAAGGTTCAACGTGGTTAGAATGTTCAAAATTGTCAGAATGGTCAAACTAATTAGAGTGTTGGAAATGCAAGAATTGGTCGAAGTGGCAAGAATGACCAAAATGGTTAGAATCATAAAACCAGTCGGAACAATTAAAATAACCTTACTGGTCAATAAGACAAATGAAAAGAATGGTGAAAATATCCCGAATGGGTCAAATATTCATATTGATAAGAATGGTCAACTGACCAAATTTGTCAAAATTACTTGAAGGTGTAAAGGTTCAACGTGGTTAGAATGTTCAAAATTGTCACAATGGTCAAACTAATCAGAATGTTGGAAATGCACGAATTGGTCAAAGAGGCAAGAATGGCCAAAATGGTTAGAATAATGAAACCAGTCGGAATAATTAAAATAACCTGAATGGTCAATAATACAAATGAAAAGAATTGCAAAAATAACCCGAATGGATCAAATATTCTTATTGGTAAAAATGGTCAACTGACCAAAGTTGTCAAAATATCTTGAAGGTGTAAAGGTTCAACGTGGTTAGAATGTTCAAAATTGTCACAATGGTCAAACTAATCAGAATGTTGGAAATGCACGAATTGGTCAAAGTGGCAAGAATGACCAAAATGGTTAGAATTATAAAACCAGTCGGAATAATTAAAATAACCTGAATGGTCAATAATACAAATGAAAAGAATGGTAAAAATAGTCCGAATGGGTCAAATATTCATATTGATAAGAATGGTCAACTGACCAAATTTGTCAAAATTACTTGAATGTTTAAACGTTCAACGTGGTTAGAATGTTCAAAATTGTCAGAATGGTCAAACTAATCAGAGTGTTGGAAATGCAAGAATTGGTCGAAGTGGCAAGAATGACCAAAATGGTTAGAATAATGAAACCAGTCGGAATAATTAAAATAACCTGAATGGTCAATAATACAAATGAAAAGAATTGCAAAAATAACCCGAATGGATCAAATATTCTTATTGGTAAAAATGGTCAACTGACCAAAGTTGTCAAAATATCTTGAAGGTGTAAAGGTTCAACGTGGTTAGAATGTTCAAAATTGTCACAATGGTCAAACTAATCAGAATGTTGGAAATGCACGAATTGGTCAAAGAGGCAAGAATGGCCAAAATGGTTAGAATAATGAAACCAGTCGGAATAATTAAAATAACCTGAATGGTCAATAATACAAATGAAAAGAATTGCAAAAATAACCCGAATGGATCAAATATTCTTATTGGTAAAAATGGTCAACTGACCAAAGTTGTCAAAATATCTTGAAGGTGTAAAGGTTCAACGTGGTTAGAATGTTCAAAATTGTCACAATGGTCAAACTAATCAGAATGTTAGAAATGCAAGAATTGGTCGAAGTGGCAAGAATGACCAAAATGGTTAGAATCATAAAACCAGTCGGAACAATTAAAATAACCTTACTGGTCAATAAGACAAATGAAAAGAATGGTGAAATTATCCCGAATGGGTCAAATATTCATATTGATAAGAATGGTCAACTGATCAAATTTTGTCAAAATGACTTGAAGGTGTAAAGGTTCAACGTGGTTAGAATGTTAAAAATAATCAGACTTTTCAAACTGATCAGAATGTTGGAAATTCACGAATTGGTCAAAGTGGCAAGAATGACCAAAATGGTTAGAATTATAAAACCAGTCGGAATAATTAAAATAACCTGAATGGTCAATAATACAAATGAAAAGAATGGTGAAAATAGTCCGAATGGGTCAAATATTCATATTGATAAGAATGGTCCACTGACCAAATTTGTCAAAATTACTTGAAGCTGTAAAGGTTCAACGTGATTAGAATACTCAACATTGTCAGAATGGTTAAACTAATCAGAATTTTGGAAATGCACGAATTGGTCAAAGTGGCAAGAATGGCCAAAATGGTTAGAATTATAAAACCAGTCGGAATAATTAAAATAACCTGAATGGTCATTAATACAAATGAGAAGAATGGTGAAAATAGTCCGAATGGGTCAAATATTCGTATTGATAAGAATGGTCAACTTACCAAATTTGTCAAAATTACTTGAAGGTGTAAAGGTTCAACGTGGTTGGAATGTTCAAAATTGTCAGAATGGTCAAACTAATCAGAGTGTTGGAAATGCAAGAATTGGTCGAAGTGGCAAGAATGACCAAAATGGTTAGAATCATAAAACCAGTCGGAACAATTAAAATAACCTTACTGGTCAATAAGACAAATGAAAAGAATGGTGAAAATATCCCGAATGGGTCAAATATTCATATTGATAAGAATGGTCAACTGACCAAATTTGTCAAAATTACTTGAAGGTGTAAAGGTTCAACGTGGTTAGAATGTTCAAAATTGTCAGAATGGTCAAACTAATCAGAGTGTTGGAAATGCAAGAATTGGTCGAAGTGGCAAGAATGACCAAAATGGTTAGAATCATAAAACCAGTCGGAACAATTAAAATAACCTTACTGGTCAATAAGACAAATGAAAAGAATGGTAAAAATAGTCCGAATGGGTCAAATATTCATATTGATAAGAATGGTCAACTGATCAAATTTTGTAAAAAGGACTTGAAGGTGTAAAGGTTCAACGTGGTTAGAAAGTTAAAAATAATCAGACTGGTCGAGTAAACAGAATGGTCGAACTAAACAGAATGTTGGAAATTCACGAATTGGTCAAAGTGGCAAGAATGACCAAAATGGTTAGAATTATAAAACAATGGTCAATAATACAAATGAAAAGAATAGTGAAAATATCCGGAATGGATCAAATATTCATATTGATAAGAATGATCAACTGACCAAATTTGTCAAAATTACTTGAAGGTGTAAAGGTTCAACGTGGTTAGAATGCTCAACATTGTCAGAATGGTCAAACTAATCAGAATGTTGGAAAAGTACGAATTGATCAAAGTGGCAAGAATTACCAAAATGGTTAGAATTATAAAACAATGGTCAATAATACAAATGAAAAGAATGGTGAAAATAGTCCGAATGGATCAAATATTCATATTGATAAGAATGGTCAACCGACCAAAGTTGGCAAAATGACTTGAAGGTGTAAAGGTTCAACGTGGTTAGAATGTAAAAAATATTCAGAATGGCCAAACTAAGAAGAATGTTGGAAATTCACGAATTGGTCAAAGTGACAAGAATGACCAAAATGGTTAGAATCATAAAACCAGTCGGAACAATTAAAATAACCTTTCTGGTCAATAAGACAAATGAAAAGAATGGTGAAAATATCCCGAATGGATCAAATATTCATATTGGTAAGAATGGTCAACTGACCAAATTTGTCAAAATTACTTGAAGGTGTAAAGGTTCAACGTGGTTAGAATGCTCAACATTGTCAGAATGGTCAAACTAATCAGAATGTTGGAAATGCACGAATTGGTCAAAGTGGCAAGAATGACCAAAATGGTTGAATTATAAAACCAGTCGGAATAATTAAAATAACCTGAATGGTCAATAATACAAATGAAAAGAATGGTGAAAATAGTCCGAATGGGTCAAATATTCATATTGATAAGAATGGTCAACTGATCAAATTTTGTCAAAATGACTGGAAGGTGTAAAGGTTCAACGTGGATTGGTCAAAGTCGTAAGAATGACCAAAATGGTTAGAATCACCAAATCAATCGGAATAATTAAAATAGCATAAATGGTCAATAATACAAATGAAATGAATGGTGAAAATATCACGAATGGATCAAATATTCATTTTGGTAAGAATGGTCAACTGACCAAATCGGTAAAAAAAAAGACTTGATGGTGTAAAGGTTAGAATGTGGTTAGAATTATTAGAATTATAGAACGTGGTTAGAATTATTAAAATAGTAAGAATGATCAAACTCATCAGAATGTTGGAAATGCTCGAATATGTCACAGTGGCAAGAATATCCAAAATGTTTAGAATCATAAAACCAGTCGGAATAATTAAAATAACCTGACTGGTCAATAAGACAAATGAAAAGAATGGTGAAAATAATACATATGAAAAGAATGGTGAAAACAGCACGAAAAGATCAAATATTCATATTGGTAAAAATGATCAACTGATAAAATTTTGTCAAAATGACTTGAAGGTGTAAAGGTTCAACGCGGTTAGAATGTTAAAAATAATCGGAATTGTCAAACTGATACGAATGTTGGAAATTCACGAATTGGTCAAAGTGGCAAGAATGACCAAAATGGTTAGAATTATAAAACCAGTCGGAATAATTAAAATAACCTGAATTGTCAATAATACAAATGAAAAGAATCGTAAAAATAGTCCGAATGGGTCAAATATTCAATTGATAAGAATGGTCAACTGATCAAATTTGTCAAAATTACTTGAAGGTGTAAAGGTTCAACGTGGTTAATCAGAATGTTGGAAAAGTACGAATTGATCAAAGTGGCAAGAATTACCAAAATGGTTAGAATTATAAAACAATGGTCAATAATACAAATGAAAAGAATGGTGAAAATAGTCCGAATGGATCAAATATTCATATTGATAAGAATGGTCAACCGACCAAAGTTGGCAAAATGACTTGAAGGTGTAAAGGTTCAACGTGGTTAGAATGTAAAAAATATTCAGAAAGGCCAAACTAAGAAGAATGTTGGAAATTCACGAATTGGTCAAAGTGACAAGAATGACCAAAATGGTTAGAATCATAAAACCAGTCGGAACAATTAAAATAACCTTTCTGGTCAATAAGACAAATGAAAAGAATGGTGAAAATATCCCGAATGGATCAAATATTCATATTGGTAAGAATGGTCAACTGACCAAATTTGTCAAAATTACTTGAAGGTGTAAAGGTTCAACGTGGTTAGAATGCTCAACATTGTCAGAATGGTCAAACTAATCAGAATGTTGGAAATGCACGAATTGGTCAAAGTGGCAAGAATGACCAAAATGGTTGAATTATAAAACCAGTCGGAATAATTAAAATAACCTGAATGGTCAATAATACAAATGAAAAGAATGGTGAAAATAGTCCGAATGGGTCAAATATTCATATTGATAAGAATGGTCAACTGATCAAATTTTGTCAAAATGAATGGAAGGTGTAAAGGTTCAACGTGGATTGGTCAAAGTCGTAAGAATGACCAAAATGGTTAGAATCACCAAATCAATCGGAATAATTAAAATAGCATAAATGGTCAATAATACAAATGAAATGAATGGTGAAAATATCACGAATGGATCAAATATTCATTTTGGTAAGAATGGTCAACTGACCAAATCGGTAAAAAAAAAGACTTGATGGTGTAAAGGTTAGAATGTGGTTAGAATTATTAGAATTATAGAACGTGGTTAGAATTATTAAAATAGTAAGAATGATCAAACTCATCAGAATGTTGGAAATGCTCGAATATGTCACAGTGGCAAGAATATCCAAAATGTTTAGAATCATAAAACCAGTCGGAATAATTAAAATAACCTGACTGGTCAATAAGACAAATGAAAAGAATGGTGAAAATAATACATATGAAAAGAATGGTGAAAACAGCACGAAAAGATCAAATATTCATATTGGTAAAAATGATCAACTGATAAAATTTTGTCAAAATGACTGGAATTGTAAAGGTTTAACGTGGTTAGAATGTTCAAAATAATCAGAATTGTCAAACTGATCAGAATGTTGGAAATGCACGAATTGGTCAAAGTGGCAAGAATATCCAAAATGTTTAGAATCATAAAACCAGTCGGAATAATTAAAATAACCTGAATGGTCAATAATACAAATGAAAAGAATGGTGAAAATAGTCCGAATGGGTCAAATATTCATATTGATAACAATGGTCAGCTGACAAAATTTGTCAAAATTACTTGAAGGTGTAAAGGTTCAACGTGGTTAGAATGCTCAACATTGTCAGAATGGTCAAACTGATCAGAATGTTGGAAATGCACGAATTGGTCTAATTGGTAAGAATAACCAAAATGTACCGAATGATCAAACCAGTCGATGTAATCAATATAGCCACAATGGATACATATGAAAAGAATGGTGAAAACAGCACGAAAAGATCAAATATTCATATTGGTAAAAATGATCAACTGATCAAATTTTGTCAAAATGACTTGAAGGTGTAAAGGTTCAACGTGGTTAGAATGTTAAAAATAATCGGAATTGTCAAACTGATCATAATGTTGGAAATTCACGAATTGGTCAAAGTGGCAAGAATGACCAAAATGGTTAGAATTATAAAACCAGTCGGAATAATTAAAATAACCTGAATGTTCAATAATACAAATGAAAAGAATCGTAAAAATAGTCCGAATGGGTCAAATATTCAATTGATAAGAATGGTCAACTGATCAAAATTTGTCAAAATGACTGGAATTGTAAAGGTTTAACGTGGTTAGAATGTTCAAAATAATCAGAATTGTCAAACTGATCAGAATGTTGGAAATGCACGAATTGGTCAAAGTGGCAAGAATGACCAAAATGGTTAGAATTATAAAACCAGTCGGACTAATTAAAATAACCTGAATGGTCAATAATACAAATGAAAAGAATGGTGAAAATAGTCCGAATGGGTCAA
Source organism: Hydrotaea cyrtoneurina (assembly GCA_958296145.1). Lineage (NCBI taxonomy): Eukaryota > Metazoa > Arthropoda > Insecta > Diptera > Muscidae > Hydrotaea > Hydrotaea cyrtoneurina. The sequence goes on from OY282513.1 coordinate 82,826,023, forward strand.
ATATTCATATTGATAACAATGGTCAGCTGACAAAATTTGTCAAAATTACTTGAAGGTGTAAAGGTTCAACGTGGTTAGAATGCTCAACATTGTCAGAATGGTCAAACTGATCAGAATGTTGGAAATGCACGAATTGGTCTAATTGGTAAGAATAACCAAAATGTACCGAATGATCAAACCAGTCGATGTAATCAATATAGCCACAATGGATACATATGAAAAGAATGGTGAAAACAGCACGAAAAGATCAAATATTCATATTGGTAAAAATGATCAACTGATCAAATTTTGTCAAAATGACTTGAAGGTGTAAAGGTTCAACGTGGTTAGAATGTTAAAAATAATCGGAATTGTCAAACTGATGATAATGTTGGAAATTCACGAATTGGTCAAAGTGGCAAGAATGACCAAAATGGTTAGAATTATAAAACCAGTCGGAATAATTAAAATAACCTGAATGGTCAATAATACAAATGAAAAGAATCGTAAAAATACTCCGAATGGGTCAAATATTCAATTGATAAGAATGGTCAACTGATCAAAATTTGTCAAAATGACTGGAATTGTAAAGGTTTAACGTGGTTAGAATGTTCAAAATAATCAGAATTTTCAAACTGATCAGAATGTTGGAAATGCAAGAATTGGTCAAAGTGGCAAGAATGACCAAAAATGTTGAAAATATCCCGAATGGATCAAATATTCATATTGGTAAGAATGGTCAACTGACCAAAGTTGTCAAAATTACTTGAAGGTGTAAAGGTTAAACGTGGTTAGAATGTTCAAAATAGTCAGAATGGTCAAACTGATCAGAATGTTGGAAATGCACGAATTGGTCTAATTGGTAAGAATAACCAAAATGTACCGAATGATCAAACCAGTCGATGTAATCAATATAGCCACAATGGATACAAATGAAAAGAATGGTGAAAATAGCCCGAATGGATCAAATATTTATATTAGTAAGAATGGTCAAATGATAAAATATGACAAAATGACTTGAAGGTATTGGAAATGTACAAATTGGTCAAAGTCGCAAGAATGACCAAAATGGTTAGAATCACCAAACTAGTCGGAATAAATAAAATAGTCTGAATGGTCAATAATACATATGAAAAGAATGGTGAAAACAGCACGAAAAGATCAAATATTCATATTGGTAAAAATGATCAACTGATCAAATTTTGTCAAAATGACTTGAAGGTGTAAAGGTTCAACGTGGTTAGAATGTTAAAAATAATCAGACTTTTCAAACTGATCAGAATGTTGGAAATTCACGAATTGGTCAAAGTGGCAAGAATGACCAAAATGGTTAGAATTATAAAACCAGTCGGAATAATTAAAATAACCTGAATGGTCAATAATACAAATGAAAAGAATGGTAAAAATAGTCCGAATGGGTCAAATAGTCATATTGATAAGAATGGTCAACTGATCAAATTTTGTCAAAATGACTTGAAGGTGTAAAGGTTCAAAGTGGTTAGAATGTTAAAAATTATCAGAATGGTCAAACTAAGCAGAATGTTGGAAATTCACGAATTGGTCAAAGTGACAAGAATGACCAAAATGGTTAGAATTATAAAACCAGTCGGAATAATTAAAATAGCATGAATGGTCAATAATACAAATGAATGAATGGTGAAAATATCCCGAATGGATCAAATATTCATATTGGTAAGAATGGTCAACTGACCAAATTTGACAAAATTACTTGAAGGTGTAGAGGTTCAACGTGGTTAGAATGCTCAACATTGTCAGAATGGTCAAACTAATCAGAATGTTGGAAATGTACGAATTGGTCAAAGTTGCAAGAATGACCAAAATGTTTAGAATTATAAAACCAGTCGGAATAATTAAAATAAGCGGAATGGTCAATAATATAAATGAACAGAATGGTGAAAATAGTCCGAATGGGTCAAATATTCATATTGATATGAGTGGTCAACTGACAAAATTTGTCAAAATTACTTGAAGGTGTAAAGGTTCAACGTGGTTAGAATGCTCAACATTGTCAGAATGGTCAAACTAATCAGAATGTTGGAAATGTACGAATTGGTCAAAGTGGCAAGAATGACCAAAATGGTTAGAATTATAAAACCAGTCGGAATAATTAAAATAAGCTGAATGGTCAATAATATAAATGAACAGAATGGTGAAAATAGTCCGAATGGGTCAAATATTCATATTGATAAGAATGGTCAACTGATCAAATTTTGTCAAAATGACTGGAAGGTGTAAAGGTTCAACGTGGATTGGTCAAAGTCGTAAGAATGACCAAAATGGTTAGAATCACCAAATCAATCGGAATAATTAAAATAGCATAAATGGTCAATAATACAAATGAAATGAATGGTGAAAATATCACGAATGGATCAAATATTCATTTTGGTAAGAATGGTCAACTGACCAAATCGGTAAAAAAAAAGACTTGATGGTGTAAAGGTTAGAATGTGGTTAGAATTATTAGAACTATAGAACGTGGTTAGAATTATTAAAATAGTAAGAATGATCAAACTCATCAGAATGTTGGAAATGCTCGAATATGTCACAGTGGCAAGAATATCCAAAAGGTTTAGAATCATAAAACCAGTCGGAATAATTAAAATAACCTGACTGGTCAATAAGACAAATGAAAAGAATGGTGAAAATAATACATATGAAAAGAATGGTGAAAACAGCACGAAAAGATCAAATATTCATATTGGTAAAAATGATCAACTGATAAAATTTTGTCAAAATGACTTGAAGGTGTAAAGGTTCAACGCGGTTAGAATGTTAAAAATAATCGGAATTGTCAAACTGATCAGAATGTTGGAAATTCACGAATTGGTCAAAGTGGCAAGAATGACCAAAATGGTTAGAATTATAAAACCAGTCGGAATAATTAAAATAACCTGAATTGTCAATAATACAAATGAAAAGAATCGTAAAAATAGTCCGAATGGGTCAAATATTCAATTGATAAGAATGGTCAACTGATCAAATTTGTCAAAATTACTTGAAGGTGTAAAGGTTCAACGTGGTTAGAATGCTCAACATTGTCAGAATGGTCAAACTAATCAGAATGTTGGAAATTCACGAATTGGTCAAAGTGGCAAGAAAGACCAGAATGGTTGAATTATAAAACCAGTCGGAATAATTAAAATAACCTGAATGGTCAATAATACAAATTAAAAGAATCGTAAAAATAGTCCGAATGGGTCAAATATTCAATTGATAAGAATGGTCAACTGATCAAAATTTGTCAAAATGACTGGAATTGTAAAGGTTTAACGTGGTTAGAATGTTCAAAATAATCAGAATTGTCAAACTGATCAGAATGTTGGAAATGCACGAATTGGTCAAAGTGGCAAGAATATCCAAAATGTTTAGAATCATAAAACCAGTCGGAATAATTAAAATAACCTGAATGGTCAATAATACAAATGAAAAGAATGGTGAAAATAGTCCGAATGGGTCAAATATTCATATTGATAACAATGGTCAGCTGACAAAATTTGTCAAAATTACTTGAAGGTGTAAAGGTTCAACGTGGTTAGAATGCTCAACATTGTCAGAATGGTCAAACTGATCAGAATGTTGGAAATGCACGAATTGGTCTAATTGGTAAGAATAACCAAAATGTACCGAATGATCAAACCAGTCGATGTAATCAATATAGCCACAATGGATACATATGAAAAGAATGGTGAAAACAGCACGAAAAGATCAAATATTCATATTGGTAAAAATGATCAACTGATCAAATTTTGTCAAAATGACTTGAAGGTGTAAAGGTTCAACGTGGTTAGAATGTTAAAAATAATCGGAATTGTCAAACTGATCATAATGTTGGAAATTCACGAATTGGTCAAAGTGGCAAGAATGACCAAAATGGTTAGAATTATAAAACCAGTCGGAATAATTAAAATAACCTGAATGTTCAATAATACAAATGAAAAGAATCGTAAAAATAGTCCGAATGGGTCAAATATTCAATTGATAAGAATGGTCAACTGATCAAAATTTGTCAAAATGACTGGAATTGTAAAGGTTTAACGTGGTTAGAATGTTCAAAATAATCAGAATTGTCAAACTGATCAGAATGTTGGAAATGCACGAATTGGTCAAAGTGGCAAGAATGACCAAAATGGTTAGAATTATAAAACCAGTCGGACTAATTAAAATAACCTGAATGGTCAATAATACAAATGAAAAGAATGGTGAAAATAGTCCGAATGGGTCAAATATTCATATTGATAACAATGGTCAGCTGACAAAATTTGTCAAAATTACTTGAAGGTGTAAAGGTTCAACGTGGTTAGAATGCTCAACATTGTCAGAATGGTCAAACTGATCAGAATGTTGGAAATGCACGAATTGGTCTAATTGGTAAGAATAACCAAAATGTACCGAATGATCAAACCAGTCGATGTAATCAATATAGCCACAATGGATACATATGAAAAGAATGGTGAAAACAGCACGAAAAGATCAAATATTCATATTGGTAAAAATGATCAACTGATCAAATTTTGTCAAAATGACTTGAAGGTGTAAAGGTTCAACGTGGTTAGAATGTTAAAAATAATCGGAATTGTCAAACTGATGATAATGTTGGAAATTCACGAATTGGTCAAAGTGGCAAGAATGACCAAAATGGTTAGAATTATAAAACCAGTCGGAATAATTAAAATAACCTGAATGGTCAATAATACAAATGAAAAGAATCGTAAAAATACTCCGAATGGGTCAAATATTCAATTGATAAGAATGGTCAACTGATCAAAATTTGTCAAAATGACTGGAATTGTAAAGGTTTAACGTGGTTAGAATGTTCAAAATAATCAGAATTTTCAAACTGATCAGAATGTTGGAAATGCAAGAATTGGTCAAAGTGGCAAGAATGACCAAAAATGAAAAGAATGTTGAAAATATCCCGAATGGATCAAATATTCATATTGGTAAGAATGGTCAACTGACCAAAGTTGTCAAAATTACTTGAAGGTGTAAAGGTTAAACGTGGTTAGAATGTTCAAAATAGTCAGAATGGTCAAACTGATCAGAATGTTGGAAATGCACGAATTGGTCTAATTGGTAAGAATAACCAAAATGTACCGAATGATCAAACCAGTCGATGTAATCAATATAGCCACAATGGATACAAATGAAAAGAATGGTGAAAATAGCCCGAATGGATCAAATATTTATATTAGTAAGAATGGTCAAATGATAAAATATGACAAAATGACTTGAAGGTATTGGAAATGTACAAATTGTTCAAAGTCGCAAGAATGACCAAAATGGTTAGAATCACCAAACTAGTCGGAATAAATAAAATAGTCTGAATGGTCAATAATACATATGAAAAGAATGGTGAAAACAGCACGAAAAGATCAAATATTCATATTGGTAAAAATGATCAACTGATCAAATTTTGTCAAAATGACTTGAAGGTGTAAAGGTTCAACGTGGTTAGAATGTTAAAAATAATCAGACTTTTCAAACTGATCAGAATGTTGGAAATTCACGAATTGGTCAAAGTGGCAAGAATGACCAAAATGGTTAGAATTATAAAACCAGTCGGAATAATTAAAATAACCTGAATGGTCAATAATACAAATGAAAAGAATGGTAAAAATAGTCCGAATGGGTCAAATAGTCATATTGATAAGAATGGTCAACTGATCAAATTTTGTCAAAATGACTTGAAGGTGTAAAGGTTCAAAGTGGTTAGAATGTTAAAAATTATCAGAATGGTCAAACTAAGCAGAATGTTGGAAATTCACGAATTGGTCAAAGTGACAAGAATGACCAAAATGGTTAGAATTATAAAACCAGTCGGAATAATTAAAATAGCATGAATGGTCAATAATACAAATGAATGAATGGTGAAAATATCCCGAATGGATCAAATATTCATATTGGTAAGAATGGTCAACTGACCAAATTTGACAAAATTACTTGAAGGTGTAGAGGTTCAACGTGGTTAGAATGCTCAACATTGTCAGAATGGTCAAACTAATCAGAATGTTGGAAATGTACGAATTGGTCAAAGTGGCAAGAATGACCAAAATGGTTAGAATTATAAAACCAGTCGGAATAATTAAAATAAGCGGAATGGTCAATAATATAAATGAACAGAATGGTGAAAATAGTCCGAATGGGTCAAATATTCATATTGATATGAGTGGTCAACTGACAAAATTTGTCAAAATTACTTGAAGGTGTAAAGGTTCAACGTGGTTAGAATGCTCAACATTGTCAGAATGGTCAAACTAATCAGAATGTTGGAAATGTACGAATTGGTCAAAGTGGCAAGAATGACCAAAATGGTTAGAATTATAAAACCAGTCGGAATAATTAAAATAAGCTGAATGGTCAATAATATAAATGAACAGAATGGTGAAAATAGTCCGAATGGGTCAAATATTCATATTGATATGAATGGTCAACTGACAAAATTTGACAAAATTACTTGAAGGTGTAGAGGTTCAACGTGGTTAGAATGCTCAACATTGTCAGAATGGTCAAACTAATCAGAATGTTGGAAATGTACGAATTGGTCAAAGTGGCAAGAATGACCAAAATGGTTAGAATTATAAAACCAGTCGGAATAATTAAAATAAGCTGAATGGTCAATAATATAAATGAACAGAATGGTGAAAATAGTCCGAATGGGTCAAATATTCATATTGATATGAATGGTCAACTGACAAAATTTGTCAAAATTACTTGAAGGTGTAAAGGTTAAACGTGGTTAGAATGTTCAAAATAGTCAGAATGGTCAAACTGATCAGAATGTTGGAAATGCACGAATTGGTCTAATTGGTAAGAATAACCAAAATGTACCGAATGATCAAACCAGTCGATGTAATCAATATAGCCACAATGGATACAAATGAAAAGAATGGTGAAAATAGCCCGAATGGATCAAATATTTATATTAGTAAGAATGGTCAAATGATAAAATATGACAAAATGACTTGAAGGTATTGGAAATGTACAAATTGGTCAAAGTCGCAAGAATGACCAAAATGCTTAGAATCACCAAACTAGTCGGAATAAATAAAATAGTCTGAATGGTCAATAATACATATGAAAAGAATGGTGAAAACAGCACGAAAAGATCAAATATTCATATTGGTAAAAATTATCAACTGATCAAATTTTGTCAAAATGACTTGAAGGTGTAAAGGTTCAACGTGGTTAGAATGTTAAAAATAATCAGACTTTTCAAACTGATCAGAATGTTGGAAATTCACGAATTGGTCAAAGTGGCAAGAATGACCAAAATGGTTAGAATTATAAAACCAGTCGGAATAATTAAAATAACCTGAATGGTCAATAATACAAATGAAAAGAATGGTAAAAATAGTCCGAATGGGTCAAATAGTCATATTGATAAGAATGGTCAACTGATCAAATTTTGTCAAAATGACTTGAAGGTGTAAAGGTTCAAAGTGGTTAGAATGTTAAAAATTATCAGAATGGTCAAACTAAGCAGAATGTTGGAAATTCACGAATTGGTCAAAGTGACAAGAATGACCAAAATGGTTAGAATTATAAAACCAGTCGGAATAATTAAAATAGCATGAATGGTCAATAATACAAATGAATGAATGGTGAAAATATCCCGAATGGATCAAATATTCATATTGGTAAGAATGGTCAACTGACCAAATTTGACAAAATTACTTGAAGGTGTAGAGGTTCAACGTGGTTAGAATGCTCAACATTGTCAGAATGGTCAAACTAATCAGAATGTTGGAAATGTACGAATTGGTCAAAGTGGCAAGAATGACCAAAATGGTTAGAATTATAAAACCAGTCGGAATAATTAAAATAAGCGGAATGGTCAATAATATAAATGAACAGAATGGTGAAAATAGTCCGAATGGGTCAAATATTCATATTGGTAAGAATGGTCAACTGACAAAATTTGTCAAAATTACTTGAAGGTGTAAAGGTTCAACGTGGGTAGAATGCTCAACATTGTCAGAATGGTCAAACTAATCAGAATGTTGGAAATGTACGAATTGGTCAAAGTGGCAACAATGACCAAAATGGTTAGAATTATAAAACCAGTCGGAATAATTAAAATAAGCTGAATGGTCAATAATATAAATGAACAGAATGGTGAAAATAGTCCGAATGGGTCAAATATTCATATTGATATGAATGGTCAACTGACAAAATTTGACAAAATTACTTGAAGGTGTAGAGGTTCAACGTGGTTAGAATGCTCAACATTGTCAGAATGGTCAAACTAATCAGAATGTTGGAAATGTACGAATTGGTCAAAGTGGCAAGAATGACCAAAATGGTTAGAATTATAAAACCAGTCGGAATAATTAAAATAAGTTGAATGGTCAATAATATAAATGAACAGAATGGTGAAAATAGTCCGAATGGGTCAAATATTCATATTGATATGAATGGTCAACTGACAAAATTTGTCAAAATTACTTGAAGGTGTAGAGGTTCAACGTGGTTAGAATGCTCAACATTGTCAGAATGGTCAAACTAATCAGAATGTTGGAAATGTACGAATTGGTTAAAGTGGCAAGAATGACCAAAATGGTTAGAATCATAAAACCAGTCAGAACAATTAAAATAACCTGACTGGTCAATAAGACAAATGAAAAGAATGGTGAAAATATCCCGAATGGATCAAATATTCATATTGGTAAGAATGGTCAACTGACAAAATTTGTCAAAATTACTTGAAGGTGTAAAGGTTCAACGTGGTTAGAATGCTCAACATTGTCAGAATGGTCAAACTAATCAGAGTGTTGGAAATGCAAGAATTGGTCAAAGTGGCAAGAATGACCAAAATGGTTAGAATCATAAAACCAGTCAGAACAATTAAAATAACCTGACTGGTCAATAAGACAAATGAAAAGAATGCTGAAAATATCCCGAATGGATCAAATATTCATATTGGTAAGAATGGTCAACTGACCAAATTTGTCAAAATTACTTGAAGGGGTAAAGGTTCAACGTGGTTAGAATGTAAAAAATAGTCAGAATGGTCAAACTAATCAGAATGTTGGAAATTCACGAATTGGTCAAAGTTGCAAGAATGACCAAAATGGTTAGAATTATAAAACCAGTCGAAATAATTAAAATAAGCTGAATGGTCAATAATACAAATGAAAAGAATGGTGAAAATAGTCCGAATGGGTCAAATAGTCGTATTGATAAGAATGGTCAGCTGACAAAATTTGTCAAAATTACTTGAAGGTGTAAAGGTTCAACGTGGTAAGAATGTAAAAAATAGTCAGAATGGTCAAACTAATCAGAATGTTGGAAATTCACGAATTGGTCAAAGTGACAAGAATGACCAAAATGGTTAGAATTATAAAACCAGTCGGAATAATTAAAATAAGCTGAATGTTCAATAATATAAATGAACAGAATGGTGAAAATAGTCCGAATGGCTCAAATATTCATATTGATAAGAATGGTCAGCTGACAAAATTTGTCAAAATTACTTGAAGGTGTAAAGGTTCAACGTGGTTAGAATGCTCAACATTGTCAGAATGGTCAAACTAATCAGAGTGTTGGAAATGCAAGAATTGGTCAAAGTGGCAAGAATGACCAAAAATGAAAAGAATGTTGAAAATATCCCGAATGGATCAAATATTCATATTGGTAAGAATGGTCAACTGACCAAAGTTGTCAAAATTACTTGAAGGTGTAAAGGTTAAACGTGGTTAGAATGTTCAAAATAGTCAGAATGGTCAAACTGATCAGAATGTTGGAAATGCACGAATTGGTCTAATTGGTAAGAATAACCAAAATGTACCGAATGATCAAACCAGTCGATGTAATCAATATAGCCACAATGGATACAAATGAAAAGAATGGTGAAAATAGCCCGAATGGATCAAATATTTATATTAGTAAGAATGGTCAAATGATAAAATATGACAAAATGACTTGAAGGTATTGGAAATGTACACATTGGTCAAAGTCGCAAGAATGACCAAAATGGTTAGAATCACCAAACTAGTCGGAATAAATAAAATTGTCTGAATGGTCAATAATACATATGAAAAGAATGGTGAAAACAGCACGAAAAGATCAAATATTCATATTGTTAAAAATGATCAACTGATCAAATTTTGTCAAAATGACTTGAAGGTGTAAAGGTTCAACGTGGTTAGAATGTTAAAAATAATCAGACTTTTCAAACTGATCAGAATGTTGGAAATTCACGAATTGGTCAAAGTGGCAAGAATGACCAAAATGGTTAGAATTATAAAACCAGTCGGAATAATTAAAATAACCTGAATGGTCAATAATACAAATGAAAAGAATGGTAAAAATAGTCCGAATGGGTCAAATATTCATATTGATAAGAATGGTCAACTGATCAAATTTTGTCAAAATGACTTGAAGGTGTAAAGGTTCAACGTGGTTAGAATGTTAAAAATTATCAGAATGGTCAAACTAAGCAGAATGTTGGAAATGTACGAATTGGTCAAAGTGGCAAGAATGACCAAAATGGTTAGAATTATAAAACCAGTCGGAATAATTAAAATAAGCTGAATGGTCAATAATATAAATGAACAGAATGGTGAAAATAGTCCGAATGGGTCAAATATTCATATTGATATGAATGGTCAACTGACAAAATTTGTCAAAATTACTTGAAGGTGTAGAGGTTCAACGTGGTTAGAATGTTAAAAATTATCAGAATGGTCAAACTAATCAGAATGTTGGAAATGTACGAATTGGTCAAAGTGGCAAGAATGACCAAAATGGTTAGAATTATAAAACCAGTCGGAATAATTAAAATAAGCGGAATGGTCAATAATATAAATGAACAGAATGGTGAAAATAGTCCGAATGGGTCAAATATTCATATTGATATGAATGGTCAACTGACCAAAGTTGGCAAAATGACTTGAAGGTGTAAAGGTTCAACGTGGTTAGAATGCTCAACATTGTCAGAATGGTCAAACTAATCAGAATGTTGGAAATGTACGAATTGGTCAAAGTGGCAAGAATGACCAAAATGGTTAGAATTATAAAACCAGTCGGAATAATTAAAATAAGCGGAATGGTCAATAATATAAATGAACAGAATGGTGAAAATAGTCCGAATGGGTCAAATATTCATATTGGTAAGAATGGTCAACTGACCAAAGTTGGCAAAATGACTTGAAGGTGTAAAGGTTCAACGTGGTTAGAATGTAAAAAATAGTCAGAATGGTCAAACTAAGCAGAATGTTGGAAATTCACGAATTGGTCAAAGTGACAAGAATGACCAAAATGGTTAGAATTATAAAACCAGTCGGAATAATTAAAATAGCATGAATGGTCAATAATACAAATGAAAGAATGGTGAAAATATCCCGAATGGATCAAATATTCATATTGGTAAGAATGGTCAACTGACCAAATTTGACAAAATTACTTGAAGGTGTAGAGGTTCAACGTGGTTAGAATGCTCAACATTGTCAGAATGGTCAAACTAATCAGAATGTTGGAAATGTACGAATTGGTCAAAGTGGCAAGAATGACCAAAATGGTTAGAATTATAAAACCAGTCGGAATAATTAAAATAAGCGGAATGGTCAATAATATAAATGAACAGAATGGTGAAAATAGTCCGAATGGGTCAAATATTCATATTGGTAAGAATGGTCAACTGACCAAAGTTGGCAAAATGACTTGAAGGTGTAAAGGTTCAACGTGGTTAGAATGTAAAAAATAGTCAGAATGGTCAAACTAAGCAGAATGTTGGAAATTCACGAATTGGTCAAAGTGACAAGAATGACCAAAATGGTTAGAATTATAAAACCAGTCGGAATAATTAAAATAGCATGAATGGTCAATAATACAAATGAAAGAATGGTGAAAATATCCCGAATGGATCAAATATTCATATTGGTAAGAATGGTCAACTGACCAAATTTGACAAAATTACTTGAAGGTGTAGAGGTTCAACGTGGTTAGAATGCTCAACATTGTCAGAATGGTCAAACTAATCAGAACGTTGGAAATGTACGAATTGGTCAAAGTGGCAAGAATGACCAAAATGGTTAGAATTATAAAACCAGTCGGAATAATTAAAATAAGCGGAATGGTCAATAATATAAATGAACAGAATGGTGAAAATAGTCCGAATGGGTCAAATATTCATATTGATATGAATGGTCAACTGACAAAATTTGTCAAAATTACTTGAAGGTGTAAAGGTTCAACGTGGTTAGAATGCTCAACATTGTCAGAATGGTCAAACTAATCAGAATGTTGGAAATGTACGAATTGGTCAAAGTGGCAAGAATGACCAAAATGGTTAGAATTATAAAACCAGTCGGAATAATTAAAATAAGCGGAATGGTCAATAATATAAATGAACAGAATGGTGAAAATAGTCCGAATGGGTCAAATATTCATATTGATATGAATGGTCAACTGACCAAAGTTGGCAAAATGACTTGAAGGTGTAAAGGTTCAACGTGGTTAGAATGTAAAAAATAGTCAGAATGGTCAAACTAAGCAGAATGTTGGAAATTCACGAATTGGTCAAAGTGACAAGAATGACCAAAATGGTTAGAATTATAAAACCAGTCGGAATAATTAAAATAGCATGAATGGTCAATAATACAAATGAAAGAATGGTGAAAATATCCCGAATGGATCAAATATTCATATTGGTAAGAATGGTCAACTGACCAAATTTGACAAAATTACTTGAAGGTGTAGAGGTTCAACGTGGTTAGAATGCTCAACATTGTCAGAATGGTCAAACTAATCAGAATGTTGGAAATGTACGAATTGGTCAAAGTGGCAAGAATGACCAAAATGGTTAGAATTATAAAACCAGTCGGAATAATTAAAATAAGCGGAATGGTCAATAATATAAATGAACAGAATGGTGAAAATAGTCCGAATGGGTCAAATATTCATATTGGTAAGAATGGTCAACTGACCAAAGTTGGCAAAATGACTTGAAGGTGTAAAGGTTCAACGTGGTTAGAATGTAAAAAATAGTCAGAATGGTCAAACTAAGCAGAATGTTGGAAATTCACGAATTGGTCAAAGTGACAAGAATGACCAAAATGGTTAGAATTATAAAACCAGTCGGAATAATTAAAATAGCATGAATGGTCAATAATACAAATGAAAGAATGGTGAAAATATCCCGAATGGACCAAATATTCATATTGGTAAGAATGGTCAACTGACCAAATTTGACAAAATTACTTGAAGGTGTAGAGGTTCAACGTGGTTAGAATGCTCAACATTGTCAGAATGGTCAAACTAATCAGAATGTTGGAAATGTACGAATTGGTCAAAGTGGCAAGAATGGCCAAAATGGTTAGAATTATAAAACCAGTCGGAATAATTAAAATAAGCGGAATGGTCAATAATATAAATGAACAGAATGGTGAAAATAGTCCGAATGGGTCAAATATTCATATTGATATGAATGGTCAACTGACAAAATTTGTCAAAATTACTTGAAGGTGTAAAGGTTCAACGTGGTTAGAATGCTCAACATTGTCAGAATGGTCAAACTAATCAGAATGTTGGAAATGTACGAATTGGTCAAAGTGGCAAGAATGACCAAAATGGTTAGAATTATAAAACCAGTCGGAATAATTAAAATAAGCTGAATGGTCAATAATATAAATGAACAGAATGGTGAAAATAGTCCGAATGGGTCAAATATTCATATTGATATGAATGGTCAACTGACAAAATTTGTCAAAATTACTTGAAGGTGTAGAGGTTCAACGTGGTTAGAACGCTCAACATTGTCAGAATGGTCAAACTAATCAGAATGTTGGAAATGTACGAATTGGTCAAAGTGGCAAGAATGACCAAAATGGTTAGAATCATAAAACCAGTCAGAACAATTAAAATAACCTGACTGGTCAATAAGACCAATGAAAAGAATGGTGAAAATATCCCGAATGGATCAAATATTCATATTGGTAAGAATGGTCAACTGACCAAATTTGTCAAAATTACTTGAAGGGGTAAAGGTTCAACGTGGTTAGAATGTAAAAAATAGTCAGAATGGTCAAACTAATCAGAATGTTGGAAATTCACGAATTGGTCAAAGTTGCAAGAATGACCAAAATGGTTAGAATTATAAAACCAGTCGGAATAATTAAAGTAAGATGAATGGTCAATAATACAAATGAAAAGAATGGTGAAAATAGTCCGAATGGGTCAAATATTCATATTGATAAGAATGGTCAGCTGACAAAATTTGTCAAAATTACTTGAAGGTGTAAAGGTTCAACGTGGTTAGAATGTAAAAAATAGTCAGAATGGTCAAACTAATCAGAATGTTGGAAATTCACGAATTGGTCAAAGTGACAAGAATGACCAAAATGGTTAGAATTATAAAACCAGTCGGAATAATTAAAATAAGCTGAATGGTCAATAATATAAATGAACAGAATGGTGAAAATAGTCCGAATGGCTCAAATATTCATATTGATATGAATGGTCAACTGACAAAATTTGTCAAAATTACTTGAATGGTCATTGTCAGAATGGTCAAACTAATCAGAGTGTTGGAAATGCAAGAATTGGTCAAAGTGGCAAGAATGACCAAAATGGTTAGAATCATAAAACCAGTCAGAACAATTAAAATAACCTGACTGGTCAATAAGACAAATGAAAAGAATGCTGAAAATATCCCGAATGGATCAAATATTCATATTGGTAAGAATGGTCAACTGACCAAATTTGTCAAAATTACTTGAAGGGGTAAAGGTTCAACGTGGTTAGAATGTAAAAAATAGTCAGAATGGTCAAACTAATCAGAATGTTGGAAATTCACGAATTGGTCAAAGTTGCAAGAATGACCAAAATGGTTAGAATTATAAAACCAGTCGGAATAATTAAAATAAGCTGAATGGTCAATAATACAAATGAAAAGAATGGTGAAAATAGTCCGAATGGGTCAAATATTCATATTGATAAGAATGGTCAGCTGACAAAATTTGTCAAAATTACTTGAAGGTGTAAAGGTTCAACGTGGTTAGAATGCTCAACATTGTCAGAATGGTCAAACTAATCAGAGTGTTGGAAATGCAAGAATTGGTCAAAGTGGCAAGAATGACCAAAATGGTTAGAATTATAAAACCACTCGGAATAATTAAAATAACCTGAATGGTCAATAATACAAATGAAATGAAAGGTGAAAATAATACATATGAAAAGAATGGTGAAAACAGCACGAAAAGATCAAATGTTCATATTGGTAAAAATGATCAACTGATCAAATTTTGTCAAAATGACTTGAAGGTGTAAAGGTTCAACGTGGTTAGAATGTTAAAAAATAATCAGAATTGTCAAACTGATCAGAATGTTGGAAATTCACGAATTGGTCAAAGTGGCAAGAATGACCAAAATGGTTAGAATTATAAAACAATGGTCAATAATACAAATGAAATGAATAGTGAAAATAGTCCGAATGGGTCAAATATTCATATTGATAAGAATGGTCAGCTGACAAAATTTGTCAAAATTACTTGAAGGTGTAAAGGTTTAACGTGGTTAGAATGTTCAAAATAATCAGAATTTTCAAACTGATCAGAGTGTTGGAAATGCAAGAATTGGTCAAAGTGGCAAGAATGACCAAAATGGTTAGAATTATAAAACCACTCGGAATAATTAAAATAACCTGAATGGTCAATAATACAAATGAAATGAAAGGTGAAAATAATACATATGAAAAGAATGGTGAAAACAGCACGAAAAGATCAAATGTTCATATTGGTAAAAATGATCAACTGACCAAAGTTGTCAAAATTACTTGAAGGTGTAAAGGTTAAACGTGGTTAGAATGTAAAAAATAGTCAGAATGGTCAAACTAATCAGAATGTTGGAAATTCACGAATTGGTCAAAGTTGCAAGAATGACCAAAATGGTTAGAATTATAAAACCAGTCGGAATAATTAAAATAAGCTGAATGGTCAATAATACAAATGAAAAGAATGGTGAAAATAGCCCGAATGGGTCAAATATTCATATTGATAAGAATGGTCAGCTGACAAAATTTGTCAAAATTACTTGAAGGTGTAAAGGTTCAACGTGGTTAGAATGCTCAACATTGTCAGAATGGTCAAACTAATCAGAGTGTTGGAAATGCAAGAATTGGTCAAAGTGACAAGAATGACCAAAATGGTTAGAATTATAAAACCAGTCGGACTAATTAAAATAACCTGAATGGTCAATAATACAAATGAAAAGAATGGTGAAAATAGTCCGAATGGGTCAAATATTCATATTGATAAGAATGGTCAGCTGACAAATTTTGTCAAAATTACTTGAAGGTGTAAAGGTTTAACGTGGTTAGAATGTTCAAAATAATCAGAATTGTCAAACTGATCAGAAGTTGGAAATGCACGAATTGGTCAAAGTGGCAAGAATGACCAAAATGGTTAGAATTATAAAACCAGTCGGACTAATTAAAATAACCTGAATGGTCAATAATACAAATGAAAAGAATGGTGAAAATAGTCCGAATGGGTCAAATATTCATATTGATAAGAATGGTCAGCTGACAAAATTTGTCAAAATTACTTGAAGGTGTAAAGGTTTAACGTGGTTAGAATGTTCAAAATAATCAGAATTTTCAAACTGATCAGAATGTTGGAAATGCACGAATTGGTCAAAGTGGCAAGAATGACCAAAATGGTTAGAATTATAAAACCAGTCGGACTAATTAAAATAACCTGAATGGTCAATAATACAAATGAAAAGAATGGTGAAAATAGTCCGAATGGGTCAAATATTCATATTGATAAGAATGGTCAGCTGACAAAATTTGTCAAAATTACTTGAAGGTGTAAAGGTTCAACGTGGTTAGAATGTTCAAAATTGTCAGAATGGTCAAACTAATCAGAATGTTGGAAATGTACGAATTGGTCAAAGTGGCAAGAATGACCAAAATGGTTAGAATTATAAAATAATGGTCAATAATACAAATGAAATGAATAGTGAAAATATCCCGAATGGATCAAATATTCATATTGATAAGAATGGTCCACTGACCAAATTTGTCAAAATTAGTTGAAGGTGTAAAGGTTCAACGTGATTAGAATACTCAACACTGTCATAATGGTTAAACTAATCAGAATTTTGGAAATGCAAGAATTGGTCAAAGTGGCAAGAATGACCAAAATGGTTAGAATTATAAAACCAGTCGGACTAATTAAAATAACCTGAATGGTCAATAATACAAATGAAAAGAATGGTGAAAATAGTCCGAATGGGTCAAATATTCATATTGATAAGAATGGTCAGCTGACAAAATTTGTCAAAATTACTTGAAGGTGTAAAGGTTTAACGTGGTTAGAATGTTCAAAATAATCAGAATTGTCAAACTGATCAGAAGTTGGAAATGCACGAATTGGTCAAAGTGGCAAGAATGACCAAAATGGTTAGAATTATAAAACCAGTCGGACTAATTAAAATAACCTGAATGGTCAATAATACAAATGAAAAGAATGGTGAAAATAGTCCGAATGGGTCAAATATTCATATTGATAAGAATGGTCAGCTGACAAAATTTGTCAAAATTACTTGAAGGTGTAAAGGTTCAACGTGGTTAGAATGTTCAAAATTGTCAGAATGGTCAAACTAATCAGAATGTTGGAAATGTACGAATTGGTCAAAGTGGCAAGAATGACCAAAATGGTTAGAATTATAAAATAATGGTCAATAATACAAATGAAATGAATAGTGAAAATATCCCGAATGGATCAAATATTCATATTGATAAGAATGGTCCACTGACAAAATTTGTCAAAATTACTTGAAGGTGTAAAGGTTCAACGTGGTTAGAATGCTCAACATTGTCAGAATGGTCAAACTAATCAGAGTTTTGGAAATGCAAGAATTGGTCAAAGTGGCAAGAATGACCAAAATGGTTAGAATTAAAAAACCAGTCGGACTAATTAAAATAACCTGAATGGTCAATAATACAAATGAAAAGAATGGTGAAAATAGTCCGAATGGGTCAAATATTCATATTGATAAGAATGGTCAGCTGACAAAATTTGTCAAAATTACTTGAAGGTGTAAAGGTTTAACGTGGTTAGAATGTTCAAAATAATCAGAATTGTCAAACTGATCAGAAGTTGGAAATGCACGAATTGGTCAAAGTGGCAAGAATGACCAAAATGGTTAGAATTATAAAACCAGTCGGACTAACTAAAATAACCTGAATGGTCAATAATACAAATGAAAAGAATGGTGAAAATAGTCCGAATGGGTCAAATATTCATATTGATAAGAATGGTCAGCTGACAAAATTTGTCAAAATGACTTGAAGGTGTAAAGGTTCAACGTGGTTAGAATGTTAAAAATAATCGGAATTGTCAAACTGATGATAATGTTGGAAATTCACGAATTGGTCAAAGTGGCAAGAATGACCAAAATGGTTAGAATTATAAAACCAGTCGGAATAATTAAAATAACCTGAATGGTCAATAATACAAATGAAAAGAATCGTAAAAATACTCCGAATGGGTCACATATTCAATTGATAAGAATGGTCAACTGATCAAAATTTGTCAAAATGACTGGAATTGTAAAGGTTTAACGTGGTTAGAATGTTCAAAATAATCAGAATTGTCAAACTGATCAGAATGTTGGAAATGCAAGAATTGGTCAAAGTGGCAAGAATGACCAAAAATGAAAAGAATGTTGAAAATATCCCGAATGGATCAAATATTCATATTGGTAAGAATGGTCAACTGACCAAAGTTGTCAAAATTACTTGAAGGTGTAAAGGTTAAACGTGGTTAGAATGTTCAAAATAGTCAGAATGGTCAAACTGATCAGAATGTTGGAAATGCACGAATTGGTCTAATTGGTAAGAATAACCAAAATGTACCGAATGATCAAACCAGTCGATGTAATCAATATAGCCACAATGGATACAAATGAAAAGAATGGTGAAAATAGCCCGAATGGATCAAATATTTATATTAGTAAGAATGGTCAAATGATAAAATATGACAAAATGACTTGAAGGTATTGGAAATGTACAAATTGGTCAAAGTCGCAAGAATGACCAAAATGGTTAGAATCACCAAACTAGTCGGAATAAATAAAATAGTCTGAATGGTCAATAATACATATGAAAAGAATGGTGAAAACATCACGAAAAGATCAAATATTCATATTGGTAAAAATGATCAACTGATCAAATTTTGTCAAAATGACTTGAAGGTGTAAAGGTTCAACGTGGTTAGAATGTTAAAATTAATCAGACTTTTCAAACTGATCAGAATGTTGGAAATTCACGAATTGGTCAAAGTGGCAAGAATGACCAAAATGGTTAGAATTATAAAACCAGTCGGAATAATTAAAATAACCTGAATGGTCAATAATACAAATGAAAAGAATGGTAAAAATAGTCCGAATGGGTCAAATAGTCATATTGATAAGAATGGTCAACTTATCAAATTTTGTCAAAATGACTTGAAGGTGTAAAGGTTCAAAGTGGTTAGAATGTTAAAAATTATCAGAATGGTCAAACTAAGCAGAATGTTGGAAATTCACGAATTGGTCAAAGTGACAAGAATGACCAAAATGGTTAGAATTATAAAACCAGTCGGAATAATTAAAATAGCATGAATGGTCAATAATACAAATGAATGAATGGTGAAAATATCCCGAATGGATCAAATATTCATATTGGTAAGAATGGTCAACTGACCAAATTTGACAAAATTACTTGAAGGTGTAGAGGTTCAACGTGGTTAGAATGCTCAACATTGTCAGAATGGTCAAACTAATCAGAATGTTGGAAATGTACGAATTGGTCAAAGTGGCAAGAATGACCAAAATGGTTAGAATTATAAAACCAGTCGGAATAATTAAAATAAGCGGAATGGTCAATAATATAAATGAACAGAATGGTGAAAATAGTCCGTATGGGTCAAATATTCATATTGATATGAATGGTCAACTGACAAAATTTGTCAAAATTACTTGAAGGTGTAAAGGTTCAACGTGGTTAGAATGCTCAACATTGTCAGAATGGTCAAACTAATCAGAATGTTGGAAATGTACGAATTGGTCAAAGTGGCAAGAATGACCAAAATGGTTAGAATTATAAAACCAGTCGGAATAATTAAAATAAGCTGAATGGTCAATAATATAAATGAACAGAATGGTGAAAATAGTCCGAATGGGTCAAATATTCATATTGATATGAATGGTCAACTGACAAAATTTGACAAAATTACTTGAAGGTGTAGAGGTTCAACGTGGTTAGAATGCTCAACATTGTCAGAATGGTCAAACTAATCAGAATGTTGGAAATGTACGAATTGGTCAAAGTGGCAAGAATGACCAGAATGGTTAGAATTGTAAAACCAGTCGGAATAATTAAAATAAGCTGAATGGTCAATAATATAAATGAACAGAATGGTGAAAATAGTCCGAATGGGTCAAATATTCATATTGATATGAATGGTCAACTGACAAAATTTGTCAAAATTACTTGAAGGTGTAGAGGTTCAACGTGGTTAGAATGCTCAACATTGTCAGAATGGTCAAACTAATCAGAATGTTGGAAATGTACGAATTGGTCAAAGTGGCAAGAATGACCAAAATGGTTAGAATCATAAAACCAGTCAGAACAATTAAAATAACCTGACTGGTCAATAAGACAAATGAAAAGAATGGTGAAAATATCCCGAATGGATCAAATATTCATATTGGTAAGAATGGTCAACTGACAAAATTTGTCAAAATTACTTGAAGGTGTAAAGGTTCAACGTGGTTAGAATGCTCAACATTGTCAGAATGGTCAAACTAATCAGAGTGTTGGAAATGCAAGAATTGGTCAAAGTGGCAAGAATGACCAAAATGGTTAGAATCATAAAACCAGTCAGAACAATTAAAATAACCTGACTGGTTAATAAGACAAATGAAAAGAATGCTGAAAATATCCCGAATGGATCAAATATTCATATTGGTAAGAATGGTCAACTGACCAAATTTGTCAAAATTACTTGAAGGGGTAAAGGTTCAACGTGGTTAGAATGTAAAAAATAGTCAGAATGGTCAAACTAATCAGAATGTTGGAAATTCACGAATTGGTCAAAGTTGCAAGAATGACCAAAATGGTTAGAATTATAAAACCAATCGAAATAATTAAAATAAGCTGAATGGTCAATAATACAAATGAAAAGAATGGTGAAAATAGTCCGAATGGGTCAAATATTCATATTGATAAGAATGGTCAGCTGACAAAATTTGTCAAAATTACTTGAAGGTGTAAAGGTTCAACGTGGTAAGAATGTAAAAAATAGTCAGAATGGTCAAACTAATCAGAATGTTGGAAATTCACGAATTGGTCAAAGTGACAAGAATGACCAAAATGGTTAGAATTATAAAACCAGTCGGAATAATTAAAATAAGCTGAATGGTCAATAATATAAATGAACAGAATGGTGAAAATAGTCCGAATGGCTCAAATAGTCATATTGATAAGAATGGTCAGCTGACAAAATTTGTCAAAATTACTTGAAGGTGTAAAGGTTCAACGTGGTTAGAATGCTCAACATTGTCAGAATGGTCAAACTAATCAGAGTGTTGGAAATGCAAGAATTGGTCAAAGTGGCAAGAATGACCAAAAATGAAAAGAATGTTGAAAATATCCCGAATGGATCAAATATTCATATTGGTAAGAATGGTCAACTGACCAAAGTTGTCAAAATTACTTGAAGGTGTAAAGGTTAAACGTGGTTAGAATGTTCAAAATAGTCAGAATGGTCAAACTGATCAGAATGTTGGAAATGCACGAATTGGTCTAATTGGTAAGAATAACCAAAATGTACCGAATGATCAAACCAGTCGATGTAATCAATATAGCCACAATGGATACAAATGAAAAGAATGGTGAAAATAGCCCGAATGGATCAAATATTTATATTAGTAAGAATGGTCAAATGATAAAATATGACAAAATGACTTGAAGGTATTGGAAATGTACAAATTGGTCAAAGTCGCAAGAATGACCAAAATGGTTAGAATCACCAAACTAGTCGGAATAAATAAAATTGTCTGAATGGTCAATAATACATATGAAAAGAATGGTGAAAACAGCACGAAAAGATCAAATATTCATATTGGTAAAAATTATCAACTGATCAAATTTTGTCAAAATGACTTGAAGGTGTAAAGGTTCAACGTGGTTAGAATGTTAAAAATAATCAGACTTTTCAAACTGATCAGAATGTTGGAAATTCACGAATTGGTCAAAGTGGCAAGAATGACCAAAATGGTTAGAATTATAAAACCAGTCGGAATAATTAAAATAACCTGAATGGTCAATAATACAAATGAAAAGAATGGTAAAAATAGTCCGAATGGGTCAAATATTTATATTGATAAGAATGGTCAACTGATCAAATTTTGTCAAAATGACTTGAAGGTGTAAAGGTTCAACGTGGTTAGAATGTTAAAAATTATCAGAATGGTCGAACTAAACAGAATGTTGGAAATTCACGAATTGGTCAAGGTGGCAAGAATGACCAAAACGGTTAGAATTATAAAACAATGGTCAATAATACAAATGAAAAGAATAGTGAAAATATCCGGAATGGATCAAATATTCATATTGGTAAGAATGGTCAACTGACCAAAGTTGGCAAAATGACTTGAAGGTGTAAAGGTTCAACGTGGTTAGAATGTAAATAATAGTCAGAATGGTCAAACTAAGCAGAATGTTGGAAATTCACGAATTGGTCAAAGTGACAAGAATGACCAAAATGGTTAAAATTATAAAACCAGTCGGAATAATTAAAATAGCATGAATGGTCAATAATACAAATGAAAGAATGGTGAAAATATCCCGAATGGATCAAATATTCATATTGGTAAGAATGGTCAACTGACCAAATTTGACAAAATTACTTGAAGGTGTAGAGGTTCAACGTGGTTAGAATGCTCAACATTGTCAGAATGGTCAAACTAATCAGAATGTTGGAAATGTACGAATTGGTCAAAGTGGCAAGAATGACCAAAATGGTTAGAATTATAAAACCAGTCGGAATAATTAAAATAAGCGGAATGGTCAATAATATAAATGAACAGAATGGTGAAAATAGTCCGAATGGGTCAAATATTCATATTGATATGAATGGTCAACTGACAAAATTTGTCAAAATTACTTGAAGGTGTAAAGGTTCAACGTGGTTAGAATGCTCAACATTGTCAGAATGGTCAAACTAATCAGAATGTTGGAAATGTACGAATTGGTCAAAGTGGCAAGAATGACCAAAATGGTTAGAATTATAAAACCAGTCGGAATAATTAAAATAAGCTGAATGGTCAATAATATAAATGAACAGAATGGTGAAAATAGTCCGAATGGGTCAAATATTCATATTGATATGAATGGTCAACTGACAAAATTTGACAAAATTACTTGAAGGTGTAGAGGTTCAACGTGGTTAGAATGCTCAACATTGTCAGAATGGTCAAACTAATCAGAATGTTGGAAATGTACGAATTGGTCAAAGTGGCAAGAATGACCAGAATGGTTAGAATTGTAAAACCAGTCGGAATAATTAAAATAAGCTGAATGGTCAATAATATAAATGAACAGAATGGTGAAAATAGTCCGAATGGGTCAAATATTCATATTGATATGAATGGTCAACTGACAAAATTTGTCAAAATTACTTGAAGGTGTAGAGGTTCAACGTGGTTAGAATGCTCAACATTGTCAGAATGGTCAAACTAATCAGAATGTTGGAAATGTACGAATTGGTCAAAGTGGCAAGAATGACCAAAATGGTTAGAATCATAAAACCAGTCAGAACAATTAAAATAACCTGACTGGTCAATAAGACAAATGAAAAGAATGGTGAAAATATCCCGAATGGATCAAATATTCATATTGGTAAGAATGGTCAACTGACAAAATTTGTCAAAATTACTTGAAGGTGTAAAGGTTCAACGTGGTTAGAATGCTCAACATTGTCAGAATGGTCAAACTAATCAGAGTGTTGCAAATGCAAGAATTGGTCAAAGTGGCAAGAATGACCAAAATGGTTAGAATCATAAAACCAGTCAGAACAATTAAAATAACCTGACTGGTCAATAAGACAAATGAAAAGAATGCTGAAAATATCCCGAATGGATCAAATATTCATATTGGTAAGAATGGTCAACTGACCAAATTTGTCAAAATTACTTGAAGGGGTAAAGGTTCAACGTGGTTAGAATGTAAAAAATAGTCAGAATGGTCAAACTAATCAGAATGTTGGAAATTCACGAATTGGTCAAAGTTGCAAGAATGACCAAAATGGTTAGAATTATAAAACCAGTCGGAATAATTAAAATAAGATGAATGGTCAATAATACAAATGAAAAGAATGGTGAAAATAGTCCGAATGGGTCAAATATTCATATTGATAAGAATGGTCAGCTGACAAAATTTGTCAAAATTACTTGAAGGTGTAAAGGTTCAACGTGGTTAGAATGTAAAAAATAGTCAGAATGGTCAAACTAATCAGAATGTTGGAAATTCACGAATTGGTCAAAGTGACAAGAATGACCAAAATGGTTAGAATTATAAAACCAGTCGGAATAATTAAAATAAGCTGAATGGTCAATAATATAAATGAACAGAATGGTGAAAATAGTCCGAATGGCTCAAATATTCATATTGATATGAATGGTCAACTGACAAAATTTGTCAAAATTACTTGAATGGTCATTGTCAGAATGGTCAAACTAATCAGAGTGTTGGAAATGCAAGAATTGGTCAAAGTGGCAAGAATGACCAAAATGGTTAGAATCATAAAACCAGTCAGAACAATTAAAATAACCTGACTGGTCAATAAGACAAATGAAAAGAATGCTGAAAATATCCCGAATGGATCAAATATTCATATTGGTAAGAATGGTCAACTGACCAAATTTGTCAAAATATCTTGAAGGGGTAAAGGTTCAACGTGGTTAGAATGTAAAAAATAGTCAGAATGGTCAAACTAATCAGAATGTTGGAAATTCACGAATTGGTCAAAGTGGCAAGAATGACCAAAATGGTTAGAATTATAAAACCAGTCGGAATAATTAAAATAACCTGAATGGTCAATAATACAAATGAAAAGAATGGTAAAAATAGTCCGAATGGGTCAAATATTCATATTGATAAGAATGGTCAACTGATCAAATTTTGTCAAAATGTCTTGAAGGTGTAAAGGTTCAACGTGGTTAGAATGTTAAAAATTATCAGAATGGTCGAACTAAACAGAATGTTGGAAATTCACGAATTGGTCAAGGTGGCAAGAATGACCAAAACGGTTAGAATTATAAAACAATGGTCAATAATACAAATGAAAAGAATAGTGAAAATATCCGGAATGGATCAAATATTCATATTGGTAAGAATGGTCAACTGACCAAAGTTGGCAAAATGACTTGAAGGTGTAAAGGTTCAACGTGGTTAGAATGTAAAAAATAGTCAGAATGGTCAAACTAAGCAGAATGTTGGAAATTCACGAATTGGTCAAAGTGACAAGAATGACCAAAATGGTTAGAATTATAAAACCAGTCGGAATAATTAAAATAGAATGAATGGTCAATAATACAAATGAAAGAATGGTGAAAATATCCCGAATGGATCAAATATTCATATTGGTAAGTATGGTCAACTGACCAAATTTGACAAAATTACTTGAAGGTGTAGAGGTTCAACGTGGTTAGAATGCTCAACATTGTCAGAATGGTCAAACTAATCAGAATGTTGGAAATGTACGAATTGGTCAAAGTGGCAAGAATGACCAAAATGGTTAGAATTATAAAACCAGTCGGAATAATTAAAATAAGCGGAATGGTCAATAATATAAATGAACAGAATGGTGAAAATAGTCCGAATGGGTCAAATATTCATATTGATATGAATGGTCAACTGACAAAATTTGTCAAAATTACTTGAAGGTGTAAAGGTTCAACGTGGTTAGAATGCTCAACATTGTCAGAATGGTCAAACTAATCAGAATGTTGGAAATGTACGAATTGGTCAAAGTGGCAAGAATGACCAAAATGGTTAGAATTATAAAACCAGTCGGAATAATTAAAATAAGCTGAATGGTCAATAATATAAATGAACAGAATGGTGAAAATAGTCCGAATGGGTCAAATATTCATATTGATATGAATGGTCAACTGACAAAATTTGTCAAAATTACTTGAAGGTGTAGAGGTTCAATGTGGTTAGAATGCTCAACATTGTCAGAATGGTCAAACTAATCAGAATGTTGGAAATGTACGAATTGGTCAAAGTGGCAAGAATGACCAAAATGGTTAGAATCATAAAACCAGTCAGAACAATTAAAATAACCTGACTGGTCAATAAGACAAATGAAAAGAATGGTGAAAATATCCCGAATGGATCAAATATTCATATTGGTAAGAATGGTCAACTGACAAAATTTGTCAAAATTACTTGAAGGTGTAAAGGTTCAACGTGGTTAGAATGCTCAACATTGTCAGAATGGTCAAACTAATCAGAGTGTTGGAAATGCAAGAATTGGTCAAAGTGGCAAGAATGACCAAAATGGTTAGAATCATAAAACCAGTCAGAACAATTAAAATAACCTGACTGGTCAATAAGACAAATGAAAAGAATGCTGAAAATATCCCGAATGGATCAAATATTCATATTGGTAAGAATGGTCAACTGACCAAATTTGTCAAAATTACTTGAAGGGGTAAAGGTTCAACGTGGTTAGAATGTAAAAAATAGTCAGAATGGTCAAACTAATCAGAATGTTGGAAATTCACGAATTGGTCAAAGTTGCAAGAATGACCAAAATGGTTAGAATTATAAAACCAGTCGGAATAATTAAAATAAGATGAATGGCCAATAATACAAATGAAAAGAATGGTGAAAATAGTCCGAATGGGTCAAATATTCATATTGATAAGAATGGTCAGCTGACAAAATTTGTCAAAATTACTTGAAGGTGTAAAGGTTCAACGTGGTTAGAATGTAAAAAATAGTCAGAATGGTCAAACTAATCAGAATGTTGGAAATTCACGAATTGGTCAAAGTGACAAGAATGACCAAAATGGTTAGAATTATAAAACCAGTCGGAATAATTAAAATAAGCTGAATGGTCAATAATATAAATGAACAGAATGGTGAAAATAGTCCGAATGGCTCAAATATTCATATTGATATGAATGGTCAACTGACAAAATTTGTCAAAATTACTTGAATGGTCATTGTCAGAATGGTCAAACTAATCAGAGTGTTGGAAATGCAAGAATTGGTCAAAGTGGCAAGAATGACCAAAATGGTTAGAATCATAAAACCAGTCAGAACAATTAAAATAACCTGACTGGTCAATAAGACAAATGAAAAGAATGCTGAAAATATCCCGAATGGATCAAATATTCATATTGGTAAGAATGGTCAACTGACCAAATTTGTCAAAATATCTTGAAGGGGTAAAGGTTCAACGTGGTTAGAATGTAAAAAATAGTCAGAATGGTCAAACTAATCAGAATGTTGGAAATTCACGAATTGGTCAAAGTGGCAAGAATGACCAAAATGGTTAGAATTATAAAACCAGTCGGAATAATTAAAATAACCTGAATGGTCAATAATACAAATGAAAAGAATGGTAAAAATAGTCCGAATGGGTCAAATATTCATATTGATAAGAATGGTCAACTGATCAAATTTTGTCAAAATGTCTTGAAGGTGTAAAGGTTCAACGTGGTTAGAATGTTAAAAATTATCAGAATGGTCGAACTAAACAGAATGTTGGAAATTCACGAATTGGTCAAGGTGGCAAGAATGACCAAAACGGTTAGAATTATAAAACAATGGTCAATAATACAAATGAAAAGAATAGTGAAAATATCCGGAATGGATCAAATATTCATATTGGTAAGAATGGTCAACTGACCAAAGTTGGCAAAATGACTTGAAGGTGTAAAGGTTCAACGTGGTTAGAATGTAAAAAATAGTCAGAATGGTCAAACTAAGCAGAATGTTGGAAATTCACGAATTGGTCAAAGTGACAAGAATGACCAAAATGGTTAGAATTATAAAACCAGTCGGAATAATTAAAATAGAATGAATGGTCAATAATACAAATGAAAGAATGGTGAAAATATCCCGAATGGATCAAATATTCATATTGGTAAGAATGGTCAACTGACCAAATTTGACAAAATTACTTGAAGGTGTAGAGGTTCAACGTGGTTAGAATGCTCAACATTGTCAGAATGGTCAAACTAATCAGAATGTTGGAAATGTACGAATTGGTCAAAGTGGCAAGAATGACCAAAATGGTTAGAATTATAAAACCAGTCGGAATAATTAAAATAAGCGGAATGGTCAATAATATAAATGAACAGAATGGTGAAAATAGTCCGAATGGGTCAAATATTCATATTGATATGAATGGTCAACTGACAAAATTTGTCAAAATTACTTGAAGGTGTAAAGGTTCAACGTGGTTAGAATGCTCAACATTGTCAGAATGGTCAAACTAATCAGAATGTTGGAAATGTACGAATTGGTCAAAGTGGCAAGAATGACCAAAATGGTTAGAATTATAAAACCAGTCGGAATAATTAAAATAAGCTGAATGGTCAATAATATAAATGAACAGAATGGTGAAAATAGTCCGAATGGGTCAAATATTCATATTGATATGAATGGTCAACTGACAAAATTTGTCAAAATTACTTGAAGGTGTAGAGGTTCAATGTGGTTAGAATGCTCAACATTGTCAGAATGGTCAAACTAATCAGAATG
This sequence comes from Hydrotaea cyrtoneurina, assembly GCA_958296145.1. NCBI lineage: Eukaryota > Metazoa > Arthropoda > Insecta > Diptera > Muscidae > Hydrotaea > Hydrotaea cyrtoneurina. The sequence continues at coordinate 82,854,791 of OY282513.1, forward strand.
TTGGAAATGTACGAATTGGTCAAAGTGGCAAGAATGACCAAAATGGTTAGAATCATAAAACCAGTCAGAACAATTAAAATAACCTGACTGGTCAATAAGACAAATGAAAAGAATGGTGAAAATATCCCGAATGGATCAAATATTCATATTGGTAAGAATGGTCAACTGACAAAATTTGTCAAAATTACTTGAAGGTGTAAAGGTTCAACGTGGTTAGAATGCTCAACATTGTCAGAATGGTCAAACTAATCAGAGTGTTGGAAATGCAAGAATTGGTCAAAGTGGCAAGAATGACCAAAATGGTTAGAATCATAAAACCAGTCAGAACAATTAAAATAACCTGACTGGTCAATAAGACAAATGAAAAGAATGCTGAAAATATCCCGAATGGATCAAATATTCATATTGGTAAGAATGGTCAACTGACCAAATTTGTCAAAATTACTTGAAGGGGTAAAGGTTCAACGTGGTTAGAATGTAAAAAATAGTCAGAATGGTCAAACTAATCAGAATGTTGGAAATTCACGAATTGGTCAAAGTTGCAAGAATGACCAAAATGGTTAGAATTATAAAACCAGTCGGAATAATTAAAATAAGATGAATGGTCAATAATACAAATGAAAAGAATGGTGAAAATAGTCCGAATGGGTCAAATATTCATATTGATAAGAATGGTCAGCTGACAAAATTTGTCAAAATTACTTGAAGGTGTAAAGGTTCAACGTGGTTAGAATGTAAAAAATAGTCAGAATGGTCAAACTAATCAGAATGTTGGAAATTCACGAATTGGTCAAAGTGACAAGAATGACCAAAATGGTTAGAATTATAAAACCAGTCGGAATAATTAAAATAAGCTGAATGGTCAATAATATAAATGAACAGAATGGTGAAAATAGTCCGAATGGCTCAAATATTCATATTGATATGAATGGTCAACTGACAAAATTTGTCAAAATTACTTGAATGGTCATTGTCAGAATGGTCAAACTAATCAGAGTGTTGGAAATGCAAGAATTGGTCAAAGTGGCAAGAATGACCAAAATGGTTAGAATCATAAAACCAGTCAGAACAATTAAAATAACCTGACTGGTCAATAAGACAAATGAAAAGAATGCTGAAAATATCCCGAATGGATCAAATATTCATATTGGTAAGAATGGTCAACTGACCAAATTTGTCAAAATTACTTGAAGGGGTAAAGGTTCAACGTGGTTAGAATGTAAAAAATAGTCAGAATGGTCAAACTAATCAGAATGTTGGAAATTCACGAATTGGTCAAAGTTGCAAGAATGACCAAAATGGTTAGAATTATAAAACCAGTCGGAATAATTAAAATAAGCTGAATGGTCAATAATACAAATGAAAAGAATGGTGAAAATAGTCCGAATGGGTCAAATATTCATATTGATAAGAATGGTCAGCTGACAAAATTTGTCAAAATTACTTGAAGGTGTAAAGGTTCAACGTGGTTAGAATGCTCAACATTGTCAGAATGGTCAAACTAATCAGAGTGTTGGAAATGCAAGAATTGGTCAAAGTGGCAAGAATGACCAAAATGGTTAGAATTATAAAACCACTCGGAATAATTAAAATAACCTGAATGGTCAATAATACAAATGAAATGAAAGGTGAAAATAGTCCGAATGGGTCAAATATTCATATTGATAAGAATGGTCAGCTGACAAATTTTGTCAAAATTACTTGAAGGTGTAAAGGTTTAACGTGGTTAGAATGTTCAAAATAATCAGAATTGTCAAACTGATCAGAAGTTGGAAATGCACGAATTGGTCAAAGTGGCAAGAATGACCAAAATGGTTAGAATTATAAAACCAGTCGGACTAATTAAAATAACCTGAATGGTCAATAATACAAATGAAAAGAATGGTGAAAATAGTCCGAATGGGTCAAATATTCATATTGATAAGAATGGTCAGCTGACAAAATTTGTCAAAATTACTTGAAGGTGTAAAGGTTCAACGTGGTTAGAATGTTCAAAATTGTCAGAATGGTCAAACTAATCAGAATGTTGGAAATGTACGAACTGGTCAAAGTTGCAAGAATGACCAAAATGGTTAGAATTATAAAATAATGGTCAATAATAGAAATGAAATGAATAGTGAAAATATCCCGAATGGATCAAATATTCATATTGATAAGAATGGTCCACTGACCAAATTTGTCAAAATTAGTTGAAGGTGTAAAGGTTCAACGTGATTAGAATACTCAACACTGTCATAATGGTTAAACTAAAAAGAATTTTGGAAATGCAAGAATTGGTCAAAGTGGCAAGAATGACCAAAATGGTTAGAATTATAAAACCAGTCGGACTAATTAAAATAACCTGAATGGTCAATAATACAAATGAAAAGAATGGTGAAAATAGTCCGAATGGGTCAAATATTCATATTGATAAGAATGGTCAGCTGACAAAATTTGTCAAAAATACTTGAAGGTGTAAAGGTTTAACGTGGTTAGAATGTTCAAAATAATCAGAATTGTCAAACTGATCAGAAGTTGGAAATGCACGAATTGGTCAAAGTGGCAAGAATGACCAAAATGGTTAGAATTATAAAACCAGTCGGACTAATTAAAATAACCTGAATGGTCAATAATACAAATGAAAAGAATGGTGAAAATAGTCCGAATGGGTCAAATATTCATATTGATAAGAATGGTCAGCTGACAAAATTTGTCAAAATTACTTGAAGGTGTAAAGGTTCAACGTGGTTAGAATGTTCAAAATTGTCAGAATGGTCAAACTAATCAGAATGTTGGAAATGTACGAATTGGTCAAAGTGGCAAGAATGACCAAAATGGTTAGAATTATAAAACCAGTCGGACTAATTAAAATAACCTGAATGGTCAATAATACAAATGAAAAGAATGGTGAAAATAGTCCGAATGGGTCAAATATTCATATTGATAAGAATGGTCAGCTGACAAAATTTGTCAAAATTACTTGAAGGTGTAAAGGTTTAACGTGGTTAGAATGTTCAAAATAATCAGAATTGTCAAACTGATCAGAAGTTGGAAATGCAAGAATTGGTCAAAGTGGCAAGAATGACCAAAATGGTTAGAATTAAAAAACCAGTCGGACTAATTAAAATAACCTGAATGGTCAATAATACAAATGAAAAGAATGGTGAAAATAGTCCGAATGGGTCAAATATTCATATTGATAAGAATGGTCAGCTGACAAAATTTGTCAAAATTACTTGAAGGTGTAAAGGTTTAACGTGGTTAGAATGTTCAAAATAATCAGAATTGTCAAACTGATCAGAAGTTGGAAATGCACGAATTGGTCAAAGTGGCAAGAATGACCAAAATGGTTAGAATTATAAAACCAGTCGGACTAATTAAAATAACCTGAATGGTCAATAATACAAATGAAAAGAATGGTGAAAATAGTCCGAATGGGTCAAATATTCATATTGATAAGAATGGTCAGCTGACAAAATTTGTCAAAATTACTTGAAGGTGTAAAGGTTCAACGTGGTTAGAATGTTCAAAATAATCAGAATTTTCAAACTGATCAGAATGTTGGAAATGCACGAATTGGTCAAAGTGGCAAGAATGACCAAAATGGTTAGAATTATAAAACCAGTCGGACTAATTAAAATAACCTGAATGGTCCATAATACAAATGAAAAGAATGGTGAAAATAGTCCGAATGGGTCAAATATTCATATTGATAAGAATGTTCAGCTGACAAAATTTGTCAAAATTACTTGAAGGTGTAAAGGTTCATCGTGGTTAGAATGCTCAACATTGTCAGAATGGTCAAACTAATCAGAGTGTTGGAAATGCAAGAATTGGTCAAAGTGGCAGGAATGACCAAAATGGTTAGAATTATAAAACCAGTCGGACTAATTAAAATAACCTGAATGGTCAATAATACAAATGAAAAGAATGGTGAAAATAGTCCGAATGGGTCAAATATTCATATTGATAAGAATGGTCAGCTGACAAAATTTGTCAAAATTACTTGAAGGTGTAAAGGTTTAACGTGGTTAGAATGTTCAAAATAATCAGAATTGTCAAACTGATCAGAAGTTGGAAATGCACGAATTGGTCAAAGTGGCAAGAATGACCAAAATGGTTAGAATTATAAAACCAGTCGGACTAATTAAAATAACCTGAATGGTCAATAATACAAATGAAAAGAATGGTGAAAATAGTCCGAATGGGTCAAATATTCATATTGATAAGAATGGTCAGCTGACAAAATTTGTCAAAATTACTTGAAGGTGTAAAGGTTCAACGTGGTTAGAATGTTCAAAATTGTCAGAATGGTCAAACTAATCAGAATGTTGGAAATGTACGAATTGGTCAAAGTGGCAAGAATGACCAAAAAGGTTAGAATTATAAAATAATGGTCAATAATACAAATGAAATGAATAGTGAAAATATCCCGAATGGATCAAATATTCATATTGATAAGAATGGTCCACTGACCAAATTTGTCAAAATTAGTTGAAGGTGTAAAGGTTCAACGTGATTAGAATACTCAACACTGTCATAATGGTTAAACTAATCAGAATTTTGGAAATGCAAGAATTGGTCAAAGTGGCAAGAATGACCAAAATGGTTAGAATTATAAAACCAGTCGGACTAATTAAAATAACCTGAATGGTCAATAATACAAATGAAAAGAATGGTGAAAATAGTCCGAATGGGTCAAATATTCATATTGATAAGAATGGTCAGCTGACAAAATTTGTCAAAATTACTTGAAGGTGTAAAGGTTTAACGTGGTTAGAATGTTCAAAATAATCAGAATTGTCAAACTGATCAGAAGTTGGAAATGCACGAATTGGTCAAAGTGGCAAGAATGACCAAAATGGTTAGAATTATAAAACCAGTCGGACTAATTAAAATAACCTGAATGGTCAATAATACAAATGAAAAGAATGGTGAAAATAGTCCGAATGGGTCAAATATTCATATTGATAAGAATGGTCAGCTGACAAAATTTGTCAAAATTACTTGAAGGTGTAAAGGTTCAACGTGGTTAGAATGTTCAAAATTGTCAGAATGGTCAAAATAATCAGAATGTTGGAAATGTACGAATTGGTCAAAGTGGCAAGAATGACCAAAATGTTTAGAATTATAAAATAATGGTCAATAATACAAATGAAATGAATAGTGAAAATATCCCGAATGGATCAAATATTCATATTGATAAGAATGGTCCACTGACAAAATTTGTCAAAATTACTTGAAGGTGTAAAGGTTCAACGTGGTTAGAATGCTCAACATTGTCAGAATGGTCAAACTAATCAGAGTTTTGGAAATGCAAGAATTGGTCAAAGTGGCAAGAATGACCAAAATGGTTAGAATTAAAAAACCAGTCGGACTAATTAAAATAACCTGAATGGTCAATAATACAAATGAAAAGAATGGTGAAAATAGTCCGAATGGGTCAAATATTCATATTGATAAGAATGGTCAGCTGACAAAATTTGTCAAAATTACTTGAAGGTGTAAAGGTTTAACGTGGTTAGAATGTTCAAAATAATCAGAATTTTCAAACTGATCAGAATGTTGGAAATGCACGAATTGGTCAAAGTGGCAAGAATGACCAAAATGGTTAGAATTATAAAACCAGTCGGACTAATTAAAATAACCTGAATGGTCAATAATACAAATGAAAAGAATGGTGAAAATAGTCCGAATGGGTCAAATATTCATATTGATAAGAATGGTCAACTGACCAAAGTTGACAAAATTACTTGAAGGTGTAAAGGTTAAACGTGGTTAGAATGTTCAAAATAGTCAGAATGGTCAAACTGATCAGAATGTTGGAAATGCACGAATTGGTCTAATTGGTAAGAATAATTAAAATGTACCGAATGATCAAACCAGTCGATGTAATCAATATAGCCACAATGGATACAAATGAAAAGAATGGTGAAAATAGCCCGAATGGATCAAATATTTATATTAGTAAGAATGGTCAAATGATAAAATATGACAAAATGACTTGAAGGTATTGGAAATGTACAAATTGGTCAAAGTCGCAAGAATGACCAAAATGGTTAGAATCACCAAACTAGTCGGAATAAATAAAATAGTCTGAATGGTCAATAATACATATGAAAAGAATGGTGAAAACAGCACGAAAAGATCAAATATTCATATTGGTAAAAATGATCAACTGATCAAATTTTGTCAAAATGACTTGAAGGTGTAAAGGTTCAACGTGGTTAGAATGTTAAAAAATAATCAGAATTGTCAAACTGATCAGAATGTTGGAAATTCACGAATTGGTCAAAGTGGCAAGAATGACCAAAATGGTTAGAATTATAAAACCAGTCGGAATAATTAAAATAACCTGAATGGTCAATAATACAAATGAAAAGAATGGTAAAAATAGTCCGAATGGGTCAAATATTCATATTGATAAGAATGGTCAACTGATCAAATTTTGTCAAAATGACTTGAAGGTGTAAAGGTTCAACGTGGTTAGAATGTTAAAAATTATCAGAATGGTCGAACTAAACAGAATGTTGGAAATTCACGAATTGGTCAAAGTGGCAAGAATGACCAAAACGGTTAGAATTATAAAACAATGGTCAATAATACAAATGAAAAGAATAGTGAAAATATCCGGAATGGATCAAATATTCATATTGGTAAGAATGGTCAACTAACCAAAGTTGGCAAAATGACTTGAAGGTGTAAAGGTTCAACGTGGTTAGAATGTAAAAAATAGTCAGAATGGTCAAACTAAGCAGAATGTTGGAAATTCACGAATTGGTCAAAGTGACAAGAATGACCAAAATGGTTAGAATTATAAAACCAGTCGGAATAATTAAAATAGCATGAATGGTCAATAATACAAATGAAAGAATGGTGAAAATATCCCGAATGGATCAAATATTCATATTGGTAAGAATGGTCAACTGACCAAATTTGACAAAATTACTTGAAGGTGTAGAGGTTCAACGTGGTTAGAATGCTCAACATTGTCAGAATGGTCAAACTAATCAGAATGTTGGAAATGTACGAATTGGTCAAAGTGGCAAGAATGACCAAAATGGTTAGAATTATAAAATAATGGTCAATAATACAAATGAAATGAATAGTGAAAATATCCCGAATGGATCAAATATTCATATTGGTAAGAATGGTCGAACTGACCAAAGTTGTCAAAATTACTTGAAGGTGTAAAGGTTAAACGTGGTTAGAATGTTCAAAATTTTCAGTATTGTCAAACTGATCAGAATGTTGGAAATGCACGAATTGGTCAAAGAGGCAAGAATGACCAAAATGGTTAGAATTATAAAACCAGTCGGAATAATTAAAATAACCTGAATGGTCAATAATACAAATGAAAAGAATGGTGAAAATAGTCCGAATGGGTCAAATATTAATATTGATAAGAATGGTCCACTGACCAAATTTGTCAAAATTAGTTGAAGGTGTAAAGGTTCAACGTGATTAGAATACTCAACACTGTCATAATGGTTAAACTAATCAGAATTTTGGAAATGCACGAATTGGTCAAAGTGGCATGAATGACCAAAATGGTTAGAATTATAAAACCAGTCGGAATAATTAAAATAACCTGAATGGTCAATAATACAAATGAAAAGAATGGTGAAAATAGTCCGAATGGGTCAAATATTAATATTGATAAGAATGGTCCACTGACCAAATTTGTCAAAATTAGTTGAAGGTGTAAAGGTTCAACGTGATTAGAATGCTCAACATTGTCAGAATGGTCAAACTAATCAGAGTGTTGGAAATGCAAGAATTGGTCAAAGTGGCAAGAATGACCAAAATGGTTAGAATTATAAAACCAGTCGGACTAATTAAAATAACCTGAATGGTCAATAATACAAATGAAAAGAATGGTGAAAATAGTCCGAATGGGTCAAATATTCATATTGATAAGAATGGTCAACTTATCAAATTTTTTCAAAATGACTGGAAGGTGTAAAGGTTCAAAGTGGTCAAACTGATCAGAATGATGGAAATGCACGAATTGGTCAAAGAGGCAAGAATGACCAAAATGGTTAGAATTATAAAACCAGTCGGAATAATTAAAATAACCTGAATGGTCAATAATACAAATGAAAAGAATGGTGAAAATAGTCCGAATGGGTCAAATATTCATATTGATAAGAATGGTCCACTGACCAAATTTGTCAAAATTAGTTGAAGGTGTAAAGGTTCAACGTGATTAGAATACTCAACACTGTCATAATGGTTAAACTAATCAGAATTTTGGAAATGCACGAATTGGTCAAAGTGGCATGAATGACCAAAATGGTTAGAATTATAAAACCAGTCGGACTAATTAAAATAACCTGAATGGTCAATAATACAAATGAAAAGAATGGTAAAAATAACCCGAATGCATCAAATATTATTATTGGTAAAAATTGCCAACTGACCAAAGTTGTCCAAATATCTTGAAGGTGTAAAGGTTCAACGTGCTTAGAATGTTCAAAACTGTCACAATGGTCAAACTAATCAGAATGTTGGAAATGCACGAATTGGTCAAAGTGGCAAGAATGACCAAAATGGTTAGAATTATAAAACCTGTCGGAATAATTAAAATAAGCTGAATGGTCAATAATACAAATGAAAAGAATGGTGAAAATAGTCCGAATGGGTCAAATATTCATATTGATAAGAATGGTCAGCTGACAAAATTTGTCAAAATTACTTGAAGGTGTAAAGGTTCAACGTGGTTAGAATGCTCAACATTGTCAGAATGGTCAAACTAATCAGAGTGTTGGAAATGCAAGAATTGGTCAAAGTGGCAAGAATGACCAAAATGGTTAGAATTATAAAACCAGTCGGACTAATTAAAATAACCTGAATGGTCAATAATACAAATGAAAAGAATGGTGAAAATAGTCCGAATGGGTCAAATATTCATATTGATAAGAATGGTCAGCTGACAAAATTTGTCAAAATTACTTGAAGGTGTAAAGGTTAAACGTGGTTAGAATGTAAAAAATAGTCAGAATGGTCAAACTAATCAGAATGTTGGAAATTCACGAATTGGTCAAAGTTGCAAGAATGACCAAAATGGTTAGAATTATAAAACCAGTCGGAATAATTAAAATAAGCTGAATGGTCAATAATACAAATGAAAAGAATGGTGAAAATAGTCCGAATGGGTCAAATATTCATATTGATAAGAATGGTCAGCTGACAAAATTTGTCAAAATTACTTGAAGGTGTAAAGGTTCAACGTGGTTAGAATGCTCAACATTGTCTGAATGGTCAAACTAATCAGAGTGTTGGAAATGCAAGAATTGGTCAAAGTGGCAAGAATGACCAAAATGGTTAGAATTATAAAACCAGTCGGACTAATTAAAATAACCTGAATGGTCAATAATACAAATGAAAAGAATGGTGAAAATAGTCCGAATGGGTCAAATATTCATATTGATAAGAATGGTCAGCTGACAAAATTTGTCAAAATTACTTGAAGGTGTAAAGGTTTAACGTGGTTAGAATGTTCAAAATAATCAGAATTGTCAAACTGATCAGAATGTTGGAAATGCACGAATTGGTCAAAGTGGCAAGAATGACCAAAATGGTTAGAATTATAAAACCAGTCGGACTAATTAAAATAACCTGAATGGTCAATAATACAAATGAAAAGAATGGTGAAAATAGTCCGAATGGGTCAAATATTCATATTGATAAGAATGGTCAGCTGACAAAATTTGTCAAAATTACTTGAAGGTTTAACGTGGTTAGAATGTTCAAAATAATCAGAATTGTCAAACTGATCAGAATGTTGGAAATGCACGAATTGGTCAAAGTGGCAAGAATGACCAAAATGGTTAGAATTATAAAACCAGTCGGACTAATTAAAATAACCTGAATGGTCAATAATACAAATGAAAAGAATGGTGAAAATAGTCCGAATGGGTCAAATATTCATATTGATAAGAATGGTCAGCTGACAAAATTTGTCAAAATTACTTGAAGGTGTAAAGGTTCAACGTGGTTAGAATGTTCAAAATTGTCAGAATGGTCAAACTAATCAGAATGTTGGAAATGTACGAATTGGTCAAAGTGGCAAGAAAGACCAAAATGGTTAGAATTATAAAACAATGGTCAATAATACAAATGAAATGAATAGTGAAAATATCCCGAATGGATCAAATATTCATATTGGTAAGAATGGTCAACTGACCAAAGTTGACAAAATTACTTGAAGGTGTAAAGGTTAAACGTGGTTAGAATGTTCAAAATAGTCAGAATGGTCAAACTGATCAGAATGTTGGAAATGCACGAATTGGTCTAATTGGTAAGAATAACCAAAATGTACCGAATGATCAAACCAGTCGAAGTAATCAATATAGCCACAATGGATACAAATGAAAAAAATGGTGAAAATAGCCCGAATGGATCAAATATTTATATTAGTAAGAATGGTCAAATGATAAAATATGACAAAATGACTTGAAGGTATTGGAAATGTACAAATTGGTCAAAGTCGCAAGAATGACCAAAATGGTTAGAATCACCAAACTAGTCGGAATAAATAAAATAGTCTGAATGGTCAATAATACATATGAAAAGAATGGTGAAAACAGCACGAAAAGATCAAATATTCATATTGGTAAAAATGATCAACTGATCAAATTTTGTCAAAATGACTTGAAGGTGTAAAGGTTCAACGTGGTTAGAATGTTAAAAAATAATCAGAATTGTCAAACTGATCAGAATGTTGGAAATTCACGAATTGGTCAAAGTGGCAAGAATGACCAAAACGGTTAGAATTATAAAGCAATGGTCAATAATACAAATGAAAAGAATAGTGAAAATATCCGGAATGGATCAAATATTCATATTGGTAAGAATGGTCAACTGACCAAAGTTGGCAAAATGACTTGAAGGTGTAAAGGTTCAACGTGGTTAGAATGTAAAAAATAGTCAGAATGGTCAAACTAAGCAGAATGTTGGAAATTCACGAATTGGTCAAAGTGACAAGAATGACCAAAATGGTTAGAATTATAAAACCAGTCGGAATAATTAAAATAGCATGAATGGTCAATAATACAAATGAAAGAATGGTGAAAATATCCCGAATGGATGAAATATTCATATTGGTAAGAATGGTCAACTGACCAAATTTGACAAAATTACTTGAAGGTGTAGAGGTTCAACGTGGTTAGAATGCTCAACATTGTCAGAATGGTCAAACTAATCAGAATGTTGGAAATGTACGAATTGGTCAAAGTGGCAAGAATGACCAAAATGGTTAGAATTATAAAACAATGGTCAATAATACAAATGAAATGAATAGTGAAAATATCCCGAATGGATCAAATATTCGTATTGGTAAGAATGGTCGAACTGACCAAAGTTGTCAAAATTACTTGAAGGTGTAAAGGTTAAACGTGGTTAGAATGTTCAAAATTTTCAGTATTGTCAAACTGATCAGAATGTTGGAAATGCACGAATTGGTCAAAGAGGCAAGAATGACCAAAATGGTTAGAATTATAAAACCAGTCGGAATAATTAAAATAACCTGAATGGTCAATAATACAAATGAAAAGAATGGTGAAAATAGTCCGAATGGGTCAAATATTCATATTGATAAGAATGGTCCACTGACCAAATTTGTCAAAATTAGTTGAAGGTGTAAAGGTTCAACGTGATTAGAATACTCAACACTGTCATAATGGTTAAACTAATCAGAATTTTGGAAATGCACGAATTGGTCAAAGTGGCATGAATGACCATAATGGTTAGAATTATAAAACCAGTCGGAATAATTAAAATAACCTGAATGGTCAATAATACAAATGAAAAGAATGGTGAAAATAGTCCGAATGGGTCAAATATTCATATTGATAAAAATGGTCCACTGACCAAATATGTCAAAATTAGTTGAAGGTGTAAAGGTTCAACGTGATTAGAATACTCAACACTGTCATAATGGTTAAACTAATCAGAATGTTGGAAATTCACGAATTGGTCAAAGTGGCAAGAATGACCAAAAATGGTTAGAATTATAAAACAAGTCGGAATAATTAAAATAACTGAATGGTCAATAATACAAATGAAAAGAATGGTGAAAATAGTCCGAATGGGTCAAATATTCATATTGATAAGAATGTTCCACTGACCAAATTTGTCAAAATTAGTTGAAGGTGTAAAGGTTCATCGTGCTTAGAATGTACAAAATAGTCAGAATGGTCGAACTAAACAGAATGTTGGAAATTCACGAATTGGTCAAAGTGGCAAGAATGACCAAAATGGTTAGAATTATAAAACCAGTCGGAATAATTAAAATAACCTGAATGGTCAATAATACAAATGAAAAGAATGGTGAAAATAGTCCGAATGGGTCAAATATTCATATTGATAAGAATGGTCCACTGACCAAATTTGTCAAAATTAGTTGAAGGTGTAAAGGTTCAACGTGATTAGAATACTCAACACTGTCATAATGGTTAAACTAATCAGAATTTTGGAAATGCACGAATTGGTCAAAGTGGCATGAATGACCAAAATGGTTAGAATTATAAAACCAGTCGGAATAATTAAAATAACCTGAATGGTCAATAATACAAATGAAAAGAATGGTAAAAATAACCCGAATGCATCAAATATTATTATTGGTAAAAATTGCCAACTGACCAAAGTTGTCAAAATATCTTGAAGGTGTAAAGGTTCAACGTGGTTAGAATGTTCAAAATTGTCACAATGGTCAAACTAATCAGAATGTTGGAAATGCACGAATTGGTCAAAGTGGCAAGAATGACCAAAATGGTTAGAATTATAAAACCAGTCGGAATAATTAAAATAACCTGAATGGTCAATAATACAAATGAAAAGAATGGTAAAAATAGTCCGAATGGGTCAAATATTCATATTGATAAGAATGGTCAACTTATCAAATTTTTTCAAAATGACTGGAAGGTGTAAAGGTTCAAAGTGGTTAGAATGTTCAAAATATTCAGAATTGTCAAACTGATCAGAATGATGGAAATGCACGAATTGGTCAAAGAGGCAAGAATGACCAAAATGGTTAGAATTATAAAACCAGTCGGAATAATTAAAATAACCTGAATGGTCAATAATACAAATGAAAAGAATGGTGAAAATAGTCCGAATGGGTCAAATATTCATATTGATAAGAATGGTCCACTGACCAAATTTGTCAAAATTAGTTGAAGGTGTAAAGGTTCAACGTGATTAGAATACTCAACACTGTCATAATGGTTAAACTAATCAGAATTTTGGAAATGCACGAATTGGTCAAAGTGGCATGAATGACCAAAATGGTTAGAATTATAAAACCAGTCGGAATAATTAAAATAACCTGAATGGTCAATAATACAAATGAAAAGAATGGTAAAAATAACCCGAATGCATCAAATATTATTATTGGTAAAAATTGCCAACTGACCAAAGTTGACAAAATTACTTGAAGGTGTAAAGGTTAAACGTGATTAGAATACCCGATACTGTCATAATGGTTAAACTAATCAGAACTTTGGAAATGCACGAATTGGTCAAAGTGGCAAGAATGACCAAAATGGTTAGAATTATAAAACCAGTCGGAATAATTAAAATAACCTGAATGGTCAATAATACAAATGAAAAGAATGGTAAAAATAGTCCGAATGGGTCAAATATTCATATTGATAAGAATGGTCAACTTATCAAATTTTTTCAAAATGACTGGAAGGTGTAAAGGTTCAAAGTGGTTAGAATGTTCAAAATATTCAGAATGGTCAAACTGATCAGAATGTTGGAAATGCACGAATTGGTCTAATTGGTAAGAATAACCAAAATGTACCGAATGATCAAACCAGTCGATGTAATCAATATAGCCACAATGGATACAAATGAAAAGAATGGTGAAAATAGCCCGAATGGATCAAATATTTATATTAGTAAGAATGGTCAAATGATAAAATATGACAAAATGACTTGAAGGTATTGGAAATGTACAAATTGTTCAAAGTCGCAAGAATGACCAAAATGGTTAGAATCACCAAACTAGTCGGAATAAATAAAATAGTCTGAATGGTCAATAATACATATGAAAAGAATGGTGAAAACAGCACGAAAAGATCAAATATTCATATTGGTAAAAATGATCAACTGATCAAATTTTGTCAAAATGACTTGAAGGTGTAAAGGTTCAACGTGGTTAGAATGTTAAAAATAATCAGACTTTTCAAACTGATCAGAATGTTGGAAATTCACGAATTGGTCAAAGTGGCAAGAATGACCAAAATGGTTAGAATTATAAAACCAGTCGGAATAATTAAAATAACCTGAATGGTCAATAATACAAATGAAAAGAATGGTAAAAATAGTCCGAATGGGTCAAATATTCATATTGATAAGAATGGTCAACTTATCAAATTTTTTCAAAATGACTGGAAGGTGTAAAGGTTCAAAGTGGTTAGAATGTTCAAAATATTCAGAATTGTCAAACTGATCAGAATGATGGAAATGCACGAATTGGTCAAAGAGGCAAGAATGACCAAAATGGTTAGAATTATAAAACCAGTCGGAATAATTAAAATAACCTGAATGGTCAATAATACAAATGAAAAGAATGGTGAAAATAGTCCGAATGGGTCAAATATTCATATTGATAAGAATGGTCCACTGACCAAATTTGTCAAAATTAGTTGAAGGTGTAAAGGTTCAACGTGATTAGAATACTCAACACTGTCATAATGGTTAAACTAATCAGAATTTTGGAAATGCACGAATTGGTCAAAGTGGCATGAATGACCAAAATGGTTAGAATTATAAAACCAGTCGGAATAATTAAAATAACCTGAATGGTCAATAATACAAATGAAAAGAATGGTAAAAATAACCCGAATGCATCAAATATTATTATTGGTAAAAATTGCCAACTGACCAAAGTTGACAAAATTACTTGAAGGTGTAAAGGTTAAACGTGATTAGAATACCCGATACTGTCATAATGGTTAAACTAATCAGAACTTTGGAAATGCACGAATTGGTCAAAGTGGCAAGAATGACCAAAATGGTTAGAATTATAAAACCAGTCGGAATAATTAAAATAACCTGAATGGTCAATAATACAAATGAAAAGAATGGTAAAAATAGTCCGAATGGGTCAAATATTCATATTGATAAGAATGGTCAACTTATCAAATTTTTTCAAAATGACTGGAAGGTGTAAAGGTTCAAAGTGGTTAGAATGTTCAAAATATTCAGAATGGTCAAACTGATCAGAATGTTGGAAATGCACGAATTGGTCTAATTGGTAAGAATAACCAAAATGTACCGAATGATCAAACCAGTCGATGTAATCAATATAGCCACAATGGATACAAATGAAAAGAATGGTGAAAATAGCCCGAATGGATCAAATATTTATATTAGTAAGAATGGTCAAATGATAAAATATGACAAAATGACTTGAAGGTATTGGAAATGTACAAATTGGTCAAAGTCGCAAGAATGACCAAAATGGTTAGAATCACCAAACTAGTCGGAATAAATAAAATAGTCTGAATGGTCAATAATACATATGAAAAGAATGGTGAAAACAGCACGAAAAGATCAAATATTCATATTGGTAAAAATGATCAACTGATCAAATTTTGTCAAAATGACTTGAAGGTGTAAAGGTTCAACGTGGTTAGAATGTTAAAAATGATCAGAATGGTCGAACTAAACAGAATGTTGGAAATTCACGAATTGGTCAAAGTGACAAGAATGACCAAAATGGTTAGAATTATAAAACAATGGTCAATAATACAAATGAAATGAATAGTGAAAATATCCCGAATGGATCAAATATTCATATTGGTAAGAATGGTCAACTGATCAAATTTTGTCAAAATGACTTGAAGGTGTAAAGGTTCAACGTGGTTAGAATGTTAAAAATTATCAGAATGGTCGAACTAAACAGAATGTTGGAAATGTACGAATTGGTCAAAGTGGCAAGAATGACCAAAATGGTTAGAATTATAAAACAATGGTCAATAATACAAATGAAATGAATAGTGAAAATATCCCGAATGGATCAAATATTCATATTGGTAAGAATGATCAACTGATCAAATTTTGTCAAAATGACTTGAAGGTGTAAAGGTTCAACGTGGTTAGAATGTTAAAAAATAATCAGAATTGTCAAACTGATCAGAATGTTGGAAATTCACGAATTGGTCAAAGTGGCAAGAATGACCAAAATGGTTAGAATTATAAAACAATGGTCAATAATACAAATGAAATGAATAGTGAAAATATCCCGAATGGATCAAATATTCATATTGGTAAGAATGGTCAACTGATCAAATTTTGTCAAAATGACTTGAAGGTGTAAAGGTTCAACGTGGTTAGAATGTTAAAAATAGTCAGAATGGTCAAACTGATCAGAATGTTGGAAATGCACGAATTGGTCAAAGTGGCAAGAATGACCAAAATGGTTAGAATTATAAAACAATGGTCAATAATACAAATGAAATGAATAGTGAAAATATCCCGAATGGATCAAATATTCATATTGGTAAGAATGGTCAACTGACCAAAGTTGACAAAATTACTTGAAGGTGTAAAGGTTAAACGTGGTTAGAATGTTCAAAATTATCAGAATGGTAGAACTAAACAGAATGTTGGAAATGTACGAATTGGTCAAAGTGGCAAGAATGACCAAAATGGTTAGAATTATAAAACAATGGTCAATAATACAAATGAAATGAATAGTGAAAATATCCCGAATGGATCAAATATTCATATTGGTAAGAATGGTCAACTGACCAAAGTTGACAAAATTACTTGAAGGTGTAAAGGTTAAACGTGGTTAGAATGTTCAAAATAGTCAGAATGGTCAAACTGATCAGAATGTTGGAAATGCACGAATTGGTCTAATTGGTAAGAATAACCAAAATGTACCGAATGATCAAACCAGTCGATGTAATCAATATAGCCACAATGGATACAAATGAAAAGAATGGTGAAAATAGCCCGAATGGATCAAATATTTATATTAGTAAGAATGGTCAAATGATAAAATATGACAAAATGACTTGAAGGTATTGGAAATGTACAAATTGGTCAAAGTCGCAAGAATGACCAAAATGGTTAGAATCACCAAACTAGTCGGAATAAATAAAATAGTCTGAATGGTCAATAATACATATGAAAAGAATGGTGAAAACAGCACGAAAAGATCAAATATTCATATTGGTAAAAATGATCAACTGATCAAATTTTGTCAAAATGACTTGAAGGTGTAAAGGTTCAACGTGGTTAGAATGTTAAAAAATAATCAGAATTGTCAAACTGATCAGAATGTTGGAAATTCACGAATTGGTCAAAGTGGCAAGAATGACCAAAATGGTTAGAATTATAAAACCAGTCGGAATAATTAAAATAACCTGAATGGTCAATAATACAAATGAAAAGAATGGTAAAAATAGTCCGAATGGGTCAAATATTCATATTGATAAGAATGGTCAACTGATCAAATTTTGTCAAAATGACTTGAAGGTGTAAAGGTTCAACGTGGTTAGAATGTTAAAAATTATCAGAATGGTCGAACTAAACAGAATGTTGGAAATGTACGAATTGGTCAAAGTGGCAAGAATGACCAAAATGGTTAGAATTATAAAACAATGGTCAATAATACAAATGAAATGAATAGTGAAAATATCCCGAATGGATCAAATATTCATATTGGTAAGAATGGTCAACTGACCAAAGTTGGCAAAATTACTTGAAGGTGTAAAGGTTCAACGTGGTTAGAATGTAAAAAATAGTCAGAATGGTCAAACTAAGCAGAATGTTGGAAATTCACGAATTGGTCAAAGTGACAAGAATGACCAAAATGGTTAGAATTATAAAACCAGTCGGAATAATTAAAATAGCATGAATGGTCAATAATACAAATGAAAGAATGGTGAAAATATCCCGAATGGATGAAATATTCATATTGGTAAGAATGGTCTACTGATCAAATTTTTTCAAAATGACTTGAAGGTGTAAAGGTTCAACGTGGTTAGAATGTTAAAAATTATCAGAATGGTCGAACTAAACAGAATGTTGGAAATGTACGAATTGGTCAAAGTGGCAAGAATGACCAAAATGGTTAGAATTATAAAACAATGGTCAATAATACAAATGAAATGAATAGTGAAAATATCCCGAATGGATCAAATATTCATATTGGTAAGAATGGTCAACTGACCAAAGTTGACAAAATTACTTGAAGGTGTAAAGGTTAAACGTGGTTAGAATGTTCAAAATAGTCAGAATGGTCAAACTGATCAGAATGTTGGAAATGCACGAATTGGTCTAATTGGTAAGAATAACCAAAATGTACCGAATGATCAAACCAGTCGATGTAATCAATATAGCCACAATGGATACAAATGAAAAGAATGGTGAAAATAGCCCGAATGGATCAAATATTTATATTAGTAAGAATGGTCAAATGATAAAATATGACAAAATGACTTGAAGGTATTGGAAATGTACAAATTGGTCAAAGTCGCAAGAATGACCAAAATGGTTAGAATCACCAAACTAGTCGGAATAAATAAAATAGTCTGAATGGTCAATAATACATATGAAAAGAATGGTGAAAACAGCACGAAAAGATCAAATATTCATATTGGTAAAAATGATCAACTGATCAAATTTTGTCAAAATGACTTGAAGGTGTAAAGGTTCAACGTGGTTAGAATGTTAAAAAATAATCAGAATTGTCAAACTGATCAGAATGTTGGAAATTCACGAATTGGTCAAAGTGGCAAGAATGACCAAAATGGTTAGAATTATAAAACCAGTCGGAATAATTAAAATAACCTGAATGGTCAATAATACAAATGAAAAGAATGGTAAAAATAGTCCGAATGGGTCAAATATTCATATTGATAAGAATGGTCAACTGATCAAATTTTGTCAAACTGACTTGAAGGTGTAAAGGTTCAACGTGGTTAGAATGTTAAAAATTATCAGAATGGTCGAACTAAACAGAATGTTGGAAATGTACGAATTGGTCAAAGTGGCAAGAATGACCAAAATGGTTAGAATTATAAAACAATGGTCAATAATACAAATGAAATGAATAGTGAAAATATCCCGAATGGATCAAATATTCATATTGGTAAGAATGGTCAACTGACCAAAGTTGGCAAAATTACTTGAAGGTGTAAAGGTTCAACGTGGTTAGAATGTAAAAAATAGTCAGAATGGTCAAACTAAGCAGAATGTTGGAAATTCACGAATTGGTCAAAGTGACAAGAATGACCAAAATGGTTAGAATTATAAAACCAGTCGGAATAATTAAAATAGCATGAATGGTCAATAATACAAATGAAAGAATGGTGAAAATATCCCGAATGGATGAAATATTCATATTGGTAAGAATGGTCTACTGATCAAATTTTTTCAAAATGACTTGAAGGTGTAAAGGTTCAACGTGGTTAGAATGTTAAAAATTATCAGAATGGTCGAACTAAACAGAATGTTGGAAATGTACGAATTGGTCAAAGTGGCAAGAATGACCAAAATGGTTAGAATTATAAAACAATGGTCAATAATACAAATGAAATGAATAGTGAAAATATCCCGAATGGATCAAATATTCATATTGGTAAGAATGGTCAACTGACCAAAGTTGACAAAATTACTTGAAGGTGTAAAGGTTAAACGTGGTTAGAATGTTCAAAATAGTCAGAATGGTCAAGCTGATCAGAATGTTGGAAATGCACGAATTGGTCTAATTGGTAAGAATAACCAAAATGTACCGAATGATCAAACCAGTCGATGTAATCAATATAGCCACAATGGATACAAATGAAAAGAATGGTGAAAATAGCCCGAATGGATCAAATATTTATATTAGTAAGAATGGTCAAATGATAAAATATGACAAAATGACTTGAAGGTATTGGAAATGTACAAATTGGTCAAAGTCGCAAGAATGACCAAAATGGTTAGAATCACCAAACTAGTCGGAATAAATAAAATAGTCTGAATGGTCAATAATACATATGAAAAGAATGGTGAAAACAGCACGAAAAGATCAAATATTCATATTGGTAAAAATGATCAACTGATCAAATTTTGTCAAAATGACTTGAAGGTGTAAAGGTTCAACGTGGTTAGAATGTTAAAAAATAATCAGAATTGTCAAACTGATCAGAATGTTGGAAATTCACGAATTGGTCAAAGTGGCAAGAATGACCAAAATGGTTAGAATTATAAAACCAGTCGGAATAATTAAAATAACCTGAATGGTCAATAATACAAATGAAAAGAATGGTAAAAATAGTCCGAATGGGTCAAATATTCATATTGATAAGAATGGTCAACTGATCAAATTTTGTCAAAATGACTTGAAGGTGTAAAGGTTCAACGTGGTTAGAATGTTAAAAATTATCAGAATGGTCGAACTAAACAGAATGTTGGAAATTCACGAATTGGTCAAAGTGGCAAGAATGACCAAAACGGTTAGAATTATAAAACAATGGTCAATAATACAAATGAAAAGAATAGTGAAAATATCCGGAATGGATAAAATATTCATATTGGTAAGAATGGTCAACTGACCAAAGTTGGCAAAATGACTTGAAGGTGTAAAGGTTCAACGTGGTTAGAATGTAAAAAATAGTCAGAATGGTCAAACTAAGCAGAATGTTGGAAATTCACGAATTGGTCAAAGTGACAAGAATGACCAAAATGGTTAGAATTATAAAACCAGTCGGAATAATTAAAATAGCATGAATGGTCAATAATACAAATGAAAGAATGGTGAAAATATCCCGAATGGATGAAATATTCATATTGATAAAAATGGTCCACTGACCAAATATGTCAAAATTAGTTGAAGGTGTAAAGGTTCAACGTGATTAGAATACTCAACACTGTCATAATGGTTAAACTAATCAGAATGTTGGAAATTCACGAATTGGTCAAAGTGGCAAGAATGACCAAAAATGGTTAGAATTATAAAACAAGTCGGAATAATTAAAATAACTGAATGGTCAATAATACAAATGAAAAGAATGGTGAAAATAGTCCGAATGGGTCAAATATTCATATTGATAAGAATGGTCCACTGACCAAATTTGTCAAAATTAGTTGAAGGTGTAAAGGTTCAACGTGATTAGAATACTCAACACTGTCATAATGGTTAAACTAATCAGAATTTTGGAAATGCACGAATTGGTCAAAGTGGCATGAATGACCAAAATGGTTAGAATTATAAAACCAGTCGGAATAATTAAAATAACCTGAATGGTCAATAATACAAATGAAAAGAATAGTAAAAATAACCCGAATGCATCAAATATTATTATTGGTAAAAATTGCCAACTGACCAAATTTGTCAAAATTAGTTGAAGGTGTAAAGGTTCATCGTGCTTAGAATGTACAAAATAGTCAGAATGGTCGAACTAAACAGAATGTTGGAAATTCACGAATTGGTCAAAGTGGCAAGAATGACCAAAATGGTTAGAATTATAAAACCAGTCGGAATAATTAAAATAACCTGAATGGTCAATAATACAAATGAAAAGAATGGTGAAAATAGTCCGAATGGGTCAAATATTCATATTGATAAGAATGGTCAGCTGACAAAATTTGTCAAAATTACTTGAAGGTGTAAAGGTTCAACGTGATTAGAATACTCAACACTGTCATAATGGTTAAACTAATCAGAATTTTGGAAATGCACGAATTGGTCAAAGTGGCATGAATGACCAAAATGGTTAGAATATAAAACCAGTCGGAATAATTAAAATAACCTGAATGGTCAATAATACAAATGAAAAGAATGGTAAAAATAACCCGAATGCATCAAATATTATTATTGGTAAAAATTGCCAACTGACCAAAGTTGTCAAAATATCTTGAAGGTGTAAAGGTTCAACGTGGTTAGAATGTTCAAAATTGTCACAATGGTCAAACTAATCAGAATGTTGGAAATGCACGAATTGGTCAAAGTGGCAAGAATGACCAAAATGGTTAGAATTATAAAACCAGTCGGAATAATTAAAATAACCTGAATGGTCAATAATACAAATGAAAAGAATGGTAAAAATAGTCCGAATGGGTCAAATATTCATATTGATAAGAATGGTCAACTTATCAAATTTTTTCAAAATGACTGGAAGGTGTAAAGGTTCAAAGTGGTTAGAATGTTCAAAATATTCAGAATTGTCAAACTGATCAGAATGATGGAAATGCACGAATTGGTCAAAGAGGCAAGAATGACCAAAATGGTTAGAATTATAAAACCAGTCGGAATAATTAAAATAACCTGAATGGTCAATAATACAAATGAAAAGAATGGTGAAAATAGTCCGAATGGGTCAAATATTCATATTGATAAGAATGGTCCACTGACCAAATTTGTCAAAATTAGTTGAAGGTGTAAAGGTTCAACGTGATTAGAATACTCAACACTGTCATAATGGTTAAACTCATCAGAATTTTGGAAATGCACGAATTGGTCAAAGTGGCATGAATGACCAAAATGGTTAGAATTATAAAACCAGTCGGAATAATTAAAATAACCTGAATGGTCAATAATACAAATGAAAAGAATGGTAAAAATAACCCGAATGCATCAAATATTATTATTGGTAAAAATTGCCAACTGACCAAAGTTGTCCAAATATCTTGAAGGTGTAAAGGTTCAACGTGCTTAGAATGTTCAAAACTGTCACAATGGTCAAACTAATCAGAATGTTGGAAATGCACGAATTGGTCAAAGTGGCAAGAATGACCAAAATGGTTAGAATTATAAAACCTGTCGGAATAATTAAAATAACCTGAATGGTCAATAATACAAATGAAAAGAATGGTAAAAATAACCCGAATGCATCAAATATTATTATTGGTAAAAATTGCCAACTGACCAAAGTTGTCAAAATATCTTGAAGGTGTAAAGGTTCAACGTGATTAGAATACCCGACACTGTCATAATGGTTAAACTAATCAGAATTTTGGAAATGCACGAATTGGTCAAAGTGGCAATAATGACCAAAATGGTTCGAATTATAAAACCAGTCGGAATAATTAAAATAACCTGAATGGTCAATAATACAAATGAAAAGAATGGTGAAAATAGTCCGAATGGGTCAAATATTCATATTGATAATAATAGTCCACTGTCAAAATTACTTGAAGGTGTAAAGGTTCAACGTGATTAGAATACTCAACACTGTCATAATGGTTAAACTAATCAGAATTTTGGAAATGCACGAATTGGTCAAAGTGGCATGAATGACCAAAATGGTTAGAATTATAAAACCAGTCGGAATAATTAAAATAACCTGAATGGTCAATAATACAAATGAAAAGAATGGTAAAAATAACCCGAATGCATCAAATATTATTATTGGTAAAAATTGCCAACTGACCAAAGTTGTCAAAATATCTTGAAGGTGTAAAGGTTCAACGTGATTAGAATACCCGATACTGTCATAATGGTTAAACTAATCAGAACTTTGGAAATGCACGAATTGGTCAAAGTGGCAAGAATGACCAAAATGGTTAGAATTATAAAACCAGTCGGAATAATTAAAATAACCTGAATGGTCAATAATACAAATGAAAAGAATGGTAAAAATAACCCGAATGCATCAAATATTATTATTGGTAAAAATTGCCAACTGACCAAAGTGGTCAAAATATCTTGAAGGTGTAGAGGTTCAACGTGGTTAGAATGCTCAACATTGTCAGAATGGTCAAACTAATCAGAATGTTGGAAATGTACGAATTGGTCAAAGTGGCAAGAATGACCAAAATGGTTAGAATTATAAAACAATGGTCAATAATACAAATGAAATGAATAGTAAAAATATCCCTAATGGATCAAATATTCATATTGGTAAGAATGGTCGAACTGACCAAAGTTGTCAAAATTACTTGAAGGTGTAAAGGTTAAACGTGGTTAGAATGTTCAAAATTTTCAGTATTGTCAAACTGATCAGAATGTTGGAAATGCACGAATTGGTCAAAGAGGCAAGAATGACCAAAATGGTTAGAATTATAAAACCAGTCGGAATAATTAAAATAACCTGAATGGTCAATAATACAAATGAAAAGAATGGTGAAAATAGTCCGAATGGGTCAAATATTCATATTGATAAGAATGGTCCACTGACCAAATTTGTCAAAATTAGTTGAAGGTGTAAAGGTTCAACGTGATTAGAATACTCAACACTGTCATAATGGTTAAACTAATCAGAATTTTGGAAATGCACGAATTGGTCAAAGTGGCATGAATGACCAAAATGGTTAGAATTATAAAACCAGTCGGAATAATTAAAATAACCTGAATGGTCAATAATACAAATGAAAAGAATGGTGAAAATAGTCCGAATGGGTCAAATATTCATATTGATAAAAATGGTCCACTGACCAAATATGTCAAAATTAGTTGAAGGTGTAAAGGTTCAACGTGATTAGAATACTCAACACTGTCATAATGGTTAAACTAATCAGAATGTTGGAAATTCACGAATTGGTCAAAGTGGCAAGAATGACCAAAAATGGTTAGAATTATAAAACAAGTCGGAATAATTAAAATAACTGAATGGTCAATAATACAAATGAAAAGAATGGTGAAAATAGTCCGAATGGGTCAAATATTCATATTGATAAGAATGTTCCACTGACCAAATTTGTCAAAATTAGTTGAAGGTGTAAAGGTTCATCGTGCTTAGAATGTACAAAATAGTCAGAATGGTCGAACTAAACAGAATGTTGGAAATTCACGAATTGGTCAAAGTGGCAAGAATGACCAAAATGGTTAGAATTATAAAACCAGTCGGAATAATTAAAATAACATGAATGGTCTATAATACACATGAAAAGAATGGTGAAAATAGTCCGAATGGGTCAAATATTCATATTGATAAGAATGGTCCACTGACCAAATTTGTCAAAATTAGTTGAAGGTGTAAAGGTTCAACGTGATTAGAATACTCAACACTGTCATAATGGTTAAACTAATCAGAATTTTGGAAATGCACGAATTGGTCAAAGTGGCATGAATGACCAAAATGGTTAGAATTATAAAACCAGTCGGAATAATTAAAATAACCTGAATGGTCAATAATACAAATGAAAAGAATGGTAAAAATAACCCGAATGCATCAAATATTATTATTGGTAAAAATTGCCAACTGACCAAAGTTGTCAAAATATCTTGAAGGTGTAAAGGTTCAACGTGATTAGAATACCCGACACTGTCATAATGGTTAAACTAATCAGAATTTTGGAAATGCACGAATTGGTCAAAGTGGCAATAATGACCAAAATGGTTCGAATTATAAAACCAGTCGGAATAATTAAAATAACCTGAATGGTCAATAATACAAATGAAAAGAATGGTGAAAATAGTCCGAATGGGTCAAATATTCATATTGATAATAATAGTCCACTGACCAAATATGTCAAAATTACTTGAAGGTGTAAAGGTTCAACGTGATTAGAATACTCAACACTGTCATAATGGTTAAAGTAATCAGAATTTTGGAAATGCACGAATTGGTCAAAGTGGCATGAATGACCAAAATGGTTAGAATTATAAAACCAGTCGGAAAATTAAAATAACCTGAATGGTCAATAATACAAATGAAAAGAATGGTAAAAATAACCCGAATGCATCAAATATTATTATTGGTAAAAATTGCCAACTGACCAAAGTTGTCAAAATATCTTGAAGGTGTAAAGGTTCAACGTGATTAGAATACCCGATACTGTCATAATGGTTAAACTAATCAGAACTTTGGAAATGCACGAATTGGTCAAAGTGGAAAGAATGACCAAAATGGTTAGAATTATAAAACCAGTCGGAATAATTAAAATAACCTGAATGGTCAATAATACAAATGAAAAGAATGGTAAAAATAACCCGAATGCATCAAATATTATTATTGGTAAAAATTGCCAACTGACCAAAGTGGTCAAAATATCTTGAAGGTGTAGAGGTTCAACGTGGTTAGAATGCTCAACATTGTCAGAATGGTCAAACTAATCAGAATGTTGGAAATGTACGAATTGGTCAAAGTGGCAAGAATGACCAAAATGGTTAGAATTATAAAACAATGGTCAATAATACAAATGAAATGAATAGTGAAAATATCCCTAATGGATCAAATATTCATATTGGTAAGAATGGTCGAACTGACCAAAGTTGTCAAAATTACTTGAAGGTGTAAAGGTTAAACGTGGTTAGAATGTTCAAAATTTTCAGTATTGTCAAACTGATCAGAATGTTGGAAATGCACGAATTGGTCAAAGAGGCAAGAATGACCAAAATGGTTAGAATTATAAAACCAGTCGGAATAATTAAAATAACCTGAATGGTCAATAATACAAATGAAAAGAATGGTGAAAATATTCCGAATGGGTCAAATATTCAAAATAACCTGAATGGTCAATAATACAAATGAAAAGAATGGTGAAAATAGTCCGAATGGGTCAAATATTCATATTGATAAAAATGGTCCACTGACCAAATATGTCAAAATTAGTTGAAGGTGTAAAGGTTCAACGTGATTAGAATACTCAACACTGTCATAATGGTTAAACTAATCAGAATGTTGGAAATTCACGAATTGGTCAAAGTGGCAAGAATGACCAAAAATGGTTAGAATTATAAAACAAGTCGGAATAATTAAAATAACTGAATGGTCAATAATACAAATGAAAAGAATGGTGAAAATAGTCCGAATGGGTCAAATATTCATATTGATAAGAATGTTCCACTGACCAAATTTGTCAAAATTAGTTGAAGGTGTAAAGGTTCATCGTGCTTAGAATGTACAAAATAGTCAGAATGGTCGAACTAAACAGAATGTTGGAAATTCACGAATTGGTCAAAGTGGCAAGAATGACCAAAATGGTTAGAATTATAAAACCAGTCGGAATAATTAAAATAACCTGAATGGTCAATAATACACATGAAAAGAATGGTGAAAATAGTCCGAATGGGTCAAATATTCATATTGATAAGAATGGTCCACTGACCAAATTTGTCAAAATTAGTTGAAGGTGTAAAGGTTCAACGTGATTAGAATACTCAACACTGTCATAATGGTTAAACTAATCAGAATTTTGGAAATGCACGAATTGGTCAAAGTGGCATGAATGACCAAAATGGTTAGAATTATAAAACCAGTCGGAATAATTAAAATAACCTGAATGGTCAATAATACAAATGAAAAGAATGGTAAAAATAACCCGAATGCATCAAATATTATTATTGGTAAAAATTGCCAACTGACCAAAGTTGTCAAAATATCTTGAAGGTGTAAAGGTTCAACGTGGTTAGAATGTTCAAAATTGTCACAATGGTCAAACTAATCAGAATGTTGGAAATGCACGAATTGGTCAAAGTGGCAAGAATGACCAAAATGGTTAGAATTATAAAACCAGTCGGAATAATTAAAATAACCTGAATGGTCAATAATACAAATGAAAAGAATGGTAAAAATAGTCCGAATGGGTCAAATATTCATATTGATAAGAATGGTCAACTTATCAAATTTTTTCAAAATGACTGGAAGGTGTAAAGGTTCAAAGTGGTTAGAATGTTCAAAATATTCAGAATTGTCAAACTGATCAGAATGATGGAAATGCACGAATTGGTCAAAGAGGCAAGAATGACCAAAATGGTTAGAATTATAAAACCAGTCGGAATAATTAAAATAACCTGAATGGTCAATAATACAAATGAAAAGAATGGTGAAAATAGTCCGAATGGGTCAAATATTCATATTGATAATAATAGTCCACTGACCAAATATGTCAAAATTACTTGAAGGTGTAAAGGTTCAACGTGATTAGAATACTCAACACTGTCATAATGGTTAAACTAATCAGAATTTTGGAAATGCACGAATTGGTCAAAGTGGCATGAATGACCAAAATGGTTAGAATTATAAAACCAGTCGGAATAATTAAAATAACCTGAATGGTCAATAATACAAATGAAAAGAATGGTAAAAATAACCCGAATGCATCAAATATTATTATTGGTAAAAATTGCCAACTGACCAAAGTTGTCCAAATATCTTGAAGGTGTAAAGGTTCAACGTGCTTAGAATGTTCAAAACTGTCACAATGGTCAAACTAATCAGAATGTTGGAAATGCACGAATTGGTCAAAGTGGCAAGAATGACCAAAATGGTTAGAATTATAAAACCTGTCGGAATAATTAACATAACCTGAATGGTCAATAATACAAATGAAAAGAATGGTAAAAATAACCCGAATGCATCAAATATTATTATTGGTAAAAATTGCCAACTGACCAAAGTTGTCAAAATATCTTGAAGGTGTAAAGGTTCAACGTGATTAGAATACCCGACACTGTCATAATGGTTAAACTAATCAGAATTTTGGAAATGCACGAATTGGTCAAAGTGGCAATAATGACCAAAATGGTTCGAATTATAAAACAAGTCGGAATAATTAAAATAACTGAATGGTCAATAATACAAATGAAAAGAATGGTGAAAATAGTCCGAATGGGTCAAATATTCATATTGATAAGAATGTTCCACTGACCAAATTTGTCAAAATTAGTTGAAGGTGTAAAGGTTCATCGTGCTTAGAATGTACAAAATAGTCAGAATGGTCGAACTAAACAGAATGTTGGAAATTCACGAATTGGTCAAAGTGGCAAGAATGACCAAAATGGTTAGAATTATAAAACCAGTCGGAATAATTAAAATAACCTGAATGGTCAATAATACACATGAAAAGAATGGTGAAAATAGTCCGAATGGGTCAAATATTCATATTGATAAGAATGGTCCACTGACCAAATTTGTCAAAATTAGTTGAAGGTGTAAAGGTTCAACGTGATTAGAATACTCAACACTGTCATAATGGTTAAACTAATCAGAATTTTGGAAATGCACGAATTGGTCAAAGTGGCATGAATGACCAAAATGGTTAGAATTATAAAACCAGTCGGAATAATTAAAATAACCTGAATGGTCAATAATACAAATGAAAAGAATGGTAAAAATAACCCGAATGCATCAAATATTATTATTGGTAAAAATTGCCAACTGACCAAAGTTGTCAAAATATCTTGAAGGTGTAAAGGTTCAACGTGGTTAGAATGTTCAAAATTGTCACAATGGTCAAACTAATCAGAATGTTGGAAATGCACGAATTGGTCAAAGTGGCAAGAATGACCAAAATGGTAAGAATTATAAAACCAGTCGGAATAATTAAAATAACCTGAATGGTCAATAATACAAATGAAAAGAATGGTAAAAATAGTCCGAATGGGTCAAATATTCATATTGATAAGAATGGTCAACTTATCAAATTTTTTCAAAATGACTGGAAGGTGTAAAGGTTCAAAGTGGTTAGAATGTTCAAAATATTCAGAATTGTCAAACTGATCAGAATGATGGAAATGCACGAATTGGTCAAAGAGGCAAGAATGACCAAAATGGTTAGAATTATAAAACCAGTCGGAATAATTAAAATAACCTGAATGGTCAATAATACAAATGAAAAGAATGGTGAAAATAGTCCGAATGGGTCAAATATTCATATTGATAATAATAGTCCACTGACCAAATATGTCAAAATTACTTGAAGGTGTAAAGGTTCAACGTGATTAGAATACTCAACACTGTCATAATGGTTAAACTAATCAGAATTTTGGAAATGCACGAATTGGTCAAAGTGGCATGAATGACCAAAATGGTTAGAATTATAAAACCAGTCGGAATAATTAAAATAACCTGAATGGTCAATAATACAAATGAAAAGAATGGTAAAAATAACCCGAATGCATCAAATATTATTATTGGTAAAAATTGCCAACTGACCAAAGTTGTCCAAATATCTTGAAGGTGTAAAGGTTCAACGTGCTTAGAATGTTCAAAACTGTCACAATGGTCAAACTAATCAGAATGTTGGAAATGCACGAATTGGTCAAAGTGGCAAGAATGACCAAAATGGTTAGAATTATAAAACCTGTCGGAATAATTAACATAACCTGAATGGTCAATAATACAAATGAAAAGAATGGTAAAAATAACCCGAATGCATCAAATATTATTATTGGTAAAAATTGCCAACTGACCAAAGTTGTCAAAATATCTTGAAGGTGTAAAGGTTCAACGTGATTAGAATACCCGACACTGTCATAATGGTTAAACTAATCAGAATTTTGGAAATGCACGAATTGGTCAAAGTGGCAATAATGACCAAAATGGTTCGAATTATAAAACCAGTCGGAATAATTAAAATAACCTGAATGGTCAATAATACAAATGAAAAGAATGGTGAAAATAGTCCGAATGGGTCAAATATTCATATTGATAATAATAGTCCACTGACCAAATATGTCAAAATTACTTGAAGGTGTAAAGGTTCAACGTGATTAGAATACTCAACACTGTCATAATGGTTAAACTAATCAGAATTTTGGAAATGCACGAATTGGTCAAAGTGGCATGAATGACCAGAATGGTTAGAATTATAAAACCAGTCGGAATAATTAAAATAACCTGAATGGTCAATAATACAAATGAAAAGAATGGTAAAAATAACCCGAATGCATCAAATATTATTATTGGTAAAAATTGCCAACTGACCAAAGTTGCCAAAATATCTTGAAGGTGTAAAGGTTCAACGTGATTAGAATACCCGACACTGTCATAATGGTTAAACTAATCAGAACTTTGGAAATGCACGAATTGGTCAAAGTGGCAAGAATGACCAAAATGGTTAGAATTATAAAACCAGTCGGAATAATTAAAATAACCTGAATGGTCAATAATACAAATGAAAAGAATGGTAAAAATAACCCGAATGCATCAAATATTATTATTGGTAAAAATTGCCAACTGACCAAAGTGGTCAAAATATCTTGAAGGTGTAAAGGTTCAACGTGGTTAGAATGTTCAAAATTGTCACAATGGTCAAACTAAGCAGAATGTTGGAAATGCACGAATTGGTCAAAGTGGAATGAATGACAAAAATGGTTAGAATTATAAAACCAGTCGGAACAATTAAAATAACCTGACTGGTCAATAAGACAAATGAAAAGAATGGTGAAAATATCCCGAATAGATCAAATATTCATATAGGTAAGAATGGTCAACTGACCAAATTTGTCAAAATTACTTGAAGGTGTAAAGGTTCAACGTGGTTAGAATGTTAAAAATTGTCAGAATGGTCAAACTAATCAGAATGTTGGAAATGTACGAATTGGTCAAAGTGGCAAGAATGACCAAAATGGTTAGAATTATAAAACAATGGTCAATAATATAAATGAAAAGAATAGTGAAAATATCCGGAATGGATCAAATATTCATATTGGTAAGAATGGTCAACTGACCAAAGTTGGCAAAATGACTTGAAGGTGTAAAGGTTCAACGTGGTTAGAATGTAAAAAATAGTCAGAATGGTCAAACTAAGCAGAATATTGGAAATGCACGAATTGGTCAAAGTGGCAAGAATGACCAAAATGTTTGAATTATAAAACCAGTCGGAATAATTAAAATAACCTGAATGGTCAATAATACAAATGAAAAGAATGGTAAGCAAAGCCCGAATGGATCTCATATACATTTTGGTAAGATTGGTCAACTGATCACATTTGTCAAAATGACTTGAAGGTGTAAAGGTTCAACGTGGTTAGAATGTTAAAATTAATCAGAATTGTCAAACTGATCAGACTGTTGGAAATTCACGAATTGGTCAAATTGGCAAGAATGACCAAAATGGTTAGAATTATAAAACCAGTCGGAATAATTAAAATAACCTGAATGGTCAATAATACAAATGAAAATAATGGTAAAAATAACCCGAATGGACCAAATATTCTTATTGGTAAAAATGGTCAACTGACCAAAGTTGTCAACAAATCTTGAAGGTGTACAGGTTCAATGTGGTTAGAATACTCAACATTGTCAGAATGGTAAAACTAATCAGAATGTTGGAAATGCACGAATTGGTCAAAGTGGCAAGAATGACCAAAATGGTTAGAATTATAAAACCAGTCGGAATAATTAAAATAACCTGACTGGTCAATAAGACAAATGAAAAGAATGGTGAAAATAGTCCGAATAGGTCACATATTCATATTGATAAGAATGGTCAACTGACCAAAGTTGTCAAAATTACTTGAAAGGTTAAACGTGGTTAGAATGTTCAAAAAAAGTCAGAATGGTCAAACTGATCAGAATGTTGGAAATGCACGAATTGGTCTAATTGGTAAGAATAACCAAAATGGACTGAATGATCAAACCAGGCGATGTAATCAATATAGCCACAATGGTCAATAATACAAATCAAAAGAATGGTAAAAATAGCCCATAATAAGAATGGTCAACTGATAAAATATGTCAAAATGACTTGAAGGTGTTGGAAATGTACAAATTGGTCAAAGTCGCAAGAATGACCAAAATGGTTAGAATCACCAAAGTAGTTGGAATAATTAAAATAGTCTAAATGGTCAATAATACATATCAAAAGAATGGTGAAAACAGCACGAAAAGATCAAATATTCATATTGGTAAATATGATCAACTGAACAAATTTTGTCAAAATGACTTGAAGGTGTAAAGGATCAACGTGGTTAGAATGTTAAAATTAATCAGAATTGTCAAACTGATCAGAATGTTGGAAATTCACGAATTGGTCAAAGTGGCAAGAATGACCAAAATGGTTAGAATTATAAAACCAGTGGGAATAATTAAAATAACCTGAATGGTCAATAATACAAATGAAAAGAATTGTGAAAATAGTTCGAATGGGTCAAATATTCATATTGATAAGAATGGTCCACTGACCAAATTTTCAAAATTACTTGAAAGTGTAAAGGTTCAACGAGGTTAGAATACTCAACATTGTCAGAACGGTCAAACTAATCAGAATGTTGGAAATGCACGAATTGGTCAAAGTGGCAGGAATGGCCAAAATGGTTAGAATTATAAAACCAGTCGATATAATCAATATAGCCACAATGGTCAATAATACAAATGAAAAGAATGGATCAAATATTCTTATTGGTAAAAATGGTCAACTGACCAAAGTTGTCAAAAAGTCTTGAAGGTGTACAGGTTTAACGTGGTTAGAATGTTCAAAATTGTCACAATGGTCAAACTAATCAGAATGTTGGAAATGCACGAATTGGTCACAGAGGCAAGAATATAAAAAATGGTTAGAATCATAAAACCAGTCCGAATATTTAAAATAACCTTACTGGTCAATAATACAAATGAAATGAATTGTGAAAATAGCCCGAATGGATCAAATATTTATGCTGGTAAGAATGGTCAACTGATAAAATATGTCAAAATTACTTGAAGGTGTTGGAAATGTACAAATTGGTCAAAGTCGCAAGAATGACCAAAATGGTTAGAATCACCACATCAATCGGAATAATTAAAATAGCATAAATGGTCAATAATACAAATGAAATGAATGGTGAAAATATCACGAATGGATCAAATATTCATATTGGTAAGAATGGTCAACTGACCAAATCGGTAAAAAAAAAGACTTGAAGGTGGAAAGGTTCAACGTGGTTAGAATTATTAAAATAGTCAGAATGATCAAACTCATCAGAATGTTGGAAATGCACGAATTGGTCACAGTGGCAAGAATATCCAAAATGTTTAGAATCATAAAACCAGTCGGAATAATTAAAATAACATGACTGGTCAATAAGACAAATGAAAAGAATGGTGAAAATATCCCGAATGGATCAAATATTCATATTGGTAAGAATGGTCAACTGACCAAAGTTGTCAAAACTACTTGAAGGTGTAAAGGTTAAACGTGGTTGGAATGTTCAAAATAGTCAGAATGGTCAAACTGATCAGAATGTTGGAAATGTACGAATTGGTCAAAGTGGAAAGAATGACCAAAATGGTTAGAATTATAAAACAATGGTCAATAATACAAATGAAATGAATAGTGAAAATATCCCGAATGGATCAAATATTCATATTGGTAAGAATGGTCAACTGACCAAAGTTGTCAAAACTACTTGAAGGTGTAAAGGTTAAACGTGGTTGGAATGTTCAAAATAGTCAGAATGGTCAAACTGATCAGAATGTTGGAAATGTACGAATTGGTCAAGGTGGCAAGAATGACCAAAATGATTAGAATTATAAAACAATGGTCAATAATACAAATGAAATGAATAGTGAAAATATCCCGAATGGATCAAATATTCATATTGGTAAGAATGGTCAACTGACCAAAGTTGTCAAAACTACTTGAAGGTGTAAAGGTTAAACGTGGTTGGAATGTTCAAAATTGTCAGAATGGTCAAACTGATCAGAATGTTGGAAATGCACGAATTGGTCACAGAGGCAAGAATATAAAAAATGGTTAGAATCATAAAACCAGTCCGAATATTTAAAATAACCTTACTGGTCAATAATACAAATGAAATGAATTGTGAAAATAGCCCGAATGGATCAAATATTTATGCTGGTAAGAATGGTCAACTGATAAAATATGTCAAAATTACTTGAAGGTGTTGGAAATGTACAAATTGGTCAAAGTCGCAAGAATGACCAAAATGGTTAGAATCACCAAATTAATCGGAATAATTAAAATAGCATAAATGGTCAATAATACAAATGAAATGAATAGTGAAAATATCCCGAATGGATCAAATTTACATATTGGTAAGAATGGTCAACTGACCAAAGTTGTCAAAACTACTTGCAGGTGTAAAGGTTAAACGTGGTTGGAATGTTACAATTAATCAGAATTGTCAAACTGATCAGAATGTTGGAAATTCACGAATTGGTCAAAGTGGCAACAATGACCAAAATGGTTAGAATTATAAAACAATGGTCAATAATACAAATGAAATGAATTGTGAAAATAGCCCGAATGTATCAAATATTTATACTGGTAAGAATGGTCAACTGATCAAATATGTCAAAATTACTTGAAGGTGTTGGAAATGTACAAATTGGTCAAAGTCGCAAGAATGACCAAAATGGTTAGAATTATAAAACCAGTCGGAATAATTAAAATAACCTGAATGGTCAATAATACAAATGAAATGAATTGTGAAAATAGCCCGAATTGTCAATAATACAAATGAAAAGAATGGTAAAAATAACCCGAATGGATCAAATATTCTTATTGGTAAAAATGGTCAACTGACCAAAGTTGTCAAAAAATCTTGAAGGTGTACAGGTTCAATGTGGTTAGAATACTCAACATTGTCAGAATGGTAAAACTAATCAGAATGTTGGAAATGCACGAATTGGTCAAAGTGGCAAGAATGACCAAAATGGTTAGAATTATAAAACCAGTCGGAATAATTAAAATAACCTGAATGGTCAATAATACAAATGAAATGAATTGTGAAAATAGCCCGAATTGTCAATAATACAAATGAAAAGAATGGTAAAAATAACCCGAATGGGTCAAATATTCTTATTGGTAAAAATGGTCAACTGACCAAAGTTGTCAAAATATCTTGAAGGTGTAAAGGTTCAACATGGTTAGAATGTTCAAAATTGTCAGAATGGTCAAACTAATCAGAATGTTGGAAATGTAGGAATTGGTCAAAGTGGCAAGAATGACCAAAATGGTTAGAATTATAAAACAATGGTCAATAATACAAATGAAATGAATAGTGAAAATATCCCGAATGGATCAAATATTCAATTGGTAAGAATGGTCATCTGACCAAAGTTGTCAAAATTACTTGAAGGTGTACAGGTTCAACGTGGTTAGAATGTTCAAAATTGTCACAAGGTCAAACTAATCAGAATGTTGGGAATGCACAAATTGGTCATAGTGGCAAGAATTACCAAAATGGTAAGAATCATAAAACCAGTCGGAATAATTAAAATAACCTGACTGGTCAATAAGACAAATGAAAAGAATGGTGAAAATATCACGAATGGATCAAATATTCATATTGGTAAGAATGGTCAACTGACCATATCGGTAAAAAAAGACTTGAAGGTGTAAAGGTTCAACGTGGTTAGAATTCTTAAAATAGTCAGAATGATTAAACTCATCAGACTTTTGGAAATGCACGAATTGGTCACAGTGGCAAGAATATCCAAAATGGTAAGAATCATAAAACCAGTCGGAATAATTAAAATAACCTGACTGGTCAATAAGACAAATGAAAAGAATGGTGAAAATAGTCCGAATGGGTCACATATTCATATTGATAAGAATGGTCAACTGACCAAAGTTGTCAAAATTACTTGAAAGGTTAAACGTGGTTAGAATGTTCAAAAAAAGTCAGAATGGTCAAACTGATCAGAATGTTGGAAATGCACGAATTGGTCTAATTGGTAAGAATAACCAAAATGGACTGAATGATCAAACCAGTCGATGTAATCAATATAGCCACAATGGTCAATAATACAAATCAAAAGAATGGTAAAAATAGCCCATAATAAGAATGGTCAACTGATAAAATATGTCAAAATGACAAAAAAACCAGTCGGAATAATTAAAATAACCTGAATGGTCAATAATACAAATGAAATGAATTGTGAAAATTCATTTCATTTGTCTGTCTTTCGTTTGTCTGTCTTTCGTTCAGTGTGCATGCACATTTTGTCCGTCCGTCGAGTTTTTCGTATTTTTCGTGTGCTTTAAAAAAAAAAATAAAAAATAAAATTATGCAAAACAAAAATAAACAATCAAAACTCAAATAACATAGAAACATAATAATAAAATAAACAGTGCAATTTAGTTAAAATAAACGAAATAGAATAGAATAAAATAACAAAACAACATTTCATAACAACAACTACATCATCATCATCAGCAGCCACAACACAAAACAAAATAGAAAACAAAACATCGCGCTCTCACGTCACAACAACAACAATAATAACCAGCACCACGCATCAACACACCACTACACTAAGGGCTTTTTTATGCCCCCCATACCGTCTTGCATTTGTGTTCCCCCCTCCTTTTTCCCGTTCGCATATCACAAATAGGTCTGCGTTCTTCTCGTCGCTGTTCTGTTGGTTGTTGTAGGCATAACACTGAACAACCAACAGAAACAACAGTGGCGGGAGGGGGGCAGCACTATTTGTGATTTTGCTTTGATGTTGTCTTTTGTTTGGTAGTGTCATGGTAGGTAAATACAAAATTCACTTTGCAAACATTCGCGGGCTGAGGTCGAATTTTTTTGCGGTATACTCTCATATTAGTTTCCATAGGCCGGATGTCCTCGCTCTATGTGAGACCCAGGTGTGTGAGGATTCTGATCCACAGGATTTTCACATTCCTGGTTATCACACTCTCTCCTCTTTTTTTTCTCACAGAGGTCTTGTGTTATATATACGTAACGGTGTTGTGTTCCAGAGTCAGCAACATTTGAACTCACAAGATCCAGATTTTAACTCCCTCTGGGTTAAGTTCAGGATTGGATCGCACCTATTACACTTCGGGTTTCTTTATAGAAGTCCAAATTTGGAAAGGGAGGCTACCCTAAACGGCTTCGACGCCCTTTCTGACTCTATTTCAAAAGTCTTAGAAGATTATCCGGACAGTGAAATTGTGGTTGCTGGGGATTTCAATGTCCACAATAATTCTTGGCTTTCCCATTCGAGCCATACATCTCCGGAGGGCCAGTACGCTGAGCTTTTTGCCGCGCACAATGACTTGGCGCAATTAGTGAATGAACCAACACACATTCCGCGTGTTGAAGGGCAACAACAAAATATTCTTGACCTTTTTTTAACCTCCCACCCTGAAAAGTACGAAGTTAACATCCTTGCACCTCTTGGCAACTCAGATCATTGCACTATTTCAGCATCCTTTTCGTTCTCCGATCTTCGAGCCACTTCAATACCAGTCAAGAAGCGGACAATGTATATATACGAAAAGGCACGTTGGGCCGAGCTCAACAATTTTTACCAGCAATTTAACTGGAAACTATGTTTCCTAGACAGTAATGTCGATGCTGCTGCTGAAATGGTTGAGAAAATAATTCTTCTTGGTATAAACACATTTATTCCATCGAAGTCTACTTCGATTAAATCTTCAAAGAATTGTTGGTTTAATCAGGCATGCAAAGAAGCTGTCAGATCTAAAGAGGAAGCGTTCAGAAATTGGCGTTTAAATAAAAATGCCAATACTGAGCTGTTACGCAAACAGGCAAGATCATCGTGTGCCAGGGTACTTAGGCGCGAAAAACTTCTTCACGAACAGCGTCTTCGTGCTAAAGTTCTTTCTACTCCCAGGGGAAGTAAGAGCTTTTGGGCATTTGTTAAAAGAGTAAGGGACAATTCTTCATTTTCTATCCCAACTCTCGTTAACGATGACCAGATATTCACTGACCCGGTTGACAAAGCTAACCTTCTGGCTGAAATATTTGCAAAGAATTCATCTTTGCCAGACAGCAGTCAACCACTCCCCGTAATCGAAAACGTATCTACTTCGATGCCTCAGATATTTTTTCGAACACGTGGCGTTAAAAGGGTTCTTGCAGATCTCAATGTAAACAAAACTCCGGGCCCGGATGGCATTTCAGCACTTGTCCTATGTAAGTGCTCTTCGACGCTAGCTCGTCCATTGCGCAATCTTTTCAACATGTCGTACCGTGCTGGTATTTACCCTTCACGTTGGAAAGTTGCCAATGTTCAGCCGATCCCCAAGAAAGGTGAGGCTACTAATCCTGCGAATTACCGTCCAATTGCAATATGTTCTGCGCTCTCGAAGGTTATGGAGAGCATGGTTAACCACCATCTTGTTAAGTATTTAGAGTCTAACGGCCTTCTAAACGATCGACAGTATGGCTTCCGTAGAAATCGATCTACTGGAGACCTGATGGCGTTCCTTTCGGAGCGATGGAGTCGATCTATTCACGCCCTTGGTGAAAGTAAGGTCGTGGCTCTGGATATTTCCAAGGCGTTCGATAGGGTCTGGCACGGAGCACTCATATCAAAACTTATTGCTTTTGGTGTCGGTAATATCTTCTCTCGATTCATATCGAGTTTTCTCAGGGATCGCTCTATACGAGTTGTTATAGATGGGGTCTCATCCAACGAGCATAGGTTGACCGCAGGAGTTCCACAAGGCTCTGTCCTCTCTCCTTCTCTATTTCTTATTTTCATTGACGACCTGTTGGGGCAGACTGTGAACCCAATCTACTCCTTTGCGGATGACAGCAACCTCTGTCATTCGTACTCATTTGATCATCGGCCAAGTCCCTCGGAGATAGAGGACAAAAGGCGAACGATGAATAACTCACTTAACCGCGATTTGGCGACGATTTGTGAGTGGGGCCAAATCAACAGAGTAGATTTTAATGCACAAAAGACCCAGTGCTGTTTGTTGTCACACAAACGTTCCACTGATCCAGCACCGTCGTCAATATCTATGGGTGGTGTGGATATCGACGTATCAGATACTCTTGATGTTCTGGGCATGAAGATACAGGGTGATGCTCGCTGGGCTAGCCATATATTCGAAGTGTCGAAAGAAGCATTCAAGTGTTTGGGCTTTTTAAAGCGGTGCAAGAAATACTTCACCCCATCTGATCTCGTAAATATTTACACCACCTACATCCGGCCTAAAATGGAATACAACTCGCATATATGGGCAGGGGCTCCATTAACATCTTTGAAGCTTCTGGACCGTGTACAGAGGAGAGCGGTGGTGATGATAGGGGATGGTAGGGTATCCAGCTCTATTGTCTCCCTACAGCATCGCCGAAATGTGGGTTGTGTATCGCTATTCTATAGATATTTTAATGGTATCTGTTCAGAAGATATCCGTCGTCTGGTCCCTGAAGTTAGAACATTTAGCCGGAATACTCGGCTATCCAGGGAATCTCATCCGTTCATTGTCAAATGGCCGGATGACCGGACAACGCACTATAGAGAAAATTCGTTCTTCAGCCGTACTGTTCGCATGTGGAATAATCTTCCAGTAAGTGTTTTTCCTACCTGCTATGATATTATCAAATTCAAGGCAAACATCAACAAACACTACTCCCTCTTTCCTCCCTCCAATACCCTTATTTCCTATCGCTAACACAGTGCATTGCATTCATAGGGGGCACCCCTGAGTGTTAGTCAAAAAAAAAAAAAAAAAAAAAAAAAAAAAAATATTTATGCTGGTAAGAATGGTCAACTAATAAAATATGTCAAAATTACTTGAAGGTGTTGGAAATGTACAAATTGGTCAAAGTCGCAAGAATGACCAAAATGGTTAGAATCACCAAATTAATCGGAATAATTAAAATAACATAAATGGTCAATAATACAAATGAAATGAATAGTGAAAATATCCCGAATGGATCAAATTTACATATTGGTAAGAATGGTCAACTGACCAAAGTTGTCAAAACTACTTGCAGGTGTAAAGGTTACACGTGGTTGGAATGTTACAATTAATCAGAATTGTCAAACTGATCAGAATGTTGGAAATTCACGAATTGGTCAAAGTGGCAACAATGACCAAAATGGTTAGAATTATAAAACAATGGTCAATAATACAAATGAAATGAATTGTGAAAATAGCCCGAATGGATCAAATATTTATACTGGTAAGAATGGTCAACTGATAAAATATGTCAAAATTACTTGAAGGTGTTGGAAATGTACAAATTGGTCAAAGTCGCAAGAATGACCAAAATGGTTAGAATTATAAAACCAGTCGGAATAATTAAAATAACCTGAATGGTCAATAATACAAATGAAATGAATTGTGAAAATAGCCCGAATTGTCAATAATACAAATGAAAAGAATGGTAAAAATAACCCGAATGGATCAAATATTCTTATTGGTAAAAATGGTCAACTGACCAAAGTTGTCAAAAAATCTTGAAGGTGTACAGGTTCAATGTGGTTAGAATACTCAACATTGTCAGAATGGTAAAACTAATCAGAATGTTGGAAATGCACGAATTGGTCAAAGTGGCAAGAATGACCAAAATGGTTAGAATTATAAAACCAGTCGGAATAATTAAAATAACCTGAATGGTCAATAATACAAATGAAATGAATTGTGAAAATAGCCCGAATTGTCAATAATACAAATGAAAAGAATGGTAAAAATAACCCGAATGGGTCAAATATTCTTATTGGTAAAAATGGTCAACTGACCAAAGTTGTCAAAATATCTTGAAGGTGTAAAGGTTCAACATGGTTAGAATGTTCAAAATTGTCAGAATGGTCAAACTAATCAGAATGTTGGAAATGTAGGAATTGGTCAAAGTGGCAAGAATGACCAAAATGGTTAGAATTATAAAACAATGGTCAATAATACAAATGAAATGAATAGTGAAAATATCCCGAATGGATCAAATATTCAATTGGTAAGAATGGTCAACTGACCAAAGTTGTCAAAATTACTTGAAGGTGTACAGGTTCAACGTGGTTAGAATGTTCAAAATTGTCACAAGGTCAAACTAATCAGAATGTTGGGAATGCACAAATTGGTCATAGTGGCAAGAATTACCAAAATGTTAAGAATCATAAAACCAGTCGGAATAATTAAAATAACCTGACTGGTCAATAAGACAAATGAAAAGAATGGTGAAAATATCACGAATGGATCAAATATTCATATTGGTAAGAATGGTCAACTGACCATATCGGTAAAAAAAGACTTGAAGGTGTAAAGGTTCAACGTGGTTAGAATTCTTAAAATAGTCAGAATGATTAAACTCATCAGACTTTTGGAAATGCACGAATTGGTCACAGTGGCAAGAATATCCAAAATGGTAAGAATCATAAAACCAGTCGGAATAATTAAAATAACCTGACTGGTCAATAAGACAAATGAAAAGAATGGTGAAAATAGTCCGAATGGGTCACATATTCATATTGATAAGAATGGTCAACTGACCAAAGTTGTCAAAATTACTTGAAAGGTTAAACGTGGTTAGAATGTTCAAAAAAAGTCAGAATGGTCAAACTGATCAGAATGTTGGAAATGCACGAATTGGTCTAATTGGTAAGAATAACCAAAATGGACTGAATGATCAAACCAGTCGATGTAATCAATATAGCCACAATGGTCAATAATACAAATCAAAAGAATGGTAAAAATAGCCCATAATAAGAATGGTCAACTGATAAAATATGTCAAAATGACAAAAAAACCAGTCGGAATAATTAAAATAACCTGAATGGTCAATAATACAAATGAAATGAATTGTGAAAATAGCCCGAATTGTCAATAATACAAATGAAAAGAATGGTAAAAATAACCCGAATGGATCAAATATTCTTATTGGTAAAAATGGTCAACTGACCAAAGTTGTCAAAAAATCTTGAAGGTGTACAGGTTCAATGTGGTTAGAATACTCAACATTGTCAGAATGGTAAAACTAATCAGAATGTTGGAAATGCACGAATTGGTCAAAGTGGCAAGAATGACCAAAATGGTTAGAATTATAAAACCAGTCGGAATAATTAAAATAACCTGAATGGTCAATAATACAAATGAAATGAATTGTGAAAATAGCCCGAATTGTCAATAATACAAATGAAAAGAATGGTAAAAATAACCCGAATGGGTCAAATATTCTTATTGGTAAAAATGGTCAACTGACCAAAGTTGTCAAAATATCTTGAAGGTGTAAAGGTTCAACATGGTTAGAATGTTCAAAATTGTCAGAATGGTCAAACTAATCAGAATGTTGGAAATGTAGGAATTGGTCAAAGTGGGAAGAATGACCAAAATGTTTAGAATTATAAAACAATGGTCAATAATACAAATGAAATGAATAGTGAAAATATCCCGAATGGATCAAATATTCAATTGGTAAGAATGGTCAACTGACCAAAGTTGTCAAAATTACTTACGTGGTTAGAATGTTCAAAATTGTCACAAGGTCAAACTAATCAGAATGTTGGGAATGCACAAATTGGTCGTAGTGGCAAGAATTACCAAAATGGTAAGAATCATAAAACCAGTCGGAATAATTAAAATAACCTGACTGGTCAATAAGACAAATGAAAAGAATGGTGAAAATATCACGAATGGATCAAATATTCATATTGGTAAGAATGGTCAACTGACCATATCGGTAAAAAAAGACTTGAAGGTGTAAAGGTTCAACGTGGTTAGAATTCTTAAAATAGTCAGAATGATTAAACTCATCAGACTTTTGGAAATGCACGAATTGGTCACAGTGGCAAGAATATCCAAAATGGTAAGAATCATAAAACCAGTCGGAATAATTAAAATAACCTGACTGGTCAATAAGACAAATGAAAAGAATGGTGAAAATAGTCCGAATGGGTCACATATTCATATTGATAAGAATGGTCAACTGACCAAAGTTGTCAAAATTACTTGAAAGGTTAAACGTGGTTAGAATGTTCAAAAAAAGTCAGAATGGTCAAACTGATCAGAATGTTGGAAATGCACGAATTGGTCTAATTGGTAAGAATAACCAAAATGGACTGAATGATCAAACCAGTCGATGTAATCAATATAGCCACAATGGTCAATAATACAAATCAAAAGAATGGTAAAAATAGCCCATAATAAGAATGGTCAACTGATAAAATATGTCAAAATGACTTGAAGGTGTTGGAAATGTACAAATTGGTCAAAGTCGCAAGAATGACCAAAATGGTTAGAATCACCAAAGTAGTCGGAATAATTAAAATAGTCTAAATGGTCAATAATACATATCAAAAGAATGGTGAAAACAGCACGAAAAGATCAAATATTCATATTGGTAAATATGATCAACTGAACAAATTTTGTCAAAATGACTTGAAGGTGTAAAGGATTAACGTGGTTAGAATGTTAAAATTAATCAGAATTGTCAAACTGATCAGAATGTTGGAAATTCACGAATTGGTCAAAGTGGCAAGAATGACCAAAATGGTTAGAATTATAAAACCAGTGGGAATAATTAAAATAACCTGAATGGTCAATAATACAAATGAAAAGAATGGTGAAAATAGTTCGAATGGGTCAAATATTCATATTGATAAGAATGGTCCACTGACCAAAGTTGTCAAAACTACTTGAAGGTGTAAAGGTTAAACGTGGTTGGAATGTTCAAAATAGTCAGAATAGTCAAACTGATCAGAATGTTGGAAATGTACGAATTGGTCAAAGTGGAAAGAATGGCCAAAATGGTTAGAATTATAAAACCAGTCGATATAATCAATATAGCCACAATGGTCAATAATACAAATGAAAAGAATGCATCAAATATTCTTATTGGTAAAAATGGTCAACTGACCAAAGTTGTCAAAAAGTCTTGAAGGTGTACAGGTTCAACGTGGTTAGAATGTTCAAAATTGTCACAATGGTCAAACTAATCAGAATGTTGGAAATGCACGAATTGGTCACAGAGGCAAGAATATAAAAAATGGTTAGAATCATAAAACCAGTCCGAATATTTAAAATAACCTTACTGGTCAATAATACAAATGAAATGAATTGTGAAAATAGCCCGAATGGATCAAATATTTATGCTGGTAAGAATGGTCAACTGATAAAATATGTCAAAATTACTTGAAGGTGTTGGAAATGTACAAATTGGTCAAAGTCGCAAGAATGACCAAAATGGTTAGAATCACCACATCAATCGGAATAATTAAAATAGCATAAATGGTCAATAATACAAATGAAATGAATGGTGAAAATATCACGAATGGATCAAATATTCATATTGGTAAGAATGGTCAACTGACCAAATCTGTAAAAAAAAAGACTTGAAGGTGTAAAGGTTCAACGTGGTTAGAATTATTAAAATAGTCAGAATGATCAAACTCATCAGAATGTTGGAAATGCACGAATTGGTCACAGTGGCAAGAATATCCAAAATGTTTAGAATCATAAAACCAGTCGGAATAATTAAAATAACATGACTGGTCAATAAGACAAATGAAAAGAATGGTGAAAATATCCCGAATGGATCAAATATT
The DNA here is from genome assembly GCA_958296145.1 of Hydrotaea cyrtoneurina. NCBI lineage: Eukaryota > Metazoa > Arthropoda > Insecta > Diptera > Muscidae > Hydrotaea > Hydrotaea cyrtoneurina. The sequence goes on from OY282513.1 coordinate 82,899,640, forward strand.
TATATTGGTAAGAATGGTCAACTGACCAAAGTTGTCAAAACTACTTGAAGGTGTAAAGGTTAAACGTGGTTGGAATGTTCAAAATAGTCAGAATGGTCAAACTGATCAGAATGTTGGAAATGTACGAATTGGTCAAAGTGGAAAGAATGACCAAAATGGTTAGAATTATAAAACAATGGTCAATAATACAAATGAAATGAATAGTGAAAATATCCCGAATGGATCAAATATTCATATTGGTAAGAATGGTCAACTGACCAAAGTTGTCAAAACTACTTGAAGGTGTAAAGGTTAAACGTGGTTGGAATGTTCAAAATAGTCAGAATGGTCAAACTGATCAGAATGTTGGAAATGTACGAATTGGTCAAGGTGGCAAGAATGACCAAAATGATTAGAATTATAAAACAATGGTCAATAATACAAATGAAATGAATAGTGAAAATATCCCGAATGGATCAAATATTCATATTGGTAAGAATGGTCAACTGACCAAAGTTGTCAAAACTACTTGAAGGTGTACAGGTTCAACGTGGTTAGAATGTTCAAAATTGTCACAATGGTCAAACTAATCAGAATGTTGGAAATGCACGAATTGGTCACAGAGGCAAGAATATAAAAAATGGTTAGAATCATAAAACCAGTCCGAATATTTAAAATAACCTTACTGGTCAATAATACAAATGAAATGAATTGTGCAAATAGCCCGAATGGATCAAATATTTATGCTGGTAAGAATGGTCAACTGATAAAATATGTCAAAATTACTTGAAGGTGTTGGAAATGTACAAATTGGTCAAAGTCGCAAGAATGACCAAAATGGTTAGAATCACCAAATTAATCGGAATAATTAAAATAGCATAAATGGTCAATAATACAAATGAAATGAATAGTGAAAATATCCCGAATGGATCAAATTTACATATTGGTAAGAATGGTCAACTGACCAAAGTTGTCAAAACTACTTGCAGGTGTAAAGGTTAAACGTGGTTGGAATGTTACAATTAATCAGAATTGTCAAACTGATCAGAATGTTGGAAATTCACGAATTGGTCAAAGTGGCAACAATGACCAAAATGGTTAGAATTATAAAACAATGGTCAATAATACAAATGAAATGAATTGTGAAAATAGCCCGAATGGATCAAATATTTATACTGGTAAGAATGGTCAACTGATAAAATATGTCAAAATTACTTGAAGGTGTTGGAAATGTACAAATTGGTCAAAGTCGCAAGAATGACCAAAATGGTTAGAATCACCACATCAATCGGAATAATTAAAATAGCATAAATGGTCAATAATACAAATGAAATGAATGGTGAAAATATCACGAATGGATCAAATATTCATATTGGTAAGAATGGTCAACTGACCAAATCGGTAAAAAAAAGACTTGAAGGTGTAAAGGTTCAACGTGGTTAGAATTATTAAAATAGTCAGAATGATCAAACTCATCAGAATGTTGGAAATGCACGAATTGGTCACAGTGGCAAGAATATCCAAAATGTTTAGAATCATAAAACCAGTCGGAATAATTAAAATAACATGACTGGTCAATAAGACAAATGAAAAGAATGGTGAAAATATCCCGAATGGATCAAATATTCATATTGGTAAGAATGGTCAACTGATAAAATATGTCAACATTACTTGAATTATAAAACCAGTGGGAATAATTAAAATAACCTGACTGGTCAATAAGACAAATGAAAAGAATGGTGAAAATATCCCGAATGGATCAAATATTCATATTGGTAAAAATGGTCAACTGACCAAAGTTGTCAAAACTACTTGAAGGTGTAAAGGTTAAACGTGGTTGGAATGTTCGAAATAGTCAGAATGGTCAAACTGATCAGAATGTTGGAAATGTACGAATTGGTCAAAGTGGCAAGAATGATCAAAATGGTTAGAATTATAAAACAATGGTCAATAATACAAATGAAATGAATAGTGAAAATATCCAGAATGGATCAAATATTCATATTGGTAAGAAAAGTCAACTGACCAAAGTTGTCAAAACTACTTGAAGGTGTAAAGGTTAAACGTGGTTGGAATGTTCAAAATAGTCAGAATGGTCAAACTGATCAGAATGTTGGAAATGTACGAATTGGTCAAAGTGGCAAGAATGACCAAAATGGTTATAATTATAAAACAATGGTCAATAATACAAATGAATTGTGAAAATAGCCCGAATGGATCAAATATTTATACTGGTAAGAATGGTCAACTGATAAAATATGTCAAAATTACTTGAAGGTGTTGGAAATGTACAAATTGGTCAAAGTCGCAAGAATGACCAAAATGGTTAGAATCACCAAATTAATCGGAATAATTAAAATAGCATAAATGGTCAATAATACAAATGAAATGAATAGTGAAAATATCCCGAATGGATCAAATTTACATATTGGTAAGAATGGTCAACTGACCAAAGTTGTCAAAACTACTTGCAGGTGTAAAGGTTAAACGTGGTTGGAATGTTACAATTAATCAGAATTGTCAAACTGATCAGAATGTTGGAAATTCACGAATTGGTCAAAGTGGCAACAATGACCAAAATGGTTAGAATTATAAAACCAGTGGGAATAATTAAAATAACCTGACTGGTCAATAAGACAAATGAAAAGAATGGATCAAATATCCCGAATGGATCAAATATTCATATTGGTAAGAATGGTCAACTGACCAAAGTTGTCAAAACTACTTGAAGGTGTAAAGGTTAAACGTGGTTGGAATGTTCAAAATAGTCAGAATGGTCAAACTGATCAGAATGTTGGAAATGTACGAATTGGTCAAAGTGGCAAGAATGACCAAAATGGTTATAATTATAAAACAATGGTCAATAATACAAATGAAATGAATTGTGAAAATAGCCCGAATGGATCAAATATTTATACTGGTAAGAATGGTCAACTGATAAAATATGTCAAAATTACTTGAAGGTGTTGGAAATGTACAAATTGGTCAAAGTCGCAAGAATGACCAAAATGGTTAGAATCACCAAATTAATCGGAATAATTAAAATAGCATAAATGGTCAATAATACAAATGAAATGAATAGTGAAACTATACCGAATGGATGAAATATTCATATTGGTAAGAATGGTCAACTGACCAAAGTTGTCAAAACTACTTGAAGGTGTACAGGTTAAACGTGGTTGGAATGTTAAAATTAATCAGAATTGTCAAACTGATCAGAATGTTGGAAATTCACGAATTGGACAAAGTGGCAAGAATGACCAAAATGGTTAGAATTATAAAACCAGTGGGAATAATTAAAATAACCTGACTGGTCAATAAGACAGATGAAAAGAATGGTGAAAATATCCCAAATGGATCAAATATTCATATTGGTAAGAATGGTCAACTGACCAAAGTTGTCAAAACTACTTGAAGGTGTAAAGGTTAAACGTGGTTGGAATGTTCAAAATAGTCAGAATGGTCAAACTGATCAGAATGTTGGAAATGTACGAATTGGTCAAAGTGGCAAGAATGACCAAAATGGTTAGAATTATAAAACAATGGTCAATAATACAAATGAAATGAATAGTGAAATTATCCCGAATGGATCAAATATTCATATTGGTAAGAATGGTCAACTGACCAAAGTTGTCAAAACTACTTGAAGGTGTACAGGTTAAACGTGGTTGGAATGTTAAAATTAATCAGAATTGTCAAACTGATCAGAATGTTGGAAATTCACGAATTGGACAAAGTGGCAAGAATGACCAAAATGGTTAGAATTATAAAACCAGTGGGAATAATTAAAATAATCTGACTGGTCAATAAGACAGATGAAAAGAATGGTGAAAATATCCCAAATGGATCAAATATTCATATTGGTAAGAATGGTCAACTGACCAAAGTTGTCAAAACTACTTGAAGGTGTAAAGGTTAAACGTGGTTGGAATGTTCAAAATAGTCAGAATGGTCAAACTGATCAGAATGTTGGAAATGTACGAATTGGTCAAAGTGGCAAGAATGACCAAAATGGTTAGAATTATAAAACAATGGTCAATAATACAAATGAAATGAATAGTGAAATAATCCCGAATGGATCAAATATTCATATTGGTAAGAATGGTCAACTGACCAAAGTTGTCAAAACTACTTGAAGGTGTACAGGTTAAACGTGGTTGGAATGTTAAAATTAATCAGAATTGTCAAACTGATCAGAATGTTGGAAATTCACGAATTGGACAAAGTGGCAAGAATGACCAAAATGGTTAGAATTATAAAACCAGTGGGAATAATTAAATAACCTGACTGGTCAATAAGACAGATGAAAAGAATGGTGGAAATATCCCAAATGGATCAAATATTCATATTGGTAAGAATGGTCAACTGACCAAAGTTGTCAAAACTACTTGAAGGTGTAAAGGTTAAACGTGGTTGGAATGTTCAAAATAGTCAGAATGGTCAAACTGATCAGAATGTTGGAAATGTACGAATTGGACAAAGTGGCAAGAATGACCAAAATGGTTAGAATTGTAAAACAATGGTCAATAATACAAATGAAATGAATAGTGAAATTATCCCGAATGGATCAAATATTTATACTGGTAAGAATGGTCAACTGATAAAATATGTCAAAATTACTTGAAGGTGTTGGAAATGTACAAATTGGTCAAAGTCGCAAGAATGACCAAAATGGTTAGAATCACCAAATCAATCGGAATAATTAAAATAGCATAAATGGTCAATAATACAAATGAAATGAATAGTGAAACTATACCGAATGGATCAAATATTCATATTGGTAAGAATGGTCAACTGACCGAAGTTGTCAAAACTACTTGAAGGTGTACAGGTTAAACGTGGTTGGAATGTTAAAATTAATCAGAATTGTCAAACTGATCAGAATGTTGGAAATTCACGAATTGGACAAAGTGGCAAGAATGACCAAAATGGTTAGAATTATAAAACCAGTGGGAATAATTAAAATAACCTGACTGGTCAAAAAGACAGATGAAAAGAATGGTGAAAATATCCCAAATGGATCAAATATTCATATTGGTAAGAATGGTCAACTGACCAAAGTTGTCAAAAAATCTTGAAGGTGTACAGGTTCAACGTGGTTAGAATACTCAACATTGTCAGAATGGTCAAACTAATCGGAATGTTGGAAATGCACGAATTAGTCAAAGTGGCAAGAATGACCAAAATGGTTAGAATTATAATACAATGGTCAATAATACAAATGAAATGAATAGTGAAATTATCCCGAATGGATCAAATATTCATATTGGTAAGAATGGTCAACTGACCAAAGTTGTCAAAACTACTTGAAGGTGTAAAGGTTAAACGTGGTTGGAATGTTCAAAATAGTCAGAATGGTCAAACTGATCAGAATGTTGGAAATGTACGAATTGGACAAAGTGGCAAGAATGACCAAAATGGTTAGAATTATAAAACAATGGTCAATAATACAAATGAAATGAATAGTGAAATTATCCCGAATGGATCAAATATTCATATTGGTAAGAATGATCAACTGACCAAAGTTGTCAAAACTACTTGAAGGTGTACAGGTTAAACGTGGTTGGAATGTTAAAATTAATCAGAATTGTCAAACTGATCAGAATGTTGGAAATTCACGAATTGGACAAAGTGGCAAGAATGACCAAAATGGTTAGAATTATAAAACCAGTGGGAATAATTAAAATAACCTGACTGGTCAATAAGACAGTTGAAAAGAATGGTGAAAATATCCCAAATGGATCAAATATTCATATTGGTAAGAATGATCAACTGACCAAAGTTGTCAAAACTACTTGAAGGTGTAAAGGTTAAACGTGGTTGGAATGTTCAAAATAGTCAGAATGGTCAAACTGATCAGAATGTTGGAAATGTACGAATTGGTCAAAGTGGCAAGAATGACCAAAATGGTTAGAATTATAAAACAATGGTCAATAATACAAATGAAATGAATAGTGAAATAATCCCGAATGGATCAAATATTCATATTGGTAAGAATGGTCAACTGACCAAAGTTGTCAAAACTACTTGAAGGTGTACAGGTTAAACGTGGTTGGAATGTTAAAATTAATCAGAATTGTCAAACTGATCAGAATGTTGGAAATTCACGAATTGGACAAAGTGGCAAGAATGACCAAAATGGTTAGAATTATAAAACCAGTGGGAATAATTAAAATAACCTGACTGGTCAATAAGACAGATGAAAGGAATGGTGGAAATATCCCAAATGGATCAAATATTCATATTGGTAAGAATGGTCAACTGACCAAAGTTGTCAAAACTACTTGAAGGTGTAAAGGTTAAACGTGGTTGGAATGTTCAAAATAGTCAGAATGGTCAAACTGATCAGAATGTTGGAAATGTACGAATTGGACAAAGTGGCAAGAATGACCAAAATGGTTAGAATTGTAAAACAATGGTCAATAATACAAATGAAATGAATAGTGAAATTATCCCGAATGGATCAAATATTTATACTGGTAAGAATGGTCAACTGATAAAATATGTCAAAATTACTTGAAGGTGTTGGAAATGTACAAATTGGTCAAAGTCGCAAGAATGACCAAAATGGTTAGAATCACCAAATCAATCGGAATAATTAAAATAGCATAAATGGTCAATAATACAAATGAAATGAATAGTGAAACTATACCGAATGGATCAAATATTCATATTGGTAAGAATGGTCAACTGACCGAAGTTGTCAAAACTACTTGAAGGTGTACAGGTTAAACGTGGTTGGAATGTTAAAATTAATCAGAATTGTCAAACTGATCAGAATGTTGGAAATTCACGGATTGGACAAAGTGGCAAGAATGACCAAAATGGTTAGAATTATAAAACCAGTGGGAATAATTAAAATAACCTGACTGGTCAAAAAGACAGATGAAAAGAATATTGAAAATATCCCAAATGGATCAAATATTCATATTGGTAAGAATGGTCAACTGACCAAAGTTGTCAAAAAATCTTGAAGGTGTACAGGTTCAACGTGGTTAGAATACTCAACATTGTCAGAATGGTCAAACTAATCGGAATGTTGGAAATGCACGAATTAGTCAAAGTGGCAAGAATGACCAAAATGGTTAGAATTATAAAACAATGGTCAATAATACAAATGAAATGAATAGTGAAATTATCCCGAATGGATCAAATATTCATATTGGTAAGAATAGTCAACTGACCAAAGTTGTCAAAACTACTTGAAGGTGTATAGGTTAAACGTGGTTGGAATGTTCAAAATTGTCAGAATGGTCAAACTGATCAGAATGTTGGAAATGCACGAATTGGTCTAATTGGTAAGAATAACCAAAATGGACTGAATGATCAAACCAGTCGATGTAATCAATATAGCCACAATGGTCAATAATACAAATGAAAGGAATGGTGAAAATAGCCTGAATGGATCAAATATTTATATTAGTAACTGATAAAATATGTCAAAATGACTTGAAGGTGTAAATGTTCATCTCGGTTAGAATTTTCAAAATAATCAGAATGGTCAAACTGATCAGAATGTTGGAAATGTACGAATTGGTAAAAGTGGCAATAATGACCAAAATGGCAAGAATTATAAAACCAGTCGGAATAATTAAAATAACCTGAATGGTCAATAATACAAATGAAAAGAATGGTAAAAATAACCCGAATGGATCAAATATTCTTATTGGTAAAAATGGTCAACTGACCAAAGTTGTCAAAAAATCTTGAAGGTGTACAGGTTCAACGTGGTTAGAATACTCAACATTGTCAGAATGGTCAAACTAATCGGAATGTTGGAAATGCAAGGTGTACAGGTTCAACGTGGTTAGAATACTCAACATTGTCAGAATGGTCAAACTAATCGGAATGATGGAAATGCACGAATTAGTCAAAGTGGCAAGAATGACAAAATGGTTAGAATTATAAAACCAGTCGGAATAATTAAAATAACCTGAATGGTCAATAATACAAATGAAAAGAATGGTAAAAATAACCCGAATGGATCAAATATTCTTATTGGTAAAAATGGTCAACTGACCAAAGTTGTCAAAAAATCTTGAAGGTGTACAGGTTCAACGTGGTTAGAATACTCAACATTGTCAGAATGGTCAAACTAATCGGAATGTTGGAAATGCACGAATTAGTCAAAGTGGCAAGAATGACCAAAATGCTTAGAATTATAAAATCAGTCGGAATAATTAAAATAACCTGAATGGTCAATAATACAAATGAAAAGAATGGTAAAAATAACCCGACTGGATCAAATATTCTTATTGGTAAAAATGGTCAACTGACCAAAGTTGTCAAAAAATCTTGAAGGTGTACAGGTTCAACGTGGTTAGAATACTCAACATTGTCAGAATGGTCAAACTAATCGGAATGATGGAAATGCACGAATTAGTCACAGTGGCAAGAATGACCAAAATGGTTAGAATTATAAAATCAGTCGGAATAATTAAAATAACCTGAATGGTCAATAATACAAATGAAAAGAATGGTAAAAATAACCCGAATGGATCAAATATTCTTATTGGTAAAAATGGTCAACTGACCAAAGTTGTCAAAAAATCTTGAAGGTGTACAGGTTCAACGTGGTTAGAATGTTCAAAATTGTCACAAGGTCAAACTAATCAGAGTGTTGGAAATGCAAGAATTGGTCAAAGTGGCAAGAATGACCAAAATGGTTAGAATTATAAAACCAGTCGGAATAATTAAAATAACCTGAATGGTCAATAATACAAATGAAATGAATTGTGAAAATAGCCCGAATGGATCACATATTTATACTGGTAGGAATGGTCAACTGATAAAATATGCCAAAATATCTTGAAGGTTTTGGAAATGTACAAATTGGTCAAAGTGGCAAGAATGACCAGAATGGTTAGAATTATAAAACCAGTCGGAATAATTAAAATAACCTGAATGGTCAATAATACAAATGAAAAGAATGGTAAAAATAACCCGAATGGTAAGAATGGTCAACTGACCGAAGTTGTCAAAACTACTTGAAGGTGTACAGGTTAAACGTGGTTGGAATGTTAAAATTAATCAGAATTGTCAAACTGAACAGAATGTTGGAAATTCACGAATTGGACAAAGTGGCAAGAATGACCAAAATGGTTAGAATTATAAAACCAGTGGGAATAGTTAAAATAACCTGACTGGTCAATAAGACAGATGAAAAGAATGGTGGAAATATCCCAAATGGATCAAATATTCATATTGGTAAGAATGGTCAACTGACCAAAGTTGTCAAAACTACTTGAAGGTGTGAAGGTTAAACGTGGTTGGAATGTTCAAAATAGTCAGAATGGTCAAACTGATCAGAATGTTGGAAATGTACGAATTGGACAAAGTGGCAAGAATGACCAAAATGGTTAGAATTGTAAAACAATGGTCAATAATACAAATGAAATGAATAGTGAAATTATCCCGAATGGATCAAATATTTATACTGGTAAGAATGGTCAACTGATAAAATATGTCAAAATTACTTGAAGGTGTTGGAAATGTACAAATTGGTCAAAGTCGCAAGAATGACCAAAATGGTTAGAATCACCAAATCAATCGGAATAATTAAAATAGCATAAATGGTCAATAATACAAATGAAATGAATAGTGAAACTATACCGAATGGATCAAATATTCATATTGGTAAGAATGGTCAACTGACCGAAGTTGTCAAAACTACTTGAAGGTGTACAGGTTAAACGTGGTTGGAATGTTAAAATTAATCAGAATTGTCAAACTGATCAGAATGTTGGAAATTCACGAATTGGACAAAGTGGCAAGAATGACCAAAATGGTTAGAATTATAAAACCAGTGGGAATAATTAAAATAACCTGACTGGTCAAAAAGACAGATGAAAAGAATGGTGAAAATATCCCAAATGGATCAAATATTCATATTGGTAAGAATGGTCAACTGACCAAAGTTGTCAAAAAATCTTGAAGGTGTACAGGTTCAACGTGGTTAGAATACTCAACATTGTCAGAATGGTCAAACTAATCGGAATGTTGGAAATGCACGAATTAGTCAAAGTGGCAAGAATGACCAAAATGGTTAGAATTATAAAACAATGGTCAATAATACAAATGAAATGAATAGTGAAATTATCCCGAATGGATCAAATATTCATATTGGTAAGAATAGTCAACTGACCAAAGTTGTCAAAACTACTTGAAGGTGTATAGGTTAAACGTGGTTGGAATGTTCAAAATTGTCAGAATGGTCAAACTGATCAGAATGTTGGAAATGCACGAATTGGTCTAATTGGTAAGAATAACCAAAATGGACTGAATGATCAAACCAGTCGATGTAATCAATATAGCCACAATGGTCAATAATACAAATGAAAGGAATGGTGAAAATAGCCTGAATGGATCAAATATTTATATTAGTAAGAATGGTCAACTGATAAAATATGTCAAAATGACTTGAAGGTGTAAATGTTCATCTCGGTTAGAATTTTCAAAATAATCAGAATGGTCAAACTGATCAGAATGTTGGAAATGCACGAATTAGTCAAAGTGGCAAGAATGACCAAAATGCGTAGAATTATAAAATCAGTCGGAATAATTAAAATAACCTGAATGGTCAATAATACAAATGAAAAGAATGGTAAAAATAACCCGACTGGATCAAATATTCTTATTGGTAAAAATGGTCAACTGACCAAAGTTGTCAAAAAATCTTGAAGGTGTACAGGTTCAACGTGGTTAGAATACTCAACATTGTCAGAATGGTCAAACTAATCGGAATGATGGAAATGCACGAATTAGTCAAAGTGGCAAGAATGACCAAAATGGTTAGAATTATGAAACCAGTCGGAATAATTAAAATAACCTGAATGGTCAATAATACAAATGAAAAGAATGGTAAAAATAACCCGAATGGTAAGAATGGTCAACTGACCGAAGTTGTCAAAACTACTTGAAGGTGTACAGGTTAAACGTGGTTGGAATGTTAAAATTAATCAGAATTGTCAAACTGATCAGAATGTTGGAAATGGACGAATTGGTAAAAGTGGCAATAATGACCAAAATGGCAAGAATTATAAAACCAGTCGGAATAATTAAAATAACCTGAATGGTCAATAATACAAATGAAAAGAATTGTGAAAATAGCCCGAATGGATCACATATTTATACTGGTAGGAATGGTCAACTGATAAAATATGCCAAAATATCTTGAAGGTGTTGGAAATGTACAAATTGGTCAAAGTGGCAAGAATGACCAGAATGGTTAGAATTATAAAACCAGTCGGAATAATTAAAATAACCTGAATGGTCAATAATACAAATGAAAAGAATGGTAAAAATAACCCGAATGGTAAGAATGGTCAACTGACCGAAGTTGTCAAAACTACTTGAAGGTGTACAGGTTAAACGTGGTTGGAATGTTAAAATTAATCAGAATTGTCAAACTGATCAGAATGTTGGAAATGCACGAATTGGTAAAAGTGGCAATAATGACCAAAATGGCAAGAATTATAAAACCAGTCGGAATAATTAAAATAACCTGAATGGTCAATAATACAAATGAAAAGAATGGTAAAAATAACCCGAATGGATCAAATATTCTTATTGGTAAAAATGGTCAACTGACCAAAGTTGTCAAAAAATCTTGAAGGTGTACAGGTTCAACGTGGTTAGAATACTCAACATTGTCAGAATGGTCAAACTAATCGGAATGTTGGAAATGCAAGGTGTACAGGTTCAACGTGGTTAGAATACTCAACATTGTCAGAATGGTCAAACTAATCGGAATGATGGAAATGCACGAATTAGTCAAAGTGGCAAGAATGACCAAAATGGTTAGAATTATAAAACCAGTCGGAATAATTAAAATAACCTGAATGGTCAATAATACAAATGAAAAGAATGGTAAAAATAACCCGAATGGATCAAATATTCTTATTGGTAAAAATGGTCAACTGACCAAAGTTGTCAAAAAATCTTGAAGGTGTACAGGTTCAACGTGGTTAGAATACTCAACATTGTCAGAATGGTCAAACTAATCGGAATGTTGGAAATGCACGAATTAGTCAAAGTGGCAAGAATGACCAAAATGCTTAGAATTATAAAATCAGTCGGAATAATTAAAATAACCTGAATGGTCAATAATACAAATGAAAAGAATGGTAAAAATAACCCGACTGGATCAAATATTCTTATTGGTAAAAATGGTCAACTGACCAAAGTTGTCAAAAAATCTTGAAGGTGTACAGGTTCAACGTGGTTAGAATACTCAACATTGTCAGAATGGTCAAACTAATCGGAATGATGGAAATGCACGAATTAGTCAAAGTGGCAAGAATGACCAAAATGGTTAGAATTATAAAATCAGTCGGAATAATTAAAATAACCTGAATGGTCAATAATACAAATGAAAAGAATGGTAAAAATAACCCGAATGGATCAAATATTCTTATTGGTAAAAATGGTCAACTGACCAAAGTTGTCAAAAAATCTTGAAGGTGTACAGGTTCAACGTGGTTAGAATGTTCAAAATTGTCACAAGGTCAAACTAATCAGAATGTTGGGAATGCACGAATTGGTCATAGTGGCAAGAATGACCAAAATTGTTAGAATTATAAAACCAGTCGGAATAATTAAAATAACCTGAATGGTCAATAATACAAATGAAATGAATTGTGAAAATAGCCCGAATGGATCATATATTTATACTGGTAGGAATGGTCAACTGATAAAATATGCCAAAATATCTTGAAGGTGTTGGAAATGTACAAATTGGTCAAAGTGGCAAGAATGACCAGAATGGTTAGAATTATAAAACCAGTCGGAATAATTAAAATAGCATAAATGGTCAATAATACAAATGAAAAGAATGGTGAAAATATCACGAATGGATCAAATATTCATATTGGTAAGAATGGTCAACTGACCGAAGTTGTCAAAACTACTTGAAGGTGTACAGGTTAAACGTGGTGGAATGTTAAAATTAATCAGAATTGTCAAAGTGATCAGAATGTTGGAAATTCACGAATTGGACAAAGTGGCAAGAATGACCAAAATGGTTAGAATTATAAAACCAGTGGGAATAATTAAAATAACCTGACTGGTCAATAAGACAGATGAAAAGAATGGTGAAAATATCCCAAATGGATCAAATATTCATATTGGTAAGAATGGTCAACTGACCAAAGTTGTCAAAACTACTTGAAGGTGTAAAGGTTAAACGTGGTTGGAATGTTCAAAATAGTCAGAATGGTCAAACTGATCAGAATGTTGGAAATGTACGAATTGGTCAAAGTGTTAAGAATGACCAAAATGGTTAGAATTATATAACAATGGTCAATAATACAAATGAAATGAATAGTGAAATTATCCCGAATGGATCAAACATTCATATTGGTAAGAATGGTCAACTGACCAAAGTTGTCAAAACTACTTGAAGGTGTACAGGTTAAACGTGGTTGGAATGTTAAAATTAATCAGAATTGTCAAACTGATCAGAATGTTGGAAATTCACGAATTGGACAAAGTGGCAATAATGACCAAAATGGTTAGAATTATAAAACCAGTCGGAATAATTAAAATAACCTGACTGGTCAATAAGACAGATGAAAAGAATGGTGAAAATATCCCAAATGGATCAAATATTCATATTGGTAAGAATGGTCAACTGACCAAAGTTGGCAAAACTACTTGAAGGTGTAAAGGTTAAACGTGGTTGGAATGTTCAAAATAGTCAGAATGGTCAAACTGATCAGAATGTTGGAAATGTACGAATTGGACAAAGTGGCAAGAATGACCAAAATGGTTAGAATTGTAAAACAATGGTCAATAATACAAATGAAATGAATAGTGAAATTATCCCGAATGGATCAAATATTTATACTGGTAAGAATGGTCAACTGATAAAATATGTCAAAATTACTTGAAGGTGCTGGAAATGTACAAATTGGTCAAAGTCGCAAGAATGACCAAAATGGTTAGAATCACCAAATCAATCGGAATAATTAAAATAGCATAAAGGGTCAATAATACAAATGAAATGAATAGCGAAACTATACCGAATGGATCAAATATTCATATTGGTAAGAATGGTCAACTGACCGAAGTTGTCAAAACTACTTGAAGGTGTACAGGTTAAACGTGGTTGGAATGTTAAAATTAATCAGAATTCTAAAACTGATCAGAATGTTGGAAATTCACGAATTGGACAAAGTGGCAAGAATGACCAAAATGGTTAGAATTATAAAACCAGTGGGAATAATTAAAATAACCTGACTGGTCAATAAGACAGATGAAAAGAATGGTGAAAATATCCCAAATGGATCAAATATTCATATTGGTAAGAATGGTCAACTGACCAAAGTTGTCAAAACTACTTGAAGGTGTAAAGGTTAAACGTGGTTGGCATGTTCAAAATAGTCAGAATGGTCAAACTGATCAGAATGCTGGAAATGTACGAATTGGTGAAAGTGGCAAGTATGACTAAAATGGTTAGAATTATAAAACAATGGTCAATAATACAAATGAAATGAATAGTGAAATTATCCCGAATGGATCAAATATTCATATTGGTAAGAATGGTCAACTGACCAAAGTTGTCAAAACTACTTGAAGGTGTACAGGTTAAACGTGGTTGGAATGTTAAAATTAATCAGAATTGTCAAACTGATCAGAATGTTGGAAATTCACGAATTGGACAAAGTGGCAAGAATGACCAAAATGGTTAGAATTATAAAACCAGTGGGAATAATTAAAATAACCTGACTGGTCAATAATACAAATGAAAAGAATGGTAAAAATAACCCGAATGGATCAAATATTCTTATTGGTAAAAATGGTCAACTGACCAAAGTTGTCAAAAAATCTTGAAGGTGTACAGGTTCAACGTGGTTAGAATACTCAACATTGTCAGAATGGTCAAACTAATCGGAATGTTGGAAATGCACGAATTGGTCTAATTGGTAAGAATAACCAAAATGGACTGAATGATCAAACCAGTCGATGTAATCAATATAGCCACAATGGTCAATAATACAAATGAAAGGAATGGTGAAAATAGCCTGAATGGATCAAATATTTATATTAGTAAGAATGGTCAACTGATAAAATATGTCAAAATGACTTGAAGGTGTAAATGTTCATCTCGGTTAGAATTTTCAAAATAATCAGAATGGTCAAACTGATCAGAATGTTGGAAATGCACGAATTAGTCAAAGTGGCAAGAATGACCAAAATGCGTAGAATTATAAAATCAGTCGGAATAATTAAAATAACCTGAATGGTCAATAATACAAATGAAAAGAATGGTAAAAATAACCCGAATGGATCAAATATTCTTATTGGTAAAAATGGTCAACTGACCAAAGTTGTCAAAAAATCTTGAAGGTGTACAGGTTCAACGTGGTTAGAATACTCAACATTGTCAGAATGGTCAAACTAATCGGAATGATGGAAATGCACGAATTAGTCAAAGTGGCAAGAATGACCAAAATGGTTAGAATTATAAAATCAGTCGGAATAATTAAAATAACCTGAATGGTCAATAATACAAATGAAAAGAATGGTAAAAATAACCCGAATGGTAAGAATGGTCAACTGACCGAAGTTGTCAAAACTACTTGAAGGTGTACAGGTTAAACGTGGTTGGAATGTTAAAATTAATCAGAATTGTCAAACTGATCAGAATGTTGGAAATGGACGAATTGGTAAAAGTGGCAATAATGACCAAAATGGCAAGAATTATAAAACCAGTCGGAATAATTAAAATAACCTGAATGGTCAATAATACAAATGAAAAGAATTGTGAAAATAGCCCGAATGGATCACATATTTATACTGGTAGGAATGGTCAACTGATAAAATATGCCAAAATATCTTGAAGGTGTTGGAAATGTACAAATTGGTCAAAGTGGCAAGAATGACCAGAATGGTTAGAATTATAAAACCAGTCGGAATAATTAAAATAACCTGAATGGTCAATAATACAAATGAAAAGAATGGTAAAAATAACCCGAATGGTAAGAATGGTCAACTGACCGAAGTTGTCAAAACTACTTGAAGGTGTACAGGTTAAACGTGGTTGGAATGTTAAAATTAATCAGAATTGTCAAACTGATCAGAATGTTGGAAATGCACGAATTGGTAAAAGTGGCAATAATGACCAAAATGGCAAGAATTATAAAACCAGTCGGAATAATTAAAATAACCTGAATGGTCAATAATACAAATGAAAAGAATGGTAAAAATAACCCGAATGGATCAAATATTCTTATTGGTAAAAATGGTCAACTGACCAAAGTTGTCAAAAAATCTTGAAGGTGTACAGGTTCAACGTGGTTAGAATACTCAACATTGTCAGAATGGTCAAACTAATCGGAATGTTGGAAATGCAAGGTGTACAGGTTCAACGTGGTTAGAATACTCAACATTGTCAGAATGGTCAAACTAATCGGAATGATGGAAATGCACGAATTAGTCAAAGTGGCAAGAATGACCAAAATGGTTAGAATTATAAAACCAGTCGGAATAATTAAAATAACCTGAATGGTCAATAATACAAATGAAAAGAATGGTAAAAATAACCCGAATGGATCAAATATTCTTATTGGTAAAAATGGTCAACTGACCAAAGTTGTCAAAAAATCTTGAAGGTGTACAGGTTCAACGTGGTTAGAATACTCAACATTGTCAGAATGGTCAAACTAATCGGAATGTTGGAAATGCACGAATTAGTCAAAGTGGCAAGAATGACCAAAATGCTTAGAATTATAAAATCAGTCGGAATAATTAAAATAACCTGAATGGTCAATAATACAAATGAAAAGAATGGTAAAAATAACCCGACTGGATCAAATATTCTTATTGGTAAAAATGGTCAACTGACCAAAGTTGTCAAAAAATCTTGAAGGTGTACAGGTTCAACGTGGTTAGAATACTCAACATTGTCAGAATGGTCAAACTAATCGGAATGATGGAAATGCACGAATTAGTCAAAGTGGCAAGAATGACCAAAATGGTTAGAATTATAAAATCAGTCGGAATAATTAAAATAACCTGAATGGTCAATAATACAAATGAAAAGAATGGTAAAAATAACCCGAATGGATCAAATATTCTTATTGGTAAAAATGGTCAACTGACCAAAGTTGTCAAAAAATCTTGAAGGTGTACAGGTTCAACGTGGTTAGAATGTTCAAAATTGTCACAAGGTCAAACTAATCAGAATGTTGGGAATGCACGAATTGGTCATAGTGGCAAGAATGACCAAAATTGTTAGAATTATAAAACCAGTCGGAATAATTAAAATAACCTGAATGGTCAATAATACAAATGAAATGAATTGTGAAAATAGCCCGAATGGATCATATATTTATACTGGTAGGAATGGTCAACTGATAAAATATGCCAAAATATCTTGAAGGTGTTGGAAATGTACAAATTGGTCAAAGTGGCAAGAATGACCAGAATGGTTAGAATTATAAAACCAGTCGGAATAATTAAAATAGCATAAATGGTCAATAATACAAATGAAAAGAATGGTGAAAATATCACGAATGGATCAAATATTCATATTGGTAAGAATGGTCAACTGACCGAAGTTGTCAAAACTACTTGAAGGTGTACAGGTTAAACGTGGTGGAATGTTAAAATTAATCAGAATTGTCAAAGTGATCAGAATGTTGGAAATTCACGAATTGGACAAAGTGGCAAGAATGACCAAAATGGTTAGAATTATAAAACCAGTGGGAATAATTAAAATAACCTGACTGGTCAATAAGACAGATGAAAAGAATGGTGAAAATATCCCAAATGGATCAAATATTCATATTGGTAAGAATGGTCAACTGACCAAAGTTGTCAAAACTACTTGAAGGTGTAAAGGTTAAACGTGGTTGGAATGTTCAAAATAGTCAGAATGGTCAAACTGATCAGAATGTTGGAAATGTACGAATTGGTCAAAGTGTTAAGAATGACCAAAATGGTTAGAATTATATAACAATGGTCAATAATACAAATGAAATGAATAGTGAAATTATCCCGAATGGATCAAACATTCATATTGGTAAGAATGGTCAACTGACCAAAGTTGTCAAAACTACTTGAAGGTGTACAGGTTAAACGTGGTTGGAATGTTAAAATTAATCAGAATTGTCAAACTGATCAGAATGTTGGAAATTCACGAATTGGACAAAGTGGCAATAATGACCAAAATGGTTAGAATTATAAAACCAGTCGGAATAATTAAAATAACCTGACTGGTCAATAAGACAGATGAAAAGAATGGTGAAAATATCCCAAATGGATCAAATATTCATATTGGTAAGAATGGTCAACTGACCAAAGTTGGCAAAACTACTTGAAGGTGTAAAGGTTAAACGTGGTTGGAATGTTCAAAATAGTCAGAATGGTCAAACTGATCAGAATGTTGGAAATGTACGAATTGGACAAAGTGGCAAGAATGACCAAAATGGTTAGAATTGTAAAACAATGGTCAATAATACAAATGAAATGAATAGTGAAATTATCCCGAATGGATCAAATATTTATACTGGTAAGAATGGTCAACTGATAAAATATGTCAAAATTACTTGAAGGTGCTGGAAATGTACAAATTGGTCAAAGTCGCAAGAATGACCAAAATGGTTAGAATCACCAAATCAATCGGAATAATTAAAATAGCATAAAGGGTCAATAATACAAATGAAATGAATAGCGAAACTATACCGAATGGATCAAATATTCATATTGGTAAGAATGGTCAACTGACCGAAGTTGTCAAAACTACTTGAAGGTGTACAGGTTAAACGTGGTTGGAATGTTAAAATTAATCAGAATTCTAAAACTGATCAGAATGTTGGAAATTCACGAATTGGACAAAGTGGCAAGAATGACCAAAATGGTTAGAATTATAAAACCAGTGGGAATAATTAAAATAACCTGACTGGTCAATAAGACAGATGAAAAGAATGGTGAAAATATCCCAAATGGATCAAATATTCATATTGGTAAGAATGGTCAACTGACCAAAGTTGTCAAAACTACTTGAAGGTGTAAAGGTTAAACGTGGTTGGCATGTTCAAAATAGTCAGAATGGTCAAACTGATCAGAATGCTGGAAATGTACGAATTGGTGAAAGTGGCAAGTATGACTAAAATGGTTAGAATTATAAAACAATGGTCAATAATACAAATGAAATGAATAGTGAAATTATCCCGAATGGATCAAATATTCATATTGGTAAGAATGGTCAACTGACCAAAGTTGTCAAAACTACTTGAAGGTGTACAGGTTAAACGTGGTTGGAATGTTAAAATTAATCAGAATTGTCAAACTGATCAGAATGTTGGAAATTCACGAATTGGACAAAGTGGCAAGAATGACCAAAATGGTTAGAATTATAAAACCAGTGGGAATAATTAAAATAACCTGACTGGTCAATAAGACAGATGAAAAGAATGGTGAAAATATCCCAAATGGATCAAATATTCATATTGGTAAGAATGGTCAACTGACCAAAGTTGTCAAAACTACTTGAAGGTGTAAAGGTTAAACGTGGTTGGAATGTTCAAAATAGTCAGAATGGTCAAACTGATCAGAATGTTGGAAATGTACGAATTGGTGAAAGTGGCAAGTATGACTAAAATGGTTAGAATTGTAAAACAATGGTCAATAATACAAATGAAATGAATAGTGAAATTATCCCGAATGGATCAAATATTCATATTGGTAAGAATGGTCAACTGACCAAAGTTGTCAAAACTACTTGAAGGTGTAAAGGATAAACGTGGTTGGAATGTTCAAAATTGTCAGAATGGTCAAACTGATCAGAATGTTGGAAATGCACGAATTGGTCTAATTGGTAAGAATAACCAAAATGGATTGAATGATCAAACCAGTCGATGTAATCAATATAGCCACAATGGTCAATAATACAAATGAAAAGAATGGTGAAAATAGCCCGAATGGATCAAATATTTATATTAGTAAGAATGGTCAACTGATAAAATATGTCAAAATGACTTGAAGGTGTAAATGTTCATCTCGGTTAGAATTTTCAAAATAATCAGAATGGTCAAACTGATCAGAATGTTGGAAATGTACGAATTGGTTAAAGTGGCAAGAATGACCAAAATGGTTAGAATTATAAAACCAGTCGGAGTAATTAAAATAACCTGAATAGTCAATAATACAAATGAAAAGAATGGTAAAAATAACCCGAATGGATCAAATATTCTTATTGGTAAAAATGGTCAGATGACCAAAGTTGTCAAAAAATCTTGAAGGTGTAGAGGTTCAACGTGGTTAGACTACTCAACATTGTCAGAATGGTCAAACTAATCGGAATGTTGGAAATGCACGAATTGGTTAAAGTGGCAAGAATGACCAAAATGGTTAGAATTATAAAACCAGTCGGAGTAATTAAAATAACCTGAATAGTCAATAATACAAATGAAAAGAATGGTAAAAATAACCCGAATGGATCAAATATTCTTATTGGTAAAAATGGTCAGATGACCAAAGTTGTCAAAAAATCTTGAAGGTGTACAGGTTCAACGTGGTTAGACTACTCAACATTGTCAGAATGGTCAAACTAATCGGAATGTTGGAAATGCACGAATTAGTCAAAGTGGCAAGAATGACCAAAATGGTTAGAATTATAAAATCAGTCGGAATAATTAAAATAACCTGAATGGTCAATAATACAAATGAAAAGAATGGTAAAAATAACCCGAACGGATCAAATATTCTTATTGGTAAAAATGGTCAACTGACCAAAGTTGTCAAAAAATCTTGAAGGTGTACAGGTTCAACGTGGTTAGAATACTCAACATTGTCAGAATGGTCAAACTAATCGGAATGTTGGAAATGCACGAATTAGTCAAAGTGGCAAGAATGAGAAAAATGGTTAGAATTATAAAATCAGTCGGAATAATTAAAATAACCTGAATGGTCAATAATACAAATGAAAAGAATGGTAAAAATAACCCTAATGGATCAAATATTCTTATTGGTAAAAATGGTCAACTGACCAAAGTTGTCAAAAAATCTTGAAGGTGTACAGGTTCAACGTGGTTAGAATGTTCAAAATTGTCACAAGGTCAAACTAATCAGAATGTTGGGAATGCACGAATTGGTCATAGTGGCAAAAATGACCAAAATTGTTAGAATTATAAAACCAGTCGGAATAATTAAAATAGCATAAATGGTCAATAATACAAATGAAAAGAATGGTGAAAATAGCCCGAATGGATCAAATATTTATATTAGTAAGAATGGTCAACTGACCGAAGTTGTCAAAACTACTTGAAGGTGTACAGGTTAAACGTGGTTGGAATGTTAAAATTAATCAGAATTCTCAAACTGATCAGAATGTTGGAAATTCACGAATTGGACAAAGTGGCAAGAATGACCAAAATGGTTAGAATTATAAAACCAGTGGGAATAATTAAAATAACCTGACTGGTCAATAAGACAGATGAAAAGAATGGTGAAAATATCCCAAATGGATCAAATATTTATATTGGTAAGAATGGTCAACTGACCAAAGTTGTCAAAACTACTTGAAGGTGTAAAGGTTAAACGTGGTTGGAATGTTCAAAATAGTCAGAATGGTCAAACTGATCAGAATGTTGGAAATGTACGAATTGGTGAAAGTATGACTAAAATGGTTAGAATTATAAAACAATGGTCAATAATACAAATGAAATGAATAGTGAAATTATCCCGAATGGATCAAATATTCATATTGGTAAGAATGGTCAACTGACCAAAGTTGTCAAAACTACTTGAAGGTGTAAAGGTTAAACGTGGTTGGAATGTTCAAAATTGTCAGAATGGTCAAACTGATCAGAATGTTGGAAATGCACGAATTGGTCTAATTGGTAAGAATAACGAAAATGGATTGAATGATCAAACCAGTCGATGTAATCAATATAGCCACAATGGTCAATAATACAAATGAAAAGAATGGTGAAAATAGCCCGAATGGATCAAATATTTATATTAGTAAGAATGGTCAACTGATAAAATATGTCAAAATGACTTGAAGGTGTAAATGTTCATCTCGGTTAGAATTTTCAAAATAATCAGAATGGTCAAACTGATCAGAATGTTGGAAATGTACGAATTGGTAAAAGTGGCAATAATGACCAAAATGGCAAGAATAATCAAACTAGTCGAAATAATTAAAATTGTCTGAATGGTCAGTAATACAAATGAAAATAATGGTAAAAATAACCCGAATGGATCAAATATTCTTATTGGTAAAAATGGTCAGATGACCAAAGTTGTCAAAAAATCTTGAAGGTGTACAGATTCAACGTTGTTAGAATACTCAACATTGTCAGAATGGTCAAACTAATCAGAATGTTGGAAATGCACGAATTGGTTAAAGTGGCAAGAATGACCAAAATGGTTAGAATTATAAAACCAGTCGGAATAATTAAAATAACCTGAATAGTCAATAATACAAATGAAAAGAATGGTAAAAATAACCCGAATGGATCAAATATTCTTATTGGTAAAAATGGTCAACTGACCAAAGTTGTCAAAAAATCTTGAAGGTGTACAGGTTCAACGTGGTTAGACTACTCAACATTGTCAGAATGGTCAAACTAATCGGAATGTTGGAAATGCACGAATTAGTCAAAGTGGCAAGAATGACCAAAATGGTTAGAATTATAAAATCAGTCGGAATAATTAAAATAACCTGAATGGTCAATAATACAAATGAAAAGAATGGTAAAAATAACCCGAACGGATCAAATATTCTTATTGGTAAAAATGGTCAACTGACCAAAGTTGTCAAAAAATCTTGAAGGTGTACAGGTTCAACGTGGTTAGAATACTCAACATTGTCAGAATGGTCAAACTAATCGGAATGTTGGAAATGCACGAATTAGTCAAAGTGGCAAGAATGAGCAAAATGGTTAGAATTATAAAATCAGTCGGAATAATTAAAATAACCTGAATGGTCAATAATACAAATGAAAAGAATGGTAAAAATAACCCTAATGGATCAAATATTCTTATTGGTAAAAATGGTCAACTGACCAAAGTTGTCAAAAAATCTTGAAGGTGTACAGGTTCAACGTGGTTAGAATGTTCAAAATTGTCACAAGGTCAAACTAATCAGAATGTTGGGAATGCACGAATTGGTCATAGTGGCAAGAATGACCAAAATTGTTAGAATTATAAAACCAGTCGGAATAATTAAAATAGCATAAATGGTCAATAATACAAATGAAAAGAATGGTGAAAATAGCCCGAATGGATCAAATATTTATATTAGTAAGAATGGTCAACTGATAAAATATGTCAAAATGACTTGAAGGTGTAAATGTTCATCTCGGTTAGAATTTTCAAAATAATCAGAATGGTCAAACTGATCAGAATGTTGGAAATGTACGAATTGGTAAAAGTGGCAATAATGACCAGAATGGTTAGAATTATAAAACCAGTCGGAATAATTAAAATAGCATAAATGGTCAATAATACAAATGAAAAGAATGGTGAAAATAGCCCGAATGGATCAAATATTTATATTAGTAAGAATGGTCAACTGATAAAATATGTCAAAATGACTTGAAGGTGTAAATGTTCATCTCGGTTAGAATTTTCAAAATAATCAGAATGGTCAAACTGATCAGAATGTTGGAAATATACGAATTGGTAAAAGTGGCAATAATGACCAAAATGGCTAGAATAATCAAACTAGTCGAAATAATTAAAATAGCATAAATGGTCAATAATACAAATGAAAAGAATGGTAAAAATAACCCGACTGGATCAAATATTCTTATTGGTAAAAATGGTCAACTGACCAAAGTTGTCAAAAAATCTTGAAGGTGTACAGGTTCAACGTGATTAGAATACTCAACATTGTCAGAATGGTCAAACTAGTCGGAATGTTGGAAATGCACGAATTAGTCAAAGTGGCAAGAATGACCAAAATGGTTAGAATTATAAAATCAGTCGGAATAATTAAAATAACCTGAATGGTCAATAATACAAATGAAAAGAATGGTAAAAATAACCCGAATGGATCAAATATTCTTATTGGTAAAAATGGTCAACTGACCAAAGTTGTCAAAAAATCTTGAAGGTGTACAGGTTCAACGTGGTTAGAATACTCAACATTGTCAGAATGGTCAAACTAATCGGAATGTTGGAAATGCACGAATTAGTCAAAGTGGCAAGAATGAGCAAAATGGTTAGAATTATAAAATCAGTCGGAATAATTAAAATAACCTGAATGGTCAATAATACAAATGAAATGAATTGTGAAAATAGCCCGAATGGATCACATATTTATACTGGTAGGAATGGTCAACTGATAAAATATGCCAAAATATCTTGAAGGTGTTGGAAATGTACAAATTGGTCAAAGTGGCAAGAATGACCAGAATGGTTAGAATTATAAAACCAGTCGGAATAATTAAAATAGCATAAATGGTCAATAATACAAATGAAAAGAATGGTGAAAATAGCCCGAATGGATCAAATATTTATATTAGTAAGAATGGTCAACTGATAAAATATGTCAAAATGACTTGAAGGTGTAAATGTTCATCTCGGTTAGAATTTTCAAAATAATCAGAATGGTCAAACTGATCAGAATGTTGGAAATGTACGAATTGGTAAAAGTGGCAATAATGACCAAAATGGCTAGAATAATCAAACTAGTCGAAATAATTAAAATTGTCTGAATGGTCAGTAATACAAATGAAAATAATGGTACAAATAACCCGAATGGATCAAATATTCTTATTGGTAAAAATGGTCAGATGACCAAAGTTGTCAAAAAATCTTGAAGGTGTACAGTTTCAACGTGGTTAGAATACTCAACATTGTCAGTATGGTCAAACTAATCAGAATGTTGGAAATGCACGAATTGGTCAAAGTGGCAAGAATAACCAAAATGGTTAGAATTATAAAACCAGTCGGAATAATTAAAATAACCTGAATGGTCAATAATACAAATGAAAAGAATGGTAAAAATAACCCGAATGGATCAAATATTCTTATTGGTAAAAATGGTCAACTGACCAAAGTTGTCAAAAAATCTTGAAGGTTTACAGGTTCAACGTGGTTAGAATACTCAACATTGTCAGAATGGTCAAACTAATCGGAATGTTGGAAATGCACAAATTAGTCAAAGTGGCAAGAATGACCAAAATGGTTAGAATTATAAAATCAGTCGGAATAATTAAAATAGCATAAATGGTCAATAATACAAATGAAAAGAATGGTGAAACTATACCGAATGGATCAAATATTCATATTGGTAAGAATGGTCAACTGACCAAAGTTGTCAAAACTACTTGAAGGTGTAAAGGTTAAACGTGGTTGGAATGTTCAAAATTGTCAGAATGGTCAAACTGATCAGAATGTTGGAAATTCACGAATTGGACAAAGTGGCAAGAATGACCAAAATGGTTAGAATTATAAAATCAGTCGGAATAATTAAAATAACCTGAATGGTCAATAATACAAATGAAAAGAATGGTAAAAATAACCCGAATGGATCAAATATTCTTATTGGTAAAAATGGTCAACTGACCAAAGTTGTCAAAAAATCTTGAAGGTGTACAGGTTCAACGTGGTTAGAATGTTCAAAATTGTCACAAGGTCAAACTAATCAGAATGTTGGGAATGCACGAATTGGTCATAGTGGTAAGAATGACCAAAATTGTTAGAATTATAAAACCAGTCGGAATAATTAAAATAACCTGAATGGTCAATAATACAAATGAAATGAATAGTGAAACTATACCGAATGGATCAAATATTCATATTGGTAAGAATGGTCAACTGACCGAAGTTGTCAAAACTACTTGAAGGTGTACAGGTTAACCGTGGTTGGAATGTTAAAATTAATCAGAATTCTCAAACTGATCAGAATGTTGGAAATTCACGAATTGGTCAAAGTGGCAAGAATGACCAGAATGGTTAGAATTATAAAACCAGTCGGAATAATTAAAATAGCATAAATGGTCAATAATACAAATGAAAAGAATGGTGAAAATATCACGAATGGATCAAATATTCATATTGGTAAGAATGGTCAACTGACCATATCGGTAAAAAAAAAAGACTTGAAGGCGTAAAGGTTCAACGTGGTTAGAATTCTTAAAATAGTCAGAATGATCAAACTCATCAGACTGTTGGAAATGCACGAATTGGTCACAGTGGCAAGAATATCCAAAATGGTAAGAATCATAAAACCAGTCGGAATAATTAAAATAACCTGACTGGTCAATAAGACAAATGAAAAGAATGGTGAAAATAGGTCGAATGGGTCAAATATTCATATTGATAAGAATGGTCAACTGACCAAAGTTGTCAAAATTACTTGAAAGGTTAAACGTGGTTAGAATGTTCAAAATAGTCAGAATGGTCAAACTGATCAGAATGTTGGAAATGCAAGAATTGATCTAATTGGTAAGAATAACCAAAATGGACTGAATGATCAAACCAGTCGATGTAATCAATATAGCCACAATGGTCAATAATACATATGAAAAGAAGGGTGAAAATAGCCTGAATGGATAAAATATTTATATTAGTAAGAATGGTCAACTGATAAAATATGTCAAAATGGCTTGAAGGTGTAAAGGTTCAACTCGGTTAGAGTTTTCAAAATAATCAGAATGGTCAAACTGATCAGAATGTTGGAAATGTACGAATTGGTAAAAGTGGGAAGAATGACCAAAATGGCAAGAATCATCAAACTAGTCGAAATAATTAAAATAACCTGAATGGTCAGTAATACAAATGAAAAGAATGGTAAAAAAGCACGAGTGGATCTCATATACATTTTGGTAAGAATGGTCAACTGATCAAATTTGTCAAAATGACTTGAAGGTGTAAAGCTTCAACGTCGTTAGAATGTTCAAAATAATCGGAATGTTCAAAATAATCAAACTAATCAGAATGTTGGAAATGCACGAATTGGTCTAATTGGTAAGAATAATCAAAATGGACTAAATGATCAAACCAGTCGATGTAATCAATATAGCCACAATGGTCAATAATACAAATGAAAAGAATGGTAAAAATAGACCATAATAAGAATGGTCAACTGATAAAATATGTCAAAATGACTAGAAGGTGTTGGAAATGTACAAATTGGTCAAAGTCGCAAGCATGACCAAAATGGTTAGAATCACCAAAGTAGTCGGAATAATTAAAATAGTCTAAATGGTCAATAATACATATAAAAAGAATGGTGAAAACAGCACGAAAACATCAAATATTCATATTGGGAAAAATGATCAACTGATCAAATTTTGTCAAAATGACTTGAAGGTGTAAAGGGTCAAAGTGGTTAGAATGTTAAAATTAATCAGAAGTGTCAAACTGATCAGAATGTTGGAAATTCACGAATTGGTCAAAGTGGCAAGAATGACCAAAATGGTTAGAATTATAAAACCAGTGGGAATAATTAAAATAACCTGAATGGTCAATAATACAAATGAAAAGAATGGTGAAAATTGTCCGAATGGGTCAAATATTCATATTGATAAGAATGGTCCACTGACCAAATTTTCAAAATTACTTGAAAGTGTAAAGGTTCATCGTGGTTAGAATACTCAACATTGTCAGAATGGTCAAACTAATCAGAATGTTGGAAATTCACGAATTGGTCAAAGTGGCAAGAATGACCAAAATGGTTAGAATCACCACATCAATCGGAATAATAAAATAGCATAAATGGTCAATAATACAAATGATAAGAATGGTGAAATTATCCCGAATGGATCAAATATTCATATTGGTAAGGATGGTCAACTGATCAAATCGGTAAACTAGACTTGAAGGTGTAAAAATTCAACGTGGTTAGAATGTTCAATATAATCAGAATGGTCAAACTGATCAGAATGTTGGAAATGCACGAATTGGTCTAATTGTAAGAATAACCAAAATGGACTGAATGATCAAACCAGTCGATATAATCAATATTGCCACAATGGTCAATAATACAAATGAAAAGAATGGTAAAAATAACCCGAATGGATCAAATATTCTTATTGGTAAGAATGGTCAACTGACCAAAGTTGTCAAAATGACTTGAAGGTGTACAGGTTCAACGTGGTTAGAATGCTTAAAATAGTCAGGATGATCAAACTCATCAGAATGTTGGAAATGCACGAATTGGTCACAGTGGCAAGAATATAAAAAATGGTTAGAATTATAAAACCAGTCGGAATAATTAAAATAACCTGAATGGTCAATAATACAAATGAAATGAATTGTGAAAATAGCCCGAATCAAATATTTATACTGGTAAGAATGGTCAACTGATAAAATATGTCAAAATTACTTGAAGGTGTTGGAAATGTACAAATTGGTCAAAGTCGCAAGAATGACCAAAATGGTTAGAATCACCAAATCAGTCGGAATAATTAAAATAGCATAAATGGTCAATAATACAAATGATAAGAATGGTGGAATTATCCCGAATGGATCAAAAATTCATATTGGTAAGAATGGTCAACTGACCAAATCGTTAAAAAAAAAAGACTTGGTGTAACGGTTCAACGTGGTTAGATTGCTTAAAATAGTCAGGATGATCAAACTCATCAGAATGTTGGAAATGCACGAATTGGTCACAGTGTCAAGAATATCAAAAATGGTTAGAATCATAAAACCAGTCGGAATATTCAAAATAACATGACTGGTCAATAATACAAATGAAAAAAATGGTGAAAATATGGATGGATCAAATATTCATATTGGTAAGGATGGTCAACTGATCAAATGGGTAAACTAGACTTGAAGGTGTAAAGGCTCAACGTGGTTAGAATGTTCAAAATAATCAGAATGGTCAAACTGATAAGAATGTTGGAAATGCACGAATTGGTAAAATTGTAAGAATAACCAAAATGGACTGAATGATCAAACCAGTCGATATAATCAATATAGCCACAATGGTCAATAATACAAATGAAAAGAATGGTAAAAATAACCCGAATGGATCAAATATTCTTATTGGTAAGAATGGTCAACTGACCAAAGTTGGCAAAATGACTTGAAGGTGTACAGGTTCAACGTGGTTAGAATGATCAAAATTGTCACAATGGTTAAGCTAATCAGAATGTAGGAAATGTACGAATAATAATAGTACGTTATATTATAGCATTAATTAATTCAACAAGCAATATGGAAGCTAAGAGTGCCCGAGAGAAGACTTGAACTTCCACACACTGCAGCCTATTTACAACCACCCAACCGCGGTATCTCCAACACATACACCATTAAACCCAGCTAGCTTTTTCAATCGTATACGATAGTTGCGCGATTGGACCAGACGATTAAATGAATCTTCGACGATGTCCAATTCCGATCGCGCACGTTCCGTACAACGGGAGAAACTGTCAAAACGACGACTTTTTCAAACGGATCGTGCACGATGCTTTTATTCCTACTTCAAACGAGCCTTGAAACGGAGTAGTAGTTTGTCTCTTGTCAAGTGCGCACGTACTTTTTGTCCGGTCGCTGTCGCGGTCTTTTATGTTTCGTCCGTTGTGTGCAAAGGAAAATATAATCAACACAAATAGAAAAAAAAAAAACAATAAACTAACTACAGACTCCACAACAAAAATATACGTGCAAAAAACAAAAAGAGAATAAAAAATAATAAAACCAACCACCATCTCCAAAAACAGAAACAACATCAAACATACAAAACATCAACAACAGACAACAACAATATCACCAGCAGTCACACACATCATCATCAACGCCAACACGGAGGGCTTTTTTATGCTCCCCTTCTCCTGTGTTCCCCCCTTCCTCTCCGCATCCCTTTTCGCATAATACAAACGACTGTGCTCTCTTCATGTCGCTTCATGACTTGTGTTGAAGATCTAACACTGAACACTTGTTGGGTCTAGCAGCGGCAAGAGGGGTGCACAGTTATTTGTATTTATGTTTTGATATTGTTTTTGTGTTTCTGTATGTTACAATGGTAGGTTCATTTAAAACACATTTTGCGAACATACGAGGGCTGAAGGCAAATTTCTTTGCGGTATACACGCACGTTCAGTTCCATAGGCCAGATGTACTCGCTCTAAGTGAGACCCAGGTGTGTGAGGGTTCTAATCCACAGAATTTTCACATTCCTGGCTATCACACTCTTTCTCTTCCCACAGAGGCCTTGTGGTATACATACGTAATGGTGTGGTGTTCCAGAGCCAGCAACATTTGGACTCACAAGATCCAGAATTTAACTTTCTTTGGGTTAAGTTCAGGATTGGATCACACCCATTACACTTCGGGTTTCTTTACAGAAGCCCAAATTTGGATAGGGAGGCTACCCTAAACGGCTTCGACGCCCTTTGCGACTCTATATCAAAAGTTTTAGAAGATTGTCCGGACAGTGAAATTGTAGTTGCTGGGGATTTCAATGTCCATAATCAATCTTGGCTTTTCCATTCGAGCCACACTTCTCCGGAGGGACAGTACGCTGAGCTTTTCGCCGCGCATAATAACTTGACGCAACTAGTGAATGAACCAACACACATTCCGCGTGTTGAAGGGCAATATCATAATATTCTTGACCTTTTCTTAACCTCACACCCTGAAAAGTACGAGGTTAACATTCTTGCACCTCTTGGTAACTCGGACCATTGCACAATTTCAGCATCCTTTTCGTTCTCCGATCTTCGATCCACTTCTAAACCAGTCACGAAGCGGACATTGTACATATACGAAAAGGCACGTTGTGCCGAGCTCAACAATTTCTATCAGCACTTTAATTGGAAATTATGTTTCCTAGACAATAATGTCGATGCTGCTGTTGAAATGGTCGAGAAAATAATTCTTCATGGAATAAACACGTTTATTCCCTCGAAGACTACTTCGATTAAACCTTCAAAGAATTGTTGGTTTAATCAGACATGCAAAGAAGCTGTCAGATCCAAAGAGGAAGCGTTCAGAAATTGGCGTTTAAATAAAAACGTCACTACTGAGCTGCTCATATTGGTAAGGATGGTCAACTGATCAAATTGGTAAACTAGACTTGAAGGTGTAAAGGTTCAACGTGGTTAGAATGTTCAAAATAATCAGAATGGTCAAACTAATCAGAATGTTGGAAATGCACGAATTGGTCAAAGTGGCAAGAATGACCAAAATGGTTAGAATTATAAAACCAGTCGGAATAATTAAAATAGCATGAATGGTCAATAATACAAATGAAAAGAATGGTGAAAATATCCCGAATGGATCAAATATTCATATTGGTAAGAATGGTCAACTGACCAAAGTTGACAAAATGACTTGAAGGTGTAAAGGTTCAACGTGGTTAGAATGTAAAAAATAGTCAGAATGGTCAAACTAAGCAGAATGTTGGAAATTCACGAATTGGTCAAAGTGACAAGAATGACCAAAATGGTTAGAATTATAAAACCAGTCGGAATAATTAAAATAGCATGAATGGTCAATAATACAAATGAAAAGAATGGTGAAAATATCCCGAATGGATCAAATATTCATATTGGTAAGAATGGCCAACTGACCAAATTTGTCAAAATTACTTGAAGGTGTAAAGGTTCAACGTGGTTAGAATGCTCAACATTGTCAGAATGGTCAAACTAATCAGAATGTTGGAAATGCACGAATTGGTCAAAGTGGAAAGAATGACCAAAATGGTTGAATTATAAAACCAGTCGGAATAATTAAAATAACCTGAATGGTCAATAATACAAATGAAAAGAATCGTAAAAATAGTCCGAATGGGTCAAATATTCATATTGATAAGAATGGTCAACTGATCAAATTTTGTCAAAATGACTTGAAGGTGTAAATGTTCAACTCGGTTAGAATTTTCAAAATAATCAGAATGGTCAAACTGATCACAATGTTGGAAATGTACGAATTGGTCAAAGTGGCAAGAATGACCAAAATGGTTGTATTATAAAACCAGTCGGAATAATTAAAATAACCTGAATGGTCAATAATACAAATGAAAAGAATAGTGAAAATAGCCCGAATGGATCAAATATTTATATTACTAAGAATGGTCAACTGATAAAATATGTCAAAATGACTTGAAGGTGTAAATGTTCAACTCGGTTAGAATGTTAAAATTAATCAGAATTGTCAAACTGATCAGAATGTTGGAAATTCACGAATTGGTCAAAGTGGCAAGAATGACCGAAATGGTTAGAATTATAAAACCAGTCGGAATAATTAAAATAACCTGAATGGTCAATAATACAAATGAAAAGAATGGTAAAAATAACCCGAATGGATCAAATATTCTTATTGGTAAAAATGGTCAACTGACCAAAGTTATCAAAAAATCTTGAAGGTGTACAGGTTCAACGTGGTTAGAATGTTCAAAATTGTCAGAATGGTCAAACTAATCAGCATGTTGGAAATGTACGAATTGGTCAAAGTGGCAAGAATGACCAAAATGGATAGAATTATAAAACAATGGTCAATAATACAAATGAAATAAATAGTGAAAATATCCCGAATGGATCAAATATTCAATTGGTAAGAATGGTCAACTGACCAAAGTTGTCAAAATTACTTGAAGGTGTAAAGGTTAAACGTGGTTGGAATGCTCAACATTGTCAGAATGGTCAAACTAATCAGAGTGTTGGAAATGCAAGAATTGGTCAAAAGTGGCAAGAATGACCAAAATGGTTAGAATTATAAAACCAGTCGGAATAATTAAAATAACCTGAATGGTCAATAATACAAATGAAAAGAATGGTAAAATATCACGAATGGATCAAATATTCATATTGGTAAGAATGGTCAACTGACCAAATCGATAAAAAAAAGACTTGAAGGTGTAAAGGTTCAACGTGGTTAGAATTATTAAAATAGTCAGAATGATCACACTCATCAGAATGTTGGAAATGCACGAATTGGTCACAGTGGCAAGAATATCCAAAATGTTTAGAATCATAAAACCAGTCGGAATAATTAAAATAACCTGACTGGTCAATAAGACAAATGAAAAGAATGGTGAAAATATCCCGAATGAATCGAATATTCATATTGGTAAGAATGGTCATCTGACCAAAGTTGTCAAAACTACTTGAAGGTGTAAAGGTTAAACGTGGTTGGAATGTTGAAAATAGTCAGAATGGTCAAACTGATCAGAATGTTGGAAATGCACGAATTGGTCTAATTGGTGAGAATAACCAAAATGGACTGAATGATCAAACCAGTCGATGTAATCAATATCGCCACAATGGTCAATAATACAAATGAAAAGAATGGTCAAAATAGCCCGAATGGATTAAATATTTATATTAGTAAGAATGGACAACTGATAAAATATGTCAAAATTACTTGAAGGTGTAAATGTTCAACTCGGTTAGAATTTTCAAAATAATCAGAATGGTCAAACTGATCAGAATGTTGGAAATGTACGAATTGGTAAAAGTGGGAAGAATGACCAAAATGGCAAGAATCATCAAACTAGTCGAAATAATTAAAATTGTCTGAATGGTCAGTAATACAAATGAAAAGAATGGTAAAAAAAGCACGAATGGATCTCATATACATTTTGGTAAGAATGGTCAACTGATCACATTTGTCAAAAAGACTTGAAGGTGTAAATGTTCAACTCGGTTAGAATTTTCAAAATAATCAGAATGGTCAAACTGATCAGAATGTTGGAAATGTACGAATTGGTAAAAGTGGGAAGAATGACAAAAATGGCAAGAATCATCAAACTAGTCGAAATAATTAAAATTGTCTGAATGGTCAGTAATACAAATGAAAATAATGGTAAAAATAACCCGAATGGATCAAATATTCTTATTGGTAAAAATGGTCAGCTGACCAAAGTTGTCAAAATGACTTGAAGGTGTAAATGTTCAACTCGGTTAGAATTTTCAAAAAAATCAGAATTGTCAAACTGATCAGAATGTTGGAAATGTACGAATTGGTAAAAGTGGGAAGAATGACCAAAATGGCAAGAATCATCAAACTAGTCGAAATAATTAAAATTGTCTGAATGGTCAGTAATACAAATGAAAATAATGGTAAAAAAAAGCACGAATGGATCTCATATACATTTTGGTAAAAATGGTCAGCTGACCAAAGTTGTCAAAATGACTTGAAGGTGTAAATGTTCAACTTGGTTAGAATTTTCAAAATAATCAGAATTGTCAAACTGATCAGAATGTTGGAAATGTACGAATTGGTAAAAGTGGCAATAATGACCAAAATGGCAAGAATAATCAAACTAGTCGAAATAATTAAAATTGTCTGAATGGTCAGTAATACAAATGAAAAGAATGGTAAAAATAACCCGAATGGATCAAATATTCTTATTGGTAAAAATGGTCAGCTGACCAAAGTTGTCAAAATGACTTGAAGGTGTAAATGTTAAACTCGGTTAGAATTTTCAAAATAATCAGAATTGTCAAACTGATCAGAATGTTGGAAATGTACGAATTGGTAAAAGTGGGAAGAATGACCAAAATGGCAAGAATCATCAAACTAGTCGAAATAATTAAAATTGTCTGAATGGTCAGTAATACAAATGAAAGGAATGGTAAAAAAAGCACGAATGGATCTCATATACATTTTGGTAAGAATGGTCAACTGATCACATTTGTCAAAAAGACTTGAAGGTGTAAATGTTCAACTCGGTTAGAATTTTCAAAATAATCAGAATGGTCAAACTGATCAGAATGTTGGAAATGTACGAATTGGTAAAAGTGGGAAGAATGACAAAAATGGCAAGAATCATCAAACTAGTCGAAATAATTAAAATTGTCTGAATGGTCAGTAATACAAATGAAAATAATGGTAAAAAAAAGCACGAATGGATCTCATATACATTTTGGTAAGAATGGTCAACTGATCACATTTGTCAAAATGACTTGAAGGTGTAAAGGTTCAACGTGGTTAGAATGTTCAAAATAATCAGAATGTTCAAAATAATCAGAATGTTCAAAATAATCAAACTGATCAGAATGTTGGAAATGCACGAATTGGTCTAATTGGTAAGAATAACCAAAATGGACTAAATGATCAAACCAGTCGATGTAATCAATATAGCCACAATGGTCAATAATACAAATGAAAAGAATGGTAAAAATAGCCCATAATAAGAATGGTCAACTGATAAAATATGTCAAAATTACTTGAAGGTGTTGGAAATGTACAAATTGGTCAAAGTCGCAAGAATGACCAAAATGGTTAGAATCACCAAAGTAGTAGGAATAATTAAAATAGTCTAAATGGTCAATAATACATATAAAAAGAATGGTGAAAATAGTCCGAATGGGTCAAATATTCATATTGATAAGAATGGTCCACTGACCAAATTTTCAAAATTACTTGAAAGTGTAAAGGTTCAACGTGGTTAGAATACTCAACATTGTCAGAATGGTCAAACTAATCAGAATGTTGGAAATGCACGAATTGGTCAAAGTGGCAGGAATGGCCAAAATGGTTAGAATTATAAAACCAGTCGGAATAATTAAAATAACCTGAATGGTCAATAATACAAATGAAAAGAATGGTAAAAATATCCCGAATGGATCAAATATTCTTATTGGTAAAAATGGTCAACTGACCAAAATTGTCAAAAAATCTTGAAGGTGTACAGGTTCAACGTGGTTAGAATGTTCAAAATTGTCACAATGGTCAAACTAATCAGAATGTTGGAAATGCACGAATTGGTCACAGTGGCAAGAATATCCAAAATGGTTAGAATCATAAAACCAGTCGAAATATTTAAAATAACCTGACTTGTCAATAAGACAAATGAAAAGATTGGTGAAAATATCCCGAATGGATCAAATATTCATATTGGTAAGAATGGTCAACTGACCAAAGTTGTCAAAATTACTTGAAGGTGTTGGAAATGTACAAATTGGTCAAAATCGCAAGAATGACCAAAATGGTTAGAATCACCAAATCAATCGGAATAATTAAAATAGCATAAATGGTCAATAATACAAATGAAATGAATGGTGAAAATATCACGAATGGATCAATTATTCATATTGGTAAGAATGGTCAACTGACCAAATCGGTAAAAAAAAAGACTTGAAGGTGTAAAGGTTCAACGTGGTTAGAATTATTAAAATAGTCAGAATGATCAAACTGATCAGAATGTTGGAAATGTACGAATTGGTCAAAGTGGCAAGAATGACCAAAATGGTTAGAATTATAAAACAATGGTCAATAATACAAATGAAATGAATAGTGAAAATATCCCGAATGGATCAAATATTCATATTGGTAAGAATGGTCAACTGACCAAAGTTGTCAAAACTACTTGAAGGTGTAAAGGTTAAACGTGGTTGGAATGTTCAAAATAGTCAGAATGGTCAAACTGATCAGAATGTTGGAAATGTACGAATTGGTCAAAGTGGCAAAAATTACCAAAATGGTTAGAATTATAAAACAATGGTCAATAATACAAATGAAATGAATAGTGAAAATATCCCGAATGGATCAAATATTCATATTGGTAAGAATGGTCAACTGACCAAAGTTGTCAAAACTACTTGAAGGTGTAAAGGTTAAACGTGGTTGGAATGTTAAAATTAATCAGAATTGTCAAACTGATCAGAATGTTGGAAATTCACGAATTGGTCAAAGTGGCAAGAATGACCAAAATGGTTAGAATTATAAAACCAGTGGGAATAATTAAAATAACCTGACTGGTCAATAAGACAAATGAAAAGAATGGAGAAAATATCCCGAATGGATCAAATATTCATATTGGTAAGAATGGTCAACTGACCAAAGTTGTCAAAACTACTTGAAGGTGTAAAGGTTAAACGTGGTTGGAATGTTCAAAATAGTCAGAATGGTCAAACTGATCAGAATGTTGGAAATGTACGAATTGGTCAAAGTGGCAAGAATGACCAAAATGGTAAGAATTATAAAACAATGGTCAATAATACAAATGAAATTAATAGTGAAAATATCCCGAATGGATCAAATATTCATATTGGTAAGAATGGTCAACTGACCAAAGTTGTCAAAACTACTTGAAGGTGTAAAGGTTAAACGTGGTTGGAATGTTCAAAATTGTCAGAATGGTCAAACTGATCAGAATGTTGGAAATGCACGAATTGGTCTAATAGGTAAGAATAACCAAAATGGACTGAATGATCAAACCAGCCGATGTAATCAATATAGCCACAATGGTCAATAATACAAATGAAAAGAATGGTGAAAATAGCCCGAATGGATCAAATATTTATATTAGTAAGAATGGTCAACTGATAAAATATGTCAAAATGACTTGAAGGTGTAAATGTTCATCTCGGTTAGAATTTTCAAAATAATCAGAATGGTCAAACTGATCAGAATGTTGGAAATGAACGAATTGGTAAAAGTGGCAATAATGACCAAAATGGCAAGAATTATAAAACCAGTCGGAATAATTAAAATAACCTGAATGGTCAATAATACAAATGAAAAGAATGGTAAAAATAACCCTTTGTTTTATGGCGCTTTCGGCCATCTTTGCCTTAGATTTTAAGTTTAGTTGTCCATATATTCTTAGACAATAAAGTCGGTTCAATCCGTCCATGAATTAAGTTGAATTCTTCGGACTTTTACTTATTGTTGGAATCGGCTTTCAAACCCCCTTTTATGAACTCTAAGTCGAGGAGTTCATCATATGGTCCTTCGAAAAACATCCTTAAGAAAGCTTGAGGATTAGATGTGTTCCAGTAATTTAAAAAAAAATAGAGTTTTCTAACCTAGAAAAAGTGACATTGTAGTTAAGGTGACTACGTACATATAAATGCAAAGCACGCAAGCAAGCATTAATCTTCAAAAAAAAAACAACAAACAGAGAAACACTCATCCTAAGTTAACATTGGCCATCATATCCATTGACATTGATCATCCAGCAACGGCATCCTACCAGCAGAGGAGTACCATCAGCGTAGAGACGACAGCTTCAACCACTATTCTACCCATCGTTCCAAGGTCAGAGAATCAAGAAGCACAAAAGAGTAAGGGGACAAGAGCAGGTATGTGCGGTAGTTTTTGGTTTTCTTTATATATGATCATTTTCAAATATCCGTAAAAACAACAACAACAAAATATTGGTTGACAACAAATAAAAAAAAAATAAAAAAATTGAAAAAACGGTATATCGAACAGACTAAGAACGAAAAATTACAACAAAAACTGAACGATTCCGTTATAAAATTAACCAACAACAAAATTTTGGTTGACAACAAATAAAAAAAAAAAATTGAAAAAACGGTATATCGAACAGACTAAGAGCGAAAAATTACAACAAAAACTGAACGATTCCGTTATAAAATTAGCCAACATATATGAACACAGTTAACAAA
Source organism: Hydrotaea cyrtoneurina (assembly GCA_958296145.1). Lineage (NCBI taxonomy): Eukaryota > Metazoa > Arthropoda > Insecta > Diptera > Muscidae > Hydrotaea > Hydrotaea cyrtoneurina. The sequence goes on from OY282513.1 coordinate 82,937,892, forward strand.
AAATATTCATAAATTGTCTTGCTTAACACACCATAATAAATTGCAACAAAAATCAATATTAAAAGAAAAAAACTAATTTTTAAGACCCACACTAATATACACACAACTCCACAAATTATCATCTCGAAAATTCTCATATTCTTGTAATGTATCGTTTTCGCCGAGAATAGAGAAAGAAAACATCAAAGCATCTTCAATTTCACTCGTCTCAATTCTCACACAAGGGAACAGACGGCAACGAAACGATGGAGGAATAAATCAAAAGTGAATGATTGTCAAAGCGAACAGACGAAATAAATTTGTGGACAAATAAGTGTTGTGGAAGAACGTTATAAAAAAAAAAAACGTTTAACAATAATTGTGGACAGTGTGATATCTACACAAATCATTTCGTGAAAAAGTTAAGAACAATAAACAAAAGAAAAGGTACTACCATAGTACGTAATAAAACCAAAAATGCAACGCAATATCATCGTATGGAGAAAACTCTGAGAAAATCTCTAGAATTAAAAAAGCAGTACGACCGAGTCTTACAAGAGTACATAGAGTTAGACCACATGGAGGAGATCAAGTTTTTTGATAATGCGGAGGAAAAGCAAAGCTCATTTTTTCTGCCCCATCATGCGGTCGTGAAACCCGAGAGTAAGACCACAAAAGTACGAGTTGTTTTCAATGGCTCGAAAAAGATCAGCAGTGGTCACTCTCTAAATAATGTGTTATATCCCGGTCCTATCCTACAAACAGACATTATGAAAATTATTCTTCGCTGGCGACATTATCAATTCGTGTTCATAGGTGACATCGAGAAAATGTACCGCCAGATAATCGTCCATAAATCTGATCGAGCTTACCAACGGGTTCTTTTCCGATCTCAGCCTAAGGAACAAATAAAATCCTATGAACTGAAAACAGTTACATTCGGAATCAATTGTGCACCGTTTCTAGCAATTCGAACGTTGAAGCAGTTGAGTTATGATTGCAAACTTTCCAGTCCGGAAGCAGCTGAAATTTTGAAGAACGAAATCTATGTAGATGATGTGCTTTCTGGAGGACACACTTTGGATGAAGCGAAAGGCAAACAGGCACATCTTATGAAAACTTTAGCATCAGCGTCATTTCCTTTCAAAAAGATCACGGCAAATCATAAATATCTTCTGGAGCAGGTGGCCCGGGAAGATCTTCTTGATGAAGAATTTTTAAATTTTGATGACTCCAGCACAGTCAAAACTTTGGGCATACGCTGGAATGCGAAATCAGATAGATTTTACTATGTTATTGGTCCAATAAATGATTCCCCGATTGCAACAAAGCGGCAAATCCTTTCTGTTATAGCGCGTTTGTTTGATCCTCTTGGTTGGCTTGGTCCAATCGTCATCTTAGCGAAAATTTTAATGCAGCAGCTGTGGGAAGATCATATCGACTGGGATGAAGCAGTTCCACCGCATCTACTTGTGAAATGGAATTCATTTCGTGAGAACTTACCGAACATCACGGCTTTGAAGATACCAAGATGAATAGATTTTTCTCGAGGTGTACGAGTTCAGATCCATGGCTTCTGTGATGCCTCCGAGAGAGCATATTGTGTAGCCGTTTACATAAGAGTTGACAATGCAGGCAACTTATCTACCAACTTACTAGTCGCAAAAACCAGGGTCGCACCGATTAAGAAAACAACCATCCCAAAGCTGGAATTGTGCGGTGCAGTCTTACTCACCAATTTAGTGAAAGTTCTTGCGGAATCTTTGAATTACGATTTTGAATTACACTTATGGACTGATTCGTCAATCGTGTTAGGATGGCTACAAAAGTCTCCTCAAACTCTCAAATCATTTGTCGCAAACCGAGTCTCCGAAATACTTAACTATTCTAATGTAACTACATGGAAGCATGTTAAGACGGAAGACAATCCAGCAGATCTAGGCTCCCGTGGCAGCTTACCACTCGATTTGATACAAAGTTCAATCTGGTGGAATGGACCATCGTGGCTTCAAAATCCGATAGAATCATGGCCTGAACCTCGTAGCTTTGATCCCACAGACCTGGAAACGAAAAAATCGAACTTCTACATAACTGCCAGTGAATGTCTCATTGCAAGATTTTCGTCCTATGCTCGAGCGCTTCGTGTCATGTCCTATGTGCTGCGCGTTTTTGAAAAGAAAAGCTCTCGTCCTCAGAGTTTCGATATTTCGACCGCCGAAATTAATCAAACCAAGAATCGTCTACTAATACTATCCCAGAAAACGCACTATCACCTAGAATACGACTGCCTAGTTCGGAATAAATTAATTAACAACAAAAGTAATATTAGTACATTAGCGCCTTTTCTAGACAAAAACGGCGTAATGCGCGTCCGCGGCCGTTTGGAGAATTCAAGTCTCACTTACGATGAAAGACATCCCATCCTGGTCCCAGAACGGTCCCATTTTGCAGATCTCCTCATAAGATACACTCACCAGACATTGTGCCATGCTGAATATAATGTTATGCTGCGAGCCATTCGTCAAGGGTTTTACATAACCAGACTCAAAAACGGACTTCGAAAATGCATTAGAAGATGTAAGGCATGTACGATTTTTAAACGTAGATTTCAAAACCAAGTTATGGCAGCCTTGCCCCCAGAAAGAGTAACTTTTTCACTGCCTTTTACCTATACTGGAGTGGACTTCGCGGGTCCTTTTGGTATAAAAAGTTCGACTTTGAGAAATGCCAAAATCTTGAAAGGATATGCAGCAGTTTTTGTTTGTTTTTCAACTAAGGCCGTCCATTTAGAGGTGTGTTCAGACCTGTCTACAGATGCCTTCCTAGCAGCTTTCACTCGATTCACTGGACGCAGAGGTTTACCGAAAACTATGTTCTCCGATAATGGGAAAAATTTTGTTGGTGCGAGTTACAAATTATTACAAGCTCATCATGCATTTCTTCAGGCTGCGGAAAAATGTCTTATCAATAGGTTTGGACTGCAAGGGTTTACTTGGTCATTTATACCTCCATATGCTCCCCATATGGGAGGCCTCTGGGAGACTGCAGTCAAAATTATGAAGTCTAACCTTAAGAAGCTATGAAACAGTTTGAACTACACTTTCGAAGAATTGAGCACCCTATTGATACGCATTGAAGCAATTCTTAATTCAAGGCCTTTGTCACCTCTGTCTGACAACATTTCAGAACTTCTGCCTTTAACACCGGGTCATTTTTTACGCGGTGCCCCTTTGACTGCTCATCCTGAGGCCCCGGAAGATCCTCCAAGAGAGAATTTATCTTACCTGACCAGATGGAAGAGATTGAAGGCAATACAACATATATTTAGCCAGAGATGGAAAGCGCAGTACATCACAGAACTTCAAAGACGATATAAACGACCTTGTGATTGTGAAAGACGATCATTTACCTCCAACTGAGTGGCGTTTAGGTCGCGTTACGAAAGTAATATACGGCAAAGATAGTAATGTTCGAGTCGCAGAATTAAAAACTCAAAACGGTATTATGACACGTCCGATCGTAAAACTTTGTGTGCTACCGACACAGCCACCGGATACAAAACAAAACTATTAAAGTCTTTTATGATCATATTTCTGAATTCCGATTACTTATTGCATGTACTCGTTTCTTTCTTCTCTTTTCTTTTGTTCTTTGTTTTTTTTTTCTCCCCAGAACCATGGACCGCCAAGGACGATGTCAATATTGTGGCAAAAACCACCTTTTGAAACGGTGTCCTGACTTCCGATGGATGTTGCCACATGAAAGACGCGAAGCCTCCAAGAATATCATGGTCTGCCTGAATTGTCTGTCAGACTGGCATCAACGTGCTAACTGCACGTCAACATTACGCTGCCGCGCATGCTCCCATCGTCATCACTCGATGCTCCACCATGAGGACATCGATTCCAGATCGTCCACCCTAGACATGAAGCTTCCTCCAAAACCATCTATTAAAGATCTCAAGGGATATTCGGTAAAAGCGCTGACCTAATCCCTTTCCGCTCCTATCAACTTTTACGACGTGGTACAAGCGGAGCGCAGAAGACCATTCCCGGAAGCTCAAATTCCTAAACCTTCGGAGCTCAAAGTCGAACCCAAGGAAGAGCCAACCGATGCAACAGTCTCGACCAGAGAGAAAGTGACCGACAGAGATGCCATCCCTATCTCCCCACGACCAGAAGATGCCTTGGTATCTGTATCAGCAGCCCCAACCTTGTCGAACCTGAAGAAACGTACTCGAGAGGTCCATCCAACCTATTTCGACCACGGACCCGAGTGTATGGCAATTCCCCGGTGGTGCTCTGTGAAGTACGGGCAGGGGGAAGAAGCGTGACGGTCACCTTTGCCCTAAACCAAAATGTCCGATGCTCACACATATGTTTCAAGACAGTTGAGAGTCTTCATTACCGGGCCAAATGGGTGAAGAATGTACCATATGGAGTTTTCGAAATAGTCCCTAACAGCGGCGAATCTTGGGTTCAGGATCTTATCATAGTGGATGAGCTAATTGTCAACCTACCTGACGCCACGAAACACGAAACCCTTCCGTTTCTCCTTGAAACCAGTGGCGTTTTCCGCAAGTTGTGGGCACACCCTATGCCGCATGATTTTGGCCCCGTCGATGGCATTATCGGACGTGACCTTTACTACAACATTATAAAGGGGATGACAGCACGGCTAGATCAGCACCCTTTCATCAAGGTCCAACGCTCAATCTTTGGGGCTGTCATCAGTGGATGCATATGCGATCCTATCAACATTCAGTCGCGGAATATGTTGAATTCATAATTCAACAAATTTTATTTATATTATTTCGTTTCTAATTTTTCTTCATTGTGAATTACTTTTTTTAATTTTCTTAATCTTGAAATCGATTTATTTCGTTAAGTGTAGCTTAGTTCTAAGACATGAATTCGCCGTACATAATTTCCTAACTTATCTTTGTTTTCTAAACTCTCCTTTGTTCTTCTTTTTTCCTTTGTTTTATGGCGCTTACGGCCATCTTTGCCTTAGATTTTAAGTTTAGTTGTCCATATATTCTTAGACAATAAAGTCGGTTCAATCCGCCCATGAATTAAGTTGAATTCTTCGGACTTTTACTTATTGTTGGAATCGGCTTTCAAACCCCCTTTTATGAACTCTAAGTCGAGGAGTTCATCAGTACGAATTGGTAAAAGTGGCAATAATGACCAAAATGGCAAGAATAATCAAACTAGTCGAAATAATTAAAATTGTCTGAATGGTCAAACTGATCAGAATGTTGGAAATGCACGAATTGGTCTAATTGGTAAGAAGAACCAAAATGGACTGAATGATCAAACCAGTCGATGTAATCAATATAGCCAGAATGGTCAATAATACAAATGAAAAGAATGGTAAAAATAACCCGAATGGATCAAATATTCTTATTGGTAGAAACGGTCAACTGACCAAAGTTGTCAAAAAATCTTGAAGGTGTACAGGTTCAACGTGGTTAGAATACTCAACATTGTCAGAATGGTCAAACTAATCAGAATGTTGGAAATGCACAAATTAGTCAAAGTGGCAGGAATGACCAAAATGGTTAGAATTATAAAACCAGTCGGAATAATTAAAATAACCTGAATGGTCAATAATACAAATGAAAAGAATGGTAAAAATAACCCGAATGGATCAAATATTCTTATTGGTAGAAACGGTCAACTGACCAAAGTTGTCAAAAAATCTTGAAGGTGTACAGGTTCAACGTGGTTAGAATGTTCAAAATTGTCACAAGGTCAAACTAATCAGAATGTTGGGAATGCACGAATTGGTCATAGTGGCAAGAATGACCAAAATTGTTAGAATTATAAAACCAGTCGCGAGAGTAACCATCTCTCGCGAGAGTAACCATCTTGACGCGATGCGAGGGCTTAAGTGCTTCTTGTGGTTTTTAGGCTTGCGCAAGGACTTTAAATCACTTAACTGGTCTTGTCCATGTAGAAGCCTAATGCTATAAAAAGATACACAACCAAGAGTTACTCACGCTTGTCATGAGTCCTATGGGAGGTCCGTAACTTATGCCCTCGCATCCGGCCAATTGACATATATGATACGAAACTACGTCCATGGTTCGCTCCTTTTTCTTAGTAGTCACGTTATAGATGCACTTTTAAGTTCAAGATGGTTGGTAGCAGTGTCGAGAACCTGCATGGTTAGTAAGTGCCTAAATAAAACTAATCGCTAACAGCTCCCCTCCGGTGCCAGGGCACGGACCGGTTGTAATCTTTTTGCCTAGTCCGCGTAAGCTGTAACTGCGCGCGATGGTCCTTTCCCTTTACTAGCATACTCGTGGGATCTACATGGAACAATTAACATACAAAACAAACTCAAAAACAAACACAACAACAAACACAAACAAACGCAATACTAAAACACGAAAAAAAAACGGTACAACAAACACTTAACAGCTCCGGCGTTAGTGAGGATGCTGCGAGGACGGGACTACCAGACAGAGTGGGACACACCGCTCAGGGAGGTAACTGTGGGTTGCACTATATCGAAGGTCTTGTGGCCTAGGCTAGATATAGCGAGAACAAATGCACTGATGGGGCTGGATAGAAGAAGTCTCAGAATTGCAATAGGAGTCATTACAGGACACTGCTCAGTTAGGGCTATGACCAGCAGATGGGACAGTAGATCTCCAGACTTTTGCAGGATGTGCGAGGATGAGGACGAATTGGAGACAATAGAACACATCCTTTGTCATTGTCCAAGTTTGCAACGCCATAGACAAAAATGTCTAGGGAATAGATTTTTTGCTGAACTAGGGGACATTTCGAAGACAGGTGTTGAAAACATTATTAGTTATATAAGGGGTATTGGATGGTTGAACGACGGGGGATGCGGGTACTCGATGGACTAACAGACTTACATTACACCATGGACTCTCACATGTTTTTCTCTCTTTCCTATATACTTTCTACGCTGTCAATAGAAGGGATTCACAATGGACCCTATGGGTCTCCGAGTGCAGGTGCATCTTAGGATGTACCACCCTTCCTAACCTAACCTAAAACCAGTCGGAATAATTAAAAAACCCTGAATGGTCAATAATACAAATGAAATGAATTGTGAAAATAGCCCGAATGGATCACATATTTATACTGGTAAGAATGGTCAACTGATAAAATATGCCAAAATATCTTGAAGGTGTTGGAAATGTACAAATTGGTCAAAGTGGCAAGAATGACCAAAATGGTTAGAATTATAAAACCAGTCGGAATAATTAAAATTGCATAAATGGTCAATAATACAAATGAAAAGAATGGTGAAAATATCACGAATGGATCAAATATTCATATTGGTAAGAATGGTCAACTGACCATATCGGTAAAAAAAAAAAGACTTGAAGGTGTAAAGGTTCAACGTGGTTACAATTCTTAAAATAGTCAGAATGATCAAACTCATCAGACTGTTGGAAATGCACGAATTGGTCACAGTGGCAAGAATATCCAAAATGGGAAGAATCATAAAACCAGTCGGAATAATTAAAATAACCTGAATGGTCAATAAGACAAATGAAAAGAATGGTGAAAATAGGTCGAATGGGTTAAATATTCATATTGATAAGAATGGTCAACTGACCAAAATTGTCAAAATTACTTGAAAGGTTAAACGTGGTTAGAATGTTCAAAATAATCAGAATGTTCAAAATAATCAAACTGATCAGAATTTGGGAAATGCACGAATTGTTCTAATTGGTAAGAATAATCAAAATGGACTAAATGATCAAACCAGTCGATGGATTCAAAATAGCCACAATGGTCAATAATACAAATGAAAAGAATGGTGAAAATAGTCCGAATGGGTCAAATATTCATATTGATAAGAATGGTCCACTGACCAAATTTTCAAAATTAATTGAAGGTGTAAAGGTTCAACGTGGTTAGAATGTTCAAAATTGTCACAATGGTCAAACTAATCAGAATGTTGGAAATGCACGAATTGGTCACAGTGGCAAGAATACCCAAAATGTTTAGAATCATAAAACCAGTCGGAATATTTAAAATAACCTGACTGGTCAATAATACAAATTAAATGAATTGTGGAAATAGCCCGGTGAAAATATCCAGAATGGATCAAATATTTATATTGGTAAGGAGGTCAACTGATCAAATCTATAAACTAGACTTGATGGTGTAGAGGTTCATCGTGGTTAGAATGTTCAAAATAATCAGAATGGTCAAACTGATCAGAATGTTGGAAATGCACGAATTGGTCTAATTGTAAGAATAACCAAAATGGACTGAATGATCAAACCATTCGATATAATCAATATAGCCGCAATGGTCAATAATACAAATGAGAAGAATGGTAAAAATAACCCGAATGGATCAAATATTCTTATTGGTAAGAATGGTCAACTGACCAAAGTTGTCCAAATGACTTGAAGGTGTACAGGTTCAACGTGGTTAGAATGCTTAAAATAGTCAGGATGATCAAACTCATCAGAATGTTGGAAATGCACGAATTGGTCACAGTGGCAAGAATATCCAAAATGGTTAGAATTATAAAACCAGTCGGAATAAATTAAATAACCTGAATACAATAATACAAATGAAATGAATTGTGAAAATAGCCCGAATCAAATATTAATACTTGTAAGAATGGTCAACTGATAAAATATGTCAAAATTACTTGAAGGTGTTGGAAATGTACAAATTCGTCAAAGTCGCAAGAATGACCAAAATGGTTAGAATCACCAAATTAGTCGGAATAATTAAAATAGCATAAATGGTCAATAATGCAAATGATAAGAATGGTGAAATTATCCCGAATGGATCAAATATTCATATTGGTAAAAATGGTCAACTGACCAAATCGGTAAAAAAAAAAAGACTTGAAGGTGTAACGGTTCAACGTGGTTAGATTGCTTTAAATAGTCAGGATGATCAAACTCATCAGAATGTTGGAAATGCACGAATTGGTCACAGTGTCAAGAATATCAAAAATGGTTAGAATCATAAAACCAGTCGGAATATCTTAATATATATTTACCCTCGACATTGATTCACTGACTCTGTCACACAGTACATAGGAACTTAAATAGGCATTCTATAATTCTATAAATAATAATAATAAAAAAATAATATTTTTTTTTGTACAGAAATTGTGTTTTCCCCAAATTTTTTTTTCCAAAATTTTTTTTTTACAAATTTTTTTTTTACAAATTTTTTTTTCAACAAAATTTTTTTTTTCAACAAAAATTTTTTTTTCAACAAAAACTTTTTTTTTCAACAAAATTTTTTTTTTCAACAAAAATTTTTTTTCCACAAATTTTTTTTTCAACAAAATTTTTTTTTCAACAAAATTTTTTTTTCAATTTTATTTTTTTTCGAAATTTTTTTTTACAAAATTTTTAAAATTATGTAACAAATAATTTCCCCAAGAAATTAACGGGCGCTGTACAATGCACTAATTAAAAATGCACTTGCACGGCTGAATGTTTGTAAGACACTCATTGAGTACTTGTAAGATACTGATTTTATTTTGTTAATATTTCCTAAAACTAGCATACATTTTCTTAAACTAAACTAATCCTAAAGAAGGAACGAGAACGCGATAGACGCATGCGTGGGGTTGTTTTGTCTACCCACGCACGCATAACATCTTGTGGAAAATTCCACTCGTTATCATGCTCGTCCCTTATTCTAAAAATAGCCCGCCGCTCTATACCACACACGCATGTTGTACTGCCTGCTTATCTTAAAAATCCCAAGCTACAACATACGCACATGCATTGAATATATCCAAATTACAATTGTATACATTATTTGAATACATACAAACTACAGTACAGTTATACACATTGTTTTGAATACATTCAATTACCGAATCCAACACAATTTTATACCTTCAGCAGAAAAGGAATAAACACCATGTGAGGATTTACAGAAATCTGAACATTCTGCGGCCGGCGAACTACAATTATTTGTTTTACATATATCAATATTCTACGAAAAATTTAAATCTATTAATTCTATTATATGTGGCCATTTGTCGACATCCTTCAGCCATTCAGGACCATTCCACTTATGCAGTTCCCTTGATGTGAAACCATAAGGATTAGCCCTCACAAGCCTCCACAGCAATACATCAGCTTCTTTGCATCCATTAGGTAACTTCGGCTTTGCAGTTACAAAATTGCCAGGGGTTTCAGCAGCCATTGTCTCTTCTCTCACCAGCCCTTCCTTCAAAATCCCGTGGTATAAATCAGCTCCATCTCCAACCGCTGACTTAACCGCAGCCACCTGCAATCCACCGAAGTGTGGAGCTCCCGGGGAACCCACGGCCTTCACCATTGTGGTGATCGGCTCCAACCTTTCATATGGAGAAGCCGCCTTCGTTTTTTCCAATTGAAAATTGTCTTCAATTTTTGGATCTTCGCCAGCACCATGGATTTTCAAGCCACTCGCTTGAAAATTCTGTTCGCTGACATCAACCGGAACCTGCGCGAGATCTTCCTTCGAATCAACACCAGTCATCGAATCATCCATTTCGAAGTCATCGTTAGTTATGGTGTACAACTTCGGATCTTCATCTTCACAGCAGTTGGCTACATTTTGTGACGCTTCCACGTCAGTTTGTTCCGTATTAGCTCTCTTCTTTAACGGTAACCTCGAAACCCAGCGTTGATCTTCATTACAGTGTGTGGATCTTCGGGTCACCCACAGCTCTTTGATGTCTTCCTCATCGATTTCAGTTTTAAACCGGTCATCCTTCTTATTAGCGGGAGCTCGTCTGGGCCACAGCTCACCATTTTGTGTTTCAGCATCAAACCGGTTATATGCCAGGCGTGCACTTACGGTTGCTTTAGAACACTCCTTATCCCTCTTGACATTTTCGCTTTGACTTGCGATTTCCAATCGCACTTCACGATACTGCTTCCGTATTTTCGTATACGCGTCATAAATATCGTCGTCGTCGAGATTTTTAGCGACAATCCTCCTATATGCCAGGACAACTTCTTGAAACTGGTCCTCTACCAATTGTTGTTGTACCTGCAGCCGTTCGGAACTGAGACTCAGTATGGTATCTCTTGTCGTACTCATAATTGTCGCCAATTCCCGAACTTCTCTTCCAAACCTTTCAACCAATATAGTGTGTGGTTGAGAAAGCTGTACGTCGCTTCTGTGGACTGTATTTTTCTTTCGGTCTTCGCCAATTCTGCTTGGCTCTGCTTCCAGGACTTTCGTTGACGTCTTTTCCTCGAAATTGTCTGTCCCATATTTAGCAATCATTCCTTTTGCCCCTTCGTACAAGGCCTCGGTGGATTTATAAAGATCCATTAGCTCCGGTATCTCCTTATCCGCGGGCTTTCTTTTCAGCGACAGCTTCTCTTTGATAGCGTCACTCCTGTATTCTGCTATCATTCCTCTAGCGCCTTCATACAAGGCCTCGGTGGATTTGTGTATATCCATCAGTTCCGGTACCTCCTTGGATGTGGGCTGTATTTTATCTGTTCAAAACTGGATTTAATAATCCGGCTCGAAGGACCAAAATGTACAATGCACTAATTAAAAATGCACTTGCACGGCTGAATGTTTGTAAGACACTCATTGAGTACTTGTAAGATACTGATTTTATTTTGTTAATATTTCCTAAAATTAGCATACATTTTCTTAAACTAAACTAATCCTAAAGAAGGAACGAGAACGCGATAGACGCATGCGTGGGGTTGTTTTGTCTACCCACGCACGCATAACATCTTGTGGAAAATTCCACTCGTTATCATGCTCGTCCCTTATTCTAAAAATAGCCCGCCGCTCTATACCACACACGCATGTTGTACTGCCTGCTTATCTTAAAAATCCCAAGCTACAACATACGCACATGCATTGAATATATCCAAATTACAATTGTATACATTATTTGAATACATACAAACTACAGTACAGTTATACACATTGTTTTGAATACATTCAATTACCGAATCCAACACAATTTTATACCTTCAGCAGAAAAGGAAAAAACACCATGTGAGGATTTACAGAAATCTGAACAGGCGCCATAGGCGCATTACAACTTACTAGTTTAAAATAACCTGACTGGTCAATAATACAAATGAAAAAAATGGTGAAAATATCCCGAATGGATCAAATATTCATATTGGTAAGGATGGTCAACTGATCAAATGGGTAAACTAGACTTGAAGGTGTAAAGGCTCAACGTGGTTAGAATGTTCAAAATAATCAGAATGGTCAAACTGATAAGAATGTTGGAAATGCACGAATTGGTCAAATTGTAAGAATAACCAAAATGGACTGAATGATCAAACCAGTCGATATAATCAATATAGCCACAATGGTCAATAATACAAATGAAAAGAATTTTAAAAATAACCCGAATGGATCAAATATTCTTATTGGTAAGAATGGTCAACTGACCAAAGTTGTCAAAATGACTTGAAGGTGTACAGGTTCAACGTGGTTAGAATGATCAAAATTGTCACAATGGTTAAGCTAATCAGAATGTAGGAAATGTACGAATAATAATAGTACGTTATATTATAGCATTAATTAATTCAACAAGCAATATGGAAGCTAAGAGTGCCCGAGAGAAGACTTGAACTTCCACACACTGCAGCCTATTTACAACCACCCAACCGCGGTATCTCCAACACATACACCATTAAACCCAGCTAGCTTTTTCAATCGTATACGATAGTTGCGCGATTGGACCAGACGATTAAATGAATCTTCGACGATGTCCAATTCCGATCGCGCACGTTCCGTACAACGGGAGAAACTGTCAAAACGACGACTTTTTCAAACGGATCGTGCACGATGCTTTTATTCCTACTTCAAACGAGCCTTGAAACGGAGTAGTAGTTTGTCTCTTGTCAAGTGCGCACGTACTTTTTGTCCGGTCGCTGTCGCGGTCTTTTATGTTTCGTCCGTTGTGTGCAAAGGAAAATATAATCAACACAAATAGAAAAAAAAAACAATAAACTAACTACAGACTCCACAACAAAAATATACGTGCAAAAAACAAAAAGAGAATAAAAAATAATAAAACCAACCACCATCTCCAAAAACAGAAACAACATCAAACATACAAAACATCAACAACAGACAACAACAATATCACCAGCAGTCACACACATCATCATCAACGCCAACACGGAGGGCTTTTTTATGCTCCCCTTCTCCTGTGTTCCCCCCTTCCTCTCCGCATCCCTTTTCGCATAATACAAACGACTGTGCTCTCTTCATGTCGCTGCATGACTTGTGTTGAAGATCTAACACTGAACACTTGTTGGGTCTAGCAGCGGCAAGAGGGGTGCACAGTTATTTGTATTTATGTTTTGATATTGTTTTTATGTTTCTGTATGTTACAATGGTAGGTTCATTTAAAACACATTTTGCGAACATACGAGGGCTGAAGGCAAATTTCTTTGCGGTATACACGCACGTTCAGTTCCATAGGCCAGATGCACTCGCTCTAAGTGAGACCCAGGTGTGTGAGGGTTCTAATCCACAGAATTTTCACATTCCCGGCTATCACACTCTTTCTCTTCCCACAGAGGCCTTGTGGTATACATACGTAATGGTGTGGTGTTCCAGAGCCAGCAACATTTGGACTCACAAGATCCAGAATTTAACTTTCTTTGGGTTAAGTTCAGGATTGGATCACACCCATTACACTTCGGGTTTCTTTACAGAAGCCCAAATTTGGATAGGGAGGCTACCCTAAACGGCTTCGACGCCCTTTGCGACTCTATATCAAAAGTTTTAGAAGATTGTCCGGACAGTGAAATTGTAGTTGCTGGGGATTTCAATGTCCATAATCAATCTTGGCTTTTCCATTCGAGCCACACTTCTCCGGAGAGACAGTACGCAGAGCTTTTCGCAGCGCATAATAACTTGACGCAACTAGTGAATGAACCAACACACATTCCGCGTGTTGAAGGGCAGTATCATAATATTCTTGACCTTTTCTTAAACTCACACCCTGAAAAGTACGAGGTTAACATTCTTGCACCTCTTGGTAACTCGGACCATTGCACCATTTCAGCATCCTTTTCAACATCCTGGTCAACTGATAAAATATGTCAAAATTGAAGGTGTTGGAAATGTACAAATTGGTCAAAGTCGCAAGAATGACCAAAATGGTTAGAATCACCAAATCAGTCGGAATAATTAAAATAGCATAAATGGTCAATAATACAAATGAAAAGAATGGTGAAAATAGTCCGAATGGGTCAAATATTCATATTGATAACAATGGTCCACTGACCAAATTTTCAAAATTACTTGAAAGTGTAAAGGTTCAACGTGGTTAGAATACTCAACATTGTCAGAATGGTCAAACTAATCAGAATGTTCGAAATGCACGAATTGATCAAAGTGGCAAGAATGGTCAAAATGGTTAGAATTATAAAACCAGTCGGAATAATTAAAATAACCTGAATGGTCAATAATACAAATGAAAAGAATGGTAAAAATAACCCGAATGGTAAAAATGGTCACCTGACCAAAGTTGTCAAAAAATCTTGAAGGTGTACAGGTTCAACGTGTTTAGAATGTTCAAATTTGTCACAATGGTCAAACTAATCAGAATGTTGGAAATGCACGAATTGGTCACAGTGGCAAGAATATCCAAAATGGTTAGAATCATAAAACCAGTCGGAATATTTAAAATAACCTGACTGGTCAATAATACAAATGAAATAAATTGTGAAAATAGCCCGGTGAAAATATCCTGAATGGATCAAATATTTATATTGGTAAAGATGGTCAACTGATCAAATCGATAAACTAGACTTGAAGGTGTAACGGTTCAACGTGGTTAGATTGCTTTAAATAGTCAGAATGATCAAACTCATCAGAATTTTGGAAATGCACGAATTGGTCACAGTGTCAAGAATATCCAAATGTTTAGAATCATAAAATCAGTCGGAATATTTAAAATAACCTGACTGGTCAATAATACAAATGAAAAGAATGGTGAAAATATACCGAATGGATCAAATATTCATATCGGTAAGAATGGTCAACTGACCAAATTTGTCAAAATTACTGGAAGGTGTAAAGGTTCAACGTGGTTAGAATGTTCAAAAATGCCAGAATGGTCAAACTAATTAGAATGTTGGAAATGCACGAATTGGTCAAAGTGGTAAGAATGACCAAAATGGTTAGAATTATATAACCAGTCGCGATAATTAAAATAACCTGATTGGTCAAATATACAAATGAAATGAATTGTGAAAATAGCCCGAATGGATCAAATATTTATACTGGTAAGAATGGTCAACTGATAAAATATGTCAAAATTACTTGAAGGTGTTGGAAATGTACAAATTGGTCAAAGTCGCAAGAATGACCAAAATGGTTAGAATCACCAAATCAATCGGAATAATTAAAATAGCATAAATGGTCAATAATACAAATGATAAGAATGGTGAAATTATCCCGAATGGATCAAATATTCATATTGGTAAGAATGGTCAACTGACCAAATCGGTAAAAAATAAGACTTGAAGGTGTAACGGTTCAACGTGGTTAGATTGCTTAAAATAGTCAGAATGATCAAACTCATCAGAATGTTGGAAATGCACGAATTGGTCACACACACACAATCATAAAACCAGTCGGAATATTTAAAATAACATGAATGGTCAATAATACAACTGAAATCAATGGTCAATAATACAAATGAAAAGAATGGTAAAAATAACCCGAATGGATCAAATATTCTTATTGGAAAGAATGGTCAACTGACCAAAGTTGTCAAAATGACTTGAAGGTGTACAGCTTCAACGTGGTTAGAATGTTCAAAATTGTCACAATGGTCAAACTAATCAGAATGTAGGAAATGTACGAATAATAATAAGACGTTATATTATAGCATTAATTAATTCAACAAGCAATATGGAAGCTAATAGCCTTTTCACATTTACTGCGTTTCAGCTGAAACGCCGGCGTTTCGCTCTCTTGAAATCATTTTGAAACCATGGTGTTCACATTATGCTTTTTTAAACTACTGTGGTTTCATGTGACATTTCTCATTTCTCTTTTGTGTTTTCTGTACTGAGTGTAAACAAAACAAACAAACAAAGATAAAATAATATCAAAAAATGAATTTAATTTGTACAATATTAGAGTTTATATCATTGTATGATAAAGCAGCGAATGCATTTAAAGAAATAAATGATTATTACACTAATACAATGGAATTGTATCGAAGGAAGGTTTCCGCGGAGCTGCAGAATCTTTTCTTCCCACATTTCCAGCAGCATTTCCTCAGTCGTGTCCGTCCATGGGGTTCTTTTCTTGTACTTCTGTTTTGGATTCCTTGAATTACAAATCACAATAATAATGAGAACTCAATATACAATTAATAATACTCACATTATATTCGGCGTTGACTCCATTTTCCTGCGCTGTAATTATTAAAAAAGAAACATTTTAATTTATAGTCATAGATCCCATTGCAATAGGTACTTACCACCACAAAGCAAACTAGAAATGTAAACAAACAGATGTTTTTTTCCCTCATTTTTCTGACATTTGCTTTGAACCAGCAATGGAAATTTTTTCATTTTACTGCTTTTTTTAACTACTATTGGAGTACAACACTGTGCTCTCTCTCATTTTTACTGTGGTTTCAAACAAACTACAGCAAAAAGAGCATAATGCCTGCGTTTTGTTTTGTATGGAAATTTAAGTGTGTTTCGCGGAATTCATCGAAAGAGACTGAAACGCCGGCGTTTCAGCTGAAACGCAGTAAATGTGAAAAGGCTATAAGATTGCCCGAGAGAAGACTTGAACTTCCACAAATTAAAAAGTTACTAGCATCTGAAGCTAGCGCGTCTACCAAGAATGGTAAAAATAACCCGAATGGATCAAATATTCTTATTGGAAAAAATGGTCAACTGACCAAAGTTGTCAGAAAATCTTGAAGGTGTACAGGTTCAACGTGGTTAGAATGTTCAAAATTGTCACAATGGTCAAACTAATCAGAATGTTGGAAATGCACGAATTGGTCACAGTGGCAAGAATATCCAAAATGTTTAGAATCATAAAACCAGTCGGAATATTTAAAATAACCTGACTGGTCAATAATACAAATGAAAAGAATGGTAAAAAAAAGCACGAATTGATCTCATATACATTTTGGTAAGAATGGTCAACTGATCAAATTTGTCAAAATGACTTGAAGGTGTAAAGGTTCAACGTGGTTAGAATGTTCAAAATAATCAGAATGTTCAAAATAATCAAACTGATCAGAATGTTGGAAATGCACGAATTGGTCTAATTGGTAAGAATAACCAAAATGGACTAAATGATCAAACCAGTCGATGTAATCAATATAGCCACAATGGTCAATAATACAAATGAAAAGAATGGTCAAAATAGCCCATAATAAAAATGGTCAACTGACCAAAGTTGTCAGAAAATCTTGAAGGTGTACAGGTTCAACGTGGTTAGAATGTTCAAAATTGTAACAATGGTCAATGTTTGGGATTTTTTCCCCAAACTTATATTTTATAAACTCCGCACTGCAACCCCTACCTAAATTTTAAGTCTCCAAAGAGTTGAACCAACTCTTTTCCTATTCCTCTTTTACTTTCGTTTGTTTACGACAAAAATCAAACCTAGACCTAACTGTCTTCTTATGTACGTACATACATACCTATCGGCCTGTGTGTGGATACACACACCAACATACATACGTACAACGAGAAGGCAGCGGTCATCGCTGCTTTGATGGTTTGTTCAGCGAAAACAAGAAGATGAGTTTGCTGACAGCAGCTGCAAGAGGCAGTGCAATTATTAAACAAAAAAATAAAATAAAGTGTTTTTCATTTGTGTTCTGATCATGAGGATCAGAAGAAAAACCATAAACTAAATAAAAAACTATTTGAACAAAAAAAACTCCTACATTTAAATGGTGCCGAAACCAGGGAATACGTAAGCTGACGTAATACCCTTTACTCCCCGAGTAATTTACTGCCGTCTCGCCTACGGTATAAGCTGCGGGCTGTGTACATACTGTACAGTTATTTCCTCACGAATTTCGAGCTAAATTCTGGGAAAAATGTGTTCAACTGATCCAGCAATTGAAGATCAGAAGAAAATCTTCAATCATATTGAGCGTGTGGCTGCGACCTTCAACGCTAAACCTAAAAATGCAGTTTCAAAAGGTTATTTCCAAACTATTCTGGAGGATTTGGAATGCAACTTTAAAACCTTCAAGGACGGGCATGAACAAATCGTGGAGACGCTGCGAGAAAATTCCATACAAGAAAATGATGTGCCTTACATATGTACCGACACTTATTACAAGTGTTTCGATAATTACGTCTCTTTAAAAACTCATTTACTTGAATTTCTTTTTGAATTTGATTCTCCGTAGACTCCAACCGTCCACGCTAGCACCTTCTCAGCCACAAGCCGCAATGAATCTTTCTGTGCTGGAGCCAGACTTCCGAAAATTGATTTGCCAACCTTTTCAGGGGATTATCTCGACTGGATTTCATATCGTGATATGTTCAACTCGCTTGTCCATCAAAATAATTCCCTTACAAAGGTACAAAAATATTTTTATTTAAAAAGTTCGTGTACTGGCACGCCTCTGAGCATGGTAAATGAGTATCCAGCTGCAGAAACCAGTTACGATTTAGCATGGGATGCTCTCCAGAGGAGATTCCACATTGAAAGGAAGCTGGTTGAGCAAATGTTGAAGCGTTTGTTTTCAATACCTTCCTCCGACGGAACTTTTAAAAATATTAAAGTACTTCTAGACACTACTAGAACTTGCCTATCCCAGTTAAAATCGATGAAGATTGATATCTCTACTTGGGACTCAATTCTGATCTACCTGATCACGCAAAAATTAGACCTGCAGACTCGTAAGGAGTGGGAACAATCACTGAAGGCCAGCACTTCGATTCCACCCATGTCTGAAATGCTAAATTTTCTCGAAACCACTTTCCGAACTCTAGAATCGCTATAAGTAGATGTTGTTCCAACGCCTATATCCTACGGTAAGGAAAATCGAAAAAAACCTACGAAAATGGTTCGAGCGCACACAGCTTCAACTGTAAATGATGACAACTGCCCTTGCTGCCACAAACGTCATCCCCTTTACAAATGCTTCCGATTTACAACTCTGTCTTCAGCCGAGAAGAAGAATTTCGTAAATCAGCATCGTCTTTATCGAAACTGTCTTAACTCTGGCCATATGCAGTCTTCGTGTAGACTAAGTACAAAATGCCATATTTGCCGTGGAACTCATCATACAATACTACATAATGAATTCTCCGAGAATAACTCTTCACCACCTGTGCTGAATAATACTAGCGGAAATCAAACTTTCCAGCCACCTACAACTACATCTACACCTGATTCTGCTACTGTAAGTACAAATGTTTCAAATTTATGTACGAAAAATCTCAATCCTGCTTTGTTGCCCACCGTGAAAGTCATTATAAGGACTTCGAGTCGAACTTTCTTAGTAAAAGCTCTTGTAGATCAAGGATCACAGCTCTCATTCATTTCTGAAGAGCTTTCTCAGCTGCTACCTGTTCCGAAACACAAAACTCGGGTTAACGTTTCTGGTATTGGCGGAAACCGAGCTGTCACGGTGAAAAAATCTGCGCGATTCACCATCCGATCTAATTACAAGCAACAATTTGAATTACCTATCGCTGCTCTTGTCGTTCCAAATGTCACATCATATACGCCTTCTAAAATTATTCCAACACATATTCCAAATCTTTCAGAATTCGTTCTTGCAGATCCAGATTTTCTATCTCCACAAAACATTGATCTCCTTCTAGGAAATGATGTCTATGGCGACCTGCTTTTGTCCGGAATGAAAAAATTCGAAAATAGTTTCTTACTACAAGAAACTCAATTGGGTTGGATGATTTCGGGCTCTCCAAGGACCAATCCACCGACAACAACAATTTCTGCAAATCTATGTTCGCTGGACGAGCAGCTCCGTATATTTTGGGAACAGGAGGAATTATTGGATCGAAGCCGTTATCGAATGAAGAGAAGCTCTGTGAAAAATTATTCACTGAAACACACACTCGTGATGACACTGGTCGATATACTGTCCATTTGCCCTTCAAAAGGTTACTCCAAGGTCAAGAGCTACCAATCTTTTCCCACGCGGACTACAATTCCATAAAAAGGCTGAAACAATTAGAGTCTTCGTTCAAATTGAAGCCAACATTTGCTGAAGAATATGGAAAATTAATGACAGAGTACGAATCGCTTCAGCATATGGTCAATCTTGGTGAGTACCCTCATGCAATACCAAAAAACGCTTATCTTTTCCCTCACCATGGTGTACGCAGAGAGAGTAGTACAACAACAAAACTGCGTGTTGTTTTTGATGGTGGCAATCGCAAAGCCCCACAGACTTCAATAAATGAAGAGCTATCAGCTGGACCAGCTTTGCAAAATGATTTACCAACAATCATTACCCGATGGCGAAGACACTACATCGGATTTACTGCAGATCTGGAAAAAATGTTCAGACAAATAAATGTCACGCCAGAACATCAGTGTTTCCAATGCATACTTTGGAGAGATGCCACGAGCAAAATTTGTGTATATGCCCTTAAGACAGTGACTTATGGCACAACTTCTGCGCCCTACTTAGCGATTAGAGTACTTCAACAGCTAGCAGCAGACGAAGAGCACAACTTTCCCGAAGCTAGCATTATACTTCGGACTGATACATATGTCGATGACGTCATATCTGGGACCGATACCCTACAAGAGGCTCTACAGATACAGAAACAACTTTCACATCTTCTGAAATCAGGAGGATTTCATTTAAGAAAATGGAACTCAAATTCGTCATCCCTCATGGAAAATATACCTGAAACAGATCGTGAAACTAGAAATCTATTTCCAATTCATCAACCTAATATGTCCAAGGCGCTTGGTATAAATTGGAATACTGATGATGATTACTTTTGCTTTTCTATAAATTTCATATTTTCAAACAATATAACTAAAAGTAGTTTGCTTTCAGATGCATGCAAATTATTTGACCCACTAGGATGGCTTTCAGCTACAACTATAATTGCGAAAATTATATTCCAAAAACTCTGGAAGCTGAAACTTAACTGGAAAGATACTCTACCTGACGAAATCCAGCGTGAATGGGTCCACTTCAGAACCAGATTAAAAGCTCTTGAGGAGATTAGAATTCCAAGATGGATTGGCTACAGGCCAAACAAATGTACAATTGACCTACACGCTTTCAGCGATGCTTCAAAATTGGCTTACGCAGCTGTCATCTACGCCCGCATCACAACAGACTCTGGTGAGATATTAATAAATTTACTACAAGCAAAAACAAAAGTCGTTCCCCTGAAAAGTGAAACAATTCCTCGACTGGAATTAACAGCAGCAGCCCTCTTAGTGGCTAAAATCAAGGCTAACGTAGAATTCGAAATTGGTAACATCGTATACTGGACGGACAGTACCATCGTTCTTGCGTGGTTGAAAAATAATTCTAAACGGTTGGAAGTCTACGTAGCAAATCGAGTCTCCAAACCACATCTGATAATTTGCCTACTTCCCCCATGGAAATATTTCATGAAGAAATAAATACCAACAATGTTGCTGCTCACATAACAAAAACAACGTCCATCGCAACAGATCCCGAAATTACTAAAAAAATTCTAAACTGTCAACTCTAGTGCGTGTGACGTCATACGTACTACGATTCTACAACAACATCAAGCAACAATCAAAACAAAACAACAAAGAAGTTGGATTCCTGAAAACATACGAGCTAAAATAATCACTTCATCTACTCATCAAACTAACACAAGTGGTGTCATATGCTGAAGAAATTTCTACATTGAAAATTGGAAACAGGGTTTCCAATTCGAGCAACATTGCCAAATTATCCCCATTTTTGGATGAAAGTGGAATTCTGCGAGTTGGTGGCAGATTAACGAATGCAGCAATTCCATACTCTACTAAACATCCGATTTTGTTGTCAAAGCAAAATCCCCTCTCTTTTCTTATCTTTTCAGACGCTCATATGAAGACATTTCATGGTAGTCTACAACTTATGCAGTCCTACGTTTCACGTCATTACTGGATCGTATCTGCACGAAATCTGGCGAAACGAGTTCAACGAGAATGTACTGTGTGTTTTAAGTACAAAGCACAAACCTGCCAACAACTCATGGGAAATCTGCCAGCTGTTAGACTTCAACCAACACGAGCATTCAAGCATAGTGGACTTGACTATGCTGGTCCCATCAACATTAAAACGTCTTCACTTAAGACCGCATCTACATCCAAGGCTTGCATTTGTCTTTTCATCTGCATGTGTACCAAGGCGATACACCTCGAAGCAGTTACCAGCCTAAACGTTGACGCCTTCTTGGCCGCATTTCGACGCTTTACCTCACGACGGGGTCTATGCACTGATTTGTACTCAGACTGTGGTACAAATTTCGTGGGTGCAAATAAAGAACTTTAAGTTATCTTATCCGAGTATCTCGAAGAAACTTTGGCCAATCAAGGCACTACTTGGCACTTCTTACCTCCAGCTTCACCCCATTTTGGTGGACTCTGGGAGGCAGGTGTCAAATCCACAAAACATCATTTACGCCGCATAATGAAAGACCGAATTCTCACATACGAAGAACTCCGCACGTTGCTGGCACAAATTGAAAGCTGTCTAAACTCCAGGCCATTATGCCCTCTATCGGCTGATCCCGCAGACTCCAATGCACTCACCCCCGCACATTTCCTAATTGGTGAGGCCTCAAATTGCATCCCCGATGATGACCTACTCGACACTAACATCGACCGCCTCAGCCGTTGGAAATTAGTTGAATGCCTCAAGCAAAATTTCTGGGACCGCTGGACTAAAGAATACCTCTGTCGACTCCAATCACGCCCAAAATGGAATAAAATCGAGCTAAATTTAAAAATTGGTGACTTGGTTTTACTTCTACACGAACGAAGTGTT
Source organism: Hydrotaea cyrtoneurina (assembly GCA_958296145.1). Classification (NCBI taxonomy): domain Eukaryota; kingdom Metazoa; phylum Arthropoda; class Insecta; order Diptera; family Muscidae; genus Hydrotaea; species Hydrotaea cyrtoneurina. The sequence goes on from OY282513.1 coordinate 82,960,854, forward strand.
CCTGGTCAATGGCCACTTACCAAAGTTGAACAATTACATCCGGGTCCTGATGGCTTAGTACGTGTTGTCACCCTCTACTGTAATGGCAAGTACATAAAACGACCTATTTCCAAATTATGTTTCCTCCCCTCGAATGATGTCCACGAAGAAGAAGAATTGGCTACTATTTAAGAACTGTCGTTCTTCCCGGGGGAGAATGTTTAGGATTTTTTCCCCAAACTTATATTTTATAAACTCCGCACTGCAACCCCTACCTAAATTTTAAGTCTCCAAAGAGTTCTTAATCAAACCATCGAAATAGACCTAACTGTCTTCTTATGTACGTACATACGTACCTATCGGCCTGTGTGTGGATACACACACCAACATACATACGTACAACGAGAAGGCAGCGGTCATCGCTGCTTTGATGGTTTGTTCAGCGAAAACAAGAAGATGAGTTTGCTGACAGCAGCTGCAAGAGGCAGTGCAATTATTAAACAAAAAATAAAATAAAGTGTTTTTCATTTGTGTTCTGATCATGAGGATCAGAACAGAAACCATAAACTAAATAAAAAACTATTTGAACAAAAAAAACTAATACAGTCAAACTAATCAGAATGTTGGAAACGCACGAATTGGTCAGAGTGGCAAGAATATCCAAAATGTTTAGAATCATAAAACCAGTCGGAATATTTAAAATAACCTGACTGGTCAATAATACAAATGAAAAAAATGGTGAAAATATCCTGAATGGATCAAATATTTATATTGGTAAGGATGGTCAACTGACCAAAGTTGTCAAAAAATCTTGAACGTGGTTAGAATGTTCAAAATAATCAGAATGGTCAATTGTATTGCATTTCCAACTGATCAGAATGTTGGAAATGCACGAATTGGTCTAATTGTAAGAATAACTAAAATGGACTGAATGATCAAACCAGTCGATATAATGAATATAGCCACAATGGTCAATAATACAAATGAAAAGAATGGTAAAAATAACCCGAATGGATCAAATATTCTTATTGGTAAGAATGGTCAACTGATAAAATATGTCAAAATGACTTGAAGGTGTAAAGGTTCAACTCGGTTAGAATTTTCAAAATAATCAGAATGGTCAAACTGATCAGAATGTTGGAAATGTACGAATTGGTAAAAGTGGGAAGAATGACCAAAATGGCAAGAATCATCAAACTAGCCGAAATAATTAAAATTGTCTGAATGGTCAGTAATACAAATGAAAAGAATGGTAAAAAAAAGCACGAATGGATCTCATATACATTTTGGTAAGAATGGTCAACTGATCAAATTTGTCAAAATGACTTGAAAGTGTAAAGGTTCAACGTGGTTAGAATGTTCAAAATAATCAGAATGTTCAAAATAATCAAACTGATCAGAATGCTGGAAATGCACGAATTGGTCTAATTGGTAAGAATAACCAAAATGGACTAAATGATCAAACCAGTCGATGTAATCAATATAGCCACAATGGTCGATAATACAAATGAAAAGAATGGTAAAAAGAGCCCATAATAAGAATGGTCAACTGATAAAATATGTCAAAATGACTTGAAGGTGTTGGAAATGTACAAATTGGTCAAAGTCGCAAGAATGACCAAAATGGTTAGAATCACCAAAGTAGTCGGAATAATTAAAATAGTCTAAATGGTCAATAATACATATAAAAAGAATGGTGAAAACAGCACGAAAAGATCAAATATTCATATTGGTAAAAATGATCAACTAATCAAATTTTGTCAAAATGACTTGGGTCAACGTGGTTAGATTGTTAAAATTAATCACAATTGTCAAACTGATCAGAATGTTGGAAATTCACGAATTTGTCAAAGTGGCAAGAATGACCAAAATGGTTAGAATTATAAAACCAGTGGGAATAATTAAAATAACCTGAATGGTCAATAATACAAATGAAAATAATGGTGAAAATAGTCCGAATGGGTCAAATATTCATATTGATAAGAATGGTCCACTGACCAAATTTTCAAAATTACTTGAAAGTGTAAAGGTTCAACGTGGTTAGAATACTCAACATTGTCAGAATGGTCAAACAAATCAGAATGTTGGAAATGCACGAATTGATCAAAGTGGCAAGAATGGCCAAAATGGTTAGAATTATAAAACCAGTCGGAATAATTAAAATAACCTGAATGGCCAATAATACAAATAAAATTAATTGTGAAAATAGACCGAATGGATCAAATATTTATACTGGTAAGAATGGTCAACTGATAAAACATGTCAAAATTACTTGAAGGTGTTGGAAATGTACAAATTGGTCAAAGTCGCAAGAATGACCAAAATGGTTAAAATCACCAAATCAATCGGAATAATTAAAATAGCATAAATGGTCAATAATACAAATGATAAGAATGGTGAAATTATCCCGAATGGATCAAATATTCATATTGGTAAGAATGGTCAACTGACCAAATCGGTAAAAAAAAGACTTGAAGGTGTAACGGTTCAACGTGGTTAGATTGCTTAAAATAGTCGGAATGATCAAACTCATCAGAATGTTGGAAATGCACGAATTGGTGACAGTGTCAAGAATGTCCAAAATGGTTAGAATCATAAAACCAGTCGGAATATTTAAAATAACCTGACTGGTCAATAATACAAATGAAAAGAATGGTGAAAATATCCCGAATGGATCAAAAATTCATATCGGTAAGAATGGTCAACTGACCAAATTTGTCAAAATTACTGGAAGGTGTAAAGGTTCAACGGGGTAAGAATGTTCAAAATTGTCAGAATGGTTACTAATCAGAATGTTGGAAATGTACGAATTGGTCAAAGTAGCAAGAATGACCAAAATGGTTAGAATTATAAAACCAGTCGGAATAATTAAAATAATCTGAATGGTCAATAATACAAATGAAAAGAATGGTAAAAATAACCCGAATGGATCAAATATTCTTATTGGTAAAAATGGTCAACTGACCAAAGTTGTCAAAAAATCTTGAAGGTGTACAGGTTCAACGTGGTTAGATTGTTCAAAATTGTCACAATGGTCAAACTAATCAGAATGTTGGAAATGCACGAATTGGTCACAGTGGCAAGAATATAAAAAATGGTTAGAATCATAAAACCAGTCGGAATATTTAAAATAACCTGACTGGTCAATAATACAAATGAAATGAATTGTGAAAATAGACCGAAGGGATCAAATATTTACACTGGTAAGAATGGTCAACTGATAAAACATGTCAAAATTACTTGAAGGTGTTGGAAATGTACAAATTGGTCAAAGTCGCAAGAATGACGAAAATGGTTAGAATCACCAAATCAATCGGAATAATTAAAATAGCATAAATGGTCAATAATACAAATGATAAGAATGGTGAAATTATCCCGAATGGATCAAATATTCATATTGGTAAGAATGGTCAACTGACCAAATCGGTAAAAAAAAGACTTGAAGGTGTAACGGTTCAACGTGGTTAGATTGCTTAAAATAGTCAGAATGATCAAACTCATCAGAATGTTGGAAATGCACGAATTGGTCACAGTGTCAAGAATGTCCAAAATGGTTAAAATCATAAAACCAGTCGGAATATTTAAAATAACCTGACTGGTCAATAATACAAATGAAAAGAATGGTGAAAATATCCCGAATGGATCAAATATTCATATCGGTAAGAATGGTCAACTGACCAAATTTGTCAAAATTACTGGAAGGTGTAAAGGTTCAACGTGGTTAGAATGTTCAAAATAATTAGAATGGTCAAACTGATCAGAATGTTGGAAATGCACGAATTGGTCTAATTGTAAGAATAACCAAAATGGACTGAATGATCAAACCAGTCGATATAATCAATATAGCCACAATGGTCAATAATACAAATGAAAAGAATGGTAAAAAAACCCCGAATGGATCAAATATTCTTATTGGTGAGAATGGTCAACTGACCAAAGTTGTCAAAATGACTTGAAGGTATACAGGTTCAACGTGGTTAGAATGCTTAAAATAATCAGGATGATCAAACTAATCAGAATGTTGGAAATGCACGAATTGGTCACAGTGGCAAGAATATCCAAAATGGTTAGAATTATAAAACCAGTCGGAATAATTAAAATAACCTGAATGGTCAATAATACAAATTAAATGAATTGTGAAAATAGCCCGATTCAAATATTTATACTGGTAAGAATGGTCAACTGATAAAATATGTCAAAATTACTTGAAGGTGTTGGAAATGTACAAATTGGTCAAAGTCGCAAGAATGACCAAAATGGTTAAAATCACCAAATCAATCGGAATAATTAAAATAGCATAAATAGTCAATAATACAAATGACAAGAATGGTGAAATTATCCCGAATGGATCAAATATTCATATTGGTAAGAATGGTCAACTGACCAAATCGGTAAAAAAAAGACTTGAAGGTGTAACGGTTCAACGTAGTTAGAATGTTCAAAATAATCAGAATGGTCAAACTGATCAGAATGTTGGAAATGCACGAATTGGTCACAGTGTCAAGAATATCCAAAATGGTTAGAATCATAAAACCAGTCGGAATATTTAAAATAACCTGACTGGTCAATAATACAAATGAAAAAAATGGTGAAAATATCCCGAATGGATCAAATATTCATATTGGTAAAGATGGTCAACTGATCAAATCGGTAAACTAGACTTGAAGGTGTAAAGGTTCAACGTGGTTAGAATGTTCAAAATAATCAGAATGGTCAAACTGATCAGAATGTTGGAAATGCACGAATTGGTCTAATTGTAAGAATAACCAAAATGGACTGAATGATCAAACCAGTCGATATAATCAATATAGCCACAATGGTCAATAATACAAATGAAAAGAATGGTAAAAATAACCCGAATGGATCAAATATTCTTATTGGTAAGAATGGTCAACTGACCAAAGTTGTCAAAATGACTTGAAATTGTACTGGTTCAACGTGGTTGGAATGTTCAAAATTGTCACAATGGTCAAACTAATCAGAAGGTTGGAAATAAACCAATTGGTCACAGTGGCAAGAGTATCCAAAATGTTTAGAATCATAAAACCAGTCGGAATATTTAAAATAACTTGACTGGTCAATAATACAAATGAAAAGAATGGTGAAAATATCCTGAATGGATCAAATATTTATATTGGTAAGGATGGTCAACTGATCAAATCGGTAAACTAGACTTGAAGGTGTAAAGGTTCAACGTGGTTAGAATGTTCAATATAAACAGAATGGTCAATTGTATTGCATTTCCAACTGATCAGAATGTTGGAAATGCACGAATTGGTCTAATTGTAAGAATAACCAAAATGGACTGAATGATCAAACCAGTCGATATAATCAATATAGCCACAATGGTCAATAATACAAATGAAAAGAATGGTAAAAATAACCCGAATGGATCAAATATTCTTATTGGTAAGAATGGTCAACTGACCAAAGTTGTCAAACTGACTTGAAGGTGTGCAGGTTCAACGTGGTTAGAATGTTCAAAATTGTCACAATGGTCAAACTAATCAGAATGTAGGAAATGCACGAATAGGTCACAGTGGCAAGAATATCCAAAGTGGTTAGAATTATAAAACCAGTCGGAATAATTAAAATAACCTGAATGGTCAATAATACAAATGAAAAGAATGGTAAAAATAACCCGAATGCATCAAATATTCTTATTGGTAAAAATGGTCAACTGACCAAAGTTGTCAAAAAATCTTGAAGGTGTACAGGTTCAACGTGGTTAGAATGTTCAAAATTGTCACATGGTCAAACTAATCAGAATGTTGGAAATGCACGAATTGGTCAAAGTGGAAAGAATGACCAAAATTGTTAGAATTATAAAACCAGTCGAAATAATTAAAATAACCTGAATGGTCAATAATACAAATGAAATTAATTGTGCAAATAGCCCGAAAGGATCAAATATTTATACTGGTAGGAATGGTCAACTGATAAAATATGTCAAAATATTCATATTGATAAGAATGGTCCACTGACCAAATTTGTCAAAATGACTTGAAGGTGTAAAGGTTCAACGTGGTTAGAATGTCAAAATTAATCAGAATTGTCAAACTCATCAGAATGTTGGAAATGCACGAATTGGTCACATTGGCAAGAATATCCAAAATGGTTAGAATTATAAAACCAGTCGGAATAATTAAAATAACCTGAATGGTCAATAATACAAATTAAATGAATTGTGAAAATAGCCCGATTCAAATATTTATACTGGTAAGAATGGTCAACTGATAAAATATGTCAAAATTACTTGAAGGTGTTGGAAATGTACAAATTGGTCAAAGTCGCAAGAATGACCAAAATGGTTAAAATCACCAAATCAATCGGAATAATTAAAATAGCATAAATAGTCAATAATACAAATGACAAGAATGGTGAAATTATCCCGAATGGATCAAATATTCATATTGGTAAGAATGGTCAACTGACCAAATCGGTAAAAAAAAAGACTTGAAGGTGTAAAGGTTCAACGTGGTTAGAATGTTCAAAATAATCAGAATGGTCAAACTGATCAGAATGTTGGAAATGCACGAATTGGTCTAATTGTAAGAATAACCAAAATGGACTGAATGATCAAACCAGTCGATATAATCAATATAGCCACAATGGTCAATAATACAAATGAAAAGAATGGTAAAAATAACCCGAATGGATCAAATATTCTTATTGGTAAGAATGGTCAACTGACCAAAGTTGTCAAACTGACTTGAAGGTGTACAGGTTCAACGTGGTTAGAATGTTCAAAATTGTCACAATGGTCAAACTAATCAGAATGTAGGAAATGCACGAATAGGTCACAGTGGCAAGAATATCCAAAATGGTTAGAATTATAAAACCAGTCGGAATAATTAAAATAACCTGAATGGTCAATAATACAAATGATAAGAATGGTGAAATAATCCCGAATGGATCAAATATTCATATTGGTAAGAATGGTCAACTGAACAAATCGGTAAAAAAAAAAGACTTGAAGATGTAACGGTTCAACGTGATTAGATTGCTTAAAATAGTCGGGATTATCAAACTCATCAGAATGTTGGAAATGCACGAATTGGTCAAAGTGGCAAGAATGACCAAAATGGCAAGAATCATCAAACTAGTCGAAATAATTAAAATTGTCTGAATGGTCAGTAATACAAATGAAAAGAATGGTGAAAATATCCGGAATGGATCAAATATTCGTATTGGTAAGAATGGTCAACTGACCAAAGTTGTCAAAATTACTTGAAGGTGTAAAGGTTCAACGTGGTTAAAATTAATCAGAATTGTCAAACTGATCAGATTGTTGGAAATTCACGAATTGGTCTAATTGTAAGAATAACCAAAATGGACTGAATGATCAAACCAGTCGATATAATCAATATAGCCACAATGGTCAATAATACAAATGAAAAGAATGGTAAAAATAACCCGAATGGATCAAATATTCTAATTGGTAAGAATGGTCAACTGATAAAATATGTCAAAATATCTTGAAGGTGTTGGAAATGTACAAATTGGTCAAAGTGGCAAGAATGACCAAAATGGTTAGAATTATAAAACCAGTCGGAATAATTAAAATAGCATAAATGGTCAATAATACAAATGAAAAGAATAGTGAAAATATCCCGAATGGATCAAATATTCATATTGGTAAGAATGGTCAACTGACCAAATCGGTAAAAAAAAGACTTGAAGGTGTAAAGGTTCAACCTGGTTAGAATGTTAAAATCAATCAGAATTGTCAAACTGATCAGAATGTTGGAAATTCACGAATTGGTCAAAGTGGCAAGAATGACCAAAATGGTTAGAATTATAAAACCAGTCGGAATAATGAAAATAACCTGAATGGTCAATAATACAACTGAAAATAATGGTGAAAATAATCCGAATGGGTCAAATATTCATATTGATAAGAATGGTCCACTGACCAAATTTGTCAAAATTACTTGAAGGTGTAAAGGTTCAACGTGGTTAAAATTAATCAGAATTGTCAAACTGATCAGAATGTTGGAAATTCACGAATTGGTCTAATTGTAAGAATAACCAAAATGGACTGAATGATCAAACCAGTCGATATAATCAATATAGCCACAATGGTCAATAATACAAATGAAAAGAATGGTAAAAATAACCCGAATGGATCAAATATTCTTATTGGTAAGAATGGTCAACTGATAAAATATGTCAAAATATCTTGAAGGTGTTGGAATTGTACAAATTGGTCAAAGTGGCAAGAATGACCAAAATGGTTAGAATTATAAAACCAGTCGGACTAATTAAAATAGCATAAATGGTCAATAATACAAATGAAAAGAATAGTGAAAATATCCCGAATGGATCAAATATTCATATTGGTAAGAATGGTCAACTGACCAAATCGGTAAAAAAAAGACTTGAAGGTGTAAAGGTTCAACCTGGTTAGAATGTTAAAATCAATCAGAATTGTCAAACTGATCAGAATGTTGGAAATTCACGAATTGGTCAAAGTGGCAAGAATGACCAAACTGGTTAGAATTATAAAACCAGTCGGAATAATGAAAATAACCTGAATGGTCAATAATACAAATGAAAAGAATGATGAAAATAGTTCGAATGAATCAAATATTCATATTGGTAAGAATGGTCAACTGACCAAATCGGTGAAAAAAGACTTGAAGGTGTAAAGGTTCAACGTGGTTAGAATGTTAAAATTAATCAGAATTGTCAAACTGATCAGAATGTTGGAAATTCACGAATTGGTCAAAGTGGCAAGAATGACCAAAATGGTTAGAATTATAAAACCAGTCGGAATAATTAAAATTGTCTGAATGGTCAGTAATACAAATGAAAAGAATGGTGAGAATTTCCGGAATGGATCAAATATTCATATTGGTAAGAATGGTCAACTGACCAAAGTTGTCAAAATGACTTGAAGGTGTAAAGGTTCAACGTGGTTAGAATGTTCAAAATAATCAGAATGGTCAAACTGATCAGAATGTTGGAAATGCACGAATTGGTCAAAGTGGCAAGAATGACCAAAATGATTAGAATTATAAAACCAGTCGGAATAATTAAAATAACCTGAATGATCAATAATACAACTGAAAATAATGGTAAAATAATCCGAATGGGTCAAATATTCATATTGATAAGAATGGTCCACTGACCAAATTTGTCAAAATTACTTGAAGGTGTAAAGGATCAACGTGGTTAAAATGTTAAAATTAATAAGAATTGTCAAACTGATCAGAATGTTGGAAATTCACGAATTGGTCTAATTGTAAGAATAACCAAAATGGACTGAATGATCAAACCAGTCGATATAATCAATATAGCCACAATGGTCAATAATACAAATGAAAAGAATGGTAAAAATAACCCGAATGGATAAAATATTCTTATTGGTAAGAATGGTCAACTGGCTAAAGTTGTCAAAATGACTGGAAGGTGTACGGGTTCAACGTGGTTAGAATGTTCAAAATTGTCACAATGGTCAAACTAATCAGAATGTAGGAAATGCACGAGTAGGTCACAGTGGCAAGAATATCCAAAATGGTTAGAATTATAAAACCAGTCGGAATAATTAAAATAACCTGAATGGTCAATAATTCAAATGCAAATAATGGTGAAAATAGTCCGAATGGGTCAAATATTTATATTGATAAGAATGGTCCACTGACCAAATTTGTCAAAATTACTTGAAGATGTAAAGGTTCAACGTGGTTAGAATACTCAACATTGTCAGAATGGTCAAACTAATCAGAATGTTGGAAATGCACGAATTGGTCAAAGTGGCAAGAATGACCAAAATGGTTAGAATTATAAAACCAGTCGGAATAATTAAAATAACCTAAATGGTCAATAATACAAATGAAATGAATTGTGCAAATAGCCCGAATGGATCAAATATTTATACTGGTAAGAATTGTCAACTGATAAAATATGTCAAAATATCTTGAAGGTGTTGGAAATGTACAAATTGGTCAAAGTGGCAAGAATGACCAAAATGGTTAGAATTATAAAACCAGTCGGAATAATTAAAATAGCATAAATGGTCAATAATACAAATGAAAAGAATAGTGAAAATATCCCGAATGGATCAAATATTCATATTGGTAAGAATGGTAAACTGACCAAATCGGTATAAAAAAAGACTTGAAGGTGTAAAGGTTCAACGTGGTTAGAATGTTAAAATTAATCAGAATTGTCAAACTGATCAGAATGTTGGAAATTCACGAATTGGTCAAAGTGGCAAGAATGACCAAAATGGTTAGAATTATAAAACCAGTCGGAATAATTAAAATAACCTGACTGGTCAATAAGACAAAAGAAAAGAATGGTGAAAATATCCCGAATGGATCAAATATTCATATTGGTAAGAATGGTCAACTGACCAAAGTTGTCAAAATTACTTGAAGGTGTGAAGGTTCAACGTGGTTAGAATGTTCAAAATTATCAGAATGGTCAAACTAAACAGAATGTTGGAAATGTACGAATTGGTGAAAGTGGTGAAAGTGGCAAGAATGACCAAAATGGTTAGAATTATAAAACCAGTCGGAATAATTAAAATAACCTGACTGGTCAATAATACAAATGAAAAGAATAGTGAAAATATCCCGAATGGATCAAATATTCATATTGGTAAGAATGGTCAACTGACCAAAGTTGGCAAAATGACTTGAAGGTGTAAAGGTTCAATGTGGTTAGAATGTTAAAATTAATCAGAATTGTCAAACTGATCAGAATGTTGGAAATTCACGAATTGGTCTAATTGGTAAGAATAACCAAAATGGACTGAATGATCAAACCAGTGGATGTAATCAATATAGCCATAATGGTCAATAATACAAATGAAAAGAATAGTGAAAATAGCCTGAATGGATCATATATTTATATTAGTAAGAATGGTCAACTGATAAAATATGTCAAAATGACTTGAAGGTGTAAATGTTCAACTCGATTAGAATTTTCAAAAAAAATAAGAATGGTCAAACTGATCAGAATGTTGGAAATGTAAGAATTGGTAAAAGTGGCTAATGACCAAAATGGCAAGAATAATCAAACTAGTCGAAATAATTAAAATTGTCTGAATGGTCAGTAATACAAATGAAAAGAATGGTAAGCAAAGCCCGAATAGATCTCATATACATTTTGGTATGAATGGTCAACTGATCACATTTGTCAAAATGACTTGAAGGTGTAAAGGTTAAACGTGGTTTGAATGTTCAAAATAGTCAGAATGGTCAAACTGATCAGAATGTTGGAAATGCACGAATTGGTCTAATTGGTAAGAATAACCAAAATGGACTGAATGATCAAACCAGTCGATGTAATCAATATAGCCACAATGGTCAATAATACAAATGAAAAGAATGGTGAAAATAGCTCGAATGGATCAAATATTTATACTGGTAAGAATGGTCAACTGATAAAATATGTCAAAATGACTTGAAGGTGTAAAGGTTCAACTCGGTTAGAATTTTCAAAATAATCAGAATGGTAAAACTGATCAGAATGTTGGAAATGTACGAATTGGTAAAAGTGGGAAGAATGACCAAAATGGCAAGAATCATCAAACTAGTCGAAATAATTAAAATTGCCTGAATGGTCAGTAATACAAATGAAAAGAATGGTAAAAAAAAGCCCGAATGGATCTCATATACATTTTGGTAAGAATGGTCAACTGACCAAAGTTGTCAAAATGTCTTGAATGTGTAAAGGTTCAACGTGGTTAGAATGTACAAAATAGTCAGAATGGTCGAACTAAACAGAATGTTGGAAATTCACGAATTGGTCAAAGTGGCAAGAGTGACCAAAATGCTTAGAATTATAAAACCAGTCGGAATAATTAAAATAACCTGAATGGTCAATAATACAAATGAAAAGAATGGTGAAAATAGTCCGAATGGGTCAAAAATTCATATTGATAAGATGGTCCACTGACCAAATTTGTCAAAATTACATGAAGGTGTAAAGGTTCAACGTGATTAGAATACTCAACATTGTCAGAATGGTCGAACTAATCAGAATTTTGGAAATGCACGAATTGGTCAAAGTGGCAAGAATGACCAAAATGGTTAGAATGGAATAAAACCAGTCGGAATAATTTAAATAACCTGAATGGTCAATAATACAAATGAAAAGAATTATAGTCAGAACGACCATCCGTATTTTAATTAAACAACGACACGTCTTTTCTGTTCAATCGTAACATTTATTCTGCTTGTCTGCTCTCCAAAGGAGATCTTGCATACCTCTGTACATTCTCATTTATTTGCATACATACAATGATAGACAAAGATGAACATAGAAATACTTATGATTAGAACTTAAAGCTAGAGAAGGCAAACTATAGTATATACAAGTAGAATACGTACACTTAGAAAATACATGAATGCTAGTTATGCACTTAAAGAAATATATTACAATATATGTACAAACGTATATACAAACCCAAATAATCTACTACAATTCGGCCTTCCTGACAATCGAGAGCCCCTGATCTCGGCCCTAACTTTTGATCGACCGACGTTCCCCGAACCAAGGGCGAATATTACCGACAGCCCATATGCCTTTGTATGGGATACGAGACTGCTGGAAACCATCCACGTCCACTAGTAAGTATCTATCGTTCCCTATGACTTTTGACACTTTATATGGTCCTCTATACTTCATAATTAGCTTACGAGATGTGCCCGCATGTGAGTCGAAATTCCTTATCATGACATAATCACCTATCGAGTATTTCGCTGGAGTCTGTCTCTTACTATCAACATATTTCTTATTGTAATCTTGCATTACTAACTGCCTTTCCGACGCTCTTCTTCTTATCTCAGAATGCTGATCTTGCACACTTATCTGAACATCGTCCGCCAGTGTTTCCTTTAACAAATCTTCCACTTCTCCTCGCTGCCCTATACCAAATAACATCCTGCTTGGATGTTCACCTATGCCCCTATGAATTGTATTGTTCAAGGCGTGTTCTACTCTGCCGATCACTGTATCCCAGTAAATTTTCCGTTCTGGACATACGAGCTTTGCTATCATGGGCCCTAGGCTCCTATTTACCCTCTCGACCTGCCCATTGGCCTGCGGCGAACCCGTCGCCACACGAATTTGTCGAATGTTGTGCCTCTCCAAAAATCCTTCGAATTCGCTAGAAGTGAATGCCGTGCCCCTGTCGCTGATTATGCACCGTGGTCGACTGTACGCTCTAAAGTATTCTTCTAAATGTCGCACAACCTCTCTCGTGTTTGTCGTCTTCGTTGGATATAATCTTACGAACTTACTTCCAGCGTCAACAACCACCAAAAGATATTTGAGGGCTCTACCTTTATCCACGGGCCCGTAATGATCTATATGCAGGACATCAAAGGGTGCCGTGGTTTTGGCAATATTGTGCAAGAATCCTTCCTCTTTACCATGCTTGGCCGAAAATGCTATACATTTCAAGCAGTTTTGTACATGCTCTGTTGCCTTTTGTTTTATGCTGGGAAACCAGTAGCCTTTTGAAATAACATCAACCATTTTGTCCACTCCAACATGCCCAACTTCGTCGTGATACTTGTATAGCACGTGGCTTTCCATTGCTTCTGGAACACAAAAAAGAAGAGTACCACATTTGGACTTCCTATACAACACCCCATTTCTCATTTCGAATAACTTGTGTTGTTTCTTTTCTAGAATTTCCTGGAATTTCCTCAATTTCTGATCTTTATTCTGACATATGATCAGATTTTCTTCAAAAGTATTGCTCTCTATTGTCATTATTGTGCATCTACATGCTGCATTCTTGACCCAGATCTATGTTCCAAGATGTAATCATAATCCTGTAGATCCAAGGCCCATCTGGCTATGCGAGGGTTTAACTCCTTCTTGTTCAAAGTCATAGTTAAAGAATTGCAATCAGTAATTATTTTGAAACGTTTCCCTTGTAAGTAGCTTCTAAACCGCTTCAAAGCGTTCACTATAGCCAATGTTTCCAATTCGAAACTGTGGTATTTGGATTCGGCCTCAGTTGTTCTCTTTGAAAAGAAGAAAGTTGGGTGTAATTTACCGTCGTCTTTCTTCTGCAAAAGTACAGCTCCAAATCCTACGCTACTTGCATCACAATGTAATTCCGTCTCATGTTTTGGGTCGTATAGGGCCAAAACCGGTGATGCAGTTAATTTTCTTTTCAAAATTTCGAAAGTCTTCAATTCATCTGGTCCAAAACTAAGTCATAAAGTGGTTTTGCGATAACTGAAAAGTCCTTAACAAATCGCCTAAAGTACGAGCATAGCCCCAAAAAGCTTCGCAGCGAATGCACATTTGTTGGCAAAGGAAATTCTTCAACCGCCCTAACTCCTCCGTCGTCTGCTCCTATTCCCTGTCCATCAATTTTATAACCCAAGTACCTCACGTTCGTTCGTAGGAACTCGCACTTATCTAACCTTAACTCTAATCTATTACTCACGAGCCGTTCAAAAACTTGTTTTAATATTTCAAAATGTTCCTCTAGTTCCGTCGTCGCTATCATTATATCGTCCATATAGATTATCAATCTGCCATTCTTAACCATATCTGAAAAAATTTTGTTTATAAATCTCTGGAAGACCGATGGCGCATTCTTAAGCCCAAATGGCATTCTTAAGAATTCGTACTGACCCATTGGCGTCACGAACGATGTGTACCTGATTGAATCCTTATCAACAAAAACGTGGAAGAAACCATTCTTTAAGTCAAGTTTTGTAAAGTACCTTTTTCCGGCTAAACGATCCAATAAATCATCTATTAAAGGCAGCGGGTAGTTATCCTTTGCTGTCACCTTGTTTAGTGCACGGTAGTCCACACACATCCTTAGCTCACCTGTCTTTTTTTTCACCAGAACCATCGGCGAAACGTACTCTGACTCGCTCGGTCTAATATAACCATTCTCCACGTACTCATCTAAAATCTTCTGTAACTTGCTTTTTTCATCATAAGAAAGTCTCCTAGGTGGACAACTAAAAGGTTTTGGGTCATCAAGGACCAGTTTGATTTCACTTCGCACCATGGGTTCGAGAGGTCGTTTCGGTTGTTCATAATTATTGGAAAACATTTTTTTTAGCCTTTCCCTCACGGAATGTTCTACATCACTATCAACGTTTAACTCAATTTTATCATTCATCTCGCATTCTATAGCCATAATCATATCAACAAAATTACAATTTTCCTTAATTTTCGTGTTCTCATTTGTATACATTTTCATCTTAGACACTAGCCTAAAATTTGCCTTATCAAGAAAATCCCTTCCCAAAATACAATCGTAACTCATTGATTCATCGGGGACAACAATAACATTGATTTCAAATATTTTATTTTCAAGGAACACAAAAAGGGTACATTTTCCAAAGGTTTTAAGTTCAGTTTTATTTAATCCGAAAAGAACCGAATTTACTTTCGACAACTTATTTATATCAATCCATTCTTTGAGGCACGACATCCTAGCAAGACTTACGGGGCTCCCGGTATCAACTAAGCATTCTAAGTAAAAAAACATTTTTGAATTTCTGGCCACAGTAAACTTAATATACCTTACATATTTATTTATTTATTTATTAATTACAATACAAAGTAAATTTATATTCTAATTTTGGGTCCAAGGGTAAACCGGGTGACACAGACCATTTGGCTAAATTTTTGCAGCGACAGACCAAAGCCTCTGGTGGGAATCGAACCCACAACCCCCACGCTGATAGACAAGCACGCTACCAACTCGACTACCGGGGCGCCTACCTTACATATTCATTTGCTTGAAGCATCGGTGCTGGACCTTTCCGCTCTGGGCATGCCGCCACCTGATGATTTTGACTTCCACACCCGTAGCAGGCTCCTATCTCCCGCTTTGGTTTTTGGCATTCGGATGCAAAGTGTCCAAAGCAATTGCAGTTGTAGCATCGTTGTTTTGTTCCCCATTTGTTTTTAACTGGTGTAGTCATTTTCGGTTCCTTCATTTGAATTTTTGAGAAAACTTGAAGTAAATGTAGTTTGCTGGTATAACACTGCAGCTGCGCGTGCACTCGCATATTTTCGTCCGGAATTCCATCTACTATGTAGTCAATCAGTTCCGATTCATCCAATTTCAATCTGTTTGCCATGACGACCTTTTCATTGTAATAGTCAACAAAACTTTCATTTGTTTGCCACCTGCGATCCTCAAACTTTCGTCTCAAAACCAATTTGTTTTCTCTAGTACCGAACAGCTCAATCATTTCCTCGAATATACTATTTAGACTTTCGGTGACGTAGTGTGACTTTGAATACAACCACGCTTGAGCTTTCCCCTTCACCTTACTCATGAGAATAGCTCTTAAAGTATTGTCGTCCACGGAAAACACAGAGCCGATATTTCTAAACTGCGAAATCCATACGTCTGGGCAAGTCAAGCCGTCATAATCGGGCAAAAGATCTTTTAATACCCCGAAAGGAACAGAGTTGTTTGAAATGTTATTGTAATTATTCATCGATTCACTCGTATTTCCACTGTCTACGCTTGTTTTCATTTCGTTTGCACTGTTGTCTTTTATTTTGTCCGTCTGCAAGTTGATACTATTGTTATTTTGAATGTTTTCGTCGTCATTAGATTTGGCAATATTCTGCATGCCCACGCTATTGTTGTTGTAGTTCTCTTCATCTTGCATCTTCATAATGATTACGTCGTTACTGGCTTCGTTACCATTCACATTGCATTCTTCGTTTTCATAGTTTATCGGTTCATTTGCTTCACTCATATGTTTTCTGTTGTCATTGTCTGTTGTTTCATCTCTCTTTTGCATGATCATGTTCTTTGATACTCTTTCAAATTTCTCTTTTCTTTTCAAAAACTCATTCTCTTTCACTAATAATTGATTCTCTCTCTTTAGAAGTTCCAACTCTCTTTTTAATAGATCAACTTCTTTTCCACCACCACTAGCACTCAATTTGTCATTGTCTTTCGTTTGCTTTTCATTCGCACTCATTCGTAAATTTTCCATCGCAAAAACATTCTCAATCATTTGGGCACACTCGTCTATAAACACTCTTTCGTTTGGCTGTACATTTGAACTTTCCATCGTTTGTAGATTTGCTTCGTCGTTTCCATCCTCATTAGGTTCGTTTGTGTCGTCAACTGCGACGAGACCGTTGTCTATTGGACATACTCCTCTTTCCCCTACAGGCACTGCGTTTAGTCTGAGGACAAGAGTGGTCTTGTTGCCGTTCGATGGCAGCCCAAGATTTATGAGCCAGCTTCGCAGCTGCGCAGCAGTGTACCTGTTCACATTGATTGTGTCTTCCATCCTTTTTGTTCTTGAATGTTCGACAATTTGTTTGAGTTTTGGGACAGTAATACACACTCAATGAAAGAAAAAAAAAAAATCAAGTTTTTTCAAGATCGTTTTATTGATTTTTCGCGCACCAAAAACACTACACTTTTTAGATTTAAATTGTTCTTCTTTGTTTTTTAATTATATTTTGTTGTTCAATCCCACTTCTGAGAATTATAGTCAGAACGACCATCCGTATTTTAATTAAACACCGACACGTCTTTTCTGTTCAAGCGTAACATTTATTCTGCTTGTCTGCTCTCCAAAGGAGATCTTGCATACCTCTGTACATTCTCATTTATTTGCATACATACAATGATAGACAAAGATGAACATAGAAATACTTATGATTAGAACTTAAAGCTAGAGAAGGCAAACTATAGTATATACAAGTAGAATACGTACACTTAGAAAATACATGAATGCTAGTTATGCACTTAAAGAAATATATTACAATATATGTACAAACGTATATACAAACCCAAATAATCTACTACAGAATGGTAAAAATAAACCGAATGGATCAAATATTATTATTGGTAAAAATGGCCAACTGACCAAAGTTGTCAAAATATCTTGAAGGTGTAAAGGTTCAACGTGGTTAGAATGTTCAAAATTGTCACAATGGTCAAACTAATCAGAATGTTGGAAATGCACGAAATGGTCAAAGTAGAAAGAATGACCAAAATTGTTAGAATTATAAAACCAGTCGGAATAATTAAAATAACCTGAATGGTAAATAATACAAATGAAAAGAATGGTGAAAATAGTCCGAATGGGTCAAATATTCATATTGATAAGAATGGTCAACTGACCAAATTTGTCAAAATTACTTGAAGGTGTAAAGGTTCAACGTGGTTAGAATGCTCAACATTGTCAGAATGGTCAAACTAATCAGAGTATTGGAAATGCAAGAATTTGTCAAAGTGGCAAGAATGACCAAAATGGTTAGAATTATAAAACCAGTCGGAATAATTAAAATAACCTGAATGGTCAATAATACAAATGAAATGAATGGTGAAAATAGCTCGAATGGATCAAATATTTATACTGGTAAGAATGGTCAACTGATAAAATATGTCAAAATGACTTGAAGCTGTTGGAAATGTATAAATTGGTCAAAGTCGCAAGAATGACCAAAATGGTTAGAATGACCAAATCAATCGGAATAATTAAAATAGCATAAATGGTCAATAATACAAATGAAATGAATAGTGAAAATAGCCCGAATGGATCAAATATTCATATTGGTAAGAATGGTCAACAGACCAAATTTGTCAAAATTACTTGAAGGTGTAAAGGTTCAACGTGGTTAGAAAGTTCAAAATTGTCAGAATGGTTACTAATCAGAATGTTGGAAATGTGCGAATTGGTCAAAGTAGCAAGAATGACCAAAATGGTTAGAATTATAAAACCAGTCGGAATAATTAAAATAACCCGAATGGTCAATAATACAAATGAAAAGAATGGTGAAAATAGTCCGAATGGGTCAAATATTTATACTGGTATGAATGGTCAACTGATAAAATATGTCAAAATGACTTGAAGGTGTAAAGGTTCAACTCGGTTAGAATTTTCAAAATAATCAGAATGGTAAAACTGATCAGAATGTTGGAAATGTACGAATTGGTAAAAGTGGGAAGAATGACCAAAATGGCAAGAATCATCAAACTAGTCGAAATAATTAAAATTGCCTGAATGGTCAGTAATACAAATGAAAAGAATGGTAAAAAAGCCCGAATGGATCTCATATACATTTTGGTAAGAATGGTCAACTGACCAAAGTTGTCAAAATGACTTGAATGTGTAAAGGTTCAATGTGGTTAGAATGTACAAAATAGTCAGAATGGTCGAACTAAACAGAATGTTGGAAATTCACGAATTGGTCAAAGTGGCAAGAGTGACCAAAATGCTTAGAATTATAAAACCAGTCGGAATAATTAAAATAACCTGAATGGTCAATAATACAAATGAAAAGAATGGTGAAAATAGTCCGAATGGGTCAAATATTCATATTGATAAGAATGGTCCACTGACCAAATTTGTCAAAATTACATGAAGGTGTAAAGGTTCAACGTGATTAGAATACTCAACATTGTCAGAATGGTCGAACTAATCAGAATTTTGGAAATGCACGAATTGGTCAAAGTGGCAAGAATGACCAAAATGGTTAGAATGGAATAAAACCAGTCGGAATAATTTAAATAACCTGAATGGTCAATAATAAAAATGAAAAGAATGGTAAAAATAAACCGAATGGATCAAATATTATTATTGGTAAAAATGGCCAACTGACCAAAGTTGTCAAAATATCTTGAAGGTGTAAAGGTTCAACGTGGTTAGAATGTTCAAAATTGTCACAATGGTCAAACTAATCAGAATGTCGGAAATGCACGAAATGGTCAAAGTAGAAAGAATGACCAAAATTGTTAGAATTATAAAACCAGTCGGAATAATTAAAATAACCTGAATGGTAAATAATACAAATGAAAAGAATGGTGAAAATAGTCCGAATGGGTCAAATATTCATATTGATAAGAATGGTCAACTGACCAAATTTGTCAAAATTACTTGAAGGTGTAAAGGTTCAACGTGGTTAGAATGCTCAACATTGTCAGAATGGTCAAACTAATCAGAGAATTGGAAATGCAAGAATTTGTCGAAGTGGCAAGAATGACCAAAATGGTTAGAATTATAAAACCAGTCGGAATAATTAAAATAACCTGAATGGTCAATAATACAAATGAAATGAATGGTGAAAATAGCTCGAATGGATCAAATATTTATACTGGTAAGAATGGTCAACTGATAAAATATGTCAAAATGACTTGAAGCTGTTGGAAATGTGTAAATTGGTCAAAGTCGCAAGAATGACCAAAATGGTTAGAATGACCAAATCAATCGGAATAATTAAAATAGCATAAATGGTCAATAATACAAATGAAATGAATAGTGAAAATAGCCCGAATGAATCAAATATTCATATTGGTAAGAATGGTCAACAGACCAAATTTGTCAAAATTACTTGAAGGTGTAAAGGTTCAACGTGGTTAGAATGTTCAAAATTGTCAGAATGGTTACTAATCAGAATGTTGGAAATGTACGAATTGGTCAAAGTAGCAAGAATGACCAAAATGGTTAGAATTATAAAACCAGTCGGAATAATTAAAATAACCTGACTGGTCAATAAGACAAATGAAAAGAATGGTGAAAACATCCCGAATGGATCATATATTCATATTGGTAAGAATTGTCCAAATGACCAAGAATGACCAAAATGGTTAGAATTATAAAACAATGGTCAATAATACAAATGAAAAGAATGGTGAAAATATCCCGAATGGATCAAATATTCATATTGGTAAGAACGGTCAACTGATCAAATTCGTCAAAATTACTTGAAGGTGTAAAGGTTCAACGTGGTTAGAATGCTCAACATTGTCAGAATGGTCAAACTAATCAGAATGGTCAAACTAATCAGAATGTTGGAAATGCACGAATTGGTCAAAGTGGCAAGAATGACCAAAAGGGTTGAATAAAACCAGTCGGAATAATTAAAATAACCTGAATGGTCAATAATACAAATGAAAATAATGGTGAAAATATTCATATTGATAAGAATGGTCAACAGACCAAAGTTGTCAAAATTACTTGAATGTGTAAAAGTTCAACATGGTTAGAATGTACAAAATAGTCAGAATGGTCGAACTAAACAGAATGTTGGAAATTCACTAATTGGTCAAAGTGGCAAGAATGACCAAAATGGTTAGAATTATAAAACCAGTCGGAATAATTAAAATAACCTGAATGGTCAAAAATACAAATGAAAAGAATCGTAAAAAAGTCCGAATGGGTCAATTATTCATATTGATAACAATGGTCAACCGATCAATTTTTGTCAAAATGACTGGAAGGTGTAAAGGTTCAACGTGGTAAGAATGTTCAAAATTGTCAGAAGGGTTACTAATCAGAATGTTGGAAATGTACGAATTGGTCAAAGTAGCAAGAATGACCAAAATGGTTAGAATTATAAAACCAGTCGGAATAATTAAAATAACGTGAATGGTCAATAATACAAATGAAAAGAATGGTAAAAATAACCCGAATGGATCAAATATTCTTTTGGTAAAAATGGTCAACTGACCAAAGTTGTCAAAATTTCTTGAAGGTGTAAGGGTTCAACGTGGTTAGAATGTTCAAAATTGTCACAATGGTCAAACTAATCAGAATGTTGGAAATTCACGAATTGGTCAAAGTGGCAAGAGTGACCAAAATGCTTAGAATTATAAAACCAGTCGGAATAATTAAAATAACCTGAATGGTCAATAATACAAATGAAAAGAATGGTGAAAATAGTCCGAATGGGTCAAATATTCATATTGATAAGAATGGTCCACTGACCAAATTTGTCAAAATTACATGAAGGTGTAAAGGTTCAACGTGATTAGAATACTCAACATTGTCAGAATGGTCGAACTAATCAGAATTTTGGAAATGCACGAATTGGTCAAAGTGGCAAGAATGACCAAAATGGTTAGAATGGAATAAAACCAGTCGGAATAATTTAAATAACCTGAATGGTCAATAATAAAAATGAAAAGAATGGTAAAAATAAACCGAATGGATCAAATATTATTATTGGTAAAAATGGCCAACTGACCAAAGTTGTCAAAATATCTTGAAGGTGTAAAGGTTCAACGTGGTTAGAATGTTCAAAATTGTCACAATGGTCAAACTAATCAGAATGTCGGAAATGCACGAAATGGTCAAAGTAGAAAGAATGACCAAAATTGTTAGAATTATAAAACCAGTCGGAATAATTAAAATAACCTGAATGGTAAATAATACAAATGAAAAGAATGGTGAAAATAGTCCGAATGGGTCAAATATTCATATTGATAAGAATGGTCAACTGACCAAATTTGTCAAAATTACTTGAAGGTGTAAAGGTTCAACGTGGTTAGAATGCTCAACATTGTCAGAATGGTCAAACTAATCAGAGAATTGGAAATGCAAGAATTTGTCAAAGTGGCAAGAATGACCAAAATGGTTAGAATTATAAAACCAGTCGGAATAATTAAAATAACCTGAATGGTCAATAATACAAATGAAATGAATGGTGAAAATAGCTCGAATGGATCAAATATTTATACTGGTAAGAATGGTCAACTGATAAAATATGTCAAAATGACTTGAAGCTGTTGGAAATGTGTAAATTGGTCAAAGTCGCAAGAATGACCAAAATGGTTAGAATGACCAAATCAATCGGAATAATTAAAATAGCATAAATGGTCAATAATACAAATGAAATGAATAGTGAAAATAGCCCGAATGAATCAAATATTCATATTGGTAAGAATGGTCAACAGACCAAATTTGTCAAAATTACTTGAAGGTGTAAAGGTTCAACGTGGTTAGAATGTTCAAAATTGTCAGAATGGTTACTAATCAGAATGTTGGAAATGTACGAATTGGTCAAAGTAGCAAGAATGACCAAAATGGTTAGAATTATAAAACCAGTCGGAATAATTAAAATAACCTGACTGGTCAATAAGACAAATGAAAAGAATGGTGAAAACATCCCGAATGGATCATATATTCATATTGGTAAGAATTGTCCAAATGACCAAGAATGACCAAAATGGTTAGAATTATAAAACAATGGTCAATAATACAAATGAAAAGAATGGTGAAAATATCCCGAATGGATCAAATATTCATATTGGTAAGAACGGTCAACTGATCAAATTCGTCAAAATTACTTGAAGGTGTAAAGGTTCAACGTGGTTAGAATGCTCAACATTGTCAGAATGGTCAAACTAATCAGAATGGTCAAACTAATCAGAATGTTGGAAATGCACGAATTGGTCAAAGTGGCAAGAATGACCAAAAGGGTTGAATAAAACCAGTCGGAATAATTAAAATAACCTAAATGGTCAATAATACAAATGAAAATAATGGTGAAAATATTCATATTGATAAGAATGGTCAACAGACCAAAGTTGTCAAAATTACTTGAATGTGTAAAAGTTCAACATGGTTAGAATGTACAAAATAGTCAGAATGGTCGAACTAAACAGAATGTTGGAAATTCACTAATTGGTCAAAGTGGCAAGAATGACCAAAATGGTTAGAATTATAAAACCAGTCGGAATAATTAAAATAACCTGAATGGTCAAAAATACAAATGAAAAGAATCGTAAAAAAGTCCGAATGGGTCAATTATTCATATTGATAACAATGGTCAACCGATCAATTTTTGTCAAAATGACTGGAAGGTGTAAAGGTTCAACGTGGTAAGAATGTTCAAAATTGTCAGAAGGGTTACTAATCAGAATGTTGGAAATGTACGAATTGGTCAAAGTAGCAAGAATGACCAAAATGGTTAGAATTATAAAACCAGTCGGAATAATTAAAATAACGTGAATGGTCAATAATACAAATGAAAAGAATGGTAAAAATAACCCGAATGGATCAAATATTCTTTTGGTAAAAATGGTCAACTGACCAAAGTTGTCAAAATTTCTTGAAGGTGTAAGGGTTCAACGTGGTTAGAATGTTCAAAATTGTCACAATGGTCAAACTAATCAGAATGTTGGAAATGCACGAATTGGTCAAAGTGGCAAGAATGACCAAAATGGTTAGAATTATAAAACTAGTCGGAATAATTAAAATAACCTGACTGGTCAATAAGACAAATGAAAAGAATGGTGAAAATATCCCGAATGGATCATATATTCATATTGGTAAGAATTGTCCAAATGACCAAGAATGACCAAAATGGTTAGAATTATAAAACAGTGGTCAATAATGCAAATGAAAAGAATAGTGAAAATATCCCGAATGGATCAAGTATTCATATTGCTAAGAATGGTCAACTGACCAAAGTTGGCAAAATGACTTGAAGGTGTAAAGGTTCCACGTGGTTAGAATGTAAAAAATAGTCAGAATGGTCAAACTAACAGAATGTTGGAAATTCACGAATTGGTCAAAGTGTCAAGAATGACCAAAATGGTTAGAATTATAAAACCAGTCGGAATAATTAAAATAGCATGAATGGTCAATAATACAAATGAAAAGAATGGTGAAAATATCCCGAATGGATCAAATATTCATATTGGTAAGAATGGTCAACTGACCAAATTTGTCAAAATTACTTGAAGGTGTAAAGGTTCAACGTGGTTAGAATGCTCAACATTGTCAGAATGGTCAAACTAATCAGAATGTTGGAAATGCACGAATTGGTCAAAGTGGCAAGAATGACCAAAAGGGTTGAATAAAACCAGTCGGAATAATTAAAATAACCTGAATGGTTAATAACACAAATGAAAAGAATGGTGAAAATAGTACGAATGGGTCAAATATTCATATTGATAAGAATGGTCAACAGACCAAAGTTGCCAAAATGACTTGAATGTGTAAAAGTTCAACGTGGTTAGAATGTACAAAATAGTCAGAATGGTCGAACTAAACAGAATGTTGGAAATTCACTAATTGGTCAAAGTGGCAAGAATGACCAAAATGGTTAGAATTATAAAACCAGTCGGAATAATTAAAATAACCTGAATGGTCAATAATACAAATGAAAAGAATCGTAAAAAAGTCCGAATGGGTCAAATATTCATATTGATAAGAATGGTCAACCGATAAATTTTTGTCAAAATGACTAGAAGGTGTAGAGGTTCAACGTGGTAAGAATGTTCAAAATTGTCAGAATGGTTACTAATCAGAATGTCGGAAATGTACGAATTGGTCAAAGTAGCAAGAATGACCAAAATGGTTAGAATTATAAAACCAGTCGGAATAATTAAAATAACCTGAATGGTCAATAATACAAATGAAAAGAATGGTGGAAATAGACCGAATGGGTCAAATATTCATATTGATAAGAATGGTCAACTGCCAAAATTTGTCAAAATTACTTGAAGGTGTAAAGGTTCAACGTGGTTAGAATGCTCAACATTGTCAGAATGGTCAAACTAATCAGAGTGTTGGAAATGCAAGAATTGGTCAAAGTGGCAAGAATGACCAAAATGGTTAGAATTATAAAACCAGTCGGAATAATTAAAATAACCTGAATGTTCAATAATACAAATGAAATGAATGGTGAAAATAGACCGAATGGATCAAATATTTATACTGGTAAGAATGGTCAACTGATAAAATATGTCAAAATGACTTGAAGGTGTTGGAAATGTGCTTGAAGCCCCAAATCAATCGGAATAATTAAAATAGAATAAATGGTAAATAATACAAATGAAAAAAATGGTGAAAATATCACGAATGGATCAAATATTCATATTGGTACAAATGAAAAGAATGGTGAAAATAGCCCGAATGGATCAAATATTTATATTAGTAAGAATGGTCCACTGATCACATTTGTCAAAATGACTTGAAGGTGTAAAGGTTCAACGTGGTTAGAATGTTAAAATTAATCAGAATTGTCAAACTGATCAGAATGTTCGAAATTCACGAATTGGTCTAATTGGTAAGAATAACCAAAATGGTTAGAATTATAAAACCAGTCGGAATAATTAAAATAACCTGAATGTTCAATAATACAAATGAAATGAATGGTGAAAATAGCCCGAATGGATCAAATATTCATATTGGTAAGAATGGTCAACTGACCAAATCGGAAAAAAAAGTCTTGAAGGTGTCAAGGTTCAACGTGGTTAGAATTATTAAAATAGTCAGAATGGTCAAACTAATCAGAGTGTTGGAAATGCAAGAATTGGTCAAAGTGGCAAGAATGACCAAAATGGTTAGAATTATAAAACCAGTCGGAATAATTAAAATAACCTGAATGGTCAATAATACAAATGAAATGAATGGTGAAAATAGCCCGAATGGATCAAATATTTATACTGGTAAGAATGGTCAACTGATAAAATATGTCAAAATGACTTGAAGGTGTTGGAAATATACTAATTGGTAAAAGTCGCAAGAATGACCAAAATGGTTAGAATCACCAAATCAATCGGAATAATTAAAATAGCATAAATGGTAAATAATACAAATGAAAAAAATGGTGAAAATATCACGAATGGATCAAATATTCATATTGGTACAAATGAAAAGAATGGTGAAAATAGCCCGAATGGATCAAATATTTATATTAGTAAGAATGGTCCACTGATCACATTTGTCAAAATGACTTGAAGGTGTAAAGGTTCAACGTGGTTAGAATGTTAAAATTAATCAGAATTGTCAAACTGATCAGAATGTTCGAAATTCACGAATTGGTCTAATTGGTAAGAATAACCAAAATGGACTGAATGATCAAACCAGTCGATGTAATCAATATAGCCACAATGGTCAATAATACAAATGAAAAGAATAGTGAAAATAGCCTGAATGGATCATATATTTATATTAGTAAGAATGGTCAACTGATAAAATATGTCAAAATGACTTGAAGGTGTAAATGTTCAACTCGATTAGAATTTTCAAAAAAAATAAGAATGGTCAAACTGATCAGAATGTTGGAAAAGTAAGAATTGGTAAAAGTGGCAATAATGACCAAAATGGCAAGAATAATCAAACTAGTCGAAATAATTAAAATTGTCTGAATGGTCAGTAATACAAATGAAAAGAATGGTAAGCAAAGCCCGAATAGATCTCATATACATTTTGGTAAGAATGGTCAACTGATCACATTTGTCAAAATGACTTGAAGGTGTAAAGGTTAAACGTGGTTTGAATGTTCAAAATAGTCAGAATGGTCAAACTGATCAGAATGTTGGAAATGCACGAATTGGTCTAATTGGTAAGAATAACCAAAATGGACTGAATGATCAAACCAGTCGATGTAATCAATATAGCCACAATGGTCAATAATACAAATGAAAAGAATGGTGAAAATAGCTCGAATGGATCAAATATTTATACTGGTAAGAATGGTCAACTGATAAAATATGTCAAAATGACTTGAAGCTTAAAATATGTCAAAATGACTTGAAGGTGTAAAGGTTCAACTCGGTTAGAATTTTCAAAATAATCAGAATGGTAAAACTGATCAGAATGTTGGAAATGTACGAATTGGTAAAAGAGGGAAGAATGACCAAAATGGCAAGAATCTTCAAACTAGTCGAAAT
Organism: Hydrotaea cyrtoneurina; assembly: GCA_958296145.1. Classification (NCBI taxonomy): domain Eukaryota; kingdom Metazoa; phylum Arthropoda; class Insecta; order Diptera; family Muscidae; genus Hydrotaea; species Hydrotaea cyrtoneurina. Next base: position 82,988,224 of record OY282513.1, read on the forward strand.
AATTAAAATTGCCTGAATGGTCAGTAATACAAATGAAAAGAATGGTAAAAAAAAGCCCGTATGGATCTCATATACATTTTGGTAAGAATAGTCAACTGACCAAAGTTGTCAAAATGACTTGAATGTGTAAAGGTTAAACGTGGTTAGAATGTACAAAATAGTCAGAATGGTCGAACTAAACAGAATGTTGGAAATTCACGAATTGGTCAAAGTGGCAAGAGTGACCAAAATGCTTAGAATTATAAAACCAGTCGGAATAATTAAAATAACCTGAATGGTCAATAATACAAACGAAAAGAATGGTGAAAATAGTCCGAATGGGTCAAATATTCATATTGATAAGAATGGTCCACTGACCAAATTTGTCAAAATTACATGAAGGTGAAAAGGTTCAACGTGATTAGAATACTCAACATTGTCAGAATGGTCGAACTAATCCGAATTTTGGAAATGCACGAATTGGTCAAAGTGGCAAGAATGACCAAAATGGTTAGAATTATAAAACAAGTCGGAACAATTAAAATAACCTGAATGGTCAATAATACAAATGAAAAGAATGGTAAAAATAAACCGAATGGATCAAATATTATTATTGGTAAAAATGGCCAACTGACCAAAGTTGTCAAAATATCTTGAAGGTGTAAAGGTTCAACGTGGTTAGAATGTTCAAAATTGTCACAATGGTCAAACTAATCAGAATGTTGGAAATGCACGAAATGGTCAAAGTAGAAAGAATGACCAAAATTGTTAGAATTATAAAACCAGTCGGAATAATTAAAATAACCTGAATGGTAAATAATACAAATGAAAAGAATGGTGAAAATAGTCCGAATGGGTCAAATATTCATATTGATAAGAATGGTCAACTGACCAAATTTGTCAAAATTACTTGAAGGTGTAAAGGTTCAACGTGGTTAGAATGCTCAACATTGTCAGAATGGTCAAACTAATCAGAGTATTGGAAATGCAAGAATTTGTCAAAGTGGCAAGAATGACCAAAATGGTTAGAATTATAAAACCAGTCGGAATAATTAAAATAACCTGAATGGTCAATAATACAAATGAAATGAATGGTGAAAATAGCTCGAATGGATCAAATATTTATACTGGTAAGAATGGTCAACTGATAAAATATGTCAAAATGACTTGAAGCTGTTGGAAATAAATTGGTCAAAGTCGCAAGAATGACCAAAATGGTTAGAATGACCAAATCAATCGGAATAATTAAAATAGCATAAATGGTCAATAATACAAATGAAATGAATGGTGAAAATAGCCCGAATGGATCAAATATTCATATTGGTAAGAATGGTCAACAGACCAAATTTGTCAAAATTACTTGAAGGTGTAAAGGTTCAACGTGGTTAGAATGTTCAAAATGGTCAGAATGGTTACTAATCAGAATGTTGGAAATGTACGAATTGGTCAAAGTAGCAAGAATGACCAAAATGGTTAGAATTATAAAACCAGTCGGAATAATTAAAATAACCTGACTGGTCAATAAGACAAATGAAAAGAATGGTGAAAATATCCCGAATGGATCATATATTCATATTGGTAAGAATTGTCCAAATGACCAAGAATGACCAAAATGGTTAGAATTATAAAACAATGGTCAATAATACAAATGAAAAGAATGGTGAAAATATCCCGAATGGATCAAATATTCATATTGGTAAGAATGGTCAACTGACCAAATTTGTCAAAATTACTTGAAGGTGTAAAGGTTCAACGTGGTTAGAATGCTCAACATTGTCAGAATGGTCAAACTAATCAGAATGTTGGAAATGCACGAATTGGTCAAAGTGGCAAGAATGACCAAAAGGGTTGAATAAAACCAGTCGGAATAATTAAAATAGCCTGAATGGTCAATAATACAAATGAAAAGAATGGTGAAAATATTCATATTGATAAGAATGGTCAACAGACCAAAGTTGTCAAAATGACTTGAATGTGTAAAAGTTCAACATGGTTAGAATGTACAAAATAGTCAGAATGGTCGAACTAAACAGAATGTTGGAAATTCACTAATTGGTCAAAGTGGCAAGAATGACCAAAATGGTACGAATTATAAAACCAGTCGGAATAATTAAAATAACCTGAATGGTCAATAATACAAATGAAAAGAATCGTAAAAAAATCCGAATGGGTCAATTATTCATATTGATAACAATGGTCAACCGATCAATTTTTGTCAAAATGACTGGAAGGTGTAAAGGTTCAACGTGGTAAGAATGTTCAAAATTGTCAGAAGGGTTACTAATCAGAATGTTGGAAATGTACGAATTGGTCAAAGTAGCAAGAATGACCAAAATGGTTAGAATTATAAAACCAGTCGGAATAATTAAAATAAGGTGAATGTTCAATAATACAAATGAAAAGAATGGTAAAAATAACCCGAATGGATCAAATATTCTTTTGGTAAAAATGGTCAACTGACCAAAGTTGTCAAAATTTCTTGAAGGTGTAAGGGTTCAACGTGGTTAGAATGTTCAAAATTGTCACAATGGTCAAACTAATCAGAATGTTGGAAATGCACCAATTGGTCAAAGTGGCAAGAATGACCAAAATGGTTAGAATTATAAAACTAGTCGGAATAATTAAAATAACCTGACTGGTCAATAAGACAAATGAAAAGAATGGTGAAAATATCCCGAATGGATCATATATTCATATTGGTAAGAATTGTCCAAATGACCAAAATGGTTAGAATTATAAAACAATGGTCAATAATACAAATGAAAAGAATAGTGAAAATATCCCGAATGGATCAATTATTCATATTGCTAAGAATGGTCAACTGACCAAAGTTGGCAAAATGACTTGAAGGTGTAAAGGTTCCACGTGGTTAGAATGTAAAAAATAGTCAGAATGGTCAAACTAACAGAATGTTGGAAATTCACGAATTGGTCAAAGTGTCAAGAATGACCAAAATGGTTAGAATTATAAAACCAGTCGGAATAATTAAAATAGCATGAATGGTCAATAATACAAATGAAAAGAATGGTGAAAATATCCCGAATGGATCAAATATTCATATTGGTATGAATGGTCAACTGACCAAATTTGTCAAAATTACTTGAAGGTGTAAAGGTTCAACGTGGTTAGAATGCTCAACATTGTCAGAATGGTCAAACTAATCAGAATGTTGGAAATGCACGAATTGGACAAAGTGGCAAGAATGACCAAAAGGGTTGAATAAAACCAGTCGGAATAATTAAAATAACCTGAATGGTTAATAACACAAATGAAAAGAATGGTGAAAATAGTACGAATGGGTCAAATATTCATATTGATAAGAATGGTCAACAGACCAATGTTGTCAAAATGACTTGAATGTGTAAAAGTTCAACGTGGTTAGAATGTACAAAATAGTCAGAATGGTCGAACTAAACAGAATGTTGGAAATTCACTAATTGGTCAAAGTGGCAAGAATGACAAAAATGGTTAGAATTATAAAACCAGTCGGAATAATTAAAATAACCTGAATGGTCAATAATACAAATGAAAAGAATCGTAAAAAAGTCCGAATGGGTCAAATATTCATATTGATAAGAATGGTCAACCGATAAATTTTTGTCAAAATGACTGGAAGTTGTAGAGAATGTTCAAAATTGTCAGAAGGGTTACTAATCAGAATGTTGGAAAAGTACGAATTGGTCAAAGTAGCAAGAATGACCAAAATGGTTAGAATTATTAAACCAGTCGGAATAATTAAAATAATCTGAATGGTCAATAATACAAATGAAAAGAATGGTAAAAATAACCCGAATGGATCAAATATTCTTATTGGTAAAAATAGTCAACTGACCAAAGTTGTCAAAATATCTTGAAGGTGTAAGGGTTCAACGTGGTTAGAATGTTCAAAATTGTCACAATGGTCAAACTAATCAGAATGTTGGAAATGCACGAATTGGTCAAAGTGGCAAGAATGACCAAAATGGTTAGAATTATAAAACTAGTCGGAATAATTAAAATAACCTGAATGGTCAATAATACAAATGAAAAGAATGGTGAAAATAGACCGAATGGGTCAAATATTCATATTGATAAGAATGGTCAACTGAAAAAATTTGTCAAAATTACTTGAAGGTGTAAAGGTTCAACGTGGTTAGAATGCTCAACATTGTCAGAATGGTCAAACTAATCAGAGTGTTGGAAATGCAAGAATTGGTCAAAGTGGCAAGAATGACCAAAATGGTTAGAATTATTAAACCAGTCGGAATAATTAAAATAATCTGAATGGTCAATAATACAAATGAAAAGAATGGTAAAAATAACCCGAATGGATCAAATATTCTTATTGGTAATAATAGTCAACTGACCAAAGTTGTCAAAATATCTTGAAGGTGTAAGGGTTCAACGTGGTTAGAATGTTCAAAATTGTCACAATGGTCAAACTAATCAGAATGTTGGAAATGCACGAATTGGTCAAAGTGGCAAGAATGACCAAAATGGTTAGAATTATAAAACCAGTCGGAATACTTAAAATAACCTGAATGTTCAATAATAGAAATGAAATGAATGGTGAAAATAGCCCGAATGGGTCAAATATTTATACTGGTAAGAATGGTCAACTGATAAAATATGTCAAAATGACTTGAAGGTGTTGGAAATGTGCTTGAAGCACCAAATCAATCGGAATAATTAAAATAGAATAAATGGTCAATAATACAAAAGAAAAGAATAGTGAAAATATCACGAATGGATCAAATATTCATATTGGTAAGAATGGTCAACTGACCAAATCGGTAAAAAAAAGACTTGAAGGTGTCAAGGTTCAACGTGGTTAGAATTATTAAAATAGTCAGAATGATCAAACTCATCAGAATGATGGAAATGCACGAATTGGTCACAGTGGCAAGAATATCCAAATGTTTAGAATCATAAAACCAGTCGGAATAAATAAAATAACCTGACTGGTCAATAAGACAAATGAAAAGAATGGTGAAAATATCCCGAATGGATCAAATATTCATATTGGTAAGAATGGTCAACTGACCAAATTTGTCAAAATTACTTGAAGGTGTTAAGGTTCAACGTGGTTAGAATTTTCAAAATAATCAGAATTGTCAAACTGATCAGAATGTTGGAAATGCACGAATTGGTCAAAGTGGCAAGAATGACCAAAATGGTTAGAATTATAAAACCAGTCGGAATAATTAAAATAACATGAATGGTCAATAATACAAATGAAAAGAATGGTAAAAACAACCCGAATAGATCAAATATTCTTATTGGTAAAAATGGTCAACTGACCAAAGTTATCAAAATATCTTGAAGGTGTAAGGGTTCAACGTGGTTAGAATGTTCAAAATTGTCACAATGGTCAAACTAATCAGAATGTTGGAAATGCACGAATTGGTCAAAGTGGCAAGAATGACCAAAATGGATAGAATTATAAAACCAGTCGGAATAATTAAAATAACCTGAATGGTCAATAATACAAATGAAATGAATGGTGAAAATAGCCCGAATGGATCAAATATTTATACTGGTAAGAATGGCCAACTGATAAAATATGTCAAAATGACTTGAAGCTTAAAATATGTCAAAATGACTTGAAGGTGTAAAGGTTCAACTCGGTTAGAATTTTCAAAATAATCAGAATGGTAAAACTGATCAGAATGTTGGAAATGTACGTTGGTAAAAGAGGGAAGAATGACCAAAATGGCAAGAATCTTCAAACTAGTCGAAATAATTAAAATTGCCTGAATGGTCAGTAATACAAATGAAAAGAATGGTAAAAAAAAGCCCGTATGGATCTCATATACATTTTGGTAAGAATGGTCAACTGACCAAAGTTGTCAAAATGACTTGAATGTGTAAAGGTTCAACGTGGTTAGAATGTACAAAATAGTCAGAATGGTCGAACTAAACAGAATGTTGGAAATTCACGAATTGGTCAAAGTGGCAAGAGTGACCATAATGCTTAGAATTATAAAACCAGTCGGAATAATTAAAATAACCTGAATGGTCAATAATACAAATGAAAAGAATGGTGAAAATAGTCCGAATGGGTCAAATATTCATATTGATAAGAATGGTCCACTGACCAAATTTGTCAAAATTACATGAAGGTGAAAAGGTTCAACGTGATTAGAATACTCAACATTGTCAGAATGGTCGAACTAATCCGAATTTTGGAAATGCACGAATTGGTCAAAGTGGCAAGAATGACCAAAATGGTTAGAATTATAACACAAGTCGGAACAATTAAAATAACCTGAATGGTCAATAATACAAATGAAAAGAATGGTAAAAATAAACCGAATGGATCAAATATTATTATTGGTAAAAATGGCCAACTGACCAAAGTTGTCAAAATATCTTGTGTGTGTAAAGGTTCAACGTGGTTAGAATGTTCAAAATTGTCACAATGGTCAAACTAATCAGAATGTTGGAAATGCACGAATTGGTCAAAGTGGCAAGAATGACCAAAATTGTTAGAATTATAAAACCAGTCGGAATAATTAAAATAACCTGAATGGTAAATAATACAAATGAAAAGAATGGTAAAAATAGTCCGAATGGGTCAAATATTCATATTGATAAGAATGGTCAACTGACCAAATTTGTCAAAATTACTTGAAGGTGTAAAGGTTCAACGTGGTTAGAATGTTCAAAATTGTCAGAATGGTTACTAATCAGAATGTTGGAAATGTACGAATTGGTCAAAGTAGCAAGAATGACCAAAATGGTTAAAATTATAAAACCAGTCGGAATAATTAAAATAACCTGACTGGTCAATAAGACAAATGAAAAGAATGGTGAAAATATCCCGAATGGATCATATATTCATATTGGTAAGAATTGTCCAAATGACCAAGAATGACCAAAATGGTTAGAATTATAAAACAATGGTCAATAATACAAATGAAAAGAATGGTGAAAATATCCCGAATGGATCAAATATTCATATTGGTAAGAATGGTCAACTGACCAAATTTGTCAAAATTACTTGAAGGTGTAAAGGTTCAACGTGGTTAGAATGCTCAACATTGTCAGAATGGTCAAACTAATCAGAATGTTGGAAATGCACGAATTGGTCAAAGTGGCAAGAATGACCAAAAGGGTTGAATAAAACCAGTCGGAATAATTAAAATAACCTGAATGGTTAATAACACAAATGAAAAGAATGGTGAAAATAGTACGAATGGGTCAAATATTCATATTGATAAGAATGGTCAACAGACCAATGTTGTCAAAATGACTTGAATGTGTAAAAGTTCAACGTGGTTAGAATGTACAAAATAGTCAGAATGGTCGAACTAAACAGAATGTTGGAAATTCACTAATTGGTCAAAGTGGCAAGAATGACCAAAATGGTTAGAATTATAAAACCAGTCGGAATAATTAAAATAACCTGAATGGTCAATAATACAAATGAAAAGAATCGTAAAAAAGTCCGAATGGGTCAAATATTCATATTGATAAGAATGGTCAACCGATCAATTTTTGTCAAAATGACTGGAAGGTGTAGAGAATGTTCAAAATTGTCAGAATGGTTACTAATCAGAATGTTGGAAATGTACGAATTGGTCAAAGTAGCAAGAATGACCAAAATGGTTAGAATTATTAAACCAGTCGGAATAATTAAAATAATCTGAATGGTCAATAATACAAATGAAAAGAATGGTAAAAATAACCCGAATGGATCAAATATTCTTATTGGTAAAAATAGTCAACTGACCAAAGTTGTCAAAATATCTTGAAGGTGTAAGGGTTCAACGTGGTTAGAATACTCAACATTGTCAGAATGGTCAAACTAATCAGAATGTTGGAAATGCACGAATTGGTCAAAGTGGCAAGAACGACCAAAATGGTTAGAATTATAAAACCAGTCGGAATAATTAAAATAGCATAAATGGTCAATAATACAAATGAAAAGAATGATAAAAATAACCCGAATGGATCAAATATTCTTATTGGTAAAAATGGTCAACTGACCAAAGTTGTCAAAAAATCTTGAAGGTGTACAGGTTCAACGTGGTTAGAATGTTAAAATTAATCAGAATTGTCAAACTGATCAGAATGTTGGAAATTCACGAATTGGTCAAAGTGCCAAGAATGACCAAAATGGTTAGAATTATAAAACCAGTCGGAATAATTAAAATAACCTGAATGGTCAATAATACAAAAAAAAAGAATGGTGAAAATAGTCCGAATGGGTCAAATATTCATATTGATAAGAATGGTCAACTGATAAAATATGTCAAAATGACTTGAAGGTGTTGGAAATGTGCTTGAAGCACCAAATCAATCGGAATAATTAAAATAGAATAAATGGTCAATAATACAAAAGAAAAGAATAGTGAAAATATCACGAATGGATCAAATATTCATATTGGTAAGAATGGTCAACTGACCAAATTTGTCAAAATTACTTGAAGGTGTTAAGGTTCAACATGGTTAGAATTTTCAAAATAGTCAGAATTGTCAAACTGATCAGAATGTTGGAAATGCACGAATTGGTCAAAGTGGCAAGAATAACCAAAATGGTTAGAATTATAAAACCAGTCGAAATAATTAAAATAACATGAATGGTCAATAATACAAATGAAAAGAATGGTAAAAACAACCCGAATAGATCAAATATTCTTATTGGTAAAAATGGTCAACTGACCAAAGTTATCAAAATATCTTGAAGGTGTAAGGGTTCAACGTGGTTAGAATGTTAAAATTAATCAGAATTGTCAAACTGATCAGAATGTTGGAAATGCACGAATTGGTCAAAGTGGCAAGAATGACCAAAATGGTTAGAATTATAAAACTAGTCGGAATAATTAAAATAACCTGTATGGTCAATAATACAAATGAAAAGAATGGTGAAAATAGACCGAATGGGTCAAATATTCATATTGATAAGAATGGTCAACTGATAAAATATGTCAAAATGACTTGAAGGTGTTGGAAATGTGCTTGAAGCACCAAATCAATCGGAATAATTAAAATAGAATAAATGGTCAATAATACAAAAGAAAAGAATAGTGAAAATATCACGAATGGATCAAATATTCATATTGGTAAGAATGGTCAACTGACCAAATTTGTCAAAATTACTTGAAGGTGTTAAGGTTCAACATGGTTAGAATTTTCAAAATAGTCAGAATTGTCAAACTGATCAGAATGTTGGAAATGCACGAATTGGTCAAAGTGGCAAGAATAACCAAAATGGTTAGAATTATAAAACCAGTCGAAATAATTAAAATAACATGAATGGTCAATAATACAAATGAAAAGAATGGTAAAAACAACCCGAATAGATCAAATATTCTTATTGGTAAAAATGGTCAACTGACCAAAGTTATCAAAATATCTTGAAGGTGTAAGGGTTCAACGTGGTTAGAATGTTCAAAATTGTCACAATGGTCAAACTAATCAGAATGTTGGAAATGCACGAATTGGTCAAAGTGGCAAGAATGACCAAAATGGATAGAATTATAAAACCAGTCGGAATAATTAAAATAACCTGAATGGTCAATAATACAAATGAAATGAATGGTGAAAATAGCCCGAATGGATCAAATATTTATACTGGTAAGAATGGCCAACTGATAAAATATGTCAAAATGACTTGAAGGTGTTGGAAATGTACTAATTGGTAAAAGTCGCAAGAATGACCAAAATGGTTAGAATCACCAAATCAATCGGAATAATTAAAATAGCATAAATGGTCAATAATACAAATGAAAAGAATGGTGAAAATATCACGAATGGATCAAATATTCATATTGGTACAAATGAAAAGAATGGTGAAAATATCCCGAATGGATAAAATATTCATATTGGTAAGAATGGTCAACTGACCAAATTTGTCAAAATTACTTGAAGGTGTTAAGGTTCAACGTGGTTAGAATTTTCAAAATAATCAGAATTGTCAAACTGATCAGAATGTTGGAAATGCACGAATTGGTCAAAGTGGCAAGAATGACCAAAATGGTTAGAATTATAAAACCAGTCGGAATAATTAAAATAACCTGAATGGTCAATAATACAAATGAAAAGAATGGTAAAAACAACCCGAATGGATCAAATATTTATACTGGTAAGAAAGGTCAATTGATAAAATATGCCAAAATATCTTGAAGGTGTTGGAAATGTACAAATTAATCAAAGTGGCAAGAATGACCAAAATGGTTAGAATTATAAATCCAGTCGGAATAATTAAAATAGCATAAATGGTCAATAATACAAATGAAAAGAATGGTGAAAATATCACGAATGGATCAAATATTCATATTGGTAAGAATGATCAACTGACCAAAGTTGTCAAAAAATCTTGAAGGTGTACAGGTTCAAAGTGGTTAGAATACTCAACATTGTCAGAATGGTCAAACTAATCAGAATGTTGGAAATTCACGAATTGGTCAAAGTGGCAAGAATGACCAAAATTGTTAGAATTATAAAACCAGTCGGAATAATTAAAATAGCATAAATGGTCAATAATAAAAATGAAAAGAATGGTGAAAATAGCCCGAATGGATCAAATATTTATATTAGTAAGAATGGTCAACTGATAACATTTGTCTGATCAGAATATTAGTAAGAATAGTCAACTGATCACATTTGTCAAAATGACTTGAAGGTGTAAAGGTTCAACTTGGTTAGAATGATCAAAATAATCAGAATGGTCAAACTGATCAGAATGTTGGTAAGAATAACCAAAATGGACTGAATGATCAAATCAGTCGATATAATCAATATAGCCACAATGGTCAATAATACAAATGAAAAGAATGGTGAAAATAGCCCGAATGGATCAAATATTTAACAATGGTCAACTGATAAAATAATTCAAAATGACTTGAAGGTGTAAAGGTTCAACGTGGTTAGAATGTTAAAATTAATCAGAATTGTCAAACTGATCAGAATGTTGGAAATTCACGAATTGGGCAAAGTGGCAAGAATGACCAAAATGGTTACAATTATAAAACCAGTCGGAATTATTAAAATAACCTGAATGGTCAATAATACAAATGAAAAGAATGGTAAAAACAACCCGAATGGATCAAATATTTATACTGGTAAGAATGGTCAACTGATAAAATATGTCAAAATGACTTGAAAGTGTTGGAAATGTACTAATTGGTAAAAGTCGCAAGGTCATTCTTGCGGCTAGAATCACCAAATCAATCGGAATAATTAAAATCGCATAAATGGTCAATAATACAAATGAAAAGAATGGTGAAAATATCACGAATGGATCAAATATTCATATTGGTAAGAATGGTCAACTGACCAAATCGGTAAAAATAGACTTGAAGGTGTTCAGGTTCAACGTGGTTAGAATGTTCAAAATTGTCACAATGGTCAAACTAATCAGAATGTTGGAAATGCACGAATTGGGCAAAGTGGCAAGAATGACCAAAATGGTTAGAATTATAAAACCAGTCGGAATAATTAAAATAACCTGAATGGTCAATAATACAAATGAAATGAATGGTGAAAATAGCCCGAATGGATCAAATATTTATACTGGTAAGAATGGTCAACTGATAAAATATGTCAAAATGACTTGAAGGTGTAAAGGTTCAACGTGGTTAGAATGTTAAAATTAATCAGAATTGTCAAACTGATCAGAATGTTGGAAATGCACGAATTGGTCAAAGTGGCAAGAATGGCCAAAATGGTTAGAATTATAAAACCAGTCGGAACAATTAAAATAACCTGAATGGTCAATAATACAAATGAAAAGAATGGTAAAAACAACCCGAATGGATCAAATATTTATACTGGTTGACCATTCAACTGATAAAATATGCAAAAATATCTTGAAGGTGTTGGAAATGTACAAATTGGTCAAAGTGGCAAGAATGGCCAAAATGGTTAGAATTATAAAACCAGTCGGAACAATTAAAATAACCTGAATGGTCAATAATACAAATGAAAAGAATGGTAAAAACAACCCGAATGGATCAAATATTCTTATTGGTAAAAATGGTCAACTGACCAAAGTTGTCAAAAAATCTTGAAGGTGTACAGGTTCAACGTGGTTAGAATACTCAACATTGTCAGAATGGTCAAACTAATCAGAATGTTGGAAATGCACGAATTGGTCAAAGTGGCAAGAATGGCCAAAATGGTTAGAATTATAAAACCAGTCGGAACAATTAAAATAACCTGAATGGTCAATAATACAAATGAAAAGAATGGTAAAAACAACCCGAATAGATCAAATATTTATACTGGTTGACCATTCAACTGATAAAATATGCCAAAATATCTTGAAGGTGTTGGAAATGTACAAATTGGTCAAAGTGGCAAGAATGACCAAAATGGTTAGAATTATAAAACCAGTCGGAATAATAAAATAGCATAAATGGTCAATAATACAAATGAAAAGAATGGTGAAAATAGCCCGAATGGATCATATATTTATACTGGTAAGAATGGTCAACTGATAAAATATGCCAAAATATCTTGAAGGTGTTGGAAATGTACAAATTGGTCAAAGTGGCAAGAATGACCAAAATGGTTAGAATTATAAAACCCAGTCGGAATAATTAAAATAGCATAAATGGTCACTAATACAAATGGTAAAAATAACCCGAATAGATCAAATATTCTTATTAGTAAAAATGGTCAACTGACCAAAGTTGTCAAAAAATCTTGAAGGTGTACAGGTGCAACGTGGTTAGAATGTTCAAAATTGTTACAAGGTCAAACTAAACAGAATGTTGGAAATTCACGAATTGGTCAAAGTGGCAATAATGACCAAAATGGTTAGAATTATAAAACCAGTCGGAATAATTAAAATAGCATGAATGGTCAATAATACAAATGAAAAGAATGGTAAGAATAACCCGAATGGATGAAATATTTATACTGGTAAGAATGGTCAACTTATAAAATATGCCAAAATATCTTGAAGGTGTTGGAAATGTACAAATTGGTCAAAGTGGCAAGAATGACCAAAATGGTTAGAATTATAAAACCAGTCGGAATAATTAAAATAGCATAAATGGTCAATAATACAAATGAAAAGAATGGTAAAAATAACCCGAATGGATCAAATATTCTTATTAGTAAAAATGGTCAACTGACCAAAGTTGTCAAAAAATCTTGAAGGTGTACAGGTTCAACGTGGTTAGAATGTTAAAATTAATCAGAATTGTCAAACTGATCAGAATGTTCGAAATTCACGAATTGGTCAAAGTGGCAAGAATGACCAAAATGGTTAGAATTATAAAACCAGTCGGAATAATTAAAATAACCTGAATGTTCAATAATACAAATGAAAAGAATGGTAAAATAACCCGAATGGATCAAATATTCTTATTGGTAAAAATGGTCAACTGACCAAAGTTGTCAAAAAATCTTGAAGGTGTACAGGTTCAACGTGGTTAGAATACTCAACATTGTCAGAATGGTCAAACTAATCACAATGTTGAAAATGCACGAATTGGTGAAAGTGGCAAGAATGACCAAAATGGTTAGAATTATAAAACCATTCGGTATAATTAAAATAACCTGAATGGTCAATAATACAAATGAAAAGAATGGTAAGAATAACCCGAATGGATCAAATATTTATACTGGTAAGAATGGTCAACTGATAAAATATGCCAAAATATCTTGAAGGTGTTGGAAATGTACAAATTGGTCAAAGTGGCAAGAATGACCAAAATGGTTAGAATTATAAAACCAGTCGGAATAATTAAAATAGCATAAATGGTCAATAATACAAATGAAAAGAATGGTAAAAATAACCCGAATGGATCAAATATTCTTATTAGTAAAAATGGTCAACTGACCAAAGTTGTCAAAAAATCTTGAAGGTGTACAGGTTCAACGTTGTTAGAATGTTCAAAATTGTCACAAGGTCAAACTAAACAGAATGTTCGAAATTCACGAATTGGTTAAAGTTGCAAGAATGACCAAAATGGTTAGAATTATAAAACCAGTCGGAATAATTAAAATAGCATAAATGGTCAATAATACAAATGAAAAGAATGGTAATAATAACCCGAATGAATCAAATATTTATACTGGTAAGAATGTTCAACTGATAAAATATGCCAAAATGACTTGAAGGAGTAAAGGTTCAACGTGGTTAGAATGTTAAAATTAATCAGAATTGTCAAACTGATCAGAATGTTGGAAATTCACGAATTGGTCAAAGTGGCATTAATGACCAAAATGGTTACAATTATAAAACCAGTCGGAATAATTAAAATAACCTGAATGGTCAATAATACAAATGAAAAGAATGGTGAAATAACCCGAATGGATCAAATATTCTTATTGGTAAAAATGGTCAACTGACCAAAGTTGTCAAAAAATCTTGAAGGTGTACAGGTTCAACGTGGTTAGAATACTCAACATTGTCAGAATGGTCAAACTAATCAGAATGTTGGAAATGCACGAATTGGTCAAAGTGGCAAGAATGACCAAAATGGTTAGAATTATAAAACAAGTCGGAATAATTAAAATAACCTGAATGGTCAATAATACAAATGAAAAGAATGGTAAAACAACCCGAATGGATCAAATATTTATACTGGTAAGAATGGTCAACTGATAAAATATGCCAAAATATCTTGAAGGTGTTGGAAATGTACAAATTGGTCAAAGTGGCAAGAATGACCAAAATGGTTAGAATTATAAAACCAGTCGGAATAATTAAAATAGCATAAATGGTCAATAATACAAATGAAAAGAATGGTGAAAATAGCCCTAATGGATCATATATTTATACTGGTAAGAATGTTCAACTGATAAAATATGCCAAAATATCTTGAAGGTGTTGGAAATGTACAAATTGGTCAAAGTGGCAAGAATGGCCAAAATGGTTAGAATTATAAAACCAGTCGGAATAATTAAAATAGCATAAATGGTCAATAATACAAATGAAAAGAATGGTAAAAATAACCCGAATGGATCAAATATTCTTATTGGTAAAAATGGTCAATTGACCAAAGTTGTCAAAATGACTTGAAGGTGTACAGGTTCAACGTGGTTAGAATGTTCAAAATTGTCACAAGGTCAAACTAAACAGAATGTTGGAAATTCAGGTATTGATCAAAGTGGCAAGAATGACCAAAATGGTTAGAATTATAAAACCAGTCGGAATAATTAAAATAACCTGAATGGTCAATAATACAAATGAAAAGAATGGTAAAAATAACCCGAATGGATCAAATATTCTTATTGGTAAAAATGGTCAACTGACCAAAGTTGTCAAAAAATCTTAAAGGTGTACAGGTTCAACGTGGTTAGAATACTCAACATTGTCAGAATGGTCAAACTAATCAGAATGTTGGAAATGCACGAATTGGCCAAAGTGGCAAGAATGACCAAAATGGTTAGAATTATAAAACCAGTCGGAATAATTAAAATATCATAAATGGTCAATAATAAAAATGAAAAGAATGGTGAAAATAGCCCGAATGGATCAAATATTTATACTGGTAAGAATGTTCAACTGATAAAATATGCCAAAATGACTTGAAGGAGTAAAGGTTCAACGTGGTTAGAATGTTAAAATTAATCAGAATTGTCAAACTGATCAGAATGTTGGAAATTCACGAATTGGTCAAAGTGGCAAGAATGACCAAAATGGTTAGAATTATAAAACCAGTCGGAATAATTAAAATAGCATAAATGGTCAATAATACAAATGAAAAGAATGGTGAAAATAGCCCTAATGGATCATATATTTATACTGGTAAGAATGGTCAACTGATAAAATATGCCAAAATATCTTGAAGGTATTGGAAATGTACAAATTGGTCAAAGTGGCAAGAATGGCCAAAATGGTTAGAATTATAAAACCAGTCGGAATAATTAAAATAGCATAAATGGTCAATAATACAAATGAAAAGAATGGTAAAAATAACCCGAATGGATCAAATATTCTTATTGGTAAAAATGGTCAATTGACCAAAGTTGTCAAAATGACTTGAAGGTGTACAGGTTCAACGTGGTTAGAATGTTCAAAATTGTCCCAAGGTCAAACTAAACAGAATGTTGGAAATTCAGGTATTGATCAAAGTGGCAAGAATGACCAAAATGGTTAGAATTATAAAACCAGTCGGAATAATTAAAATAACCTGAATGGTCAATAATACAAATGAAAAAAAAAGTAAAAATAACCCGAATGGATCAAATATTCTTATTGGTAAAAATGGTCAACTGACCAAAGTTGTCAAAAAATCTTAAAGGTGTACAGGTTCAACGTGGTTAGAATACTCAACATTGTCAGAATGGTCAAACTAATCAGAATGTTGGAAATGCACGAATTGGCCAAAGTGGCAAGAATGACCAAAATGGTTAGAATTATAAAACCAGTCGGAATAATTAAAATAGCATAAATGGTCAATAATAAAAATGAAAAGAATGGTGAAAATAGCCCGAATGGATCAAATATTCTTATTGGTAAAAATGGTCAACTGACCAAAGTTGTCAAAAAATCTTGAAGGTGTACAGGTCAAACTGATCAGAATGTTGGAAATTCACGAATTGGTCAAAGTGCCAAGAATGACCAAAATGGTTAGAATTATATAACCAGTCGGAATAATTAAAATAACCTGAATGGTCAATAATACAAAAAAAAAGAATGGTGAAAATAGTCCGAATGGGTCAAATATTCATATTGATAAGAATGGTCAACTGACCAAATCGGTAACAAAAGACTTGAAGGTGTAAGGGTTCAACGTGGTTAGAATGTTAAAATTAATCAGAATTGTCAAACTGATCAGAATGTTGGAAATTCACGAATTGGTCAAAGTGCCAAGAATGACCAAAATGGTTAGAATTATAAAACCAGTCGGAATAATTAAAATAACCTGAATGGTCAATAATACAAAAAAAAGAATGGTGAAAATAGTCCGAATGGGTCAAATATTCATATTGATAAGAATGGTCAACTGACCAAATCGGTAACAAAAGACTTGAATGTGTAAAGGTTCAACGTGGTTAGAATGTTAAAATTAATCAGAATTGTCAAACTGATCAGAATGTTGGAAATTCACGAATTGGTCAAAGTGGCAAGAATGACCAAAATGGTTAGAATTATAAAACCAGTCGGAATAATTAAAATAACCTGAATGGTCAATAACACAAATGAAAAGAATGGTGAAAATATCCCGAATGGATCAAATATTCATATTGGTAAGAATGGTCAACTGACCAAAGTTGTCAAAAAATCTTGAAGGTGTACAGGTTCAACGTGGTTAGAATACTCAACATTGTCAGAATGGTAAAACTAATCAGAATGTTGGAAATTCACGAATTGGTCAAAGTGGCAAGAATGACCAAAATGGTTAGAATTATAAAACCAGTCGGAATAATTAAAATAACCTGAATGGTCAATAACACAAATGAAAAGAATGGTAAAAATAACCCGAATGGATCAAATATTTATACTGGTAAGAATGGTCAACTGATAAAATATGCCAAAATGACTTGAAGGAGTAAAGGTTCAACGTGGTTAGAATGTTAAAATTAATCAGAATTGTCAAACTGATCAGAATGTTGGAAATTCACGAATTGGTCAAAGTGGCAAGAATGACCAAAATGGTTACAATTATAAAACCAGTCGGAATAATTAAAATAACCTGAATGGTCAATAATACAAATGAAAAGAATGGTGAAATAACCCGAATGGATCAAATATTCTTATTGGTAAAAATGGTCAACTGACCAAAGTTGTCAAAAAATCTTGAAGGTGTACAGGTTCAACGTGGTTAGAATACTCAACATTGTCAGAATGGTCAAACTAATCAGAATGTTGGAAATGCACGAATTGGTCAAAGTGGCAAGAATGACCAAAATGGTTAGAATTATAAAACAAGTCGGAATAATTAAAATAACCTGAATGGTCAATAATACAAATGAAAAGAATGGTAAAACAACCCGAATGGATCAAATATTTATACTGGTAAGAATGGTCAACTGATAAAATATGCCAAAATATCTTGAAGGTGTTGGAAATGTACAAATTGGTCAAAGTGGCAAGAATGACCAAAATGGTTAGAATTATAAAACCAGTCGGAATAATTAAAATAACATAAATGGTCAATAATACAAATGAAAAGAATGGTGAAAATAGCCCTAATGGATCATATATTTATACTGGTAAGAATGGTCAACTGATAAAATATGCCAAAATATCTTGAAGGTGTTGGAAATGTACAAATTGGTCAAAGTGGCAAGAATGACCAAAATGGTTAGAATTATAAAACCAGTCGGAATAATTAAAATAGCCTAAATGGTCAATAATACAAATGAAAAGAATGGTAAAAATAACCCGATTGGATCAAATATTCTTATTGGTAAAAATGGTCAATTGACCAAAGTTGTCAAAATGACTTGAAGGTGTACAGGTTCAACGTGGTTAGAATGTTCAAAATTGTCACAAGGTCAAACTAAACAGAATGTTGGAAATTCAGGAATTGATCAAAGTGGCAAGAATGACCAAAATGGTTAGAATTATAAAACCAGTCGGAATAATTAAAATAACCTGAATGGTCAATAATACAAATGAAAAGAATGGTAAAAATAACCCGAATGGATCAAATATTCTTATTGGTAAAAATGGTCAACTGACCAAAGTTGTCAAAAAATCTTAAAGGTGTACAGGTTCAACGTGGTTAGAATACTCAACATTGTCAGAATGGTCAATCTAATCAGAATGTTGGAAATGCACGAATTGGCCAAAGTGGCAAGAATGACCAAAATGGTTAGAATTATAAAACCAGTCGGAATAATTAAAATAGCATAAATGGTCAATAATACAAATTAAAAGAATGGTAAAAATAACCCGAATGGATCAAATATTCTTATTGGTAAAAATGGTCAACTGACCAAAGTTGTCAAAAAATCTTGAAGGTGTACAGGTTCAACGGGGTTAGAATGTTCAAAATTGTCACAAGGTCAAACTAAACAGAATGTTGGAAATTCACGAATTGGTCAAAGTGGCAAGAATGACCAAAATGGTTAGAATTATAAAACCAGTCGGAATAATTAAAATAGCATAAATGGTCAATAATACAAATGAAAAGAATGGTGAAAATAGCCCGAATTGATCATAAATTTATACTGGTAAGAATTGTCAACTGATAGAATATGCCAAAATATCTTGAAGGTGTTGGAAATGTACAAATTGGTCAAAGTGGCAAGAATGACCAAAATGGTTAGAATTATAAAACCAGTCGGAATAATTAAAATAGCATAAATGGTCAATAATAAAAATGAAAAGAATGGTGAAAATAGCCCGAATGGATCAAATATTTATACTGGTAAGAATGGTCAACTGATAAAATATGCCAAAATATCTTGAAGGTGTTGGAAATGTACAAATTGGTCAAAGTGGCAAGAATGACCAAAATGGTTAGAATTATAAAACCAGTCGGAATAATTAAAATAGCATAAATGGTCAATAATACAAATGAAAAGAATGGTAAAAATAACCCGAATGGATCAAATATTCTTATTGGTAAAAATGGTCAACTGACCAAAGTTGTCAAAAAATCTTGAAGGTGTACAGGTTCAACGTGGTTAGAATGTTAAAATTAATCAGAATTGTCAAACTGATCAGAATGTTGGAAATTCACGAATTGGTCAAAGTGCCAAGAATGACCAAAATGGTTAGAATTATATAACCAGTCGAAATAATTAAAATAACCTGAATGGTCAATAATACAAAAAAAAAAGAATGGTGAAAATAGTCCGAATTGGTCAAATATTCATATTGATAAGAATGGTCAACTGACCAAATCGGTAACAAAAGACTTGAAGGTGTAAAGGTTAGAATTATAAAACCAGTCGGAATAATTAAAATAGCATGAATGGTCAATAATACAAATAAAAAGAATGGTGAAAATATCCCGAATGGATCAAATATTCATATTGGTAAGAATGGTCAACTGACCAAATCGGTAACAAAAGACTTGAAGGTGTAAAGGTTCAACGTGGTTAGAATGTTAAAATTAATCAGAATTGTCAAACTGATCAGAATGTTGGAAATTCACGAATTGGTCAAAATGCCAAGAATGACCAAAATGGTTAGAATTATAAAACCAGTCGGAATAATTAAAATAACCTGAATGGTCAATAATACAAAAAAAAGAATGGTGAAAATAGTCCGAATGGATCAAATATTCATATTGGTAAGAATGGTCAACTGACCAAAGTTGTCAAAAAATCTTGAAGGTGTACAGGTTCAATGTGGTTAGAATACTCAACATTGTCAGAATGGTCAAACTAATCAGAATGTTGGAAATGCACGAATTGGTCAAAGTGGCAAGAATGACCAAAATGGTTAGAATTATAAAACAAGTCGGAATAATTAAAATAACCTGAATGGTCAATAATACAAATGAAAAGAATGGTGAAATAACCCGAATGGATCAAATATTCTTATTGGTAAAAATGGTCAACTGACCAAAGTTGTCAAAAAATCTTGAAGGTGTACAGGTTCAACGTGGTTAGAATGTTCAAAATTGTCACAAGGTCAAACTAAACAGAATGTTGGAAATTCAGGAATTGATCAAAGTGGCAAGAATGACCAAAATGGTTAGAATTATAAAACCAGTCGGAATAATTAAAATAACCTGAATGGTAAATAATACAAATGAAAAGAATGGTAAAAATAACCCGAATGGATCAAATATTCTTATTGGTAAAAATGGTCAACTGACCAAAGTTGTCAAAAAATCTTAAAGGTGTACAGGTTCAACGTGGTTAGAATACTCAACATTGTCAGAATGGTCAAACTAATCAGAATGTTGGAAATGCACGAATTGGCCAAAGTGGCAAGAATGACCAAAATGGTTAGAATTATAAAACCAGTCGGAATAATTAAAATAGCATAAATGGTCAATAATAAAAATGAAAAGAATGGTGAAAATAGCCCTAATGGATCATATATTTATACTGGTAAGAATGGTCAACTGATAAAATATGCCAAAATATCTTGAAGGTGTTGGAAATGTACAAATTGGTCAAAGTGGCAAGAATGACCAAAATGGTTAGAATTATAAAACCAGTCGTAATAATTAAAATAGCCTAAATGGTCAATAATACAAATGAAAAGAATGGTAAAAATAACCCGATTGGATCAAATATTCTTATTGGTAAAAATTGTCATTTGACCAAAGTTGTCAAAAAATCTTAAAGGTGTACAGGTTCAACGTGGTTAGAATGTTCAAAATTGTCACAAGGTCGAACTAAACAGAATGTTGGAAATTCAGGAATTGATCAAAGTGGCAAGAATGACCAAAATGGTTAGAATTATAAAACCAGTCGGAATAATTAAAATAGCATAAATGGTCAATAATAAAAATGAAAAGAATGGTGAAAATAGCCCTAATGGATCATATATTTATACTGGTAAGAATGGTCAACTGATAAAATATGCCAAAATATCTTGAAGGTGTTGGAAATGTACAAATTGGTCAAAGTGGCAAGAATGACCAAAATGGTTAGAATTATAAAACAAGTCGGAATAATTAAAATAACCTGAATGGTCAATAATACAAATGAAAAGAATGGTGAAATAACCCGAATGGATCAAATATTCTTATTGGTAAAAATTGTCATTTGACCAAAGTTGTCAAAAAATCTTAAAGGTGTACAGGTTCAACGTGGTTAGAATACTCAACATTGTCAGAATGGTCAAACTAATCAGAATGTTGGAAATGCACGAATTGGCCAAAGTGGCAAGAATGACCAAAATGGTTAGAATTATAAAACCAGTCGGAATAATTAAAATAGCATAAATGGTCAATAATAAAAATGAAAAGAATGGTGAAAATAGCCCTAATGGATCATATATTTATACTGGTAAGAATGGTCAACTGATAAAATATGCCAAAATATCTTGAAGGTGTTGGAAATGTACAAATTGGTCAAAGTGGCAAGAATGACCAAAATGGTTAGAATTATAAAACAAGTCGGAATAATTAAAATAACCTGAATGGTCAATAATACAAATGAAAAGAATGGTGAAATAACCCGAATGGATCAAATATTCTTATTGGTAAAAATGGTCAACTGACCAAAGTTGTCAAAAAATCTTGAAGGTGTACAGGTTCAACGTGGTTAGAATGTTCAAAATTGTCACAAGGTCAAACTAAACAGAATGTTGGAAATTCAGGAATTGATCAAAGTGGCAAGAATGACCAAAATGGTTAGAATTATAAAACCAGTCGGAATAATTAAAATAACCTGAATGGTAAATAATACAAATGAAAAGAATGGTAAAAATAACCCGAATGGATCAAATATTCTTATTGGTAAAAATGGTCAACTGACCAAAGTTGTCAAAAAATCTTAAAGGTGTACAGGTTCAACGTGGTTAGAATACTCAACATTGTCAGAATGGTCAAACTAATCAGAATGTTGGAAATGCACGAATTGGCCAAAGTGGCAAGAATGACCAAAATGGTTAGAATTATAAAACCAGTCGGAATAATTAAAATAGCATAAATGGTCAATAATAAAAATGAAAAGAATGGTGAAAATAGCCCTAATGGATCATATATTTATACTGGTAAGAATGGTCAACTGATAAAATATGCCAAAATATCTTGAAGGTGTTGGAAATGTACAAATTGGTCAAAGTGACAAGAATGACCAAAATGGTTAGAATTATAAAACCAGTCGGAATAATTAAAATAGCATAAATGGTCAATAATACAAATGAAAAGAATGGTGAAAATAGCCCTAATGGATCATATATTTATACTGGTAAGAATGGTCAACTGATAAAATATGCCAAAATATCTTGAAGGTGTTGGAAATGTACAAATTGGTCAAAGTGGCAAGAATGACCAAAATGGTTAGAATTATAAAACCAGTCGTAATAATTAAAATAGCCTAAATGGTCAATAATACAAATGAAAAGAATGGTAAAAATAACCCGATTGGATCAAATATTCTTATTGGTAAAAATTGTCATTTGACCAAAGTTGTCAAAATGACTTGAAGGTGTACAGGTTCAACGTGGTTAGAATGTTCAAAATTGTCACAAGGTCAAACTAAACAGAATGTTGGAAATTCAGGAATTGATCAAAGTGGCAAGAATGACCAAAATGGTTAGAATTATAAAACCAGTCGGAATAATTAAAATAACCTGAATGGTAAATAATACAAATGAAAAGAATGGTAAAAATAACCCGAATGGATCAAATATTCTTATTGGTAAAAATGGTCAACTGACCAAAGTTGTCAAAAAATCTTAAAGGTGTACAGGTTCAACGTGGTTAGAATACTCAACATTGTCAGAATGGTCAAACTAATCAGAATGTTGGAAATGCACGAATTGGCCAAAGTGGCAAGAATGACCAAAATGGTTAGAATTATAAAACCAGTCGGAATAATTAAAATAGCATAAATGGTCAATAATAAAAATGAAAAGAATGGTGAAAATAGCCCGAATGGATCAAATATTTATACTGGTAAGAATGGTCAACTGATAAAATATGCCAAAATATCTTGAAGGTGTTGGAAATGTACAAATTGGTCAAAGTTGCAAGAATGACCAAAATGGTTAGAATTATAAAACCAGTCGGAATAATTAAAATAGCATAAATGGTCAATAATACAAATGAAAAGAATGGTAAAAATAACCCGAATGGATCAAATATTCTTATTGGTAAAAATGGTCAACTGACCAAAGTTGTCAAAAAATCTTGAAGGTGTACAGGTTCAACGTGGTTAGAATGTTAAAATTAATCAGAATTGTCAAACTGATCAGAATGTTGGAAATTCACGAATTGGTCAAAGTGCCAAGAATGACCAAAATGGTTAGAATTATATAACCAGTCGGAATAATTAAAATAACCTGAATGGTCAATAATACAAAAAAAAAAGAATGGTGAAAATAGTCCGAATGGGTCAAATATTCATATTGATAAGAATGGTCAACTGACCAAATCGGTAACAAAAGACTTGAAGGTTCAACGTGGTTAGAATGTTAAAATTAATCAGAATTGTCAAACTGATCAGAATGTTGGAAATTCACGAATTGGTCAAAGTGCCAAGAATGACCAAAATGGTTAGAATTATAAAACCAGTCGGAATAATTAAAATAACCTGAATAGTCAATAATACAAAAAAAAGAATGGTGAAAATAGTCCGAATGGGTCAAATATTCATATTGATAAGAATGGTCAACTGACCAAATCGGTAACAAAAGACTTGAAGGTGTAAAGGTTCAACGTGGTTAGAATGTTAAAATTAATCAGAATTGTCAAACTGATCAGAATGTTGGAAATTCACGAATTGGTCAAAGTGGCAAGAATGACCAAAATGGTTAGAATTATAAAACCAGTCGGAATAATTAAAATAGCATGAATGGTCAATAATACAAATAAAAAGAATGGTGAAAATATCCCGAATGGATCAAATATTCATATTGGTAAGAATGGTCAACTGACCAAATCGGTAACAAAAGACTTGAAGGTGTAAAGGTTCAACGTGGTTAGAATGTTAAAATTAATCAGAATTGTCAAACTGATCAGAATGTTGGAAATTCACGAATTGGTCAAAGTGCCAAGAATGACCAAAATGGTTAGAATTATAAAACCAGTCGGAATAATTAAAATAACCTGAATGGTCAATAATACAAAAAAAAGAATGGTGAAAATAGTCCGAATGGGTCAAATATTCACATTGATAAGAATGGTCAACTGACCAAAGTTGTCAAATTTACTTGAAGGTGTAAAGGTTAAACGTGGTTCGAATGGTCAAACTGATCAGAATGTTGGAAATGCACGAATTGCTCTAATTGGTAAGAATAACCAAAATGGACTGAATGATCAAACCAGTCGATGTAATCAATATAGCCACAATGGTCAATAATACAAATCAAAAGAATGGTGAAAATAGCAGGAATGGATCAAATATTTATATTAGTAAGAATGGTCAACTGATAAAATATGTCAAAATGACTTGAAGGTGTAAAGGTTCAACTCGGTTAGAATTTTCGAAATAATCAGAATGGTCAAACTGATCAGAATGTTGGAAATGTACGAATTGGTAAAAGTGGGAAGAATGACCAAAATGGTTAGAATTATAAAACCAGTCGGAATAATTAAAATAATCTGAATGGTCAATACAAATGAAAAGAATGGTAAAAATAACCCGAATGGATTAAATATTCTTATTGGTAAAAATGGTCAACTGACCAAAGTTGTCAAAAAATCTTGAAGGTGTACAGGTTCAACGTGGTTAGAATACTCAACATTGTCAGAATGGTCAAACTAATCAGATGGCTAATCAAATGGTGAAAATAGCCCGAATGGATCAAATATATATACTGGTAAGAATGGTCAACTGATAAAATATGCCAAAATATCTTGAAGGTGTTGGAAATGTACAAATTGGTCAAAGTGGCAAGAATGACCAAAACGGTTAGAATAATGAAACCAGTCGGAATAATTAAAATAGCATAAATGGTCAATAATAAAAATGAAAAGAATGGTGAAAATAGCCCGAATGGATCAAATATTTATATTAGTAAGAATGGTCAACTGATCACATTTGTCAAAATGACTTGAAGGTGTAAAGGTTCAACTTGGTTAGAATGTTCAAAATAATCAGAATGGTCAAACTGATCAGAATGTTGGTAAGAATAACCAAAATGGACTGAATGATCAAATCAGTCGATATAATCAATATAGCCACAATGGTCAATAATACAAATGAAAAGAATGGTGAAAATTGCCCGAATGGATCAAATATTTAACAATGGTCAACTGATAAAATATTTCAAAATGACTTGAAGGTGTAAAGGTTCAACGTGGTTAGAATGTTAAAATTAATCAGAATTGTCAAACTGATCAGAATGTTGGAAATTCACGAATTGGTCAAAGTGGCAAGAATGACCAAAATGGTTAGAATTATAAAACCAGTCGGAATAATTAAAATAACCTGAATGGTCAATAATACAAATGAAAATAATGGTAAAAATAACCCGAATGGATCAAATATTCTTATTGGTAAAAATGGTCAACTGACCAAAATTGTCAAAAAATCTTGAAGGTGTACAGTTTCAACGTGGTTAGAATACTCAACATTGTCAGGATGGTCAAACTAATCAGAATGTTGGAAATGCACGAATTGGTCAAAGTGGCAAGAATGACCAAAATGGTTAGAATTATAAAACCAGTCGGAATAATTAAAATAGCATAAATGGTCAATAATACAAATGAAAAGAATGGTGAAAATAGCCCGAATTGATCATAAATTTATACTGGTAAGAATTGTCAACTGATAAAATATGCCAAAATATCTTGAAGGTGTTGGAAATGTACAAATTGGTCAAAGTGGCAAGAATGACCAAAATGGTTAGAATTATAAAACCAGTCGGAATAATTAAAATAGCATAAATGGTCAATAATAAAAATGAAAAGAATGGTGAAAATAGCCCGAATGGATCATATATTTATACTGGTAAGAATGGTCAACTGATAAAATATGCCAAAATATCTTGAAGGTGTTGGAAATGTACAAATTGGTCAAAGTGGCAAGAATGACCAAAATGGTTAGAATTATAAAACCAGTCGGAATAATTAAAATAGCATAAATGGTCAATAATACAAATTAAAAGAATGGTAAAAATAACCCGAATGGATCAAATATTCTTATTGGTAAAAATGGTCAACTGACCAAAGTTGTCAAAAAATCTTGAAGGTGTACAGGTTCAACGTGGTTAGAATGTTCAAAATTGTCACAAGGTCAAACTAAACAGAATGTTGGAAATTCACGAATTGGTCAAAGTGGCAAGAATGACCAAAATGGTTAGAATTATAAAACCAGTCGGAATAATTAAAATAACCTGAATGGTCAATAATACAAATGAAAAGAATGGTAAAAATAACCCGAATGGATCAAATATTCTTATTGGTAAAAATGGTCAACTGACCAAAGTTGTCAAAAAATCTTAAAGGTGTACAGGTTCAACGTGGTTAGAATACTCAACATTGTCAGAATGGTCAAACTAATCAGAATGTTGGAAATGCACGAATTGGTCAAAGTGGCAAGAACGACCAAAATGGTTAGAATTATAAAACCAGTCGGAATAATTAAAATAGCATAAATGGTCAATAATACAAATGAAAAGAATGATAAAAATAACCCGAATGGATCAAATATTCTTATTGGTAAAAATGGTCAACTGACCAAAGTTGTCAAAAAATCTTGAAGGTGTACAGGTTCAACGTGGTTAGAATGTTAAAATTAATCAGAATTGTCAAACTGATCAGAATGTTGGAAATTCACGAATTGGTCAAAGTGCCAAGAATGACCAAAATGGTTAGAATTATAAAACCAGTCGGAATAATTAAAATAACCTGAATGGTCAATAATACAAAAAAAAAGAATGGTGAAAATAGTCCGAATGTGTCAAATATTCATATTGATAAGAATGGTCAACTGACCAAATCGGTAACAAAAGACTTGAAGGTGTAAAGGTTCAACGTGGTTAGAATGTTAAAATTAATCAGAATTGTCAAACTGATCAGAATGTTGGAAATTCACGAATTGGTCAAAGTTCCAAGAATGACCAAAATGGTTAGAATTATAAAACCAGTCGGAATAATTAAAATAACCTGAATGGTCAATAATACAAAAAAAAGAATGGTGAAAATAGTCCGAATGGGTCAAATATTCATATTGATAAGAATGGTCAACTGACCAAAGTTGTCAAATTTACTTGAAGGTGTAAAGGTTAAACGTGGTTCGAATGTTCAGAATGGTCAAACTGATCACAATGTTGGAAATGTACGAATTGGTCTAATTGGTAAGAATAACCAAAATGGACTGAATGATCAAACCAGTCGATGTAATCAATATAGCCACAATGGCCAATAATACAAATCAAAAGAATATTGAAAATAGCCTGAATGGATCAAATATTTATATTAGTAAGAATGGTCAACTGATAAAATATGTCAAAATGACTTGAAGGTGTAAATGTTCAACTCGGTTAGAGTTTTCAAAATAATAAGAATAGTCAAACTGATCAGAATGTTGGAGATGTAAGAATTGGTAAAAGTGGCAATAATGACCAAAATGGCAAGAATAATCAAAATAGTCGAAATAATTAAAATTTTCTGAATGGTCAGTAATACAAATGAAAAGAATGGTAAGAATTATAAAACCAGTCGGAATAATTAAAATAGCATGAATGGTCAATAATACAAATAAAAAGAATGGTGAAAATATCCCGAATGGATCAAATATTCATATTGGTAAGAATGGTCAACTGACCAAATCGGTAACAAAAGACTTGAAGGTGTAAAGGTTCAACGTGGTTAGAATGTTAAAATTAATCAGAATTGTCAAACTGATCAGAATGTTGGAAATTCACGAATTGGTCAAAGTGCCAAGAATGACCAAAATGGTTAGAATTATAAAACCAGTCGGAATAATTAAAATAACCTGAATGGTCAATAATACAAATGAAAAGAATGGTAAAAATAACCCGAATGGATCAAATATTCTTATTGGTAAAAATGGTCAACTGACCAAAGTTGTCAAAAAATCTTAAAGGTGTACAGGTTCAACGTGGTTAGAATACTCAACATTGTCAGAATGGTCAAACTAATCAGAATGTTGGAAATGCACGAATTGGTCAAAGTGGCAAGAACGACCAAAATGGTTAGAATTATAAAACCAGTCGGAATAATTAAAATAGCATAAATGGTCAATAATAAAAATGAAAAGAATGGTGAAAATAGCCCGAATGGATCAAATATTTATACTGGTAAGAATGGTCAACTGATAAAATATGCCAAAATATCTTGAAGGTGTTGGAAATGTACAAATTGGTCAAAGTGGCAAGAATGACCAAAATGGTTAGAATTATAAAACCAGTCGGAATAATTAAAATAGCATAAATGGTCAATAATACAAATGAAAAGAATGATAAAAATAACCCGAATGGATCAAATATTCTTATTGGTAAAAATGGTCAACTGACCAAAGTTGTCAAAAAATCTTGAAGGTGTACAGGTTCAACGTGGTTAGAATGTTAAAATTAATCAGAATTGTCAAACTGATCAGAATGTTGGAAATTCACGAATTGGTCAAAGTGCCAAGAATGACCAAAATGGTTAGAATTATAAAACCAGTCGGAATAATTAAAATAACCTGAATGGTCAATAATACAAAAAAAAAGAATGGTGAAAATAGTCCGAATGTGTCAAATATTCATATTGATAAGAATGGTCAACTGACCAAATCGGTAACAAAAGACTTAAAGGTGTAAAGGTTCAACGTGGTTAGAATGTTAAAATTAATCAGAATTGTCAAACTGATCAGAATGTTGGAAATTCACGAATTGGTCAAAGTTCCAAGAATGACCAAAATGGTTAGAATTATAAAACCAGTCGGAATAATTAAAATAACCTGAATGGTCAATAATACAAAAAAAAGAATGGTGAAAATAGTCCGAATGGGTCAAATATTCATATTGATAAGAATGGTCAACTGACCAAAGTTGTCAAATTTACTTGAAGGTGTAAAGGTTAAACGTGGTTCGAATGTTCAGAATGGTCAAACTGATCACAATGTTGGAAATGTACGAATTGGTCTAATTGGTAAGAATAACCAAAATGGACTGAATGATCAAACCAGTCGATGTAATCAATATAGCCACAATGGTCAATAATACAAATCAAAAGAATATTGAAAATAGCCTGAATGGATCAAATATTTATATTAGTAAGAATGGTCAACTGATAAAATATGTCAAAATGACTTGAAGGTGTAAATGTTCAACTCGGTTAGAGTTTTCAAAATAATAAGAATAGTCAAACTGATCAGAATGTTGGAGATGTAAGAATTGGTAAAAGTGGCAATAATGACCAAAATGGCAAGAATAATCAAAATAGTCGAAATAATTAAAATTTTCTGAATGGTCAGTAATACAAATGAAAAGAATGGTAAGAATTATAAAACCAGTCGGAATAATTAAAATAGCATGAATGGTCAATAATACAAATAAAAAGAATGGTGAAAATATCCCGAATGGATCAAATATTCATATTGGTAAGAATGGTCAACTGACCAAATCGGTAACAAAAGACTTGAAGGTGTAAAGGTTCAACGTGGTTAGAATGTTAAAATTAATCAGAATTGTCAAACTGATCAGAATGTTGGAAATTCACGAATTGGTCAAAGTGCCAAGAATGACCAAAATGGTTAGAATTATAAAACCAGTCGGAATAATTAAAATAACCTGAATGGTCAATAATACAAAAAAAAGAATGGTGAAAATAGTCCGAATGGGTCAAATATTCATATTGATAAGAATGGTCAACTGACCAAAGTTGTCAAATTTACTTGAAGGTGTAAAGGTTAAACGTGGTTCGAATGGTCAAACTGATCAGAATGTTGGAAATGCACGAATTGGTCTAATTGGTAAGAATAACCAAAATGGACTGAATGATCAAACCAGTCTATGTAATCAATATAGCCACAATGGTCAATAATACAAATCAAAAGAATGGTGAAAATAGCAGGAATGGATCAAATATTTATATTAGTAAGAATGGTCAACTGATAAAATATGTCAAAATGACTTGAAGGTGTAAAGGTTCAACTCGGTTAGAATTTTCGAAATAATCAGAATGGTCAAACTGATCAGAATGTTGGAAATGTACGAATTGGTAAAAGTGGGAAGAATGACCAAAATGGTTAGAATAATGAAACCAGTCGGAATAATTAAAATAGCATAAATGGTCAATAATAAAAATGAAAAGAATGGTGAAAATAGCCCGAATGGATCAAATATTTATATTAGTAAGAATGGTCAACTGATCACATTTGTCAAAATGACTTGAAGGTGTAAAGGTTCAACTTGGTTAGAATGTTCAAAATAATCAGAATGGTCAAACTGATCAGAATGTTGGTAAGAATAACCAAAATGGACTGAATGATCAAATCAGTCGATATAATCAATATAGCCACAATGGTCAATAATACAAATGAAAAGAATGGTGAAAATTGCCCGAATGGATCAAATATTTAACAATGGTCAACTGATAAAATATTTCAAAATGACTTGAAGGTGTAAAGGTTCAACGTGGTTAGAATGTTAAAATTAATCAGAATTGTCAAACTGATCAGAATGTTGGAAATTCACGAATTGGTCAAAGTGGCAAGAATGACCAAAATGGTTAGAATTATAAAACCAGTCGGAATAATTAAAATAACCTGAATGGTCAATAATACAAATGAAAATAATGGTAAAAATAACCCGAATGGATCAAATATTCTTATTGGTAAAAATGGTCAACTGACCAAAATTGTCAAAAAATCTTGAAGGTGTACAGTTTCAACGTGGTTAGAATACTCAACATTGTCAGGATGGTCAAACTAATCAGAATGTTGGAAATGCACGAATTGGTCAAAGTGGCAAGAATGACCAAAATGGTTAGAATTATAAAACCAGTCGGAATAATTAAAATAGCATAAATGGTCAATAATACAAATGAAAAGAATGGTGAAAATAGCCCGAATGGATCATAAATTTATACTGGTAAGAATTGTCAACTGATAAAATATGCCAAAATATCTTGAAGGTGTTGGAAATGTACAAATTGGTCAAAGTGGCAAGAATGACCAAAATGGTTAGAATTATAAAACCAGTCGGAATAATTAAAATAGCATAAATGGTCAATAATACAAATGAAAAGAATGGTGAAAATAGCGCGAATGGATTATATATTTATACTGGTAAGAATGGTCAACTGATAAAATATGCCAAAATATCTTGAAGGTGTTGGAAATGTACAAATTGGTCAAAGTGGCAAGAATGACCAAAATGGTTAGAATTATAAAACCAGTCGGAATAATTAAAATAGCATAAATGGTCAATAATACAAATTAAAAGAATGGTAAAAATAACCCGAATGGATCAAATATTCTTATTGGTAAAAATGGTCAACTGACCAAAGTTGTCAAAAAATCTTGAAGGTGTACAGGTTCAACGTGGTTAGAATGTTCAAAATTGTCACAAGGTCAAACTAAACAGAATGTTGGAAATTCACGAATTGGTCAAAGTGGCAAGAATGACCAAAATGGTTAGAATTATAAAACCAGTCGGAATAATTAAAATAACCTGAATGGTCAATAATACAAATGAAAAGAATGATAAAAATAACCCGAATGGATCAAATATTCTTATTGGTAAAAATGGTCAACTGACCAAAGTTGTCAAAAAATCTTGAAGGTGAACAGTTTCAACGTGGTTAGAATACTCAACATTGTCAGGATGGTCAAACTAATCAGAATGTTGGAAATGCACGAATTGGTCAAAGTGGCAAGAATGACCAAAATGGTTAGAATTATAAAACCAGTCGGAATAATTAAAATAGCATAAATGGTCAATAATACAAATTAAAAGAATGGTAAAAATAACCCGAATGGATCAAATATTCTTATTGGTAAAAATGGTCAACTGACCAAAGTTGTCAAAAAATCTTAAAGGTGTACAGATTCAACGTGGTTAGAATGTTCAAAATTGTCACAAGGTCAAACTAAACAGAATGTTGGAAATTCACGAATTGGTCAAAGTGGCAAGAATGACCAAAATGGTTAGAATTATAAAACCAGTCGGAATAATTAAAATAGCATGAATGGTCAATAATACAAATGAAAAGAATGGTGAAAATATCCCGAATGGATCAAATATTCATATTGGTAAGAATGGTCAACTGACCAAAGTTGTCAAAAAATCTTGAAGGTGTACAGGTTCAACGTGGTTAGAATACTCAACATTGTCAGAATGGTCAAACTAATCAGAATGTTGGAAATTCACGAATTGGTCAAAGTGGCAAGAATGACCAAAATGGTTAGAATTATAAAACCAGTCGGAATAATTAAAATAACCTGAATGGTCAATAATACAAATGAAAAGAATGGTAAAAATAACCCGAATGGATCAAATATTTATACTGGTAAGAATGGTCATCTGATAAAATATGCCAAAATTCTTGAAGGTGTTGGAAATGTACAAATTGGTCAAAGTGGCAAGAATGACCAAAATGGTTAGAATTATAAAACCAGTCGGAATAATTAAAATAGCATGAATGGTCAATAATACAAATAAAAAGAATGGTGAAAATATCCCGAATGGATCAAATATTCATATTGGTAAGAATGGTCAACTGACCAAATCGGTAGCAAAAGACTTGAAGGTGTAAAGGTTCAACGTGGTTAGAATGTTAAAATTAATCAGAATTGTCAAACTGATCAGAATGTTGGAAATTCACGAATTGGTCAAAGTGCCAAGAATGACCAAAATGGTTAGAATTATAAAACCAGTCGGAATAATTAAAATAACCTGAATGGTCAATAATACAAATGAAAAGAATGGTAAAAATAACCCGAATGGATCAAATATTTATACTGGTAAGAATGGTCAACTGATAAAATATGCCAAAATTCTTGAAGGTGTTGGAAATGTACAAATTGGTCAAAGTGGCAAGAATGACCAAAATGGTTAGAATTATAAAACCAGTCGGAATAATTAAAATAGCATGAATGGTCAATAATACAAAAAAAAAGAATGGTGAAAATAGTCCGAATGGGTCAAATATTCATATTGATAAGAATGGTCAACTGACCAAAGTTG
Source organism: Hydrotaea cyrtoneurina (assembly GCA_958296145.1). Classification (NCBI taxonomy): domain Eukaryota; kingdom Metazoa; phylum Arthropoda; class Insecta; order Diptera; family Muscidae; genus Hydrotaea; species Hydrotaea cyrtoneurina. Next base: position 83,021,816 of record OY282513.1, read on the forward strand.
TCAAATTTACTTGAAGGTGTAAAGGTTAAACGTGGTTCGAATGTTCAGAATGGTCAAACTGATCAGAATGTTGGAAATGCACGAATTGGTCCAATTGGTAAGAATAACCAAAATGGACTGAATGATCAAACCAGTCGATGTAATCAATATAGCCACAATGGTCAATAATACAAATCAAAAGAATATTGAAAATAGCCTGAATGGATCAAATATTTATATTAGTAAGAATGGTCAACTGATAAAATATGTCAAAATGACTTGAAGGTGTAAATGTTCAACTCGGTTAGAGTTTTCAAAATAATAAGAATAGTCAAACTGATCAGAATGTTGGAGATGTAAGAATTGGTAAAAGTGGCAATAATGACCAAAATGGCAAGAATAATCAAAATAGTCGAAATAATTAAAATTTTCTGAATGGTCAGTAATACAAATGAAAAGAATGGTAAGCAAAGCCCGAATGGATCTCATATACATTTTGGTAAGAATGGTCAACTGATCACATTTGTCAAAATGACTTGAAGGTGTAAAGGTTAAACGTGGTTAGAATGTTCAAAATAGTCAGAATGATCAAACTGATCAGAATGTTGGAAATGTAAGAATTGGTAAAAGTGGCAATAATGACCAAAATGGCAAGAATAATCAAAATAGTCGAAATAATTAAAATTTTCTGAATGGTCAATAATACAAAAAAAAAGAATGGTGAAAATAGTCCGAATGGGTCAAATATTCATATTGATAAGAATGGTCAACTGACCAAAGTTGTCAAATTTACTTGAAGGTGTAAAGGTTAAACGTGGTTCGAATGTTCAGAATGGTCAAACTGATCAGAATGTTGGAAATGCACGAATTGGTCTAATTGGTAAGAATAACCAAAATGGACTGAATGATCAAACCAGTCGATGTAATCAATATAGCCACAATGGTCAAAAATACAAATCAAAAGAATGGTGAAAATAGCCGGAATGGATCAAATATTTATATTAGTAAGAATGGTCAACTGATAAAATATGTCAAAATGACTTGAAGGTGTAAAGGTTCAACTCGGTTAGAATTTTCAAAATAATCAGTCAAACTGATCAGAATGTTGGAAATGTACGAATTGGTAAAAGTGGGAAGAATGACCAAAATGGTTAGAATTATAAAACCAGTCGGAATAATTAAAATAATCTGAATGGTCAATAATACAAATGAAAAGAATGGTAAAAATAACCCGAATGGATCAAATATTCTTATTGGTAAAAATGGACAACTGACCAAAGTTGTCAAAAAATCTTGAAGGTTCAACGTGGTTAGAATGTTAAAATTAATCAGAATTGTCAAACTGATCAGAATGTTGGAAATTCACGAATTGGTCAAAGTGGCAAGAATGACCAAAATGGTTAGAATTATAAAACCAGTCGGAATAATTAAAATAACCTGAATGGTCAATAATACAAATGAAAATAATGGTAAAAATAACCCGAATGGATCAAATATTCTTATTGGTAAAAATGGTCAACTGACCAAAGTTGTCAAAAAATCTTGAAGGTGCACAGTTTCAACGTGGTTAGAATACTCAACATTGTCAGGATGGTCAAACTAATCAGAATGTTGGAAATGCACGAATTGGTCAAAGTGGCAAGAATGACCAAAATGGTTAGAATTATAAAACCAGTCGGAATAATTAAAATAGCATAAATGGTCAATAATACAAATGAAAAGAATGGTGAAAATAGCGCGAATGGATCACATATTTATACTGGTAAGAATTGTCAACTGATAAAATATGCCAAAATATCTTGAAGGTGTTGGAAATGTACAAATTGGTCAAAGTGGCAAGAATGACCAAAATGGTTAGAATTATAAAACCAGTCGGAATAATTAAAATAGCATAAATGGTCAATAATACAAATGAAAAGAATGGTGAAAATAGCGCGAATGGATCATATATTTATACTGGTAAGAATGGTCAACTGATAAAATATGCGAAAATATCTTGAAGGTGTTGGAAATGTACAAATTGGTCAAAGTGGCAAGAATGACCAAAATGGTTAGAATTATAAAACCAGTCGGAATAATTAAAATAGCATAAATGGTCAATAATACAAATGAAAAGAATGGTAAAAATAACCCGAATGGATCAAATATTCTTATTGGTAAAAATGGTCAACTGACCAAAGTTGTCAAAAAATCTTAAAGGTGTACAGATTCAACGTGGTTAGAATGTTCAAAATTGTCACAAGGTCAAACTAAACAGAATGTTGGAAATTCACGAATTGGTCAAAGTGGCAAGAATGACCAAAATGGTTAGAATTATAAAACCAGTCGGAATAATTAAAATAGCATGAATGGTCAATAATACAAATGAAAAGAATGGTGAAAATATCCCGAATGGATCAAATATTCATATTGGTAAGAATGGTCAACTGACCAAAGTTGTCAAAAAATCTTGAAGGTGTACAGGTTCAACGTGGTTAGAATACTCAACATTGTCAGAATGGTCAAACTAATCAGAATGTTGGAAATTCACGAATTGGTCAAAGTGGCAAGAATGACCAAAATGGTTAGAATTATAAAACCAGTCGGAATAATTAAAATAACCTGAATGGTCAATAATACAAATGAAAAGAATGGTAAAAATAACCCGAATGGATCAAATATTTATACTGGTAAGAATGGTCAACTGATAAAATATGCCAAAATTCTTGAAGGTGTTGGAAATGTACAAATTGGTCAAAGTGGCAAGAATGACCAAAATGGTTAGAATTATAAAACCAGTCCGAATAATTAAAATAGCATAAATGGTCAATAATAAAAATGAAAAGAATGGTGAAATTAGCCCGAATGGATCAGATATTTATATTAGTAAGAATGGTCAACTGATCACATTTGTCAAAATGACTTGAAAGTGTAAACTTGGTTAGAATGATCAAAATAATCAGAATGGTGAATCTGATCAGAATGTTGGTTAGAATAACCAAAATGGACTGAATGATCAAATCAGTCGATATAATCAATATAGCCACAATGGTCAATAATAAAAATGAAAAGAATGGTGAAAATAGCCCGAATGGATCAAATATTTAACAATGGTCAACTGATAAAATATTTCAAAATGACTTGAAGGTGTAAAGGTTCAACGTGGTTAGAATGTTAAAATTAATCAGAATTGTCAAACTGATCAGAATGTTGGAAATTCATGAATTGGTCAAAGTGGCAAGAATGACCAAAATTTTTACACTTATAAAACCAGTCGGAATAATTAAAATAACTTGAATGGTCAATAATACAAATGAAAAGAATGGTAAAAACAACCCGTATGGATCAAATATTTATACTGGTAAGAATGGTCAACTGATAAAATATGTCAAAATGACTTGAAGGTGTTGGAAATGTACTAATTGGTAAAAGTCGCAAGAATGACCAAAACGGCTAGAATCACCAAATCAATCGGAATAATTAAAATAGCATAAATGGTCAATAATAAAAATGAAAAGAATGGTGAAATTAGCCCGAATGGATCAGATATTTATATTAGTAAGAATGGTCAACTGATCACATTTGTCAAAATGACTTGAAAGTGTAAACTTGGTTAGAATGATCAAAATAATCAGAATGGTCAATCTGATCAGAATGTTGGTTAGAATAACCAAAATGGACTGAATGATCAAATCAGTCGATATAATCAATATAGCCACAATGGTCAATAATACAAATGAAAAGAATGGTGAAAATATCACGAATGGATCAAATATTCATATTGGTAAGAATGGTCAACTGACCAAATCGGTAAAAAAAGACTTGAAGGTGTCAAGGTTCAACGCGGTTAGAATTATTAAAATAGTCAGAATGATCAAACTCATCAGAATGTTGGAAATGCACGAATTGGTCACAGTGGCAAGAATATCCAAAATGTTTAGAATTATAAAACAAGTCGGAATAATTAAAATAACCTGACTGGTCAATAAGACAAATGAAAAGAATGGTGAAAATATCCCGAATGGATCAAATATTCATATTGGTAAGAATGGTCAACTGACCAAAGTTGTCAAAATTACTTGAAGGTGTAAAGGTTAAACGTGACTAGAATGTTCAAAATAGTCAGAATGGTCAAACTGATCAGAATGTTGGAAATGCACGAATTGGTCTAATTGGAAATGCACGAATTGGTCTAACCAAACTGGACTGAATGATCAAACCAGTCGATGTAATCAATATAGCCACAATGGTCAATAATACAAATGAAAAGAATGGTGAAAATAGCCCGAATGGATCAAATACTTATATTAGTAAGAATGGTCAACTGATAAAATATGTCAAAATGACTTGAAGGTGTAAATGTTCTACTCGGTTAGAATTTTCAAAATAATCAGAATTGTCAAACTGATCAGAATGTTGGAAATGCACGAATTGGTCAAAGTGGAAAGAATGACCAAAATGGTTAGAATTATAAAACCAGTCGGAATAATTAAAATAACCTGAATGGTCAATAATACAAATGAAAAGAATGGTAAAAATAACCCGAATAGATCAAATATTCTTATTGGTAAAAATGGTCAACTGACCAAAGTTGTCAAAATATCTTGAAGGTGTACAGGTTCAACGTGGTTAGAATGTTCAAAATTGTCACAATGGTCAAACTAATCAGAATGTTGGAAATGCACGAATTGGTCAAAGTGGCAAGAATGACCAAAATGGTTAGAATTATAAAACCAGTCGGAATAATTAAAATAACCTGAATGGTCAATAATACAAATGAAATGAATGGTGAAAATAGCCCGAATGGACCAAATATTTATACTGGTAAGAATGGTCAACTGATAAAATATGTCAAAATTACTTGAAGGTGTTGGCAATGTACTAATTGGTAAAAGTCGCAAGAATGACCAAAATGGTTAGAATTATAAAACCAGTCCGAATAATTAAAATAGCATAAATGGTCAATAATAAAAATGAAAAGAATGGTGAAATTAGCCCGAATGGATCAGATATTTATATTAGTAAGAATGGTCAACTGATCACATTTGTCAAAATGACTTGAAAGTGTAAACTTGGTTAGAATGATCAAAATAATCAGAATGGTCAATCTGATCAGAATGTTGGTTAGAATAACCAAAATGGACTGAATGATCAAATCAGTCGATATAATCAATATAGCCACAATGGTCAATAATAAAAATGAAAAGAATGGTGAAAATAGCCCGAATGGATCAAATATTTAACAATGGTCAACTTAGAATTATAAAACAAGTCGGAATAATTAAAATAACCTGACTGGTCAATAAGACAAATGAAAAGAATGGTGAAAATATCCCGAATGGATCAAATATTCATATTGGTAAGAATGGTCAACTGACCAAAGTTGTCAAAATTACTTGAAGGTGTAAAGGTTAAACGTGACTAGAATGTTCAAAATAGTCAGAATGGTCAAACTGATCAGAATGTTGGAAATGCACGAATTGGTCTAATTGGAAATGCACGAATTGGTCTAACCAAACTGGACTGAATGATCAAACCAGTCGATGTAATCAATATAGCCACAATGGTCAATAATACAAATGAAAAGAATGGTGAAAATAGCCCGAATGGATCAAATACTTATATTCGTAAGAATGGTCAACTGATAAAATATGTCAAAATGACTTGAAGGTGTACAGGTTCAACGTGGTTAGAATGTTCAAAATTGTCACAATGGTCAAACTAATCAGAATGTTGGAAATGCACGAATTGGTCAAAGTGGCAAGAATGACCAAAATGGTTAGAATTATAAAACCAGTCGGAATAATTAAAATAACCTGAATGGTCAATAATACAAATGAAATGAATGGTGAAAATAGCCCGAATGGACCAAATATTTATACTGGTAAGAATGGTCAACTGATAAAATATGTCAAAATTACTTGAAGGTGTTGGCAATGTACTAATTGGTAAAAGTCGCAAGAATGACCAAAATGGTTAGAATCACCAAATCAATCGGAATAATTAAAATAGCATAAATGGTCAATAATACAAATGAAAAGAATGGTGAAAATATCACGAATGGATCAAATATTCATATTGGTAAGAATGGTCAACTGACCAAATCGGTAAAAAAAGACTTGAAGGTGTCAAGGTTCAACGCGGTTAGAATTATTAAAATAGTCAGAATGATCAAACTCATCAGAATGTTGGAAATGCACGAATTGGTCACAGTGGCAAGAATATCCAAAATGTTTAGAATTATAAAACAAGTCGGAATAATTAAAATAACCTGACTGGTCAATAAGACAAATGAAAAGAATGGTGAAAATATCCCGAATGGATCAAATATTCATATTGGTAAGAATGGTCAACTGACCAAAGTTGTCAAAATTACTTGAAGGTGTAAAGGTTAAACGTGACTAGAATGTTCAAAATAGTCAGAATGGTCAAACTGATCAGAATGTTGGAAATGCACGAATTGGTCTAATTGGAAATGCACGAATTGGTCTAACCAAACTGGACTGAATGATCAAACCAGTCGATGTAATCAATATAGCCACAATGGTCAATAATACAAATGAAAAGAATGGTGAAAATAGCCCGAATGGATCAAATACTTATATTAGTAAGAATGGTCAACTGTTAAAATATGTCAAAATGACTTGAAGGTGTAAATGTTCTACTCGGTTAGAATTTTCAAAATAATCAGAATTGTCAAACTGATCAGAATGTTGGAAATGCACGAATTGGTCAAAGTGGCAAGAATGACCAAAATGGTTAGAATTATAAAACCAGTCGGAATAATTAAAATAACCTGAATGGTCAATAATACAAATGAAAAGAATGGTAAAAATAACCCGAATAGATCAAATATTCTTATTGGTAAAAATGGTCAACTGACCAAAGTTGTCAAAATATCTTGAAGGTGTACAGGTTCAACGTGGTTAGAATGTTCAAAATTGTCACAATGGTCAAACTAATCAGAATGTTGGAAATGCACGAATTGGTCAAAGTGGCAAGAATGACCAAAATGGTTAGAATTATAAAACCAGTCGGAATAATTAAAATAACCTGAATGGTCAATAATACAAATGAAATGAATGGTGAAAATAGCCCGAATGGACCAAATATTTATACTGGTAAGAATGGTCAACTGATAAAATATGTCAAAATTACTTGAAGGTGTTGGCAATGTACTAATTGGTAAAAGTCGCAAGAATGACCAAAATGGTTAGAATCACCAAATCAATCGGAATAATTAAAATAGCATAAATGGTCAATAATACAAATGAAAAGAATGGTGAAAATATCACGAATGGATCAAATATTCATATTGGTACAAATGAAAAGAATGGTGAAAATAGCCCGAATGGATCAAATATTTATATTAGTAAGAATGGTCCATTGATCACATTTGTCGAAATGACTTGAAGGTGTAAATGTTCAACTTGGTTAGAATGTTCAAAATAATCAGAATGGTCAAACTGATCAGAATGTTGGTAAGAATTACCAAAATGGACTGAATGATCAAATCAGTCGATATAATCAATATAGCCACAATGGTCAATAATACAAATGAAAAGAATGATGAAAATAGCCCGAATGGATCAAATATTTAACAATGGTCAACTGATAAAATATTTCAAAATGACTAGAAGGTGTAAAGGTTCAACGTGGTTAGAATGTTAAAATTAATCAGAATTGTCAAACTGATCAGAATGTTCGAAATTCACGAATTGGTCAAAGTGGCAAGAATGACCAAAATGGTTAGAATTATAAAACCAGTCGGAATAATTAAAATAACCTGAATGTTCAATAAGACAAATGAAAAGAATGGTGAAAATATCCCGAATGGATCAAATATTCATATTGGTAAGAATGGTCAACTGACCAAATTTGTCAAAATTACTTGAAGGTGTTCAGGTTCAACGTGGTTAGAAAGTTCAAAATTGTCAGAATGGTCAAACTAATCAGAATGTTGGAAATGTACGAAATGGTCAAAGTGGCAAGAATGACCAAAATGGTTAGAATTATAAAACAATGGTCAATCATACAAATGAAATGAATAGTGAAAATAGCCCGAATGGATCAAATATTTATATTAGTAAGAATGGTCCACTGATCACATTTGTCAAAATGACTTGAAGGTGTAAAGGTTAAACGTGATTAGAATGTTCAAAATAGTCAGAATGGTCTAACTGATCAGAATGTTGGAAATGCACGAATTGGTGTAATTGGTAAGAATAACCAAACTGGACTGAATGATCAAACCAGTCGATGTAATCAATATAGCCATAATGGTCAATAATACAAATGAAAAGAATGGTGAAAATAGCCCGAATGGATCAAATATTTATATTAGTAAGAATGGTCAACTGATAAAATATGTCAAAATGACTTGAAGGTGTAAATATTCAACTCGGTTAGGATTTTCAAAATAATCAGAATTGTCAAACTGATCAGAATGTTGGAAATGCACGAATTGGTGAAAGTGGCAAGAATGACCAAAATGGTTAGAATTATAAAACCACTCGGAATAATTAAAATAACCTGAATGGTCAATAATACAAATGAAAAGAATGGTAAAAATAACCCGAATAGATCAAATATTCTTATTGGTAAAAATGGTCAACTGATAAAATATTTCAAAATGACTTGAAGGTGTAAAGGTTCAACGTGGTTAGAATGTTAAAATTAATCAGAATTGTCGAACTGATCAGAATGTTCGAAATTCACGAATTGGTCAAAGTGGCAAGAATGACCAAAATGGTTAGAATTATAAAACCAGTCGGAATAATTAAAATAACCTGAATGTTCAATAATTCAAATGCAAAGAATGGTAAAAATAACCCGAATGGATCAAATATTCTTATTGGTAAAAATGGTCAACTGACCAAAGTTGTCAAAAAATCTTGAAGGTGTACAGGTTCAACGTGGTTAGAATACTCAACATTGTCAGAATGGTCAAACTAATCAGAATGTTGGAAATGCACGAATTGGTCAAAGTGGCAAGAATGACCAAAATGGTTAGAATTATAAAACCAGTCGGTATAATTAAAATAACCTGAATGGTCAATAATACAAATGAAAAGAATGGTAAAAACAACCCGAATGGATCAAATATTTATACTGGTAAGAATGGTCAACTAATAAAATATGCCAAAATATCTTGAAGGTGTTGGAAATGTACAAATTGGTCAAAGTGGCAAGAATGACCAAAATGGTTCGAATTATAAAACCAGTCGGAATAATTAAAATAGCATGAATGGTCAATAATACAAATGAAAAGAATGGTAAAAATAACCCGAATGGATCAAATATTTATACTGGTAGGAATGGTCAACTGATAAAATATGTAAAAATATCTTGAAGGTGTTGGAAATGTACAAATTGGTCAAAGTGGCAAGAATGACCAAAATGGTTAGAATTATAAAACCAGTCGGAATAATTAAAATAGCTTAAATGGTCAATAATACAAATGAAAAGAATGGTAAAAAAAACCCGAATGGATCAAATATTTATACTGGTAAGAATGGTCAACTAATAAAATATGCCAAAATATCTTGAAGGTGTTGGAAATGTACAAATTGGTCAAAGTGGCAAGAATGACCAAAATGGTTCGAATTATAAAACAATGGTCAATCATACAAATGAAATGAATAGTGAAAATAGCCCGAATGGATCAAATATTTATATTAGTAAGAATGGTCCACTGATCACATTTGTCAAAATGACTTGAAGGTGTAAAGGTTAAACGTGATTAGAATGTTCAAAATAGTCAGAATGGTCTAACTGATCAGAATGTTGGAAATGCACGAATTGGTGTAATTGGTAAGAATAACCAAACTGGACTGAATGATCAAACCAGTCGATGTAATCAATATAGCCATAATGGTCAATAATACAAATGAAAAGAATGGTGAAAATAGCCCGAATGGATCAAATATTTATATTAGTAAGAATGGTCAACTGATAAAATATGTCAAAATGACTTGAAGGTGTAAATATTCAACTCGGTTAGGATTTTCAAAATAATCAGAATTGTCAAACTGATCAGAATGTTGGAAATGCACGAATTGGTGAAAGTGGCAAGAATGACCAAAATGGTTAGAATTATAAAACCACTCGGAATAATTAAAATAACCTGAATGGTCAATAATACAAATGAAAAGAATGGTAAAAATAACCCGAATAGATCAAATATTCTTATTGGTAAAAATGGTCAACTGATAAAATATTTCAAAATGACTTGAAGGTGTAAAGGTTCAACGTGGTTAGAATGTTAAAATTAATCAGAATTGTCGAACTGATCAGAATGTTCGAAATTCACGAATTGGTCAAAGTGGCAAGAATGACCAAAATGGTTAGAATTATAAAACCAGTCGGAATAATTAAAATAACCTGAATGTTCAATAATTCAAATGCAAAGAATGGTAAAAATAACCCGAATGGATCAAATATTCTTATTGGTAAAAATGGTCAACTGACCAAAGTTGTCAAAAAATCTTGAAGGTGTACAGGTTCAACGTGGTTAGAATACTCAACATTGTCAGAATGGTCAAACTAATCAGAATGTTGGAAATGCACGAATTGGTCAAAGTGGCAAGAATGACCAAAATGGTTAGAATTATAAAACCAGTCGGTATAATTAAAATAACCTGAATGGTCAATAATACAAATGAAAAGAATGGTAAAAACAACCCGAATGGATCAAATATTTATACTGGTAAGAATGGTCAACTAATAAAATATGCCAAAATATCTTGAAGGTGTTGGAAATGTACAAATTGGTCAAAGTGGCAAGAATGACCAAAATGGTTCGAATTATAAAACCAGTCGGAATAATTAAAATAGCATGAATGGTCAATAATACAAATGAAAAGAATGGTAAAAATAACCCGAATGGATCAAATATTTATACTGGTAGGAATGGTCAACTGATAAAATATGTAAAAATATCTTGAAGGTGTTGGAAATGTACAAATTGGTCAAAGTGGCAAGAATGACCAAAATGGTTAGAATTATAAAACCAGTCGGAATAATTAAAATAGCTTAAATGGTCAATAATACAAATGAAAAGAATGGTAAAAACAACCCGAATGGATCAAATATTTATACTGGTAAGAATGGTCAACTAATAAAATATGCCAAAATATCTTGAAGGTGTTGGAAATGTACAAATTGGTCAAAGTGGCAAGAATGACCAAAATGGTTCGAATTATAAAACCAGTCGGAATAATTAAAATAGCATGAATGGTCAATAATACAAATGAAAAGAATGGTAAAAATAACCCGAATGGATCAAATATTTATACTGGTAGGAATGGTCAACTGATAAAATATGCCAAAATATCTTGAAGGTGTTGGAAATGTACAAATTGGTCAAAGTGGCAAGAATGACCAAAATTGTTAGAATTATAAAACCAGTCGGAATAATTAAAATAGCATGAATGGTCAATAATACAAATGAAAAGAATGGTGAAAATATTCCGAAGGGATCAAATATTCATATTGGTAAGAATGGTCAACTGACCAAATCGGTACAAAAAGACTTGAAGGTGTAAAGGTTCAACGTGGTTAGAATACTCAACATTGTCAGAATGTTGAAAATTCACGAATTGGTCAAAGTGGCAAGAATGACCAAAATTGTTAGAATTATAAAACCAGTCGGAATAATTAAAATAACCTGATTGGTCAATAATACAAATGAAAAGAATGGTAAAAATAACCCGAATGGATCAAATATTCTTATTGGTAAAAATGGTCAACTGACCAAAGTTGTCAAAAAATCTTGAAGGTGTACAGGTTCAACGTGGTTAGAATACTCAACATTGTCAGAATGGTCAAACTAATCAGAATGTTGGAAATTCACGAATTGGTCAAAGTGGCAAGAATGACCAAAATGGTTAGAATTATAAAACCAGTCGGAATAATTAAAATAACATGAATGGTCAATAACACAAATGAAAAGAATGGTAAAAATAACCCGAATGGATCAAATATTTATACTGGTAAGAATGGTCAACTGATAAAATATGACACAATATCTTGAAGGTGTTGGAAATGTACAAATTGGTCAAAGTGGCAAGAATGACCAAAATGGTTAGAATTATAAAACCAGTCGGAATAATTAAAATAGCATAAATGGTCAATAATAAAAATGAAAAGAATGGTGAAAATAGCCCGAATGGATCAAATATTTATACTGGTAAGAATGGTCAACTGATAAAATATGACACAATATCTTGAAGGTGTTGGAAATGTACAAATTGGTCAAAGTGGCAAGAATGACCAAAATTGTTAGAATTATAAAACCAGTCGGAATAATTAAAATAGCATGAATGGTCAATAATACAAATGAAAAGAATGGTGAAAATATTCCGAAGGGATCAAATATTCATATTGGTAAGAATGGTCAACTGACCAAATCGGTACAAAAAGACTTGAAGGTGTAAAGGTTCAACGTGGTTAGAATACTCAACATTGTCAGAATGTTGAAAATTCACGAATTGGTCAAAGTGGCAAGAATGACCAAAATTGTTAGAATTATAAAACCAGTCGGAATAATTAAAATAACCTGATTGGTCAATAATACAAATGAAAAGAATGGTAAAAATAACCCGAATGGATCAAATATTCTTATTGGTAAAAATGGTCAACTGACCAAAGTTGTCAAAAAATCTTGAAGGTGTACAGGTTCAACGTGGTTAGAATACTCAACATTGTCAGAATGGTCAAACTAATCAGAATGTTGGAAATTCACGAATTGGTCAAAGTGGCAAGAATGACCAAAATGGTTAGAATTATAAAACCAGTCGGAATAATTAAAATAGCATGAATGGTCAATAATACAAATGAAAAGAATGGTAAAAATAACCCGAATGGATCAAATATTTATACTGGTAGCAATGGTCAACTGATAAAATATGCCAAAATATCTTGAAGGTGTTGGAAATGTACAAATTGGTCAAAGTGGCAAGAATGACCAAAATGGTTCGAATTATAAAACCAGTCGGAATAATTAAAATAGCATGAATGGTCAATAATACAAATGAAAAGAATGGTAAAAATAACCCGAATGGATCAAATATTTATACTGGTAGCAATGGTCAACTGATAAAATATGCCAAAATATCTTGAAGGTGTTGGAAATGTACAAATTGGTCAAAGTGGCAAGAATGACCAAAATGGTTCGAATTATAAAACCAGTCGGAATAATTAAAATAGCATGAATGGTCAATAATACAAATGAAAAGAATGGTAAAAATAACCCGAATGGATCAAATATTTATACTGGTAGCAATGGTCAACTGATAAAATATGCCAAAATATCTTGAAGGTGTTGGAAATGTACAAATTGGTCAAAGTGGCAAGAATGACCAAAATGGTTAGAATTATAAAACCAGTCGGAATAATTAAAATAGCATGAATGGTCAATAATACAAATGAAAAGAATGGTAAAAATAACCCGAATGGATCAAATATTTATACTGGTAGCAATGGTCAACTGATAAAATATGCCAAAATATCTTGAAGGTGTTGGAAATGTACAAATTGGTCAAAGTGGCAAGAATGACCAAAATGGTTCGAATTATAAAACCAGTCGGAATAATTAAAATAACATGAATGGTCAATAACACAAATGAAAAGAATGGTAAAAATAACCCGAATGGATCAAATATTTATACTGGTAAGAATGGTCAACTGATAAAATATTACAAAAATATCTTGAAGGTGTTGGAAATGTACAAATTGGTCAAAGTGGCAAGAATGACCAAAATTGTTTGAATTATAAAACCAGTCGGAATAATTAAAATAACCTGAATTGTCAATAATACAAATGAGATGAATGGTGAAAATATCACGAATGGATCAAATATTCATATTGGTACAAATGAAAAGAATGGTGAAAATAGCCCGAATGGACCAAATATTTATACTGGTAAGAATGGTCAAATGGTTCAACGTGGTTAGAATGTTAAAATTAATCAGAATTGTCGAACTGATCAGAATGTTCGAAATTCACGAATTGGTCAAAGTGGCAAGAATGACCAAAATGGTTAGAATTATAAAACCAGTCGGAATAATTAAAATAACCTGAATGTTCAATAATTCAAATGAAAAGAATGGTAAAAATAACCCGAATGGATCAAATATTCTTATTGGTAAAAATGGTCAACTGACCAAAGTTGTCAAAAAATCTTGAAGGTGTACAGGTTCAACGTGGTTAGAATACTCAACATTGTCAGAATGGTCAAACTAATCAGAATGTTGGAAATGCACGAATTGGTCAAAGTGGCAAGAATGACCAAAATGGTTAGAATTATAAAACCAGTCGGTATAATTAAAATAACCTGAATGGTCAATAATACAAATGAAAAGAATGGTAAAAACAACCCGAATGGATCAAATATTTATACTGGTAGGAATGGTCAACTGATAAAATATGTAAAAATATCTTGAAGGTGTTGGAAATGTACAAATTGGTCAAAGTGGCAAGAATGACCAAAATGGTTAGAATTATAAAACCAGTCGGAATAATTAAAATAGCTTAAATGGTCAATAATACAAATGAAAAGAATGGTAAAAACAACCCGAATGGATCAAATATTTATACTGGTAAGAATGGTCAACTAATAAAATATGTCAAAATATCTTGAAGGTGTTGGAAATGTACAAATTGGTCAAAGTGGCAAGAATGACCAAAATGGTTCGAATTATAAAACCAGTCGGAATAATTAAAATAGCATGAATGGTCAATAATACAAATGAAAAGAATGGTAAAAATAACCCGAATGGATCAAATATTTATACTGGTAAGAATGGTCAACTAATAAAATATGCCAAAATATCTTGAAGGTGTTGGAAATGTACAAATTGGTCAAAGTGGCAAGAATGACCAAAATGGTTCGAATTATAAAACCAGTCGGAATAATTAAAATAACCTGAATTGTCAATAATACAAATGAGATGAATGGTGAAAATATCACGAATGGATCAAATATTCATATTGGTACAAATGAAAAGAATGGTGAAAATAGCCCGAATGGACCAAATATTTATACTGGTAAGAATGGTCAAATGGTTCAACGTGGTTAGAATGTTAAAATTAATCAGAATTGTCGAACTGATCAGAATGTTCGAAATTCACGAATTGGTCAAAGTGGCAAGAATGACCAAAATGGTTAGAATTATAAAACCAGTCGGAATAATTAAAATAACCTGAATGTTCAATAATTCAAATGAAAAGAATGGTAAAAATAACCCGAATGGATCAAATATTCTTATTGGTAAAAATGGTCAACTGACCAAAGTTGTCAAAAAATCTTGAAGGTGTACAGGTTCAACGTGGTTAGAATACTCAACATTGTCAGAATGGTCAAACTAATCAGAATGTTGGAAATGCACGAATTGGTCAAAGTGGCAAGAATGACCAAAATGGTTAGAATTATAAAACCAGTCGGTATAATTAAAATAACCTGAATGGTCAATAATACAAATGAGATGAATGGTGAAAATATCACGAATGGATCAAATATTCATATTGGTACAAATGAAAAGAATGGTGAAAATAGCCCGAATGGACCAAATATTTATACTGGTAAGAATGGTCAAATGGTTCAACGTGGTTAGAATGTTAAAATTAATCAGAATTGTCGAACTGATCAGAATGTTCGAAATTCACGAATTGGTCAAAGTGGCAAGAATGACCAAAATGGTTAGAATTATAAAACCAGTCGGTATAATTAAAATAACCTGAATGGTCAATAATACAAATGAAAAGAATGGTAAAAATAACCCGAATGGATCAAATATTTATACTGGTAAGAATGGTCAACTGATAAAATATTACAAAAATATCTTGAAGGTGTTGGAAATGTACAAATTGGTCAAAGTGGCAAGAATGACCAAAATTGTTTGAATTATAAAACCAGTCGGAATAATTAAAATAACCTGAATTGTCAATAATACAAATGAGATGAATGGTGAAAATATCACGAATGGATCAAATATTCATATTGGTACAAATGAAAAGAATGGTGAAAATAGCCCGAATGGACCAAATATTTATACTGGTAAGAATGGTCAAATGGTTCAACGTGGTTAGAATGTTAAAATTAATCAGAATTGTCGAACTGATCAGAATGTTCGAAATTCACGAATTGGTCAAAGTGGCAAGAATGACCAAAATGGTTAGAATTATAAAACCAGTCGGAATAATTAAAATAACCTGAATGTTCAATAATTCAAATGAAAAGAATGGTAAAAATAACCCGAATGGATCAAATATTCTTATTGGTAAAAATGGTCAACTGACCAAAGTTGTCAAAAAATCTTGAAGGTGTACAGGTTCAACGTGGTTAGAATACTCAACATTGTCAGAATGGTCAAACTAATCAGAATGTTGGAAATGCACGAATTGGTCAAAGTGGCAAGAATGACCAAAATGGTTAGAATTATAAAACCAGTCGGTATAATTAAAATAACCTGAATGGTCAATAATACAAATGAAAAGAATGGTAAAAACAACCCGAATGGATCAAATATTTATACTGGTAGGAATGGTCAACTGATAAAATATGTAAAAATATCTTGAAGGTGTTGGAAATGTACAAATTGGTCAAAGTGGCAAGAATGACCAAAATGGTTAGAATTATAAAACCAGTCGGAATAATTAAAATAGCTTAAATGGTCAATAATACAAATGAAAAGAATGGTAAAAACAACCCGAATGGATCAAATATTTATACTGGTAAGAATGGTCAACTAATAAAATATGTCAAAATATCTTGAAGGTGTTGGAAATGTACAAATTGGTCAAAGTGGCAAGAATGACCAAAATGGTTAGAATTATAAAACCAGTCGGAATAATTAAAATAGCTTAAATGGTCAATAATACAAATGAAAAGAATGGTAAAAACAACCCGAATGGATCAAATATTTATACTGGTAAGAATGGTCAACTAATAAAATATGTCAAAATATCTTGAAGGTGTTGGAAATGTACAAATTGGTCAAAGTGGCAAGAATGACCAAAATGGTTCGAATTATAAAACCAGTCGGAATAATTAAAATAGCATGAATGGTCAATAATACAAATGAAAAGAATGGTAAAAATAACCCGAATGGATCAAATATTTATACTGGTAAGAATGGTCAACTAATAAAATATGCCAAAATATCTTGAAGGTGTTGGAAATGTACAAATTGGTCAAAGTGGCAAGAATGACCAAAATGGTTCGAATTATAAAACCAGTCGGAATAATTAAAATAGCATGAATGGTCAATAATACAAATGAAAAGAATGGTAAAAATAACCCGAATGGATCAAATATTTATACTGGTAGGAATGGTCAACTGATAAAATATGTAAAAATATCTTGAAGGTGTTGGAAATGTACAAATTGGTCAAAGTGGCAAGAATGACCAAAATGGTTAGAATTATAAAACCAGTCGGAATAATTAAAATAGCTTAAATGGTCAATAATACAAATGAAAAGAATGGTAAAAACAACCCGAATGGATCAAATATTTATACTGGTAAGAATGGTCAACTAATAAAATATGTCAAAATATCTTGAAGGTGTTGGAAATGTACAAATTGGTCAAAGTGGCAAGAATGACCAAAATGGTTCGAATTATAAAACCAGTCGGAATAATTAAAATAGCATGAATGGTCAATAATACAAATGAAAAGAATGGTAAAAATAACCCGAATGGATCAAATATTTATACTGGTAGGAATGGTCAACTGATAAAATATGCCAAAATATCTTGAAGGTGTTGGAAATGTACAAATTGGTCAAAGTGGCAAGAATGACCAAAATTGTTAGAATTATAAAACCAGTCGGAATAATTAAAATAGCATGAATGGTCAATAATACAAATGAAAAGAATGATGAAAATATTCCGAAGGGATCAAATATTCATATTGGTAAGAATGGTCAACTGACCAAATCGGTACAAAAAGACTTGAAGCTGTAAAGGTTCAACGTGGTTAGAATACTCAACATTGTCAGAATGTTGAAAATTCACGAATTGGTCAAAGTGGCAAGAATGACCAAAATTGTTAGAATTATAAAACCAGTCGGAATAATTAAAATAACCTGATTGGTCAATAATACAAATGAAAAGAATGGTAAAAATAACCCGAATGGATCAAATATTCTTATTGGTAAAAATGGTCAACTGACCAAAGTTGTCAAAAAATCTTGAAGGTGTACAGGTTCAACGTGGTTAGAATACTCAACATTGTCAGAATGGTCAAACTAATCAGAATGTTGGAAATTCACGAATTGGTCAAAGTGGCAAGAATGACCAAAATGGTTAGAATTATAAAACCAGTCGGAATAATTAAAATAACATGAATGGTCAATAACACAAATGAAAAGAATGGTAAAAATAACCCGAATGGATCAAATATTTATACTGGTAAGAATGGTCAACTGATAAAATATTACAAAAATATCTTGAAGGTGTTGGAAATGTACAAATTGGTCAAAGTGGCAAGAATGACCAAAATGGTTAGAATTATAAAACCAGTCGGAATAATTAAAATAGAATAAATGGTCAATAATAAAAATGAAAAGAATGGTGAAAATAGCCCGAATGGATCAAATATTTATACTGGTAAGAATGGTCAACTGATAAAATATGACACAATATCTTGAAGGTGTTGGAAATGTACAAATTGGTCAAAGTGGCAAGAATGACCAAAATGGTTAGAATTATAAAACCAGTCGGAATAATTAAAATAGCATAAATGGTCAATAATAAAAATGAAAAGAATGGTGAAAATAGCCCGAATGGATCAAATATTTATACTGGTAAGAATGGTCAACTGATAAAATATGACACAATATCTTGAAGGTGTTGGAAATGTACAAATTGGTCAAAGTGGCAAGAATGACCAAAATTGTTAGAATTATAAAACCAGTCGGAATAATTAAAATAGCATGAATGGTCAATAATACAAATGAAAAGAATGGTGAAAATATTCCGAAGGGATCAAATATTCATATTGGTAAGAATGGTCAACTGACCAAATCGGTACAAAAAGACTTGAAGGTGTAAAGGTTCAACGTGGTTAGAATACTCAACATTGTCAGAATGTTGAAAATTCACGAATTGGTCAAAGTGGCAAGAATGACCAAAATTGTTAGAATTATAAAACCAGTCGGAATAATTAAAATAACCTGATTGGTCAATAATACAAATGAAAAGATTGGTAAAAATAACCCGAGTGGATCAAATATTCTTATTGGTAAAAATGGTCAACTGACCAAAGTTGTCAAAAAATCTTGAAGGTGTACAGGTTCAACGTGGTTAGAATACTCAACATTGTCAGAATGGTCAAACTAATCAGAATGTTGGAAATTCACGAATTGGTCAAAGTGGCAAGAATGACCAAAATGGTTAGAATTATAAAACCAGTCGGAATAATTAAAATAGCATGAATGGTCAATAATACAAATGAAAAGAATGGTAAAAATAACCCGAATGGATCAAATATTTATACTGGTAGCAATGGTCAACTGATAAAATATGCCAAAATATCTTGAAGGTGTTGGAAATGTACAAATTGGTCAAAGTGGCAAGAATGACCAAAATGGTTCGAATTATAAAACCAGTCGGAATAATTAAAATAGCATGAATGGTCAATAATACAAATGAAAAGAATGGTAAAAATAACCCGAATGGATCAAATATTTATACTGGTAGCAATGGTCAACTGATAAAATATGCCAAAATATCTTGAAGGTGTTGGAAATGTACAAATTGGTCAAAGTGGCAAGAATGACCAAAATGGTTAGAATTATAAAACCAGTCGGAATAATTAAAATAGCATGAATGGTCAATAATACAAATGAAAAGAATGGTGAAAATATTCCGAAGGGATCAAATATTCATATTGGTAAGAATGGTCAACTGACCAAATCGGTACAAAAAGACTTGAAGGTGTAAAGGTTCAACGTGGTTAGAATACTCAACATTGTCAGAATGTTGAAAATTCACGAATTGGTCAAAGTGGCAAGAATGACCAAAATTGTTAGAATTATAAAACCAGTCGGAATAATTAAAATAACCTGATTGGTCAATAATACAAATGAAAAGAATGGTAAAAATAACCCGAATGGATCAAATATTCTTATTGGTAAAAATGGTCAACTGACCAAAGTTGTCAAAAAATCTTGAAGGTGTACAGGTTCAACGTGGTTAGAATACTCAACATTGTCAGAATGGTCAAACTAATCAGAATGTTGGAAATTCACGAATTGGTCAAAGTGGCAAGAATGACCAAAATGGTTAGAATTATAAAACCAGTCGGAATAATTAAAATAGCATGAATGGTCAATAATACAAATGAAAAGAATGGTAAAAACAACCCGAATGGATCAAATATTTATACTGGTAAGAATGGTCAACTAATAAAATATGCCAAAATATCTTGAAGGTGTTGGAAATGTACAAATTGGTCAAAGTGGCAAGAATGACCAAAATGGTTCGAATTATAAAACCAGTCGGAATAATTAAAATAGCATGAATGGTCAATAATACAAATGAAAAGAATGGTAAAAATAACCCGAATGGATCAAATATTTATACTGGTAGGAATGGTCAACGGATAAAATATGCCAAAATATCTTGAAGGTGTTGGAAATGTACAAATTGGTCAAAGTGGCAAGAATGACCAAAATTGTTAGAATTATAAAACCAGTCGGAATAATTAAAATAGCATGAATGGTCAATAATACAAATGAAAAGAATGATGAAAATATTCCGAAGGGATCAAATATTCATATTGGTAAGAATGGTCAACTGACCAAATCGGTACAAAAAGACTTGAAGGTGTAAAGGTTCAACGTGGTTAGAATACTCAACATTGTCAGAATGTTGAAAATTCACGAATTGGTCAAAGTGGCAAGAATGACCAAAATTGTTAGAATTATAAAACCAGTCGGAATAATTAAAATAACCTGATTGGTCAATAATACAAATGAAAAGAATGGTAAAAATAACCCGAATGGATCAAATATTCTTATTGGTAAAAATGGTCAACTGACCAAAGTTGTCAAAAAATCTTGAAGGTGTACAGGTTCAACGTGGTTATAATACTCAACATTGTCAGAATGGTCAAACTAATCAGAATGTTGGAAATTCACGAATTGGTCAAAGTGGCAAGAATGACCAAAATGGTTAGAATTATAAAACCAGTCGGAATAATTAAAATAACCTGAATGGTCAATAATACAAATGAAAAGAATGGTAAAAATAACCCGAATGGATCAAATATTCTTATTGGTAAAAATGGTCAACTGACCAAAGTTGTCAAAAAATCTTGAAGGTGTACAGGTTCAACGTGGTTAGAATACTCAACATTGTCAGAATGGTCAAACTAATCAGAATGTTGGAAATGCACGAATTGGTCAAAGTGGCAAGAATGACCAAAATGGTTAGATTATAAAACAAGTCGGAATAATTAAAATAACCTGAATGGTCAATAATACAAATGAAAAGAATGGTAAAACAACCCGAATGGATCAAATATTTATACTGGAAAGAATGGTCAACTGATAAAATATGACACAATATCTTGAAGGTGTTGGAAATGTACAAATTGGTCAAAGTGGCAAGAATGACCAAAATGGTTACAATTATAAAACCAGTCGGAATAATTAAAATAACCTGAATGGTCAATAATACAAATGAAAAGAATGGTAAAAATAACCCGAATGGATCAAATATTCTTATTGGTAAAAATGGTCAACTGACCAAAGTTGTCAAAAAATCTTGAAGGTGTACAGGTTCAACGTGGTTAGAATGTTCAAAATTGTCACAAGGTCAAACTAAACAGAATGTTGGAAATTCACGAATTGGTCAAAGTGGCAAGAATGACCAAAATGGTTAGAATTATAAAACCAGTCGGAATAATTAAAATAGCATGAATGGTCAATAATACAAATGAAAAGAATGGTGAAAATATCCCGAATGGACCAAATATTCATATTGGTAAGAATGGTCAACTGATAAAATATGCCAAAATATCTTGAAGGTGTTGGAAATGTACAAATTGGTCAAAGTATCAAGAATGACCAAAATGGTTAGAATTATAAAACCAGTCGGAATAATTAAAATAGCATAAAGGGTCAATAATAAAAATGAAAAGAATGGTGAAAATAGCCCGAATGGATCAAATATTTGTATTAGTAAGAATGGTCAACTGATCACATTTGTCAAAATGACTTGAAGGTGTAAAGGTTCAACTTGGTTAGAATGATCAAAATAATCAGAATGGTCAAACTGATCAGAATGTTGGTAAGAATAACCAAAATGGACTGAATGATCAAATAAGTCGATATAATCAATATAGCCACAATGGTCAATAATACAAATGAAAAGAATGGTGAAAATAGCCCGAATGGATCAAATATTTAACAATGGTCAACTGATAAAATATTTCAAAATGACTTGAAGGTGTAAAGGTTCAACGTGGTTAGAATACTCAACGTTGTCAGAATGGTCAAACTAATCAGAATGTTGGAAATTCACGAATTGGTCAAAGTGGCAAGAATGACCAAAATGGTTAGAATTATAAAACCAGTCGGAATAATTAAAATAACCTGAATGGTCAATAATACAAATGAAAAGAATGGTAAAAATAACCCGAATGGATCAAATATTCTTATTGGTAAAAATGGTCAACTGACCAAAGTTGTCAAAAAATCTTAAAGGTGTACAGGTTCAACGTGGTTAGAATACTCAACATTGTCAGAATGGTCAAACTAATCAGAATGTTGGAAATGCACGAATTGGTCAAAGTGGCAAGAATGATCAAAATGGTTAGAATTATAAAACCAGTCGGAATAATTAAAATAACCTGAATGGTCAATAATACAAATGAAAAGAATGGTAAAAATATCCCGAATGGATCAAATATATATACTGGTAAGAATGGTCAACTGATAAAATATGCCAAAATATCTTGAAGGTGTTGGAAATGTACAAATTGGTCAAAGTATCAAGAATGACCAAAATGGTTAGAATTATAAAACCAGTCGGAATAATTAAAATAGCATAATGGTCAATAATAAAAATGAAAAGAATGGTGAAAATAGCCCGAATGGATCAAATATTTATACTGGTAAGAATGGTCAACTGATAAAATATGCCAAAATATCTTGAAGGTGTTGGAAATGTACAAATTGGTGAAAGTATCAAGAATGACCAAAATGGTTAGAATTATAAAACCAGTCGGAATAATTAAAATAGCATAAATGGTCAATAATACAAATGAAAAGAATGGTAAAAATAACCCGAATGGATCAAATATTCTTATTGGTAAAAATTGTCAACTGACCAAAGTTGTCAAAAAAATCTTGAAGGTGTACATGTTCAACGTGGTTAGAATGTTCAAAATTGTCACAAGGTCAAACTAAACAGAATGTTGAAAATTCACGAATTGGTCAAAGTGGCAAGAATGACCAAAATTGTTAGAATTATAAAACCAGTCGGAATAATTAAAATAGCATGAATGGTCAATAATGCAAATGAAAAGAATGGTAAAAATAACCCGAATGGATCAAATATTCTTATTGGTAAAAATGGTCAACTGACCAAAGTTGTCAAAAAATCTTGAAGGTGTACAGGTTCAACGTGGTTAGAATACTCAACATTGTCAGAATGGTCAAACTAATCAGAATGTTGGAAATTCACGAATTGGTCAAAGTGGCAAGAATGACCAAAATGGTTAGAATTATAAAACCAGTCGGAATAATTAAAATAACATGAATGGTCAATAACACAAATGAAAAGAATGGTAAAAATAACCCGAATGGATCAAATATTTATACTGGTAAGAATGGTCAACTGATAAAATATTACAAAAATATCTTGAAGGTGTTGGAAATGTACAAATTGGTCAAAGTGGCAAGAATGACCAAAATGGTTAGAATTATAAAACCAGTCGGAATAATTAAAATAGCATAAATGGTCAATAATAAAAATGAAAAGAATGGTGAAAATAGCCCGAATGGATCAAATATTTATACTGGTAAGAATGGTCAACTGATAAAATATGACACAATATCTTGAAGGTGTTGGAAATGTACAAATTGGTCAAAGTTTCAAGAATGACCAAAATGGTTAGAATTATAAAACCAGTCGGAATAATTAAAATAGCATAAATGGTCAATAATAAAAATGAAAAGAATGGTGAAAATAGCCCGAATGGATCAAATATTTATACTGGTAAGAATGGTCAACTGATAAAATATGACACAATATCTTGAAGGTGTTGGAAATGTACAAATTGGTCAAAGTGGCAAGAATGACCAAAATGGTTACAATTATAAAACCAGTCGGAATAATTAAAATAACCTGAATGGTCAATAATACAAATGAAAAGAATGGTAAAAATAACCCGAATGGATCAAATATTCTTATTGGTAAAAATGGTCAACTGACCAAAGTTGTCAAAAAATCTTGAAGGTGTACAGGTTCAACGTGGTTAGAATACTCAACATTGTCAGAATGGTCAAACTAATCAGAATGTTGGAAATGCACGAATTGGTCAAAGTGGCAAGAATGACCAAAATGGTTAGAATTATAAAACCAGTCGGAATAATTAAAATAGCATGAATGGTCAATAATACAAATGAAAAGAATGGTGAAAATATCCCGAATGGACCAAATATTCATATTGGTAAGAATGGTCAACTGACCAAATCGGTAAAAAAAAAGACTTGAAGGTGTAAAGGTTCAACGTGGTTAGAATACTCAACGTTGTCAGAATGGTCAAACTAATCAGAATGTTGGAAATTCACGAATTGGTCAAAGTGGCAAGAATGACCAAAATGGTTAGAATTATAAAACCAGTCGGAATAATTAAAATAACCTGAATGGTCAATAATACAAATGAAAAGAATGGTAAAACAACCCGAATGGATCAAATATTTATACTGGAAAGAATGGTCAACTGATAAAATATGACACAATATCTTGAAGGTGTTGGAAATGTACAAATTGGTCAAAGTGGCAAGAATGACCAAAATGGTTACAATTATAAAACCAGTCGGAATAATTAAAATAACCTGAATGGTCAATAATACAAATGAAAAGAATGGTAAAAATAACCCGAATGGATCAAATATTCTTATTGGTAAAAATGGTCAACTGACCAAAGATGTCAAAAAATCTTGAAGGTGTACAGGTTCAACGTGGTTAGAATGTTCAAAATTGTCACAAGGTCAAACTAAACAGAATGTTGGAAATTCACGAATTGGTCAAAGTGGCAAGAATGACCAAAATGGTTAGAATTATAAAACCAGTCGGAATAATTAAAATAGCATGAATGGTCAATAATACAAATGAAAAGAATGGTGAAAATATCCCGAATGGACCAAATATTCATATTGGTAAGAATGGTCAACTGACCAAATCGGTAAAAAAAAAGACTTGAAGGTGTAAAGGTTCAACGTGGTTAGAATACTCAACGTTGTCAGAATGGTCAAACTAATCAGAATGTTGGAAATTCACGAATTGGTCAAAGTGGCAAGAATGACCAAAATGGTTAGAATTATAAAACCAGTCGGAATAATTAAAATAACCTGAATGGTCAATAATACAAATGAAAAGAATAGTAAAATGGATCAAATATTCTTATTGGTAAAAATGGTCAACTGACCAAAGTTGTCAAAAAATCTTAAAGGTGTACAGGTTCAACGTGGTTAGAATACTCAACATTGTCAGAATGGTCAAACTAATCAGAATGTTGGAAATGCACGAATTGGTCAAAGTGGCAAGAATGATCAAAATGGTTAGAATTATAAAACCAGTCGGAATAATTAAAATAACCTGAATGGTCAATAATACAAATGAAAAGAATGGTAAAAATATCCCGAATGGATCAAATATATATACTGGTAAGAATGGTCAACTGATAAAATATGCCAAAATATCTTGAAGGTGTTGGAAATGTACAAATTGGTCAAAGTATCAAGAATGACCAAAATGGTTAGAATTATAAAACCAGTCGGAATAATTAAAATAGCATAATGGTCAATAATAAAAATGAAAAGAATGGTGAAAATAGCCCGAATGGATCAAATATTTATACTGGTAAGAATGGTCAACTGATAAAATATGCCAAAATATCTTGAAGGTGTTGGAAATGTACAAATTGGTGAAAGTATCAAGAATGACCAAAATGGTTAGAATTATAAAACCAGTCGGAATAATTAAAATAGCATAAATGGTCAATAATACAAATGAAAAGAATGGTAAAAATAACCCGAATGGATCAAATATTCTTATTGGTAAAAATTGTCAACTGACCAAAGTTGTCAAAAAAATCTTGAAGGTGTACATGTTCAACGTGGTTAGAATGTTCAAAATTGTCACAAGGTCAAACTAAACAGAATGTTGGAAATTCACGAATTGGTCAAAGTGGCGAGAATGACCAAAATGGTTAGAATTATAAAACCAGTCGGAATAATTAAAATAGCATGAATGGTCAATAATGCAAATGAAAAGAATGGTAAAAATAACCCGAATGGATCAAATATTCTTATTGGTAAAAATGGTCAACTGACCAAAGTTGTCAAAAAATCTTGAATGTGTACAGGTTCAACGTGGTTAGAATACTCAACATTGTCAGAATGGTCAAACTAATCAGAATGTTGAAAATGCACGAATTGGTCAAAGTGGCAAGAATAACCAAAATGGTTAGAATTATAAAATCAGTCGGTATAATTAAAATAACCTGAATGGTCAATAATACAAATGAAAAGAATGGTGAAAATATCCCGAATGGATCAAATATTCATATTGGTAAGAATGGTCAACTGACCAAATCGGTAACAAAAGACTTGAAGGTGTAAAGGTTCAACGTGGTTAGAATGTTAAAATTAATCAGAATTGTCAAACTGATCAGAATGTTGGAAATTCACGAATTGGTCAAAGTCCCAAGAATGACCAAAATGGTTAGAATTATAAAACCAGTCGGAATAATTAAAATAACCTGAATGGTCAATAATACAAATGAAAAGAATGGTAAAAATAACCCGAATGGATCAAATATTCTTATTAGTAAAAATGGTCAACTGACCAAAGTTGTCAAAAAATCTTGAAGGTGTACAGGTTCAACGTGGTTAGAATGTTCAAAATTGTCACAAGGTCAAACTAAACAGAATGTTGGAAATTCACGAATTGGTCAAAGTGGCAATAATGACCAAAATGGTTCGAATTATAAAACCAGTCGGAATAATTAAAATAGCATGAATGGTCAATAATACAAATGAAAAGAATGGTAAAAATAACCCGAATGGATCAAATATTTATACTGGTAGGAATGGTCAACTGATAAAATATGCCAAAATATCTTGAAGGTGTTGGAAATGTACAAATTGGTCAAAGTGGCAAGAATGACCAAAATGGTTAGAATTATAAAACCAGTCGGAATAATTAAAATAGCTTAAATGGTCAATAATACAAATGAAAAGAATGGTAAAAATAACCCGAATGGATCAAATATTCTTATTAGTAAAAATGGTCAACTGACCAAAGTTGTCAAAAAATCTTGAAGGTGTACAGGTTCAGCGTGGTTAGAATGTTCAAAATTGTCACAAGGTCAAACTAAACAGAATGTTGGAAATTCACGAATTGGTCAAAGTGGCAAGAATGACCAAAATGGTTAGAATTATAAAACTAGTCGGAATAATTAAAATAGCATGAATGGTCAATAATACAAATGAAAAGAATGGTGAAAATATTCCGAAGGGATCAAATATTCTTATTGGTAAAAATGGTCAACTGACCAAAGTTGTCAAAAAATCTTGAAGGTATACAGGTTCAACGTGGTTAGAATACTCAACATTGTCAGAATGGTCAAACTAATCAGAATGTTGGAAATGCACGAATTGGTCAAAGTGGCAAGAATGACCAAAATGGTTAGAATTATAAAACCAGTCGGTATAATTAAAATAACCTGAATGGTCAATAATACAAATGAAAAGAATGGTAAGAATAACCCGAATGGATCAAATATTTATACTGGTAAGAAAGGTCAACTGATAAAATATGCCAAAATATCTTGTAGGTGTTGGAAATGTACAAATTGGTCAAAGTGGCAAGAATGACCAAAATGGTTAGAATTATAAAACCAGTTGGAATAATTAAAATAGCATAAATGGTATATAATACAAATGAAAAGAATGGTGAAAATAGCCCGAATGGATCATATATTAATACTGGTAAGAATGGTCAACTGATAAAATATGCCAAAATATCTTGAAGGTGTTGGAAATGTACAAATTGGTCAAAGTGCCAAGAATGACCAAAATGGTTCGAATTATAAAACCAGTCGGAATAATAAAAATAGCATGAATGGTCAATAATACAAATGAAAAGAATGGTGAAAATATCCCGAATGGATCAAATATTCATATTGGTAAGAATGGTCAACTGACCAAAGTTGTCAAAAAATCTTGAAGGTGTACAGGTTCAACGTGGTTAGAATACTCAACATTGTCAGAATGGTCAAACTAATCAGAATGTTGGAAATTCACGAATTGGTCAAAGTGGCAAGAATGACCAAAATGGTTAGAATTATAAAACCAGTCGGAATAATTAAAATAACCTGAATGGTCAATAACACAAATGAAAAGAATGGTAAAAATAACCCGAATGGATCAAATATTTATACTGGTAAGAATGGTCAACTGATAAAATATTACAAAAATATCTTGAAGGTGTTGGAAATGTACAAATTGGTCAAAGTGGCAAGAATGACCAAAATGGTTAGAATTATAAAACCAGTCGGAATAATTAAAATAGCATAAATGGTCAATAATAAAAATGAAAAGAATGGTGAAAATAGCCCGAATGGATCAAATATGTATACTGGTAAGAATGGTCAACTGATAAAATATGACACAATATCTTGAAGGTGTTGGAAATGTACAAATTGGTCAAAGTTTCAAGAATGACCAAAATGGTTAGAATTATAAAACCAGTCGGAATAATTAAAATAGCATAAAGGGTCAATAATAAAAATGAAAAGAATGGTGAAAATAGCCCGAATGGATCAAATATTTGTATTAGTAAGAATGGTCAACTGATCACATTTGTCAAAATGACTTGAAGGTGTAAAGGTTCAACTTGGTTAGAATGATCAAAATAACCAGAATGGTCAAACTGAATGATCAAATAAGTCGATATAATCAATATAGCCACAATGGTCAATAATACAAATGAAAAGAATGGTGAAAATAGCCCGAATGGATCAAATATTTAACAATGGTCAACTGATAAAATATTTCAAAATGACTTGAAGGTGTAAAGGTTCAACGTGGTTAGAATACTCAACGTTGTCAGAATGGTCAAACTAATCAGAATGTTGGAAATTCACGAATTGGTCAAAGTGGCAAGAATGACCAAAATGGTTAGAATTATAAAACCAGTCGGAATAATTAAAATAACCTGAATGGTCAATAATACAAATGAAAAGAATAGTAAAATGGATCAAATATTCTTATTGGTAAAAATGGTCAACTGACCAAAGTTGTCAAAAAATCTTAAAGGTGTACAGGTTCAACGTGGTTAGAATACTCAACATTGTCAGAATGGTCAAACTAATCAGAATGTTGGAAATGCACGAATTGGTCAAAGTGGCAAGAATGATCAAAATGGTTAGAATTATAAAACCAGTCGGAATAATTAAAATAACCTGAATGGTCAATAATACAAATGAAAAGAATGGTAAAAATATCCCGAATGGATCAAATATATATACTGGTAAGAATGGTCAACTGATAAAATATGCCAAAATATCTTGAAGGTGTTGGAAATGTACAAATTGGTCAAAGTATCAAGAATGACCAAAATGGTTAGAATTATAAAACCAGTCGGAATAATTAAAATAGCATAATGGTCAATAATAAAAATGAAAAGAATGGTGAAAATAGCCCGAATGGATCAAATATTTATACTGGTAAGAATGGTCAACTGATAAAATATGCCAAAATATCTTGAAGGTGTTGGAAATGTACAAATTGGTGAAAGTATCAAGAATGACCAAAATGGTTAGAATTATAAAACCAGTCGGAATAATTAAAATAGCATAAATGGTCAATAATACAAATGAAAAGAATGGTAAAAATAACCCGAATGGATCAAATATTCTTATTGGTAAAAATTGTCAACTGACCAAAGTTGTCAAAAAAATCTTGAAGGTGTACATGTTCAACGTGGTTAGAATGTTCAAAATTGTCACAAGGTCAAACTAAACAGAATGTTGGAAATTCACGAATTGGTCAAAGTGGCGAGAATGACCAAAATGGTTAGAATTATAAAACCAGTCGGAATAATTAAAATAGCATGAATGGTCAATAATGCAAATGAAAAGAATGGTAAAAATAACCCGAATGGATCAAATATTCTTATTGGTAAAAATGGTCAACTGACCAAAGTTGTCAAAAAATCTTGAAGGTGTACAGGTTCAACGTGGTTAGAATACTCAACATTGTCAGAATGGTCAAACTAATCAGAATGTTGAAAATGCACGAATTGGTCAAAGTGGCAAGAATAACCAAAATGGTTAGAATTATAAAATCAGTCGGTATAATTAAAATAACCTGAATGGTCAATAATACAAATGAAAAGAATGGTGAAAATATCCCGAATGGATCAAATATTCATATTGGTAAGAATGGTCAACTGACCAAATCGGTAACAAAAGACTTGAAGGTGTAAAGGTTCAACGTGGTTAGAATGTTAAAATTAATCAGAATTGTCAAACTGATCAGAATGTTGGAAATTCACGAATTGGTCAAAGTCCCAAGAATGACCAAAATGGTTAGAATTATAAAACCAGTCGGAATAATTAAAATAACCTGAATGGTCAATAATACAAATGAAAAGAATGGTAAAAACAACCCGAATGGATCAAATATTTATACTGGTAAGAATGGTCAACTGATAAAATATGCCAAAATATCTTGAAGGTGTTGGAAATGAAATAACCCGAATGGATCAAATATTCTTATTAGTAAAAATGGTCAACTGACCAAAGTTGTCAAAAAATCTTGAAGGTGTACAGGTTCAACGTGGTTAGAATGTTCAAAATTGTCACAAGGTCAAACTAAACAGAATGTTGGAAATTCACGAATTGGTCAAAGTGGCAATAATGACCAAAATGGTTCGAATTATAAAACCAGTCGGAATAATTAAAATAGCATGAATGGTCAATAATACAAATGAAAAGAATGGTAAAAATAACCCGAATGGATCAAATATTTATACTCGTAGGAATGGTCAACTGATAAAATATGCCAAAATATCTTGAAGGTGTTGGAAATGTACAAATTGGTCAAAGTGGCAAGAATGACCAAAATGGTTAGAATTATAAAACCAGTCGGAATAATTAAAATAGCTTAAATGGTCAATAATACAAATGAAAAGAATGGTAAAAATAACCCGAATGGATCAAATATTCTTATTAGTAAAAATGGTCAACTGACCAAAGTTGTCAAAAAATCTTGAAGGTGTACAGGTTCAGCGTGGTTAGAATGTTCAAAATTGTCACAAGGTCAAACTAAACAGAATGTTGGAAATTCACGAATTGGTCAAAGTGGCAAGAATGACCAAAATGGTTAGAATTATAAAACTAGTCGGAATAATTAAAATAGCATGAATGGTCAATAATGCAAATGAAAAGAATGGTAAAAATAACCCGAATGGATCAAATATTCTTATTGGTAAAAATGGTCAACTGACCAAAGTTGTCAAAAAATCTTGAAGGTGTACAGGTTCAACGTGGTTAGAATACTCAACATTGTCAGAATGGTCAAACTAATCAGAATGTTGAAAATGCACGAATTGGTCAAAGTGGCAAGAATAACCAAAATGGTTAGAATTATAAAATCAGTCGGTATAATTAAAATAACCTGAATGGTCAATAATACAAATGAAAAGAATGGTGAAAATATCCCGAATGGATCAAATATTCATATTGGTAAGAATGGTCAACTGACCAAATCGGTAACAAAAGACTTGAAGGTGTAAAGGTTCAACGTGGTTAGAATGTTAAAATTAATCAGAATTGTCAAACTGATCAGAATGTTGGAAATTCACGAATTGGTCAAAGTCCCAAGAATGACCAAAATGGTTAGAATTATAAAACCAGTCGGAATAATTAAAATAACCTGAATGGTCAATAATACAAATGAAAAGAATGATAAAAACAACCCGAATGGATCAAATATTTATACTGGTAAGAATGGTCAACTGATAAAATATGCCAAAATATCTTGAAGGTGTTGGAAATGAAATAACCCGAATGGATCAAATATTCTTATTAGTAAAAATGGTCAACTGACCAAAGTTGTCAAAAAATCTTGAAGGTGTACAGGTTCAACGTGGTTAGAATGTTCAAAATTGTCACAAGGTCAAACTAAACAGAATGTTGGAAATTCACGAATTGGTCAAAGTGGCAATAATGACCAAAATGGTTCGAATTATAAAACCAGTCGGAATAATTAAAATAGCATGAATGGTCAATAATACAAATGAAAAGAATGGTAAAAATAACCCGAATGGATCAAATATTTATACTCGTAGGAATGGTCAACTGATAAAATATGCCAAAATATCTTGAAGGTGTTGGAAATGTACAAATTGGTCAAAGTGGCAAGAATGACCAAAATGGTTAGAATTATAAAACCAGTTGGAATAATTAAAATAGCATGAATGGTCAATAATGCAAATGAAAAGAATGGTAAAAATAACCCGAATGGATCAAATATTCTTATTGGTAAAAATGGTCAACTGACCAAAGTTGTCAAAAAATCTTGAAGGTGTACAGGTTCAGCGTGGTTAGAATGTTCAAAATTGTCACAAGGTCAAACTAAACAGAATGTTGGAAATTCACGAATTGGTCAAAGTGGCAAGAATGACCAAAATGGTTAGAATTATAAAACTAGTCGGAATAATTAAAATAGCATGAATGGTCAATAATGCAAATGAAAAGAATGGTAAAAATAACCCGAATGGATCAAATATTCTTATTGGTAAAAATGGTCAACTGACCAAAGTTGTCAAAAAATCTTGAAGGTGTACAGGTTCAACGTGGTTAGAATACTCAACATTGTCAGAATGGTCAAACTAATCAGAATGTTGAAAATGCACGAATTGGTCAAAGTGGCAAGAATAACCAAAATGGTTAGAATTATAAAATCAGTCGGTATAATTAAAATAACCTGAATGGTCAATAATACAAATGAAAAGAATGGTGAAAATATCCCGAATGGATCAAATATTCATATTGGTAAGAATGGTCAACTGACCAAATCGGTAACAAAAGACTTGAAGGTGTAAAGGTTCAACGTGGTTAGAATGTTAAAATTAATCAGAATTGTCAAACTG
The DNA here is from genome assembly GCA_958296145.1 of Hydrotaea cyrtoneurina. NCBI lineage: Eukaryota > Metazoa > Arthropoda > Insecta > Diptera > Muscidae > Hydrotaea > Hydrotaea cyrtoneurina. Next base: position 83,055,176 of record OY282513.1, read on the forward strand.
ATCAGAATGTTGGAAATTCACGAATTGGTCAAAGTCCCAAGAATGACCAAAATGGTTAGAATTATAAAACCAGTCGGAATAATTAAAATAACCTGAATGGTCAATAATACAAATGAAAAGAATGGTAAAAACAACCCGAATGGATCAAATATTTATACTGGTAAGAATGGTCAACTGATAAAATATGCCAAAATATCTTGAAGGTGTTGGAAATGAAATAACCCGAATGGATCAAATATTCTTATTGGTAAAAATGGTCAACTGACCAAAGTTGTCAAAAAATCTTGAAGGTGTACAGGTTCAACGTGGTTAGAATGTTCAAAATTGTCACAAGGTCAAACTAAACAGAATGTTGGAAATTCACGAATTGGTCAAAGTGGCAATAATGACCAAAATGGTTCGAATTATAAAACCAGTCGGAATAATTAAAATAGCATGAATGGTCAATAATACAAATGAAAAGAATGGTAAAAATAACCCGAATGGATCAAATATTTATACTCGTAGGAATGGTCAACTGATAAAATATGCCAAAATATCTTGAAGGTGTTGGAAATGTACAAATTGGTCAAAGTGGCAAGAATGACCAAAATGGTTAGAATTATAAAACCAGTCGGAATAATTAAAATAGCTTAAATGGTCAATAATACAAATGAAAAGAATGGTAAAAATAACCCGAATGGATCAAATATTCTTATTAGTAAAAATGGTCAACTGACCAAAGTTGTCAAAAAATCTTGAAGGTGTACAGGTTCAGCGTGGTTAGAATGTTCAAAATTGTCACAAGGTCAAACTAAACAGAATGTTGGAAATTCACGAATTGGTCAAAGTGGCAAGAATGACCAAAATGGTTAGAATTATAAAACTAGTCGGAATAATTAAAATAGCATGAATGGTCAATAATACAAATGAAAAGAATGGTGAAAATATTCCGAAGGGATCAAATATTCTTATTGGTAAAAATGGTCAACTGACCAAAGTTGTCAAAAAATCTTGAAGGTATACAGGTTCAACGTGGTTAGAATACTCAACATTGTCAGAATGGTCAAACTAATCAGAATGTTGGAAATGCACGAATTGGTCAAAGTGGCAAGAATGACCAAAATGGTTAGAATTATAAAACCAGTCGGTATAATTAAAATAACCTGAATGGTCAATAATACAAATGAAAAGAATGGTAAGAATAACCCGAATGGATCAAATATTTATACTGGTAAGAAAGGTCAACTGATAAAATATGCCAAAATATCTTGTAGGTGTTGGAAATGTACAAATTGGTCAAAGTGGCAAGAATGACCAAAATGGTTAGAATTATAAAACCAGTTGGAATAATTAAAATAGCATAAATGGTATATAATACAAATGAAAAGAATGGTGAAAATAGCCCGAATGGATCATATATTAATACTGGTAAGAATGGTCAACTGATAAAATATGCCAAAATATCTTGAAGGTGTTGGAAATGTACAAATTGGTCAAAGTGCCAAGAATGACCAAAATGGTTCGAATTATAAAACCAGTCGGAATAATAAAAATAGCATGAATGGTCAATAATACAAATGAAAAGAATGGTGAAAATATCCCGAATGGATCAAATATTCATATTGGTAAGAATGGTCAACTGACCAAAGTTGTCAAAAAATCTTGAAGGTGTACAGGTTCAACGTGGTTAGAATACTCAACATTGTCAGAATGGTCAAACTAATCAGAATGTTGGAAATTCACGAATTGGTCAAAGTGGCAAGAATGACCAAAATGGTTAGAATTATAAAACCAGTCGGAATAATTAAAATAACCTGAATGGTCAATAACACAAATGAAAAGAATGGTAAAAATAACCCGAATGGATCAAATATTTATACTGGTAAGAATGGTCAACTGATAAAATATTACAAAAATATCTTGAAGGTGTTGGAAATGTACAAATTGGTCAAAGTGGCAAGAATGACCAAAATGGTTAGAATTATAAAACCAGTCGGAATAATTAAAATAGCATAAATGGTCAATAATAAAAATGAAAAGAATGGTGCAAAAAGCCCGAATGGATCAAATATGTATATTGGTAAGAATGGTCAACTGATAAAATATGACACAATATCTTGAAGGTGTTGGAAATGTACAAATTGGTCAAAGTTTCAAGAATGACCAAAATGGTTAGAATTATAAAACCAGTCGGAATAATTAAAATAGCATAAAGGGTCAATAATAAAAATGAAAAGAATGGTGAAAATAGCCCGAATGGATCAAATATTTGTATTAGTAAGAATGGTCAACTGATCACATTTGTCAAAATGACTTGAAGGTGTAAAGGTTCAACTTGGTTAGAATGATCAAAATAATCAGAATGGTCAAACTGATCAGAATGTTGGTAAGAATAACCAAAATGGACTGAATGATCAAATAAGTCGATATAATCAATATAGCCACAATGGTCAATAATACAAATGAAAAGAATGGTGAAAATAGCCCGAATGGATCAAATATTTAACAATGGTCAACTGATAAAATATTTCAAAATGACTTGAAGGTGTAAAGGTTCAACGTGGTTAGAATGTTAAAATTAATCAGAATTGTCAAACTGATCAGAATGTTGGAAATTCACGAATTGGTCAAAGTGGCAAGAATGACCAAAATAGTTGCAATTATAAAACCAGTCGGAATAATTAAAATAGCATGAATGGTCAATAATACAAATAAAAAGAATGGTGAAAATATCCCGAATGGATCAAATATTCATATTGGTAAGAATGGTCAACTGACCAAATCGGTGAAAAAAGACTTGAAGGTGTAAAGGTTCAACGTGGTTAGAATGTTAAAATTAATCAGAATTGTCAAACTGATCAGAATGTTGGAAATTCACGAATTGGTCAAAGTGGCAAGAATGACCAAAATGGTTAGAATTATAAAAACAGTCGGAATAATTAAAATAACCTGACTGGTCAATAAGACAAATGAAAAGAATGGTGAAAATATCCCGAATGGATCAAATATTCATATTGGTAAGAATGGTCAACTGACCAAAGTTGTCAAAATGACTTGAAGGTGTGAAGGTTCAACGTGGTTAGAATGTTCAAAATTATCAAATACAAATGAAAAGAATGGTAAAAAAAGCCCGAATGGATCTCATATACATTTTGGTAAGAACGGTCAACTGACCAAAATGACTTGAATGTGTAAAGGTTCAACATGGTTAGAATGTACAAAATAGTCAGAATGGTCGAACTAAACAGAATGTTGGAAATTCACGAATTGGTCAAAGTCCCAAGAATGACCAAAATGGTTAGAATTATAAAACCAGTCGGAATAATTAAAATAACCTGAATGGTCAATAATACAAATGAAAAGAATGGTAAAAACAACCCGAATGGATCAAATATTTATACTGGTAAGAATGGTCAACTGATAAAATATGCCAAAATATCTTGAAGGTGTTGGAAATGAAATAACCCGAATGGATCAAATATTCTTATTAGTAAAAATGGTCAACTGACCAAAGTTGTCAAAAAATCTTGAAGGTGTACAGGTTCAACGTGGTTAGAATGTTCAAAATTGTCACAAGGTCAAACTAAACAGAATGTTGGAAATTCACGAATTGGTCAAAGTGGCAATAATGACCAAAATGGTTCGAATTATAAAACCAGTCGGAATAATTAAAATAGCATGAATGGTCAATAATACAAATGAAAAGAATGGTAAAAATAACCCGAATGGATCAAATATTTATACTCGTAGGAATGGTCAACTGATAAAATATGCCAAAATATCTTGAAGGTGTTGGAAATGTACAAATTGGTCAAAGTGGCAAGAATGACCAAAATGGTTAGAATTATAAAACCAGTCGGAATAATTAAAATAGCATGAATGGTCAATAATGCAAATGAAAAGAATGGTAAAAATAACCCGAATGGATCAAATATTCTTATTGGTAAAAATGGTCAACTGACCAAAGTTGTCAAAAAATCTTGAAGGTGTACAGGTTCAGCGTGGTTAGAATGTTCAAAATTGTCACAAGGTCAAACTAAACAGAATGTTGGAAATTCACGAATTGGTCAAAGTGGCAAGAATGACCAAAATGGTTAGAATTATAAAACTAGTCGGAATAATTAAAATAGCATGAATGGTCAATAATGCAAATGAAAAGAATGGTAAAAATAACCCGAATGGATCAAATATTCTTATTGGTAAAAATGGTCAACTGACCAAAGTTGTCAAAAAATCTTGAAGGTGTACAGGTTCAACGTGGTTAGAATACTCAACATTGTCAGAATGGTCAAACTAATCAGAATGTTGAAAATGCACGAATTGGTCAAAGTGGCAAGAATAACCAAAATGGTTAGAATTATAAAATCAGTCGGTATAATTAAAATAACCTGAATGGTCAATAATACAAATGAAAAGAATGGTGAAAATATCCCGAATGGATCAAATATTCATATTGGTAAGAATGGTCAACTGACCAAATCGGTAACAAAAGACTTGAAGGTGTAAAGGTTCAACGTGGTTAGAATGTTAAAATTAATCAGAATTGTCAAACTGATCAGAATGTTGGAAATTCACGAATTGGTCAAAGTCCCAAGAATGACCAAAATGGTTAGAATTATAAAACCAGTCGGAATAATTAAAATAACCTGAATGGTCAATAATACAAATGAAAAGAATGGTAAAAACAACCCGAATGGATCAAATATTTATACTGGTAAGAATGGTCAACTGATAAAATATGCCAAAATATCTTGAAGGTGTTGGAAATGAAATAACCCGAATGGATCAAATATTCTTATTGGTAAAAATGGTCAACTGACCAAAGTTGTCAAAAAATCTTGAAGGTGTACAGGTTCAACGTGGTTAGAATGTTCAAAATTGTCACAAGGTCAAACTAAACAGAATGTTGGAAATTCACGAATTGGTCAAAGTGGCAATAATGACCAAAATGGTTCGAATTATAAAACCAGTCGGAATAATTAAAATAGCATGAATGGTCAATAATACAAATGAAAAGAATGGTAAAAATAACCCGAATGGATCAAATATTTATACTCGTAGGAATGGTCAACTGATAAAATATGCCAAAATATCTTGAAGGTGTTGGAAATGTACAAATTGGTCAAAGTGGCAAGAATGACCAAAATGGTTAGAATTATAAAACCAGTCGGAATAATTAAAATAGCTTAAATGGTCAATAATACAAATGAAAAGAATGGTAAAAATAACCCGAATGGATCAAATATTCTTATTAGTAAAAATGGTCAACTGACCAAAGTTGTCAAAAAATCTTGAAGGTGTACAGGTTCAGCGTGGTTAGAATGTTCAAAATTGTCACAAGGTCAAACTAAACAGAATGTTGGAAATTCACGAATTGGTCAAAGTGGCAAGAATGACCAAAATGGTTAGAATTATAAAACTAGTCGGAATAATTAAAATAGCATGAATGGTCAATAATACAAATGAAAAGAATGGTGAAAATATTCCGAAGGGATCAAATATTCTTATTGGTAAAAATGGTCAACTGACCAAAGTTGTCAAAAAATCTTGAAGGTATACAGGTTCAACGTGGTTAGAATACTCAACATTGTCAGAATGGTCAAACTAATCAGAATGTTGGAAATGCACGAATTGGTCAAAGTGGCAAGAATGACCAAAATGGTTAGAATTATAAAACCAGTCGGTATAATTAAAATAACCTGAATGGTCAATAATACAAATGAAAAGAATGGTAAGAATAACCCGAATGGATCAAATATTTATACTGGTAAGAAAGGTCAACTGATAAAATATGCCAAAATATCTTGTAGGTGTTGGAAATGTACAAATTGGTCAAAGTGGCAAGAATGACCAAAATGGTTAGAATTATAAAACCAGTTGGAATAATTAAAATAGCATAAATGGTATATAATACAAATGAAAAGAATGGTGAAAATAGCCCGAATGGATCATATATTAATACTGGTATGAATGGTCAACTGATAAAATATGCCAAAATATCTTGAAGGTGTTGGAAATGTACAAATTGGTCAAAGTGCCAAGAATGACCAAAATGGTTCGAATTATAAAACCAGTCGGAATAATAAAAATAGCATGAATGGTCAATAATACAAATGAAAAGAATGGTGAAAATATCCCGAATGGATCAAATATTCATATTGGTAAGAATGGTCAACTGACCAAAGTTGTAAAAAAATCTTGAAGGTGTACAGGTTCAACGTGGTTAGAATACTCAACATTGTCAGAATGGTCAAACTAATCAGAATGTTGGAAATTCACGAATTGGTCAAAGTGGCAAGAATGACCAAAATGGTTAGAATTATAAAACCAGTCGGAATAATTAAAATAACCTGAATGGTCAATAACACAAATGAACAGAATGGTAAAAATAACCCGAATGGATCAAATATTTATACTGGTAAGAATGGTCAACTGATAAAATATTACAAAAATATCTTGAAGGTGTTGGAAATGTACAAATTGGTCAAAGTGGCAAGAATGACCAAAATGGTTAGAATTATAAAACCAGTCGGAATAATTAAAATAGCATAAATGGTCAATAATAAAAATGAAAAGAATGGTGCAAAAAGCCCGAATGGATCAAATATGTATACTGGTAAGAATGGTCAACTGATAAAATATGACACAATATCTTGAAGGTGTTGGAAATGTACAAATTGGTCAAAGTTTCAAGAATGACCAAAATGGTTAGAATTATAAAACCAGTCGGAATAATTAAAATAGCATAAAGGGTCAATAATAAAAATGAAAAGAATGGTGAAAATAGCCCGAATGGATCAAATATTTGTATTAGTAAGAATGGTCAACTGATCACATTTGTCAAAATGACTTGAAGGTGTAAAGGTTCAACTTGGTTAGAATGATCAAAATAATCAGAATGGTCAAACTGATCAGAATGTTGGTAAGAATAACCAAAATGGACTGAATGATCAAATAAGTCGATATAATCAATATAGCCACAATGGTCAATAATACAAATGAAAAGAATGGTGAAAATAGCCCGAATGGATCAAATATTTAACAATGGTCAACTGATAAAATATTTCAAAATGACTTGAAGGTGTAAAGGTTCAACGTGGTTAGAATGTTAAAATTAATCAGAATTGTCAAACTGATCAGAATGTTGGAAATTCACGAATTGGTCAAAGTGGCAAGAATGACCAAAATAGTTGCAATTATAAAACCAGTCGGAATAATTAAAATAGCATGAATGGTCAATAATACAAATAAAAAGAATGGTGAAAATATCCCGAATGGATCAAATATTCATATTGGTAAGAATGGTCAACTGACCAAATCGGTGAAAAAAGACTTGAAGGTGTAAAGGTTCAACGTGGTTAGAATGTTAAAATTAATCAGAATTGTCAAACTGATCAGAATGTTGGAAATTCACGAATTGGTCAAAGTGGCAAGAATGACCAAAATGGTTAGAATTATAAAAACAGTCGGAATAATTAAAATAACCTGACTGGTCAATAAGACAAATGAAAAGAATGGTGAAAATATCCCGAATGGATCAAATATTCATATTGGTAAGAATGGTCAACTGACCAAAGTTGTCAAAATGACTTGAAGGTGTGAAGGTTCAACGTGGTTAGAATGTTCAAAATTATCAAATACAAATGAAAAGAATGGTAAAAAAAGCCCGAATGGATCTCATATACATTTTGGTAAGAACGGTCAACTGACCAAAATGACTTGAATGTGTAAAGGTTCAACATGGTTAGAATGTACAAAATAGTCAGAATGGTCGAACTAAACAGAATGTTGGAAATTCACGAATTGGTCAAAGTGGCAAGAATGACCAAAATGGTTAGAATTATAAAACCAGTATGAATAATTAAAATAACCTGAATGGTCAATAATACAAATGAAAAGAATGGTGAAAATAGTCCGAATGGGTCAAATATTCATATTGATAAGAATGGTCCACTGACCAAATGTGTCAAAATTACATGAAGGTGTAAAGGTTCAACGTGATTAGAATACTCAACATTGTCAGAATGGTCGAACTAATCAGAATTTTAGAAATGCACGAATTGGTCAAAGTGGCAAGAATGACCAAAATGGTTAGAATTATAAAACCAGTCGGAATAATTAAAATAACCTGAATGGTCAATAATACAAATGAAAAGAATGGTAAAAATAACCCGAATGGATCAAATATTATTATATTAAAAGTGACCAACTGACCAAAGTTGTCAAAATATCTTGAAGGTGTAAAGGTTCAACGTGGTTAGAATGTTCAAAATTGTCACAATGGTCAAACTAATCAGAATGTTGGAAATGCACGAAATGGTCAAAGTAGAAAGAATGACCAAAATTGTTAGAATTATAAAACCAGTCGGAATAATTAATATAACCTGAATGGTAAATAATACAAATGAAAAGAATGGTGAAAATAGTCCGAATGGGTCAAATATTTATATTGATAAGAATGGTCAACTGACCAAATTTGTCAAAATTACTTGAAGGTGTAAAAGTTCAACGTGGTTAGAATGCTCAACATTGTCAGAATGGTCAAACTAATCAGAGTATTGGAAATGCAAGAGTACTTAGGCGTGAAAAACTTCTGTACGAACAGCGTCTTCGTGCAAAAGTTCTTTCTACTCCCAGGGGAAGTAAGAGCTTCTGGTCATTTGTTAAAAGGGTAAGGAACAATTCTTCATCTTCTATTTCAACCCTCGTTAACGGTGACCTGATATTCACTGACCCGGTTGACAAAGATAACCTTATGGCTGAAATTTTTGCAAAGAATTCATCTTTGCCAGACAGCAGTCAACCACTCCCCGTGATCGAGAACGTATCTAGTTCGATGCCTCAGATATTTTTTCGAACACGTGGCGTTAAAAGGGTTCTTGCAGATCTCAATGTAAACAAAACTCCGGGCCCGGATGGTATTTCAGCACTTGTCCTATGTAAGTGCTCTTCGACGCTAGCTCGTCCATTGCGCAATCTTTTCAACATGTCGTACCGTGCTGGTATTTACCCTTCACGTTGGAAAGTTGCCAATGTTCAGCCGATCCCCAAGAAAGGTGAGGCTACCAATCCTGCGAACTACCGTCCAATTGCAATATGTTCTGCGCTCTCGAAGGTTATGGAGAGCATGGTTAATCACCATCTTGTAAGGTATCTAGAGTCTAACGGCCTCCTGAATGATCGACAGTATGGCTTCCGTAGAAATCGATCTACTGGAGACCTGATGGCGTTCCTTACGGAGCGATGGAGTCGATCCATTCACCGCCTTGGTGAAAGTAAGGTCGTGGCTCTGGATATTTCCAAGGCGTTCGATAGGGTCTGGCACGGAGCACTCATATCAAAACTTATTGCATTTGGTGTCGGTAGTACCTTCTCTCGATTCATATCGAGTTTTCTCAGGGATCGCTCTATACGAGTTGTTATAGATGGGGTCTCATCCAACGAGCATAGGTTGACCGCAGGAGTGCCACAAGGCTCTGTCCTCTCTCCCTCTCTATTTCTTATTTTCATTGACGACCTGTTGGGGCAGACTGTGAACCCAATCTACTCCTTTGCGGATGACAGCAACCTCTGTCATTCGTACTCATTTGATCATCGGCCAGGTCCGCTGGAAGTCGGGGAAAAAAGGCGAACGATGAACGACTCACTTAACCGCGATTTGGCGACGATTTGTGAGTGGGGCCAAATGAACAGAGTAGATTTTAATGCACAAAAGACCCAGTGCTGTTTGTTGTCACACAAACGTTCCACTGATCCAGCATCGCCGTCAATATCTATGGGTGGTGTGGATATCGACGAATCAGACACTCTTGATGTTCTGGGCATGAAGATACAGGGTGATGCTCGCTGGGCTAGCCATATATTCGAAGTGTCGAAAGAAGCATTCAAGTGTTTAGGCTTTTTAAAGCGGTGCAAGAAATACTTCACCCCATCTGACCTCGTCAATATTTACACCACCTACATCCGGCCTCAAATGGAATACAGCTCGCATATATGGGCAGGGGCTCCATTAACCTCTTTGAAGCTTCTGGACCGTGTACAGAGGAGAGCGGTGGTGATGATAGGGGATGGTAGGGTATCCAGCTCTATTGTCTCCCTACAGCATCGCCGAAATGTGGGTTGTGTATCGCTATTCTATAGATATTTTAATGGTATCTGTTCAGAAGATATCCGTCGTCTGGTCCCTGACGTTAGAACATTTGGCCGGTTGACCGGACGATACACTATAGAGAAAATTCGTTCTTCAGCCGTACTGTTCGCATGTGGAATAATCTTCCAGCAAGTGTTTTTCCTGCCTGCTATGACATTATCAAATTCAAGGCCAACGTCAACAAACACTACTCCCTCTTTCCTCCCTCCAATACCCTTATTTCCCATCGCTAACACAGTGCATTGCATTTATAGGGGGCATCCCCTGAGAGTTAGTAAAAAAAAAAAAAATGGTTAGAATTATAAAACCAGTCGGAATAACTAAAATAACCTGAATGGTCAATAATACAAATGAAATTAATGGTGAAAATAGCTCGAATGGATCAAATATTTATATTGGTAAGAATGGTCAACTGATAAAATATGTCAAATGACTTGAAGCTGTTGGAAATGTATAAATTGGTCAAAGTCGCAAGAATGACCAAAATGGTTAGAATGACCAAATCAATCGGAATAATTAAAATAGCATAAATGGTCAATAATACAAATGCAATGAATGGTGAAAATAGCCCGAATGGATCAAATATTCATATTGGTAAGAATTGTCCAAATGACCAAGAATGACCAAAATGGTTAGAATTATAAAACAATAGTCAATAATACAAATGAAAAGAATAGTGAAAATATCCCGAATGGATCAAGTATTCATATTGGTAAGAATGGTCAACTGACCAAAGTTGGCAAAATGACTTGAAGGTGTAAAGGTTCCACGTGGTTAGAATGTAAAAAATAGTCAGAATGGTCAAACTAACAGAATGTTGGAAATTCACGAATTGGTCAAAGTGACAAGAATGACCAAAATGGTTACAATTATAAAATCAGTCGGAATAATTAAAATAGCATGAATGGTCAATAATACAAATGAAAAGAAATGTGAAAATATCCCGAATGGATCAAATATTCATATTGGTAAGAATGGTCAACTGACCAAATTTGTCAAAATTTCTTGAAGGTGTAAAGGTTCAACGTGGTTAGAATGCTCAACATTGTCAGAATGGTCAAACTAATGTTGGAAATGCACGAATTGGTCAAAGTGGCAAGAATGACCAAAAGGGTTGAATAAAACCAGTCGGAATAATTAAAATAACCTGAATGGTAAATAATACAAATGAAAAGAATAATGAAAATAGTCCGAATGGGTCAAATATTCATATTGATAAGAATGGTCAACAGACCAAAGTTGTCAAAATGACTTGAATGTGTAAAAGTTCAACGTGGTTAGAATGTACAAAATAGTCAGAATGGTCGAACTAAACAGAATGTTGGAAATTCACTAATTGGTCAAAGTGGCAAGAATTACCAAAATGGTTAGAATTATAAAACCAGTCGGAATAATTAAAATAACCTGAATGGTCAATAATACAAATGAAAAGAATCGTAAAAAAGTCCGAATGGGTCAAATATTCATATTGATAAGAATGGTCAACTGACAAAATTTGTCAAAATTACTTGAAGGTGTAAAGGTTCAACGTGGTAAGAATGTTCAAAATTGTCAGAATGGTTACTAATCAGAATGTTGGAAATCTACGAATTGGTCAAAGTAGCAAGAATGACCAAAATGGTTAGAATTATAAAACTAGAATTGGTCAAAGTGGCAAGAATGACCAAAATGGTTAGAATTATAAAACTAGTCGGAATAATTAAAATAACCTGAATGGTCAATAATACAAATGAAAAGAATCGTAAGAAAGTCCGAATGGGTCAAATATTCATATTGATAAGAATGGTCAACTGACAAAATTTGTCAAAATTACTTGAAGGTGTAAAGGTTCAACGTGGTTAGAATGCTGAACATTGTCAGAATGGTCAAACTAATCAGAGTGTTGGAAATGCAAGAATTGGTCAAAGTGGCAAGAATGACCAAAATGGTTAGAATTATAAAACTAGTCGGAATGATTAAAATAACCTGAATGGTCAATAATACAAATGAAAAGAATGGTGAAAATAGACCGAATGGGTCAAATATTCATATTGATAAGAATGGTCAACTGACAAAATTTGTCAAAATTACTTGAAGGTGTAAAGGTTCAACGTGGTTAGAATGCTGAACATTGTCAGAATGGTCAAACTAATCAGAGTGTTGGAAATGCAAGAATTGGTCAAAGTGGCAAGAATGACCAAAATGGTTAGAATTATAAAACTAGTCGGAATAATTAAAATAACCTGAATGGTCAATAATACAAATGAAAAGAATGGTGAAAATAGACCGAATGGGTCAAATATTCATATTGATAAGAATGGTAAACAGACCAAAGTTGTCAAAATGACTTGAATGTGTAAAAGTTCAACGTGGTTAGAATGTACAAAATAGTCAGAATGGTCGAACTAAACAGAATGTTGGAAATTCACTAATTGGTCAAAGTGGCAAGAATTACCAAAATGGTTAGAATTATAAAACCAGTCGGAATAATTAAAATAACATGAATGGTCAATAATACAAATGAAAAGAATCGTAAAAAAGTCCGAATGGGTCAAATATTCATATTGATAAGAATGGTCAACCGATACATTTTTGTCAAAATGACTGGAAGGTGTAAAGGTTCAACGTGGTAAGAATGTTCAAAATTGTCAGAATGGTTACTAATCAGAATGTTGGAAATCTACGAATTGGTCAAAGTGGCAAGAATGACCAAAATGTTTAGAATTATAAAACTAGTCGGAATAATTAAAATAACCTGAATGGTCAATAATACAAATGAAAAGAATGGTGAAAATAGACCGAATGGGTCAAATATTCATATTGATAAGAATGGTCAACTGACAAAATTTGTCAAAATTACTTGAAGGTGTAAAGGTTCAACGTGGTTAGAATGCTGAACATTGTCAGAATGGTCAAACTAATCAGAGTGTTGGAAATGCAAGAATTGGTCAAAGTGGCAAGAATGACCAAAATGGTTAGAATTATAAAACTAGTCGGAATAATTAAAATAACCTGAATGGTCAATAATACAAATGAAAAGAATGGTGAAAATAGACCGAATGGGTCAAATATTCATATTGATAAGAATGGTCAACTGACAAAATTTTTCAAAATTACTTGAAGGTGTAAAGGTTCAACGTGGTTAGAATGCTCAACATTGTCAGAATGGTCAAACTAATCAGAGTGTTGGAAATGCAAGAATTGGTCAAAGTGGCAAGAATGACCAAAATGGTTAGAATTATAAAACCAGTCGGAATAATTAAAATAACCTGAATGGTCAATAATACAAATGAAATGAATGGTGAAAATAGCCCGAATGGATCAAATATTTATACTGGTAAGAATGGTCAACTGACTAAATTTGTCAAAATTACTTGAAGGTGTAAAGGTTCAACGTGGTTAGAATGCTCAACATTGTCAGAATGGTCAAACTAATCAGAATGTTGGAAATGCACGAATTGGTCAAAGTGGCAAGAATGACCAAAAGGGTTGAATAAAACCAGTCGGAATAATTAAAATAACCTGAATGGTCAATAATACAAATGAAATGAATGGTGAAAATAGCCCGAATGGATCAAATATTTATACTGGTAAGAATGGTCAACTGACCAAAGTTGGCAAAATGACTTGAAGGTGTAAAGGTTCCACGTGGTTAGAATGTAAAAAATAGTCAGAATGGTCAAACTAACAGAATGTTGGAAATTCACGAATTGGTCAAAGTGACAATAATGACCAAAATGGTTAGAATTATAAAACCAGTCGGAATAATTAAAATAGCATGAATGGTCAATAATGCAAATGAAATGAATGGTGAAAATAGCCCGAATGGATCAAATATTTATACTGGTAAGAATGGTCAACTGACAAAATTTGTCAAAATTACTTGAAGGTGTAAAGGTTCAACGTGGTTAGAATGCTCAACATTGTCAGAATGGTCAAACTAATCAGAGTGTTGGAAATGCAAGAATTGGTCAAAGTGGCAAGAATGACCAAAATGGTTAGAATTATAAAACTAGTCGGAATAATTAAAATAACCTGAATGGTCAATAATACAAATGAAAAGAATGGTGAAAATAGACCGAATGGGTCAAATATTCATATTGATAAGAATGGTCAACTGACAAAATTTGTCAAAATTACTTGAAGGTGTAAAGGTTCAACGTGGTTAGAATGCTCAACATTGTCACAATGGTCAAACTAATCAGAGTGTTGGAAATGCAAGAATTGGTCAAAGTGGCAAGAATGACCAAAATGGTTAGAATTATAAAACTAGTCGGAATAATTAAAATAACCTGAATGGTCAATAATACAAATGAAAAGAATAGTAAAAAAGTCCGAAATATTCATCAAATATTCATATTGATAAGAATGGTCAACCGATAAATTTTTGTCGAAATGACTGGAAGGTGTAAAGGTTCAACGTGGTAAGAATGTTCAAAATTGTCAGAATGGTTACTAATCAGAATGTTGGAAATGTACGAATTGGTCAAAGTGGCAAGAATGACCAAAATGGTTAGAATTATAAAACTAGTCGGAATAATTAAAATAACCTGAATGGTCAATAATACAAATGAAAATAATGGTGAAAATAGTCCGAATGGGTCAAATATTCATATTGATAAGAATGGTCAACAGACCAAAGTTGTCAAAATGACTTGAATGTGTAAAAGTTCAATGTGGTTAGAATGTACAAAATAGTCAGAATGGTCGAACTAAACAGAATGTTGGAAATTCACTAATTGGTCAAAGTGGCAAGAATTACCAAAATGGTTAGAATTATAAAACCAGTCGGAATAATTAAAATAACCTGAATGGTCAATAATACAAATGAAAAGAATAGTAAAAAAGTCCGAAATATTCATCAAATATTCATATTGATAAGAATGGTCAACCGATAAATTTTTGTCGAAATGACTGGAAGGTGTAAAGGTTAAACGTGGTAAGAATGTTCAAAATTGTCAGAATGGTTACTAATCAGAATGTTGGAAATGTACGAATTGGTCAAAGTGGCAAGAATGACCAAAATGGTTAGAATTATAAAAATAGTCGGAATAATTAAAATAACCTGAATGGTCAATAATACAAATGAAAATAATGGTGAAAATAGACCGAATGGGTCAAATATTCATATTGATAAGAATGGTCAACTGACAAAATTTGTCAAAATTACTTGAAGGTGTAAAGGTTTAACGTGGTTAGAATGCTCAACATTGTCAGAATGGTCAAACTAATCAGAGTGTTGGAAATGCAAGAATTGGTCAAAGTGGCAAGAATGACCAAAATGGTTAGAATTATAAAACTAGTCGGAATAATTAAAATAACCTGAATGGTCAATAATACAAATGAAAAGAATGGTGAAAATAGACCGAATGGGTCAAATATTCATATTGATAAGAATGGTCAACTGACAAAATTTGTCAAAATTACTTGAAGGTGTAAAGGTTCAACGTGGTTAGAATGCTCAACATTGTCAGAATGGTCAAACTAATCAGAGTGTTGGAAATGCAAGAATTGGTCAAAGTGGCAAGAATGACCAAAATGGTTAGAATTATAAAACCAGTCGGAATAATTAAAATAACCTGAATGGTCAATAATACAAATGTAATGAATGGTGAAAATAGCCCGAATGGATCAAATATTTATACTGGTAAGAATGGTCAACCGATAAATTTAGTCAAAATGACTTGAAGGTGTAAAGGTTCAACGTGGTTAGAATGTTCAAAATAATCAGAATTGTCAAACTGATCAGAATGTTGGAAATGCACGAATTGGTCAAAGTAGCAAGAATGACCAAAATGGTTAGAATTATAAAACCAGTCGGAATAATTAAAATAACCTGAATGGTCAATAATACAAATGAAAAGAATGGTGAAAATAGTCCGAATGGGTCAAATATTCATATTGATAAGAATGGTCCACTGACCAAATGTGTCAAAATTACATGAAGGTGTAAAGGTTCAACGTGATTAGAATACTCAACATTGTCAGAATGGTCGAACTAATCAGAATTTTAGAAATGCACGAATTGGTCAAAGTGGCAAGAATGACCAAAATGGTTAGAATTATAAAACCAGTCGGAATAATTAAAATAACCTGAATGGTCAATAATACAAATGAAAAGAATGGTAAAAATAACCCGAATGGATCAAATATTATTATATTAAAAGTGACCAACTGACCAAAGTTGTCAAATATCTTGAAGGTGTAAAGGTTCAACGTGGTTAGAATGTTCAAAATTGTCACAATGGTCAAACTAATCAGAATGTTGGAAATGCACGAAATGGTCAAAGTAGAAAGAATGACCAAAATTGTTAGAATTATAAAACCAGTCGGAATAATTAATATAACCTGAATGGTAAATAATACAAATGAAAAGAATGGTGAAAATAGTCCGAATGGGTCAAATATTTATATTGATAAGAATGGTCAACTGACCAAATTTGTCAAAATTACTTGAAGGTGTAAAAGTTCAACGTGGTTAGAATGCTCAACATTGTCAGAATGGTCAAACTAATCAGAGTATTGGAAATGCAAGAGTACTTAGGCGTGAAAAACTTCTGTACGAACAGCGTCTTCGTGCAAAAGTTCTTTCTACTCCCAGGGGAAGTAAGAGCTTCTGGTCATTTGTTAAAAGGGTAACGAACAATTCTTCATCTTCTATTTCAACCCTCGTTAACGGTGACCTGATATTCACTGACCCGGTTGACAAAGATAACCTTATGGCTGAAATTTTTGCAAAGAATTCATCTTTGCCAGACAGCAGTCAACCACTCCCCGTGATCGAGAACGTATCTAGTTCGATGCCTCAGATATTTTTTCGAACACGTGGCGTTAAAAGGGTTCTTGCAGATCTCAATGTAAACAAAACTCCGGGCCCGGATGGTATTTCAGCACTTGTCCTATGTAAGTGCTCTTCGACGCTAGGTCGTCCATTGCGCAATCTTTTCAACATGTCGTACCGTGCTGGTATTTACCCTTCACGTTGGAAAGTTGCCAATGTTCAGCCGATCCCCAAGAAAGGTGAGGCTACCAATCCTGCGAACTACCGTCCAATTGCAATATGTTCTGCGCTCTCGAAGGTTATGGAGAGCATGGTTAATCACCATCTTGTAAGGTATCTAGAGTCTAACGGCCTCCTGAATGATCGACAGTATGGCTTCCGTAGAAATCGATCTACTGGAGACCTGATGGCGTTCCTTACGGAGCGATGGAGTCGATCCATTCACCGCCTTGGTGAAAGTAAGGTCGTGGCTCTGGATATTTCCAAGGCGTTCGATAGGGTCTGGCACGGAGCACTCATATCAAAACTTATTGCATTTGGTGTCGGTAGTACCTTCTCTCGATTCATATCGAGTTTTCTCAGGGATCGCTCTATACGAGTTGTTATAGATGGGGTCTCATCCAACGAGCATAGGTTGACCGCAGGAGTGCCACAAGGCTCTGTCCTCTCTCCCTCTCTATTTCTTATTTTCATTGACGACCTGTTGGGGCAGACTGTGAACCCAATCTACTCCTTTGCGGATGACAGCAACCTCTGTCATTCGTACTCATTTGATCATCGGCCAGGTCCGCTGGAAGTCGGGGAAAAAAGGCGAACGATGAACGACTCACTTAACCGCGATTTGGCGACGATTTGTGAGTGGGGCCAAATGAACAGAGTAGATTTTAATGCACAAAAGACCCAGTGCTGTTTGTTGTCACACAAACGTTCCACTGATCCAGCATCACCGTCAATATCTATGGGTGGTGTGGATATCGACGAATCAGACACTCTTGATGTTCTGGGCATGAAGATACAGGGTGATGCTCGCTGGGCTAGCCATATATTCGAAGTGTCGAAAGAAGCATTCAAGTGTTTAGGCTTTTTAAAGCGGTGCAAGAAATACTTCACCCCATCTGACCTCGTCAATATTTACACCACCTACATCCGGCCTCAAATGGAATACAGCTCGCATATATGGGCAGGGGCTCCATTAACCTCTTTGAAGCTTCTGGACCGTGTACAGAGGAGAGCGGTGGTGATGATAGGGGATGGTAGGGTATCCAGCTCTATTGTCTCCCTACAGCATCGCCGAAATGTGGGTTGTGTATCGCTATTCTATAGATATTTTAATGGTATCTGTTCAGAAGATATCCGTCGTCTGGTCCCTGACGTTAGAACATTTGGCCGGTTGACCGGACGATACACTATAGAGAAAATTCGTTCTTCAGCCGTACTGTTCGCATGTGGAATAATCTTCCAGCAAGTGTTTTTCCTCCCTGCTATGACATTATCAAATTCAAGGCCAACGTCAACAAACACTACTCCCTCTTTCCTCCCTCCAATACCCTTATTTCCCATCGCTAACACAGTGCATTGCATTTATAGGGGGCATCCCCTGAGAGTTAGTCAAAAAAAAAAAAAAAAAAAAAAAAAAATGGTTAGAATTATAAAACCAGTCGGAATAACTAAAATAACCTGAATGGTCAATAATACAAATGAAATTAATGGTGAAAATAGCTCGAATGGAAATATTTATATTGGTAAGAATGGTCAACTGATAAAATATGTCAAATGACTTGAAGCTGTTGGAAATGTATAAATTGGTCAAAGTCGCAAGAATGACCAAAATGGTTAGAATGACCAAATCAATCGGAATAATTAAAATAGCATAAATGGTCAATAATACAAATGCAATGAATGGTGAAAATAGCCCGAATGGATCAAATATTCATATTGGTAAGAATTGTCCAAATGACCAAGAATGACCAAAATGGTTAGAATTATAAAACAATAGTCAATAATACAAATGAAAAGAATAGTGAAAATATCCCGAATGGATCAAGTATTCATATTGGTAAGAATGGTCAACTGACCAAAGTTGGCAAAATGACTTGAAGGTGTAAAGGTTCCACGTGGTTAGAATGTAAAAAATAGTCAGAATGGTCAAACTAACAGAATGTTGGAAATTCACGAATTGGTCAAAGTGACAAGAATGACCAAAATGGTTACAATTATAAAATCAGTCGGAATAATTAAAATAGCATGAATGGTCAATAATACAAATGAAAAGAATGGTGAAAATATCCCGAATGGATCAAATATTCATATTGGTAAGAATGGTCAACTGACCAAATTTGTCAAAATTTCTTGAAGGTGTAAAGGTTCAACGTGGTTAGAATGCTCAACATTGTCAGAATGGTCAAACTAATGTTGGAAATGCACGAATTGGTCAAAGTGGCAAGAATGACCAAAAGGGTTGAATAAAACCAGTCGGAATAATTAAAATAACCTGAATGGTCAATAATACAAATGAAAAGAATAATGAAAATAGTCCGAATGGGTCAAATATTCATATTGATAAGAATGGTCAACAGACCAAAGTTGTCAAAATGACTTGAATGTGTAAAAGTTCAACGTGGTTAGAATGTACAAAATAGTCAGAATGGTCGAACTAAACAGAATGTTGGAAATTCACTAATTGGTCAAAGTGGCAAGAATTACCAAAATGGTTAGAATTATAAAACCAGTCGGAATAATTAAAATAACCTGAATGGTCAATAATACAAATGAAAAGAATCGTAAAAAAGTCCGAATGGGTCAAATATTCATATTGATAAGAATGGTCAACTGACAAAATTTGTCAAAATTACTTGAAGGTGTAAAGGTTCAACGTGGTAAGAATGTTCAAAATTGTCAGAATGGTTACTAATCAGAATGTTGGAAATCTACGAATTGGTCAAAGTAGCAAGAATGACCAAAATGGTTAGAATTATAAAACTAGAATTGGTCAAAGTGGCAAGAATGACCAAAATGGTTAGAATTATAAAACTAGTCGGAATAATTAAAATAACCTGAATGGTCAATAATACAAATGAAAAGAATCGTAAAAAAGTCCGAATGGGTCAAATATTCATATTGATAAGAATGGTCAACTGACAAAATTTGTCAAAATTACTTGAAGGTGTAAAGGTTCAACGTGGTTAGAATGCTGAACATTGTCAGAATGGTCAAACTAATCAGAGTGTTGGAAATGCAAGAATTGGTCAAAGTGGCAAGAATGACCAAAATGGTTAGAATTATAAAACTAGTCGGAATGATTAAAATAACCTGAATGGTCAATAATACAAATGAAAAGAATGGTGAAAATAGACCGAATGGGTCAAATATTCATATTGATAAGAATGGTCAACTGACAAAATTTGTCAAAATTACTTGAAGGTGTAAAGGTTCAACGTGGTTAGAATGCTGAACATTGTCAGAATGGTCAAACTAATCAGAGTGTTGGAAATGCAAGAATTGGTCAAAGTGGCAAGAATGACCAAAATGGTTAGAATTATAAAACTAGTCGGAATAATTAAAATAACCTGAATGGTCAATAATACAAATGAAAAGAATGGTGAAAATAGACCGAATGGGTCAAATATTCATATTGATAAGAATGGTAAACAGACCAAAGTTGTCAAAATGACTTGAATGTGTAAAAGTTCAACGTGGTTAGAATGTACAAAATAGTCAGAATGGTCGAACTAAACAGAATGTTGGAAATTCACTAATTGGTCAAAGTGGCAAGAATTACCAAAATGGTTAGAATTATAAAACCAGTCGGAATAATTAAAATAACATGAATGGTCAATAATACAAATGAAAAGAATCGTAAAAAAGTCCGAATGGGTCAAATATTCATATTGATAAGAATGGTCAACCGATACATTTTTGTCAAAATGACTGGAAGGTGTAAAGGTTCAACGTGGTAAGAATGTTCAAAATTGTCAGAATGGTTACTAATCAGAATGTTGGAAATCTACGAATTGGTCAAAGTGGCAAGAATGACCAAAATGTTTAGAATTATAAAACTAGTCGGAATAATTAAAATAACCTGAATGGTCAATAATACAAATGAAAAGAATGGTGAAAATAGACCGAATGGGTCAAATATTCATATTGATAAGAATGGTCAACTGACAAAATTTGTCAAAATTACTTGAAGGTGTAAAGGTTCAACGTGGTTAGAATGCTGAACATTGTCAGAATGGTCAAACTAATCAGAGTGTTGGAAATGCAAGAATTGGTCAAAGTGGCAAGAATGACCAAAATGGTTAGAATTATAAAACTAGTCGGAATAATTAAAATAACCTGAATGGTCAATAATACAAATGAAAAGAATGGTGAAAATAGACCGAATGGGTCAAATATTCATATTGATAAGAATGGTCAACTGACAAAATTTTTCAAAATTACTTGAAGGTGTAAAGGTTCAACGTGGTTAGAATGCTCAACATTGTCAGAATGGTCAAACTAATCAGAGTGTTGGAAATGCAAGAATTGGTCAAAGTGGCAAGAATGACCAAAATGGTTAGAATTATAAAACCAGTCGGAATAATTAAAATAACCTGAATGGTCAATAATACAAATGAAATGAATGGTGAAAATAGCCCGAATGGATCAAATATTTATACTGGTAAGAATGGTCAACTGACCAAAGTTGGCAAAATGACTTGAAGGTGTAAAGGTTCCACGTGGTTAGAATGTAAAAAATAGTCAGAATGGTCAAACTAACAGAATGTTGGAAATTCACGAATTGGTCAAAGTGACAATAATGACCAAAATGGTTAGAATTATAAAACCAGTCGGAATAATTAAAATAGCATGAATGGTCAATAATGCAAATGAAATGAATGGTGAAAATAGCCCGAATGGATCAAATATTTATACTGGTAAGAATGGTCAACTGACAAAATTTGTCAAAATTACTTGAAGGTGTAAAGGTTCAACGTGGTTAGAATGCTCAACATTGTCAGAATGGTCAAACTAATCAGAGTGTTGGAAATGCAAGAATTGGTCAAAGTGGCAAGAATGACCAAAATGGTTAGAATTATAAAACTAGTCGGAATAATTAAAATAACCTGAATGGTCAATAATACAAATGAAAAGAATGGTGAAAATAGACCGAATGGGTCAAATATTCATATTGATAAGAATGGTCAACTGACAAAATTTGTCAAAATTACTTGAAGGTGTAAAGGTTCAACGTGGTTAGAATGCTCAACATTGTCACAATGGTCAAACTAATCAGAGTGTTGGAAATGCAAGAATTGGTCAAAGTGGCAAGAATGACCAAAATGGTTAGAATTATAAAACTAGTCGGAATAATTAAAATAACCTGAATGGTCAATAATACAAATGAAAAGAATAGTAAAAAAGTCCGAAATATTCATCAAATATTCATATTGATAAGAATGGTCAACCGATAAATTTTTGTCGAAATGACTGGAAGGTGTAAAGGTTCAACGTGGTAAGAATGTTCAAAATTGTCAGAATGGTTACTAATCAGAATGTTGGAAATGTACGAATTGGTCAAAGTGGCAAGAATGACCAAAATGGTTAGAATTATAAAACTAGTCGGAATAATTAAAATAACCTGAATGGTCAATAATACAAATGAAAATAATGGTGAAAATAGTCCGAATGGGTCAAATATTCATATTGATAAGAATGGTCAACAGACCAAAGTTGTCAAAATGACTTGAATGTGTAAAAGTTCAATGTGGTTAGAATGTACAAAATAGTCAGAATGGTCGAACTAAACAGAATGTTGGAAATTCACTAATTGGTCAAAGTGGCAAGAATTACCAAAATGGTTAGAATTATAAAACCAGTCGGAATAATTAAAATAACCTGAATGGTCAATAATACAAATGAAAAGAATAGTAAAAAAGTCCGAAATATTCATCAAATATTCATATTGATAAGAATGGTCAACCGATAAATTTTTGTCGAAATGACTGGAAGGTGTAAAGGTTAAACGTGGTAAGAATGTTCAAAATTGTCAGAATGGTTACTAATCAGAATGTTGGAAATGTACGAATTGGTCAAAGTGGCAAGAATGACCAAAATGGTTAGAATTATAAAAATAGTCGGAATAATTAAAATAACCTGAATGGTCAATAATACAAATGAAAATAATGGTGAAAATAGACCGAATGGGTCAAATATTCATATTGATAAGAATGGTCAACTGACAAAATTTGTCAAAATTACTTGAAGGTGTAAAGGTTTAACGTGGTTAGAATGCTCAACATTGTCAGAATGGTCAAACTAATCAGAGTGTTGGAAATGCAAGAATTGGTCAAAGTGGCAAGAATGACCAAAATGGTTAGAATTATAAAACTAGTCGGAATAATTAAAATAACCTGAATGGTCAATAATACAAATGAAAAGAATGGTGAAAATAGACCGAATGGGTCAAATATTCATATTGATAAGAATGGTCAACTGACAAAATTTGTCAAAATTACTTGAAGGTGTAAAGGTTCAACGTGGTTAGAATGCTCAACATTGTCAGAATGGTCAAACTAATCAGAGTGTTGGAAATGCAAGAATTGGTCAAAGTGGCAAGAATGACCAAAATGGTTAGAATTATAAAACCAGTCGGAATAATTAAAATAACCTGAATGGTCAATAATACAAATGTAATGAATGGTGAAAATAGCCCGAATGGATCAAATATTTATACTGGTAAGAATGGTCAACCGATAAATTTAGTCAAAATGACTTGAAGGTGTAAAGGTTCAACGTGGTTAGAATGTTCAAAATAATCAGAATTGTCAAACTGATCAGAATGTTGGAAATGCACGAATTGGTCAAAGTAGCAAGAATGACCAAAATGGTTAGAATTATAAAACCAGTCGGAATAATTAAAATAACCTGAATGGTCAATAATACAAATGAAAATAATGGTGAAAATATCCCGAATGGATCAAATATTCATATTGGTAAGAATGGTCAACTGACCAAAGTTAGAATTATAAAACCAGTCGGAATAATTAAAATAACCTGAATGGTCAATAATACAAATGAAAATAATGGTGAAAATATCCCGAATGGATCAAATATTCATATTGGTAAGAATGGTCAACTGACCAAAGTTGTCAAAATTACTTGAAGGTGTAAAGGTTAAACGTGATTAGAATGTTCAAAATAGTCAGAATGGTCAAACTTATCAGAATGTTGGAAATGCACGAATTGGTCTAATTGGTAAGAATAACCAAAATGGACTGAATGATCAAACCAGTCGATGTAATCAATATAGCCACAATGGTTAATAATACAAATGAAAAGAATGGTGAAAATATCACGAATGGATCAAATATTCATATTGGTACAAATGAAAAGAATGGTGAAAATAGCCCGAATGGATCAAATATTTATATTTGTAAGAATGGTCCACT
The DNA here is from genome assembly GCA_958296145.1 of Hydrotaea cyrtoneurina. Lineage (NCBI taxonomy): Eukaryota > Metazoa > Arthropoda > Insecta > Diptera > Muscidae > Hydrotaea > Hydrotaea cyrtoneurina. The sequence goes on from OY282513.1 coordinate 83,079,498, forward strand.
GATCACATTTGTCAAAATGACTTGAAGGTGTAAAGGTTCAACGTGGTTAGAATGTTAAAATTAATCAGAATTGTCAAACTGATCAGAATGTTCGAAATTCACGAATTGGTCAAAGTGGCAAGAATGACCAAAATGGTTAGAATTATAAAATCAGTCGGAATAATTAAAATAATCTGAATGTTCAATAATACAAATGAAAAGAATGGTAAAAATAACCCGAATGGATCAAATATTCTTATTGGTAAAAATGGTCAACTGACCAAAGTTGTCAAAAAATCTTGAAGGTGTACAGGTTCAACGTGGTTAGAACACTCAACATTGTCAGAATGGTCAAACTAATCAGAATGTTGGAAATGCACGAATTGGTCAAAGTGGCAAGAATGACCAAAATGGTTAGAATTATAAAACCAGTCGGAATAATTAAAATAACCTGAATGGTCAATAATACAAATGAAAAGAATGGTGAAAATAGCCCGAATGGATCATACCATACTGGTAAGAATGGTCAACTGATAAAATATGCCAAAATATCTTGAAGGTGTTGGAAATGTACAAATTGGTCAAAGTGGCAAGAATGACCAAAATGGTTAGAATTATAAATCCAGTCGGAATAATTAAAATAGCATAAATGGTCACTAATACAAATGGTAAAAATAACCAGAATGGATCAAATATTCTTATTAGTAAAAATGGTCAACTGACAAAAGTTGTCAAAAAAATTTGAAGGTGTACAGGTTCAACGTGGTTAGAATGTTCAAAATGTTCACAAGGTCAAACTAAGCAGAATGTTGGAAATTCACGAATTGGTCAAAGTGGCAATAATGACCAAAATGGTTAGAATTATAAAACCAGTCGGAATAATTAAAATAGCATGAATGGTCAATAATACAAATGAAAAGAATAGTAAAAAAGTCCGAAATATTCATCAAATATTCATATTGATAAGAATGGTCAACCGATAAATTTTTGTCAAAATGAGTGGAAGGTGTAAAGGTTCAACGTGGTAAGAATGTTCAAAATTGTCAGAATGGTTACTAATCAGAATGTTGGAAATGTACGAATTGGTCAAAGTAGCAAGAATGACGAAAATGGTTAGAATTATAGTAACCATTTCAGAATGGTTACTAATCAGAATGTTGGAAATGTACGAATTGGTCAAAGTGGCAAGAATGACCAAAATGGTTAGAATTATAAAAATAGTCGGAATAATTAAAATAACCTGAATGGTCAATAATACAAATGAAAATAATGGTGAAAATAGACCGAATGGGTCAAATATTCATATTGATAAGAATGGTCAACTGACAAAATTTGTCAAAATTACTTGAAGGTGTAAAGGTTTAACGTGGTTAGAATGCTCAACATTGTCAGAATGGTCAAACTAATCAGAGTGTTGGAAATGCAAGAATTGGTCAAAGTGGCAAGAATGACCAAAATGGTTAGAATTATAAAACTAGTCGGAATAATTAAAATAACCTGAATGGTCAATAATACAAATGAAAAGAATGGTGAAAATAGACCGAATGGGTCAAATATTCATATTGATAAGAATGGTCAACTGACAAAATTTGTCAAAATTACTTGAATGTGTAAAGGTTCAACGTGGTTAGAATGCTCAACATTGTCAGAATTGTCAAACTAATCAGAGTGTTGGAAATGCAAGAATTGGTCAAAGTGGCAAGAATGACCAAAATGGTTAGAATTATAAAACCAGTCGGAATAATTAAAATAACCTGAATGGTCAATAATACAAATGAAATGAATGGTGAAAATAGCCCGAATGGATCAAATATTTATACTGGTAAGAATGGTCAACCGATAAATTTAGTCAAAATGACTTGAAGGTGTAAAGGTTCAACGTGGTTAGAATGTTCAAAATAATCAGAATTGTCAAACTGATCAGAATGTTGGAAATGCACGAATTGGTCAAAGTAGCAAGAATGACCAAAATGGTTAGAATTATAAAACCAGTCGGAATAATTAAAATAACCTGAATGGTCAATAATACAAATGAAAAGAATCGTAAAAAAAGTCCGAATGGGTCAAATATTCATATTGATAAGAATAGTCAACTGATCAAATTTTGTCAAAATGACTTGAAGGTGTAAAGGTTCAACGTGGTTAGAATGTTCAAAATAATCAGAATTGTCAAACTGATCAGAATGTTGGAAATGCACGAATTGGTCAAAGTAGCAAGAATGACCAAAATGGTTAGAATTATAAAACCAGTCGGAATAATTAAAATAACCTGAATGGTCAATAATACAAATGAAAATAATGGTGAAAATATCCCGAATGGATCAAATATTCATATTGGTAAGAATGGTCAACTGAACAAAATTGTCAAAATTACTTGAAGGTGTAAAGGTTAAACGTGATTAGAATGTTCAAAATAGTCAGAATGGTCAAACTTATCAGAATGTTGGAAATGCACGAATTGGTCTAATTGGTAAGAATAACCAAAATGGACTGAATGATCAAACCAGTCGATGTAATCAATATAGCCACAATGGTTAATAATACAAATGAAAAGAATGGTGAAAATATCACGAATGGATCAAATATTCATATTGGTACAAATGAAAAGAATGGTGAAAATAGCCCGAATGGATCAAATATTTATATTTGTAAGAATGGTCCACTGATCACATTTGTCAAAATGACTTGAAGGTGTAAAGGTTCAACGTGGTTAGAATGTTAAAATTAATCAGAATTGTCAAACTGATCAGAATGTTCGAAATTCACGAATTGGTCAAAGTGGCAAGAATGACCAAAATGGTTAGAATTATAAAATCAGTCGGAATAATTAAAATAATCTGAATGTTCAATAATACAAATGAAAAGAATGGTAAAAATAACCCGAATGGATCAACTATTCTTATTGGTAAAAATGGTCAACTGACCAAAGTTGTCAAAAAATCTTGAAGGTGTACAGGTTCAACGTGGTTAGAACACTCAACATTGTCAGAATGGTCAAACTAATCAGAATGTTGGAAATGCACGAATTGGTCAAAGTGGCAAGAATGACCAAAATGGTTAGAATTATAAAACCAGTCGGAATAATTAAAATAACCTGAATGGTCAATAATACAAATGAAAAGAATGGTGAAAATAGCCCGAATGGATCATACCATACTGGTAAGAATGGTCAACTGATAAAATATGCCAAAATATCTTGAAGGTGTTGGAAATGTACAAATTGGTCAAAGTGGCAAGAATGACCAAAATGGTTAGAATTATAAATCCAGTCGGAATAATTAAAATAGCATAAATGGTCACTAATACAAATGGTAAAAATAACCAGAATGGATCAAATATTCTTATTAGTAAAAATGGTCAACTGACCAAAGTTGTCAAAAAAATTTGAAGGTGTACAGGTTCAACGTGGTTAGAATGTTCAAAATGTTCACAAGGTCAAACTAAGCAGAATGTTGGAAATTCACGAATTGGTCAAAGTGGCAGTAATGACCAAAATGGTTAGAATTATAAAACCAGTCGGAATAATTAAAATAGCATGAATGGTCAATAATACAAATGAAAAGAATAGTAAAAAAGTCCGAAATATTCATCAAATATTCATATTGATAAGAATGGTCAACCGATAAATTTTTGTCAAAATGAGTGGAAGGTGTAAAGGTTCCACGTGGTAAGAATGTTCAAAATTGTCAGAATGGTTACTAATCAGAATGTTGGAAATGTACGAATTGGTCAAAGTAGCAAGAATGACCAAAATGGTTAGAATTATAAAACCAGTCGGAATAATTAAAATAACCTGAATGTTCAATAATACAAATGAAAAGAATGGTAAAAATAACCCGAAATAAAAATAAAAAAAAAAAATAAAAAAAATCAAATATTCTTATTGGTAAAAATGGTCAACTGACCAAAGTTGTCAAAAAATCTTGAAGGTGTACAGGTTCAACGTGGTTAGAATACTCAACATTGTCAGAATGGTCAAACTAATCAGAATGTTGGAAATGCACGAATTGGTCAAAGTGGCAAGAATAACCAACATGGTTAGAATTATAAAACCAGTCGGAATAATTAAAATAGCATGAATGGTCAATAATGTAAATGAAAAGAATGGTAAAAATAACCCGAATGGATCAAATATTCTTATTGGTAAAAATGGTCAACTGACCAAAGTTGTCAAAAAATCTTGAAGGTGTACAGGTTCAACGTGGTTAGAATACTCATCATTGTCAGAATGGTCAAACTAATCAGAATGTTGAAAATGAACGAATTGGTCAAAGTGGCAAGAATAACCAAAATGGTTAGAATTATAAAACCAGTCGGTATAATTAAAATAACCTGAATGGTCAATAATACAAATGAAAAGAATGGTAAAAACAACCCGAATGGATCAAATATTTATACTGGTAAGAATGGTCAACTGATAAAATATGCCAAAATATCTTGAAGGTGTTGGAAATGTACAAATTGGTCAAAGTGGCAAGAATGACCAAAATGGTTAGAATTATAAATCCAGTCGGAATAATTAAAATAGCATAAATGGTCACTAATACAAATGGTAAAAATAACCAGAATGGATCAAATATTCTTATTAGTAAAAATGGTCAACTGACCAAAGTTGTCAAAAAAATTTGAAGGTGTACAGGTTCAACGTGGTTAGAATGTTCAAAATGTTCACAAGGTCAAACTAAGCAGAATGTTGGAAATTCACGAATTGGTCAAAGTGGCAATAATGACCAAAATGGTTAGAATTATAAAACCAGTCGGAATAATTAAAATAGCATGAATGGTCAATAATACAAATGAAAAGAATAGTAAAAAAGTCCGAAATATTCATCAAATATTCATATTGATAAGAATGGTCAACCGATAAATTTTTGTCAAAATGAGTGGAAGGTGTAAAGGTTCCACGTGGTAAGAATGTTCAAAATTGTCAGAATGGTTACTAATCAGAATGTTGGAAATGTACGAATTGGTCAAAGTAGCAAGAATGACCAAAATGGTTAGAATTATAAAACCAGTCGGAATAATTAAAATAGCATGAATGGTCAATAATGCAAATGAAAAGAATGGTAAAAATAACCCGAATGGATCAAATATTCTTATTGGTAAAAATGGTCAACTGACCAAAGTTGTCAAAAAATCTTGAAGGTGTACAGGTTCAACGTGGTTAGAATACTCATCATTGTCAGAATGGTCAAACTAATCAGAATGTTGAAAATGAACGAATTGGTCAAAGTGGCAAGAATAACCAAAATGGTTAGAATTATAAAACCAGTCGGTATAATTAAAATAACCTGAATGGTCAATAATACAAATGAAAAGAATGGTAAAAACAACCCGAATGGATCAAATATTTATACTGGTAAGAATGGTCAACTGATAAAATATGCCAAAATATCTTGAAGGTGTTGGAAATATACAAATTGGTCAAAGTGGCAAGAATGACCCAAAAGGTTAGAATTATAAAACCAGTCGGAATAATTAAAATAGCATGAATGGTCAATAATACAAATGAAAAGAATAGTAAAAAAGTCCGAAATATTCATCAAATATTCATATTGATAAGAATGGTCAACCGATAAATTTTTGTCAAAATGCCTGGAAGGTGTAAAGGTTCAACGTGGTAAGAATGTTCAAAATTGTCAGAATGGTTACTAATCAGAATGTTGGAAATGTACGAATTGGTCAAAGTAGCAAGAATGACCAAAATGGTTAGAATTATAAAACCAGTCGGAATAATTAAAATAACCTGAATGGTCAATAATACAAATGAAAAGAATGGTAAAAATAACCCGAATGGATCAAATATTATTGGTTAGAATCACCAAATCAATCGGAATAATTAAAATAGCATAAATGGTCAATAATACAAATGAAAAGAATGGTGAAAATATCACGAATGGATCAAATATTCATATTGGTACAAATGAAAAGAATGGTGAAAATAGCCCGAATGGATCAAATATTTATATTTGTAAGAATGGTCCACTGATCACATTTGTCAAAATGACTTGAAGGTGTAAAGGTTCAACGTGGTTAGAATGTTAAAATTAATCAGAATTGTCAAACTGATCAGAATGTTCGAAATTCACGAATTGGTCAAAGTGGCAAGAATGACCAAAATGGTTAGAATTATAAAATCAGTCGGAATAATTAAAATAATCTGAATGTTCAATAATACAAATGAAAAGAATGGTAAAAATAACCCGAATGGATCAAATATTCTTATTGGTAAAAATGGTCAACTGACCAAAGTTGTCAAAAAATCTTGAAGGTGTACAGGTTCAACGTGGTTAGAACACTCAACATTGTCAGAATGGTCAAACTAATCAGAATGTTGGAAATGCACGAATTGGTCAAAGTGGCAAGAATGACCAAAATGGTTAGAATTATAAAACCAGTCGGAATAATTAAAATAGCATGAATGGTCAATAATGCAAATGAAAAGAATGGTAAAAATAACCCGAATGGATCAAATATTCTTATTGGTAAAAATGGTCAACTGACCAAAGTTGTCAAAAAATCTTGAAGGTGTACAGGTTCAACGTGGTTAGAATACTCATCATTGTCAGAATGGTCAAACTAATCAGAATGTTGAAAATGAACGAATTGGTCAAAGTGGCAAGAATAACCAAAATGGTTAGAATTATAAAACCAGTCGGTATAATTAAAATAACCTGAATGGTCAATAATACAAATGAAAAGAATGGAAAAAACAACCCGAATGGATCAAATATTTATACTGGTAAGAATGGTCAACTGATAAAATATGCCAAAATATCTTGAAGGTGTTGGAAATATACAAATTGGTCAAAGTGGCAAGAATGACCCAAAAGGTTAGAATTATAAAACCAGTCGGAATAATTAAAATAGCATGAATGGTCAATAATACAAATGAAAAGAATAGTAAAAAAGTCCGAAATATTCATCAAATATTCATATTGATAAGAATGGTCAACCGATAAATTTTTGTCAAAATGCCTGGAAGGTGTAAAGGTTCAACGTGGTAAGAATGTTCAAAATTGTCAGAATGGTTACTAATCAGAATGTTGGAAATGTACGAATTGGTCAAAGTAGCAAGAATGACCAAAATGGTTAGAATTATAAAACCAGTCGGAATAATTAAAATAACCTGAATGGTCAATAATACAAATGAAAAGAATGGTAAAAATAACCCGAATGGATCAAATATTATTGGTTAGAATCACCAAATCAATCGGAATAATTAAAATAGCATAAATGGTCAATAATACAAATGAAAAGAATGGTGAAAATATCACGAATGGATCAAATATTCATATTGGTACAAATGAAAAGAATGGTGAAAATAGCCCGAATGGATCAAATATTTATATTTATAAGAATGGTCCACTGATCACATTTGTCAAAATGACTTGAAGGTGTAAAGGTTCAACGTGGTTAGAATGTTAAAATTAATCAGAATTGTCAAACTGATCAGAATGTTCGAAATTCACGAATTGGTCAAAGTGGCAAGAATGACCAAAATGGTTAGAATTATAAAATCAGTCGGAATAATTAAAATAATCTGAATGTTCAATAATACAAATGAAAAGAATGGTAAAAATAACCCGAATGGATCAAATATTCTTATTGGTAAAAATGGTCAACTGACCAAAGTTGTCAAAAAATCTTGAAGGTGTACAGGTTCAACGTGGTTAGAACACTCAACATTGTCAGAATGGTCAAACTAATCAGAATGTTGGAAATGCACGAATTGGTCAAAGTGGCAAGAATGACCAAAATGGTTAGAATTATAAAACCAGTCGGAATAATTAAAATAACCTGAATGGTCAATAATACAAATGAAAAGAATGGTGAAAATAGCCCGAATGGATCATACCATACTGGTAAGAATGGTCAACTGATAAAATATGCCAAAATATCTTGAAGGTGTTGGAAATGTACAAATTGGTCAAAGTGGCAAGAATGACCAAAATGGTTAGAATTATAAATCCAGTCGGAATAATTAAAATAGCATAAATGGTCACTAATACAAATGGTAAAAATAACCAGAATGGATCAAATATTCTTATTAGTAAAAATGGTCAACTGACCAAAGTTGTCAAAAAAATTTGAAGGTGTACAGGTTCAACGTGGTTAGAATGTTCAAAATGTTCACAAGGTCAAACTAAGCAGAATGTTGGAAATTCACGAATTGGTCAAAGTGGCAATAATGACCAAAATGGTTAGAATTATAAAACCAGTCGGAATAATTAAAATAGCATGAATGGTCAATAATACAAATGAAAAGAATAGTAAAAAAGTCCGAAATATTCATCAAATATTCATATTGATAAGAATGGTCAACCGATAAATTTTTGTCAAAATGAGTGGAAGGTGTAAAGGTTCCACGTGGTAAGAATGTTCAAAATTGTCAGAATGGTTACTAATCAGAATGTTGGAAATGTACGAATTGGTCAAAGTAGCAAGAATGACCAAAATGGTTAGAATTATAAAACCAGTCGGAATAATTAAAATAGCATAAATGGTCAATAATACAAATGAAAAGAATGGTGAATATATCACGAATGGATCAAATATTCATATTGGTACAAATGAAAAGAATGGTGAAAATAGCCCGAATGGATCAAATATTTATATTAGTAAGAATGGTCCACTGATCACATTTGTCAAAATGACTTGAAGGTGTACAGGTTCAACGTGGTTAGAATGTTAAAATTAATCAGAATTGTCAAACTGATCAGAATGTTCGAAATTCACGAATTGGTCAAAGTGGCAAGAATGACCAAAATGGTTAGAATTATAAAATCAGTCGGAATAATTAAAATAACCTGAATGTTCAATAATACAAATGAAAAGAATGGTAAAAATAACCCGAAATAAAAATAAAAAAAAAAATAAAAAAAATCAAATATTCTTATTGGTAAAAATGGTCAACTGACCAAAGTTGTCAAAAAATCTTGAAGGTGTACAGGTTCAACGTGGTTAGAATACTCAACATTGTCAGAATGGTCAAACTAATCAGAATGTTGGAAATGCACGAATTGGTCAAAGTGGCAAGAATAACCAACATGGTTAGAATTATAAAACCAGTCGGAATAATTAAAATAGCATGAATGGTCAATAATGCAAATGAAAAGAATGGTAAAAATAACCCGAATGGATCAAATATTCTTATTGGTAAAAATGGTCAACTGACCAAAGTTGTCAAAAAATCTTGAAGGTGTACAGGTTCAACGTGGTTAGAATACTCATCATTGTCAGAATGGTCAAACTAATCAGAATGTTGAAAATGAACGAATTGGTCAAAGTGGCAAGAATAACCAAAATGGTTAGAATTATAAAACCAGTCGGTATAATTAAAATAACCTGAATGGTCAATAATACAAATGAAAAGAATGGTAAAAACAACCCGAATGGATCAAATATTTATACTGGTAAGAATGGTCAACTGATAAAATATGCCAAAATATCTTGAAGGTGTTGGAAATATACAAATTGGTCAAAGTGGCAAGAATGACCCAAAAGGTTAGAATTATAAAACCAGTCGGAATAATTAAAATAGCATGAATGGTCAATAATACAAATGAAAAGAATAGTAAAAAAGTCCGAAATATTCATCAAATATTCATATTGATAATAATGGTCAACCGATAAATTTTTGTCAAAATGCCTGGAAGGTGTAAAGGTTCAACGTGGTAAGAATGTTCAAAATTGTCAGAATGGTTACTAATCAGAATGTTGGAAATGTACGAATTGGTCAAAGTAGCAAGAATGACCAAAATGGTTAGAATTATAAAACCAGTCGGAATAATTAAAATAACCTGAATGGTCAATAATACAAATGAAAAGAATGGTAAAAATAACCCGAATGGATCAAATATTCTTATTGGTAAAAATGGTCCACTGATCACATTTGTCAAAATGACTTGAAGGTGTACAGGTTCAACGTGGTTAGAATGTTAAAATTAATCAGAATTGTCAAACTGATCAGAATGTTCGAAATTCACGAATTGGTCTAATTGGTAAGAATAACCAAAATGGACTGAATGATCAAACCAGTCGATGTAATCAATATAGCCACAATGGTTAATAATACAAATGAAAAGAATGGTGAAAATAGCCCGAATGGATCAAATATTTATACTGGTAAGAATGGTCAACTGATAAAATATGTCAAAATGACTTGAAGGTGTTGGAAATGTACTAATTGGTAAAAGTCGCAAGAATGACCAAAATGGTTAGAATCACCAAATCAATCGGAATAATTAAAATAGCATAAATGGTCAATAATACAAATGAAAAGAATGGTGAAAATATCACGAATGGATCAAATATTCATATTGGTACAAATGAAAAGAATGGTGAAAATAGCCCGAATGGATCAAATATTTATATTAGTAAGAATGGTCCACTGATCACATTTGTCAAAATGACTTGAAGGTGTACAGGTTCAACGTGGTTAGAATGTTAAAATTAATCAGAATTGTCAAACTGATTGAATTGTCGAAATTCACGAATTGGTCAAAGTGGCAAGAATGACCAAAATGGTTAGAATTATAAAATCAGTCGGAATAATTAAAATAACCTGAATGTTCAATAATACAAATGAAAAGAATGGTAAAAATAACCCGAAATAAAAATAAAAAAAAAAATCAAATATTCTTATTGTTAAAAATGGTCAACTGACCAAAGTTGTCAAAAAATCTTGAAGGTGTACAGGTTCAACGTGGTTAGAATACTCAACATTGTCAGAATGGTCAAACTAATCAGAATGTTGGAAATGCACGAATTGGTCAAAGTGGCAAGAATGACCAAAATGGTTAGAATTATAAAACCAGTCGGAATAATTAAAAGAACCAGAATGGTCAATAATACAAATGAAAAGAATGGTAAAAACAACCCGAATGGATCAAATATTTATACTGGTAAGAATGGTCAACTGATAAAATATGCCAAAATATCTTGAAGGTGTTGGAAATGTACAAATTGGTCAAAGTGGCAAGAATGACCAAAATGGTTAGAATTATAAAACCAGTCGGAATAATAAACTAGCATAAATGGTCAATAATACAAATGAAAAGAATGGTGAAAATAGCCCGAATGGATCATATATTTATACTGGTAAGAATGGTCAACTGATAAAATATGCCAAAATATCTTGAAGGTGTTGGAAATGTAAAAATTGGTCAAAGTGGCAAGAATGACCAAAATGGTTAGAATTACAAATCCAGTCGGAATAATTAAAATAGCATAAATGGTCAATAATACAAATGGTAAAAATAACCCGAATGGATCAAATATTCTTATTAGTAAAAATGGTCAACTGACCAAAGTTGTCAAAAAATGTTGAAGGTGTACAGGTTCAACGTGGTTAGAACGTTCAAAATTGTCACAAGGTCAAACTAATCAGAATGTTGAAAATGCACGAATTGGTCAAAGTGGCAAGAATGACCAACATGGTTAGAACTATAAAACCAGTCGGAATAATTAAAATAGCATGAATGGTCAATAATGCAAATGAAAAGAATGGTAAAAATAACCCGAATGGATCAAATATTCTTATTGGTATAAATGGTCAACTGACCAAAGTTGTCAAAATGACTTGAAGGTGTACAGGTTCAACGTGGTTAGAATGTTAAAATTAATCAGAATTGTCAAACTGATCAGAATGTTCGAAATTCACGAATTGGTCAAAGTGGCAAGAATGACCAAAATGGTTAGAATTATAAAATCAGTCGGAATAATTAAAATAACCTGAATGTTCAATAATACAAATGAAAAGAATGGTAAAAATAACCCGAAATAAAAATAAAAAAAAAAAAAAAAAAAAAAATCAAATATTCTTATTGGTAAAAATGGTCAACTGACCAAAGTTGTCAAAAAATCTTGAAGGTGTACAGGTTCAACGTGGTTAGAATACTCAACATTGTCAGAATGGTCAAACTAATCAGAATGTTGGAAATGCACGAATTGGTCAAAGTGGCAAGAATAACCAACATGGTTAGAATTATAAAACCAGTCGGAATAATTAAAATAGCATGAATGGTCAATAATGCAAATGAAAAGAATGGTAAAAATAACCCGAATGGATCAAATATTCTTATTGGTAAAAATGGTCAACTGACCAAAGTTGTCAAAAAATCTTGAAGGCGTACAGGTTCAACGTGGTTAGAATACTCATCATTGTCAGAATGGTCAAACTAATCAGAATGTTGAAAATGAACGAATTGGTCAAAGTGGCAAGAATAACCAAAATGGTTAGAATTATAAAACCAGTCGGTATAATTAAAATAACCTGAATGGTCAATAATACAAATGAAAAGAATGGTAAAAACAACCCGAATGGATAAAATATTTATACTGGTAAGAATGGTCAACTGATAAAATATGCCAAAATATCTTGAAGGTGTTGGAAATATACAAATTGGTCAAAGTGGCAAGAATGACCCAAAAGGTTAGAATTATAAAACCAGTCGGAATAATTAAAATAGCATGAATGGTCAATAATACAAATGAAAAGAATAGTAAAAAAGTCCGAAATATTCATCAAATATTCATATTGATAAGAATGGTCAACCGATAAATTTTTGTCAAAATGCCTGGAAGGTGTAAAGGTTCAACGTGGTAAGAATGTTCAAAATTGTCAGAATGGTTACTAATCAGAATGTTGGAAATGTACGAATTGGTCAAAGTAGCAAGAATGACCAAAATGGTTAGAATTATAAAACCAGTCGGAATAATTAAAATAACCTGAATGGTCAATAATACAAATGAAAAGAATGGTAAAAATAACCCGAATGGATCAAATATTCTTATTGGTAAAAATGGTCCACTGATCACATTTGTCAAAATGACTTGAAGGTGTACAGGTTCAACGTGGTTAGAATGTTAAAATTAATCAGAATTGTCAAACTGATCAGAATGTTCGAAATTCACGAATTGGTCTAATTGGTAAGAATAACCAAAATGGACTGAATGATCAAACCAGTCGATGTAATCAATATAGCCACAATGGTTAATAATACAAATGAAAAGAATGGTGAAAATAGCCCGAATGGATCAAATATTTATACTGGTAAGAATGGTCAACTGATAAAATATGTCAAAATGACTTGAAGGTGTTGGAAATGTACTAATTGGTAAAAGTCGCAAGAATGACCAAAATGGTTAGAATCACCAAATCAATCGGAATAATTAAAATAGCATAAATGGTCAATAATACAAATGAAAAGAATGGTGAAAATATCACGAATGGATCAAATATTCATATTGGTACAAATGAAAAGAATGGTGAAAATAGCCCGAATGGATCAAATATTTATATTAGTAAGAATGGTCCACTGATCACATTTGTCAAAATGACTTGAAGGTGTACAGGTTCAACGTGGTTAGAATGTTAAAATTAATCAGAATTGTCAAACTGATTGAATTGTCGAAATTCACGAATTGGTCAAAGTGGCAAGAATGACCAAAATGGTTAGAATTATAAAATCAGTCGGAATAATTAAAATAACCTGAATGTTCAATAATACAAATGAAAAGAATGGTAAAAATAACCCGAAATAAAAATAAAAAAAAAAATCAAATATTCTTATTGTTAAAAATGGTCAACTGACCAAAGTTGTCAAAAAATCTTGAAGGTGTACAGGTTCAACGTGGTTAGAATACTCAACATTGTCAGAATGGTCAAACTAATCAGAATGTTGGAAATGCACGAATTGGTCAAAGTGGCAAGAATGACCAAAATGGTTAGAATTATAAAACCAGTCGGAATAATTAAAAGAACCTGAATGGTCAATAATACAAATGAAAAGAATGGTAAAAACAACCCGAATGGATCAAATATTTATACTGGTAAGAATGGTCAACTGATAAAATATGCCAAAATATCTTGAAGGTGTTGGAAATGTACAAATTGGTCAAAGTGGCAAGAATGACCAAAATGGTTAGAATTATAAAACCAGTCGGAATAATAAACTAGCATAAATGGTCAATAATACAAATGAAAAGAATGGTGAAAATAGCCCGAATGGATCATATATTTATACTGGTAAGAATGGTCAACTGATAAAATATGCCAAAATATCTTGAAGGTGTTGGAAATGTAAAAATTGGTCAAAGTGGCAAGAATGACCAAAATGGTTAGAATTACAAATCCAGTCGGAATAATTAAAATAGCATAAATGGTCAATAATACAAATGGTAAAAATAACCCGAATGGATCAAATATTCTTATTAGTAAAAATGGTCAACTGACCAAAGTTGTCAAAAAATGTTGAAGGTGTACAGGTTCAACGTGGTTAGAACGTTCAAAATTGTCACAAGGTGAAACTAATCAGAATGTTGAAAATGCACGAATTGGTCAAAGTGGCAAGAATGACCAACATGGTTAGAACTATAAAACCAGTCGGAATAATTAAAATAGCATGAATGGTCAATAATGCAAATGAAAAGAATGGTAAAAATAACCCGAATGGATCAAATATTCTTATTGGTATAAATGGTCAACTGACCAAAGTTGTCAAAAAATCTTAAAGGTGTACAGGTTCAACGTGGTTAGAATACTCATCATTGTCAGAATGGTCAAACTAATCAGAATGTTGAAAATGCACGAATTGGTCAAAGTGGCAAGAATAACCAAAATGGTTAGAATTATAAAACCAGTCGGTATAATTAAAATAACCTGAATGGTCAATAATACAAATGAAATGAATGGTAAAAACAACCCGAATGGATCAAATATTTATACTGGTAAGAATGGTCAACTGATAAAATATGCCAAAATATCTTGAAGGTGTTGGAAATGTACAAATTGGTCAAAGTGGCAAGAATGACCCAAAAGGTTAGAATTATAAAACCAGTCGGAATAATTAAAATAGCATGAATGGTCAATAATACAAATGAAAAGAATAGTAAAAAAGTCCGAAATATTCATCAAATATTCATATTGATAAGAATGGTCAACCGATAAATTTTTGTCAAAATGACTGGAAGGTGTAAAGGTTCAACGTGGTAAGAATGTTCAAAATTGTCAGAATGGTTACTAATCAGAATGTTGGAAATGTACGAATTGGTCAAAGTAGCAAGAATGACCAAAATGGTTAGAATTATAAAACCAGTCGGAATAATTAAAATAACCTGAATGGTCAATAATACAAATGAAAAGAATGGTAAAAATAACCCGAATGGATCAAATATTCTTATTGGTAAAAACGGTCCACTGATCACATTTGTCAAAATGACTTGATGGTGTACAGGTTCAACGTGGTTAGAATGTTAAAATTAATCAGAATTGTCAAACTGATCAGAATGTTCGAAATTCACGAATTGGTCTAATTGGTAATAATAACCAAAATGGACTGAATGATCAAACCAGTCGATGTAATCAATATAGCCACAATGGTTAATAATACAAATGAAAAGAATGGTGAAAATAGCCCGAATGGATCAAATATTTATATTAGTAAGAATGGTCAACTGATAAAATATGTCAAAATGACTTGAAGGTGTAAATGTTCAACTCGGTTAGAATTTTCAAAACAATCAGAATTGTCAAACTGTTTAGAATGTTGGAAATGCACGAATTGGTCAAAGTGGCAAGAATGACCAAAATGGTTAGAATTATAAAACCAGTCGGAATAATTAAAATAACATGAATGGTCAATAATACAAATGAAAAGAATGGTAAAAATAACCCGAATAGATCAAATATTCTTTTTGGTAAAAATGGTCAACTGACCAAAGTTGTCAAAATATCTTGAAGGTGTAAGGGTTCAACGTGGTTAGAATGCTGGAAATGCACGAATTGGTCAAAGTGGCAAGAATGACCAAAATGGTTAGAATTATAAAACCAGTCGGAATAATTAAAATAACCTGAATGGTCAATAATACAAATGAAATGAATGGTAAAATAGCCCGAATGGATCAAATATTTATACTGGTAAGAATGGTCAACTGATAAAATATGTCAAAATGACTTGAAGGTGTTGGAAATGTACTAATTGGTAAAAGTCGCAAGAATGACCAAAATGGTTAGAATCACCAAATCAATCGGAATAATTAAAATAGCATAAATGGTCAATAATACAAATGAAAAGAATGGTGAAAATATCACGAATGGATCAAATATTCATATTGGTACAAATGAAAAGAATGGTGAAAATAGCCCGAATGGATCAAATATTTATATTAGTAAGAATGGTCCACTGATCACATTTGTCAAAATGACTTGAAGGTGTACAGGTTCAACGTGGTTAGAATGTTAAAATTAATCAGAATTGTCAAACTGATCAGAATGTTCGAAATTCACGAATTGGTCAAAGTGGCAAGAATGACCACAATGGTTAGAATTATAAAATCAGTCGGAATAATTAAAATAACCTGAATGTTCAATAATACAAATGAAAAGAATCGTAAAAATAACCCGAAATAAAAATAAAAAAAAAAATAAAAAAAATCAAATATTCTTATTGGTAAAAATGGTCAACTGACCAAAGTTGTCAACAAATCTTGAAGGTGTACAGGTTCAACGTGGTTAGAATACTCAACATTGTCAGAATGGTCAAACTAATCAGAATGTTGGAAATGCACGAATTGGTCAAAGTGGCAAGAATGACCAAAATGGTTAGAATTATAAAACCAGTCGGAATAATTAAAAGAACCTGAATGGTCAATAATACAAATGAAAAGAATGGTAAAAACAACCCGAATGGATCAAATATTTATACTGGTAAGAATGGTCAACTGATAAAATATGCCAAAATATCTTGAAGGTGTTGGAAATGTACAAATTGGTCAAAGTGGCAAGAATGACCAAAATGGTTAGAATTATAAAACCAGTCGGAATAATAAACTAGCATAAATGGTCAATAATACAAATGAAAAGAATGGTGAAAATAGTCCGAATGGATCATATATT
The DNA here is from genome assembly GCA_958296145.1 of Hydrotaea cyrtoneurina. Taxonomy (NCBI): domain Eukaryota; kingdom Metazoa; phylum Arthropoda; class Insecta; order Diptera; family Muscidae; genus Hydrotaea; species Hydrotaea cyrtoneurina. The sequence goes on from OY282513.1 coordinate 83,096,377, forward strand.
TATACTGGTAAGAATGGTCAAATGATAAAATATGTCAAAATATCTTGAAGGTGTTGGAAATGTACAAATTGGTCAAAGTGGCAAGAATGACCAAAATGGTTAGAATTACAAATCCAGTCGGAATAATTAAAATAGCATAAATGGTCAATAATACAAATGGTAAAAATAACCCGAATGGATCAAATATTCTTATTAGTAAAAATGGTCAACTGACCAAAGTTGTCAAAAAATGTTGAAGGTGTACAGGTTCAACGTGGTTAGAACGTTCAAAATTGTCACAAGGTGAAACTAATCAGAATGTTGAAAATGCACGAATTGGTCAAAGTGGCAAGAATGACCAACATGGTTAGAACTATAAAACCAGTCGGAATAATTAAAAGAACCTGAATGGTCAATAATACAAATGAAAAGAATGGTAAAAACAACCCGAATGGATCAAATATTTATACTGGTAAGAATGGTCAACTGATAAAATATGCCAAAATATCTTGAAGGTGTTGGAAATGTAAAAATTGGTCAAAGTGGCAAGAATGACCAAAATGGTTAGAATTACAAATCCAGTCGGAATAATTAAAATAGCATAAATGGTCAATAATACAAATGGTAAAAATAACCCGAATGGATCAAATATTCTTATTAGTAAAAATGGTCAACTGACCAAAGTTGTCAAAAAATGTTGAAGGTGTACAGGTTCAACGTGGTTAGAACGTTCAAAATTGTCACAAGGTCAAACTAATCAGAATGTTGAAAATGCACGAATTGGTCAAAGTGGCAAGAATGACCAACATGGTTAGAACTATAAAACCAGTCGGAATAATTAAAATAGCATGAATGGTCAATAATGCAAATGAAAAGAATGGTAAAAATAACCCGAATGGATCAAATATTCTTATTGGTATAAATGGTCAACTGACCAAAGTTGTCAAAAAATCTTAAAGGTGTACAGGTTCAACGTGGTTACAATACTCATCATTGTCAGAATGGTCAAACTAATCAGAATGTTGAAAATGCACGAATTGGTCAAAGTGGCAAGAATAACCAAAATGGTTAGAATTATAAAACCAGTCGGTATAATTAAAATAACCTGAATGGTCAATAATACAAATGAAAAGAATGGTAAAAACAACCCGAATGGATCAAATATTTATACTGGTAAGAATGGTCAACTGATAAAATATGCCAAAATATCTTGAAGGTGTTGGAAATGTACAAATTGGTCAAAGTGGCAAGAATGACCCAAAAGGTTAGAATTATAAAACCAGTCGGAATAATTAAAATAGCATGAATGGTCAATAATACAAATGAAAAGAATAGTAAAAAAGTCCGAAATATTCATCAAATATTCATATTGATAAGAATGGTCAACCGATAAATTTTTGTCAAAATGACTGGAAGGTGTAAAGGTTCAACGTGGTAAGAATGTTCAAAATTGTCAGAATGGTTACTAATCAGAATGTTGGAAATGTACGAATTGGTCAAAGTAGCAAGAATGACCAAAATGGTTAGAATTATAAAACCAGTCGGAATAATTAAAATAACCTGAATGGTCAATAATACAAATGAAAAGAATGGTAAAAATAACCCGAATGGATCAAATATTCTTATTGGTAAAAACGGTCCACTGATCACATTTGTCAAAATGACTTGATGGTGTACAGGTTCAACGTGGTTAGAATGTTAAAATTAATCAGAATTGTCAAACTGATCAGAATGTTCGAAATTCACGAATTGGTCTAATTGGTAATAATAACCAAAATGGACTGAATGATCAAACCAGTCGATGTAATCAATATAGCCACAATGGTTAATAATACAAATGAAAAGAATGGTGAAAATAGCCCGAATGGATCAAATATTTATATTAGTAAGAATGGTCAACTGATAAAATATGTCAAAATGACTTGAAGGTGTAAATGTTCAACTCGGTTAGAATTTTCAAAACAATCAGAATTGTCAAACTGTTTAGAATGTTGGAAATGCACGAATTGGTCAAAGTGGCAAGAATGACCAAAATGGTTAGAATTATAAAACCAGTCGGAATAATTAAAATAACATGAATGGTCAATAATACAAACGAAAAGAATGGTAAAAATAACCCGAATAGATCAAATATTCTTTTTGGTAAAAATGGTCAACTGACCAAAGTTGTCAAAATATCTTGAAGGTGTAAGGGTTCAACGTGGTTAGAATGCTGGAAATGCACGAATTGGTCAAAGTGGCAAGAATGACCAAAATGGTTAGAATTATAAAACCAGTCGGAATAATTAAAATAACCTGAATGGTCAATAATACAAATGAAATGAATGGTAAAATAGCCCGAATGGATCAAATATTTATACTGGTAAGAATGGTCAACTGATAAAATATGTCAAAATGACTTGAAGGTGTTGGAAATGTACTAATTGGTAAAAGTCGCAAGAATGACCAAAATGGTTAGAATCACCAAATCAATCGGAATAATTAAAATAGCATAAATGGTCAATAATACAAATGAAAAGAATGGTGAAAATATCACGAATGGATCAAATATTCATATTGGTACAAATGAAAAGAATGGTGAAAATAGCCCGAATGGATCAAATATTTATATTAGTAAGAATGGTCCACTGATCACATTTGTCAAAATGACTTGAAGGTGTACAGGTTCAACGTGGTTAGAATGTTAAAATTAATCAGAATTGTCAAACTGATCAGAATGTTCGAAATTCACGAATTGGTCAAAGTGGCAAGAATGACCAAAATGGTTAGAATTATAAAATCAGTCGGAATAATTAAAATAACCTGAATGTTCAATAATACAAATGAAAAGAATCGTAAAAATAACCCGAAATAAAAATAAAAAAAAAAATAAAAAAAATCAAATATTCTTATTGGTAAAAATGGTCAACTGACCAAAGTTGTCAACAAATCTTGAAGGTGTACAGGTTCAACGTGGTTAGAATACTCAACATTGTCAGAATGGTCAAACTAATCAGAATGTTGGAAATGCACGAATTGGTCAAAGTGGCAAGAATGACCAAAATGGTTAGAATTATAAAACCAGTCGGAATAATTAAAAGAACCTGAATGGTCAATAATACAAATGAAAAGAATGGTAAAAACAACCCGAATGGATCAAATATTTATACTGGTAAGAATGGTCAACTGATAAAATATGCCAAAATATCTTGAAGGTGTTGGAAATGTACAAATTGGTCAAAGTGGCAAGAATGACCAAAATGGTTAGAATTATAAAACCAGTCGGAATAATAAACTAGCATAAATGGTCAATAATACAAATGAAAAGAATGGTGAAAATAGTCCGAATGGATCATATATTTATACTGGTAAGAATGGTCAAATGATAAAATATGCCAAAATATCTTGAAGGTGTTGGAAATGTACAAATTGGTCAAAGTGGCAAGAATGACCAAAATGGTTAGAATTACAAATCCAGTCGGAATAATTAAAATAGCATAAATGGTCAATAATGCAAATGAAAAGAATGGTAAAAATAACCCGAATGGATCAAATATTCTTATTGGTAAATATATATTGTCAAAAAATCTTGAAGGTGTACAGGTTCAACGTGGTTAGAATACTCAACATTGTCAGAATGGTCAAACTAATCAGAATGTTGAAAATGCACGAATTGGTCAAAGTGGCAAGAATAACCAAAATGGTTAGAATTATAAAACCAGTCGGTATAATTAAAATAACCTGAATGGTCAATAATACAAATGAAAAGAATGGTAAAAACAACCCGAATGGATCAAATATTTATACTGGTAAGAATGGTCAACTGATAAAATATGCCAAAATATCTTGAAGGTGTTGGAAATGTACAAAGTGGCAAGAATGACCAAAATGGTTAGAATTATAAAACCAGTCGGAATAAGTAAAATAGCATAAATGGTCAATAATACAAATGAAAAGAATGGTAAAAATAACCCGAATGGATCAAATATTCTTATTAGTAAAAATGGTCAACTGACCAAAGTTGTCAGAAAATCTTGAAGGTGTACAGGTTCAACGTGGTTAGAATTTTCAAAATTGTCACAAGGTCAAACTAAACAGAATGTTGGAAATTCACGAATTGGTCAAAGTGGCAAGAATTACCAAAATGGTTAGAATTATAAAACCAGTCGGAATAATTAAAATAACCTGATTGGTCAATAATACAAATGAAAAGAATGGTAAAAATAACCCGAATGGATCAAATATTCTTATTGGTAAAAATGGTCAACTGACCAAAGTTGTCAAAAAATCTTGAAGGTGTACAGCATGCATGTCAAACTCAAAGCCTAACGAGGGCCAAATAAAAAATGTAAAATATTATTTGGGCCACAACAAAATAAAATACTTTAAATTTTATAGTAAATTATATATACATAGATTTATTTTAAATTTAAATTTTCGTTTATTTTTTGTTCTATTATACCGAGTGGGCCGCAAAGTCATACAATGGGGGCCGCATGCGGCCCGCGGGCCGCTAGTTTGACATCCTTGGTGTACAGGTTCAACGTGGTTAGAATACTCAACATTGTCAGAATGGTCAAACTAATCAGAATGTTGGAAATGCACGAATTGGTCAAAGTGGCAACAATGACCAAAATGGTTAGAATTATAAAACCAGTCGGTATAATTGAAATAACCTGAATGGTCAATAATACAAATGAAAAGAATGGTAAGAATAACCCGAATGGATCAAATATTTATACTGGTAAGAAAGGTCAACTGATAAAATATGCCAAAATATCTTGAAGGTGTTGGAAATATACAAATTGGTCAAAGTGGCAAGAATGACCAAAATGGTTAGAATTATAAAACCAGTCGGAATAATTAAAATAGCATAAATGGTCAATAATACAAATGAAAAGAATGGTGAAAATAGCCCGAATGGATCATATATCATACTGGTAAGAATGGTCAACTGATCAAATCGGTACAAAAAGACTTGAAGGTGTAAAGGTTCAACGTGGTTAGAATACTCAACATTGTCAGAATGGTTAAAATAATCAGAATGTTCAAAATTCACGAATTGGTCAAAGTGGCAAGAATGACCAAAATGGTTAGAATTATAAAACCACTCGGAATAATTAAAATAACCTGATTGGTCAATAATACAAATGAAAAGAATGGTAAAAATAACCCGAATGGATCAAATATTCTTATTGGTAAAAATGGTCAACTGACCAAAGTTGTCAAAAAATCTTGAAGGTGTACAGGTTCAACGTGGTTAGAATACTCAACATTGTCAGAATGGTCAAACTAATCAGAATGTTGGAAATGCACGAATTGGTCAAAGTGGCAAGAATGACCAAAATGGTTAGAATTATAAAACCAGTCGGTATAATTAAAATAACCTGAATGGTCAATAATACAAATAAAAAGAATGGTAAGAATAACCCGAATGGATCAAATATTTATACTGGTAAGAAAGGTCAACTGATAAAATATGCCAAAATATCTTGAAGGTGTTGGAAATGTACAAATTGGTCAAAGTGGCAAGAATGACCAAAATGGTTAGAATTATAAAACCAGTCGGAATAATTAAAATAGCATAAATGGTCAATAATACAAATGAAAAGAATGGTGAAAATAGCCCGAATGGATCATATATTTATACTGGTAAGAATGGTCAACTGATAAAATATGCCAAAATATCTTGAAGGTGTTGGAAATGTACAAATTGGTCAAAGTGGCAAGAATGACCAAAATGGTTAGAATTATAAAACCAGTCGGAATAATAAACTAGCATAAATGGTCAATAATACAAATGAAAAGAATGGTGAAAATAGCCCGAATGGATCATATATTTATACTGGTAAGAATGGTCAACTGATAAAATATGCCAAAATATCTTGAAGGTGTTGGAAATGTAAAAATTGGTCGAAGTGGCAAGAATGACCAAAATGGTTAGAATTACAAATCCAGTCGGAATAATTAAAATAGCATAAATGGTCAATAATACAAATGGTAAAAATAACCCGAATGGATCAAATATTGTTATTAGTAAAAATGGTCAACTGACCAAAGTTGTCAGAAAATATTGAAGGTGTACAGGTTCAACGTGGTTAGAATGTTCAAAATTGTCACAAGGTCAAACTAAACAGAATGTTGGAAATTCACGAATTGGTCAAAGTGGCAAGAATGACCAAAATGGTTAGAATTATAAAACCAGTCGGAATAATTAAAATAGCATGAATGGTCAATAATGCAAATGAAAAGAATGGTAAAAATAACCCGAATGGATCAAATATTCTTATTGGTAAAAATGGTCAACTGACCAAAGTTGTCAGAAAATATTGAAGGTGTACAGGTTCAACGTGGTTATAATACTCAACATTGTCAGAATGGTCAATCTAATCAGAATGTTGGAAATTCACGAATTGGTCAAAGTGGCAAGAATGACCAAAATGGTTAGAATTATAAAACCAGTCGGAATAATTAAAATAGCATAAATGGTCAATAATACAAATGAAAAGAATGGTAAAAATAACCCGAATGGATCAAATATTCTTATTAGTAAAAATGGTCAACTGACCAAAGTTGTCAGAAAATATTGAAGGTGTACAGGTTCAACGTGGTTAGAATGTTCAAAATTGTCACAAGGTCAAACTAAACAGAATGTTGGAAATTCACGAATTGGTCAAAGTGGCAAGAATGACCAAAATGGTTAGAATTATAAAACCAGTCGACATAATTAATATAGCATAAATGGTCAATAATACAAATGAAAAGAATGGTAAAAATAACCCGAATGGATCAAATATTCTTATTGGTAAAAATGGTCAACTGACCAAAGTTGTCAAAAAATCTTGAAGGTGTACAGGTTCAACGTGGTTAGAATACTCAACATTGTCAGAATGGTCAAACTAATCAGAATGTTGAAAATGCACGAATTGGTCAAAGTGGCAAGAATGACCAAAATGGTTAGAATTATAAAACCAGTCGGAATAATTAAAATAGCATAAATGGTCAATAATACAAATGAAAAGAATGGTAAAAATAACCCGAATGGATCAAATATTCTTATTAGTAAAAATGGTCAACTGACCAAAGTTGTCAGAAAATATTGAAGGTGTACAGGTTCAACGTGGTTAGAATGTTCAAAATTGTCACAAGGTCAAACTAAACAGAATGTTGGAAATTCACGAATTGGTCAAAGTGGCAAGAATGACCAAAATGGTTAGAATTATAAAACCAGTCGACATAATTAATATAGCATAAATGGTCAATAATACAAATGAAAAGAATGGTAAAAATAACCCGAATGGATCAAATATTCTTATTGGTAAAAATGGTCAACTGACCAAAGTTGTCAAAAAATCTTGAAGGTGTACAGGTTCAACGTGGTTAGAATACTCAACATTGTCAGAATGGTCAAACTAATCAGAATGTTGAAAATGCACGAATTGGTCAAAGTGGCAAGAATAACCAAAATGGTTAGAATTATAAAACCAGTCGGTATAATTAAAATAACCTGAATGGTCAATAATACAAATGAAAAGAATGGTAAGAATAACCCGAATGGATCAAATATTTATACTGGTAAGAATGGTCAACTGATAAAATATGCCAAAATATCTTGAAGGTGTTGGAAATATACAAATTGGTCAAAGTGGCAAGAATGACCAAAATGGTTAGAATTATAAAACCAGTCGTAATAATTAAAATAGCATAAATGGTCAATAATACAAATGAAAATAATGGTGAAAATAGCCCGAATGGATCATATATTCATATTGGTAAGAATGGACAACTGACCAAATCGGTACAAAAAGGCTTGAAGGTGTAAAGGTTCAACGTGGTTAGAATACTCAACATTGTCAGAATGGTTAAAATAATCAGAATGTTGAAAATTCACGAATTGGTCAAAGTGGCAAGAATGACCAAAATGGTTAGAATTATAAAACCAGTCGGAATAATTAAAATAACCTGATTGGTCAATAATACAAATGAAAAGAATGGTAAAAATAACCCGAATGGATCAAATATTCTTATTGGTAAAAATGGTCAACTGACCAAAGTTGTCAAAAAATCTTGAAGGTGTACAGGTTCAACGTGGTTAGAATACTCAACATTGTCAGAATGGTCAAACTAATCAGAATGTTGGAAATGCACGAATTGGTCAAAGTGGCAAGAATGACCAAAATGGTTAGAATTATAAAACCAGTCGGAATAATTAAAATAGCATAAATGGTCAATAATACAAATGAAAAGAATGGTGAAAATAGCCCGAATGGATCATATATTTATACTGGTAAGAATGGTCAACTGATAAAATATGCCAAAATATCTTGAAGGTGTTGGAAATGTACAAATTGGTCAAAGTGGCAAGAATGACCAAAATGGATAGAATTATAAAACCAGTCGGAATAATTAAAATAGCATAAATGGTCAATAATACAAATGAAAAGAATGGTAAAAATAACCCGAATGGATCAAATATTCTTATTAGTAAAAATGGTCAACTGACCAAAGTTGTCAAAAAATCTTGAAGGTGTACAGGTTCAACGTGGTTAGAATGTTCAAAATTGTCACAATGTCAAACTAAACAGAATGTTAGAAATTCACGAATTGGTCAAAGTGGCAAGAATGACCAAAATGGTTAGAATTATAAAACCAGTCGGAATAATTAAAATAGCATGAATGGTCAATAATACAAATGAAAAGAATGGTGAAAATATCCCGAATGGATCAAATATTCATATTGGTAAGAATGATCAACTGACCAAAGTTGTCAAAAAATCTTGAAGGTGTACAGGTTCAACGTGGTTATAATACTCAACATTGTCAGAATGGTCAATCTAATCAGAATGTTGGAAATTCACGAATTGGTCAAAGTGGCAAGAATGACCAAAATGGTTAGAATTATAAAACCAGTCGGAATAATTAAAATAACCTGAATGGTCAATAATACAAATGAAAAGAATGGTAAAAATAACCCGAATGGATCAAATATTTATACTAGTAAGAATGGTCAACTGATAAAATATGCCAAAATATCTTGAAGGTGTTGGAAATGTACAAATTGGTCAAAGTGGCAAGAATGACCAAAATGGTTAGAATTATAAAACCAGTCGGAATAATTAAAATAGCATAAATGGTCAATAATACAAATGAAAAGAATGGTGAAAATAGCCCGAATGGATCATATATTCATATTGGTAAGAATGGTCAACTGACCAAATCGGTACAAAAAGACTTGAAGGTGTAAAGGTTCAACGTGGTTAGAATACTCAACATTGTCAGAATGGTTAAAATAATCAGAATGTTGAAAATTCACGAATTGGTCAAAGTTGCAAGACTGACCAAAATGGTTAGAATTATAAAACCAGTCGGAATAATTAAAATAACCTGATTGGTCAATAATACAAATGAAAAGAATGGTAAAAATAACCCGAATGGATCAAATATTCTTATTGGTAAAAATGGTCAACTGACCAAATCAGTACAAAAAGACTTGAAGGTGTACAGGTTCAACGTGGTTAGAATACTCAACATTGTCAGAATGGTCAAACTAATCAGAATGTTGGAAATGCACGAATTGGTCAAAGTGGCAAGAATGACCAAAATGGTTAGAATTATAAAACCAGTCGGTATAATTAAAATAACCTGAATGGTCAATAATACAAATGAAAAGAATGGTAAGAATAACCCGAATGAATCAAATATTTATATTGGTAAGAAAGGTCAACTGATAAAATATGCCAAAATATCTTGAAGGAAATGTACAAATTGGTCAAAGTGGCAAGAATGACCAAAATGGTTAGAATTATAAAACCAGTCGGAATAATTAAAATAGCATAAATGGTCTATAATACAAATGAAAAGAATGGTGAAAATAGCCCGAATGGATCAAATATTTATACTGGTAAGAATGGTCAACTGATAAAATATGCCAAAATATCTTGAAGGTGTTAGAAATGTACAAATTGGTCAAAGTGGCAAGAATGACCAAAATGGTTAGAATTATAAAACCAGTCGGAATAATTAAAATAGCATAAATGGTCAATAATACAAATGAAAAGAATGGTGAAAATAGCCCGAATGGATCATATATTCATATTGGTAAGAATGGTCAACTGACCAAATCGGTACAAAAAGACTTGAAGGTGTAAAGGTTCAACGTGGTTAGAATACTCAACATTGTCAGAATGGTTAAAATAATCAGAATGTTGGAAATGCACGAATTGGTCAAAGTGGCAAGAATGACCAAAATGGTTAGAATTATAAAACCAGTCGGAATAATTAAAATAGCATAAATGGTCAATAATACAAATGAAAAGAATGGTGAAAATAGCCCGAATGGATCATATATTCATATTGGTAAGAATGGTCAACTGACCAAATCGGTACAAAAAGGCTTGAAGGTGTACAGGTTCAACGTGGTTAGAATACTCAACATTGTCAGAATGGTTAAAATAATCAGAATGTTGAAAATTCACGAATTGGTCAAAGTGGCAAGAATGACCAAAATGGTTAGAATTATAAAACCAGTCGGAATAATTAAAATAACCTGATTGGTCAATAATACAAATGAAAAGAATGGTAAAAATAACCCGAATGGATCAAATATTCTTATTGGTAAAAATGGTCAACTGACCAAAGTTGTTAAAAAATCTTGAAGGTGTACAGGTTCAACGTGGTTAGAATACTCAACATTGTCAGAATGGTCAAACTAATCAGAATGTTGAAAATGCACGAATTGGTCAAAGTGGCAAGAATAACCAAAATGGTTAGAATTATAAAACCAGTCGGTATAATTAAAATAACCTGATTGGTCAATAATACAAATGAAAAGAATGGTAAAAATAACCCGAATGGATCAAATATTCTTATTGGTAAAAATGGTCAACTGACCAAAGTTGTTAAAAAATCTTGAAGGTGTACAGGTTCAACGTGGTTAGAATACTCAACATTGTCAGAATGGTCAAACTAATCAGAATGTTGAAAATGCACGAATTGGTCAAAGTGGCAAGAATAACCAAAATGGTTAGAATTATAAAACCAGTCGGTATAATTAAAATAACCTGATTGGTCAATAATACAAATGAAAAGAATGGTAAAAATAACCCGAATGGATCAAATATTCTTATTGGTAAAAATGGTCAACTGACCAAAGTTGTCAAAAAATCTTGAAGGTGTACAGGTTCAACGTGGTTAGAATACTCAACATTGTCAGAATGGTCAAACTAATCAGAATGTTGGAAATGCACGAATTGGTCAAAGTGGCAAGAATGACCAAAATGGTTAGAATTATAAAACCAGTCGACATAATTAATATAGCATGAATGGTCAATAATGCAAATGAAAAGAATGGTAAAAATAACCCGAATGGATCAAATATTCTTATTGGTAAAAATGGTCAACTGACCAAAGTTGTTAAAAAATCTTGAAGGTGTACAGGTTCAACGTGGTTAGAATACTCAACATTGTCAGAATGGTCAAACTAATGAGAATGTTGAAAATGCACGAATTGGTCAAAGTGGCAAGAATAACCAAAATGGTTAGAATTATAAAACCAGTCGGTATAATTAAAATAACCTGATTGGTCAATAATACAAATGAAAAGAATGGTAAAAATAACCCGAATGGATCAAATATTTATACTGGTAAGAATGGTCAACTGATAAAATATGCCAAAATATCTTGAAGGTGTTGGAAATATACAAATTGGTCAAAGTGGCAAGAATGACCAAAATGGTTAGAATTATAAAACCAGTCGGAATAATTAAAATAGCATAAATGGTCAATAATACAAATGAAAAGAATGGTGAAAATAGCCCGAATGGATCATATATTCATATTGGTAAGAATGGTCAACTGACCAAATCGGTACAAAAAGGCTTGAAGGTGTAAAGGTTCAACGTGGTTAGAATACTCAACATTGTCAGAATGGTTAAAATAATCAGAATGTTGAAAATTCACGAATTGGTCAAAGTGGCAAGAATGACCAAAATGGTTAGAATTATAAAACCAGTCGGAATAATTAAAATAACCTGATTGGTCAATAATACAAATGAAAAGAATGGTAAAAATAACCCGAATGGATCAAATATTCTTATTGGTAAAAATGGTCAACTGACCAAAGTTGTCAAAAAATCTTGAAGGTGTACAGGTTCAACGTGGTTAGAATACTCAACATTGTCAGAATGGTCAAACTAATCAGAATGTTGGAAATGCACGAATTGGTCAAAGTGGCAAGAATGACCAAAATGGTTAGAATTATAAAACCAGTCGGAATAATTAAAATAACCTGATTGGTCAATAATACAAATGAAAAGAATGGTAAAAATAACCCGAATGGATCAAATATTCTTATTAGTAAAAATGGTCAACTGACCAAAGTTGTCAGAAAATATTGAAGGTGTACAGGTTCAACGTGGTTAGAATGTTCAAAATTGTCACAAGGTCAAACTAAACAGAATGTTGGAAATTCACGAATTGGTCAAAGTGGCAAGAATGACCAAAATGGTTAGAATTATAAAACCAGTCGACATAATTAATATAGCATGAATGGTCAATAATGCAAATGAAAAAATGGTAAAAATAACCCGAATGGATCAAATATTCTTATTGGTAAAAATGGTCAACTGACCAAAGTTGTCAAAAAATCTTGAAGGTGTACAGGTTCAACGTGGTTAGAATACTCAACATTTTCAGAATGGTCAAACTAATCAGAATGTTGAAAATGCACGAATTGGTCAAAGTGGCAAGAATAACCAAAATGGTTAGAATTATAAAACCAGTCGGTATAATTAAAATAACCTGAATGGTCAATAATACAAATGAAAAGAATGGTAAGAATAACCCGAATGGATCAAATATTTATACTGGTAAGAATGGTCAACTGATAAAATATGCCAAAATATCTTGAAGGTGTTGGAAATATACAAATTGGTCAAAGTGGCAAGAATGACCAAAATGGTTAGAATTATAAAACCAGTCGGAATAATTAAAATAGCATAAATGGTCAATAATACAAATGAAAAGAATGGTGAAAATAGCCCGAATGGATCATATATTCATATTGGTAAGAATGGTCAACTGACCAAATCGGTACAAAAAGGCTTGAAGGTGTAAAGGTTCAACGTGGTTAGAATACTCAACATTGTCAGAATGGTTAAAATAATCAGAATGTTGAAAATTCACGAATTGGTCAAAGTGGCAAGAATGACCAAAATGGTTAGAATTATAAAACCAGTCGGAATAATTAAAATAACCTGATTGGTCAATGATACAAATGAAAAGAATGGTAAATAAAACCCGAATGGATCAAATATTCTTATTGGTAAAAATGGTCAACTGACCAAAGTTGTCAAAAATCTTGAAGGTGTACAGGTTCAACGTGGTTAGAATACTCAACATTGTCAGAATGGTCAAACTAATCAGAATGTTGGAAATGCACGAATTGGTCAAAGTGGCAAGAATGACCAAAATGGTTAGAATTATAAAACCAGTCGGAATAATTAAAATAGCATAAATGGTCAATAATACAAATGAAAAGAATGGTGAAAATAGCCCGAATGGATCATATATTTATACTGGTAAGAATGGTCAACTGATAAAATATGCCAAAATATCTTGAAGGTGTTGGAAATGTATAAATTGGTCAAAGTGGCAAGAATGACCAAAATGGATAGAATTATAAAACCAGTCGGAATAATTAAAATAGCATAAATGGTCAATAATACAAATGAAAAGAATGGTAAAAATAACCCGAATGGATCAAATATTCTTATTAGTAAAAATGGTCAACTGACCAAAGTTGTCAAAAAATCTTGAAGGTGTACAGGTTCAAGGTGGTTAGAATGTTCAAAATTGTCACAAGGTCAAACTAAACAGAATGTTAGAAATTCACGAATTGGTCAAAGTGGCAAGAATGACCAAAATGGTTAGAATTATAAAACCAGTCGGAATAATTAAAATAGCATGAATGGTCAATAATACAAATGAAAAGAATGGTGAAAATATCCCGAATGGATCAAATATTCATATTGGTAAGAATGATCAACTGACCAAAGTTGTCAAAAAATCTTGAAGGTGTACAGGTTCAACGTGGTTATAATACTCAACATTGTCAGAATGGTCAATCTAATCAGAATGTTGGAAATTCACGAATTGGTCAAAGTGGCAAGAATGACCAAAATGGTTAGAATTATAAAACCAGTCGGAATAATTAAAATAACCTGAATGGTCAATAATACAAATGAAAATAATGGTAAAAATAACCCGAATGGATCAAATATTTATACTAGTAAGAATGGTCAACTGATAAAATATGCCAAAATATCCTGAAGGTGTTGGAAATGTACAAATTGGTCAAAGTGGCAAGAATGACCAAAATGGTTAGAATTATAAAACCAGTCGGAATAATTAAAATAGCATAAATGGTCAATAATACAAATGAAAAGAATGGTAAAAATAGCCCGAATGGATCATATATTCATATTGGTAAGAATGGTCAACTGACCAAATCGGTACAAAAAGACTTGAAGGTGTAAAGGTTCAACGTGGTTAGAATACTCAACATTGTCAGAATGGTTAAAATAACCAGAATGTTGAAAATTCACGAATTGGTCAAAGTGGCAAGAATGACCAAAATGGTTAGAATTATAAAACCAGTCGGAATAATTAAAATAACCTGATTGGTCAATAATACAAATGAAAAGAATGGAAAAAATAACCCGAATGGATCAAATATTCTTATTGGTAAAAATGGTCAACTGACCAAATCAGTACAAAAAGACTTGAAGGTGTACAGGTTCAACGTGGTTAGAATACTCAACATTGTCAGAATGGTCAAACTAATCAGAATGTTGGAAATGCACGAATTGGTCAAAGTGGCAAGAATGACCAAAATGGTTAGAATTATAAAACCAGTCGGTATAATTAAAATAACCTGAATGGTCAATAATACAAATGAAAAGAATGGTAAGAATAACCCGAATGAATCAAATATTTATATTGGTAAGAAAGGTCAACTGATAAAATATGCCAAAATATCTTGAAGGAAATGTACAAATTGGTCAAAGTGGCAAGAATGACCAAATTGGTTAGAATTATAAAACCAGTCGGAATAATTAAAATAGCATAAATGGTCTATAATACAAATGAAAAGAATGGTGAAAATAGCCCGAATGGATCAAATATTTATACTGGTAAGAATGGTCAACTGATAAAATATGCCAAAATATCTTGAAGGTGTTGGAAATGTACAAATTGGTCAAAGTGGCAAGAATGACCAAAATGGATCGAATTATAAAACCAGTCGGAATAATTAAAATAGCATAAATGGTCAATAATACAAATGAAAAGAATGGTAAAAATAACCCGAATGGATCAAATATTCTTATTAGTAAAAATGGTCAACTGACCAAAGTTGTCAAAAAATCTTGAAGGTGTACAGGTTCAACGAGGTTAGAATGTTCAAAATTGTCACAAGGTCAAACTAAACAGAATGTTGGAAATTCACGAATTGGTCAAAGTGGCAAGAATGACCAAAATGGTTAGAATTATAAAACCAGTCGGAGTAATCAAAATAGCATGAATGGTCAATAATACAAATGAAAAGAATGGTGAAAATATCCCGAATGGATCAAATATTCATATTGGTAAGAATGATCAACTGACCAAAGTTGTCAAAAAATCTTGAAGGTGTACAGGTTCAACGTGATTAGAATACTCAACATTGTCAGAATGGTCAAACAAATCAGAATGTTGGAAATTCACGAATTGGTCAAAGTGGCAAGAATGACCAAAATGGTTAGAATTATAAAACCAGTCAGAATAATTAAAATAACCTGAATGGTCAATAATACGAATAAAAAGAATGGTGAAAATAGCCCGAATGGATCAAATATTTATACTGGTAAGAATGGTCAACTGATAAAATATGCCAAAATATCTTGAAGGTGTTGGAAATGTACAAATTGGTCAAAGTGGCAAGAATGACCAAAATGGTTAGAATTATAAAACCAGTCGGAATAATTAAAATAGCATAAATGGTCAATAATAAAAATGAAAAGAATGGTGAAAATAGCCCGAATGGATCAAATATTTAAATTAGTAAGAATGGTCAACTGATCACATTTGTCAAAATGACTTGAAGGTGTAAAGGTTCAACTTGGTTAGAATGATCAAAATAATCAGAATGGTCAAACTGATCAGAATGTTGGTAAGAATAACCAAAATGGACTGAATGATCAAACCAGTCGATGTAATCAATATAGCCACAATGGTCAATAATACAAATCAAAAGAATGGTGAAAATAGCCGGAATGGATCAAATATTTATATTAGTAAGAATGGTCAACTGATAAAATATGTCAAAATGACTTGAAGGTGTAAAGGTTCAACTCGGTTAAATTTTCAAAATAATCAGAATGGTCAAACTGATCAGAATGTTGGAAATGTACGAATAAGTAAAAGTGGGAAGAATGACCAAAATGGTTAGAATTATAAAACCAGTCGGAATAATTAAAATAATCTGAATGGTCAATAATACAAATGAAAAGAATGGTAAAAATAACCCGAATGGATCAAATATTCTTATTAGTAAAAATGGTCAACTGACCAAAGTTGTCAAAAAATCTTGAAGGTGTACAGGTTGAACGTGGTTAGAATGTTCAAAATTGTCACAAGGTCAAACTAAACAGAATGTTGGAAATTCACGAATTGGTCAAAGTGGCAAGAATGACCAAAATGGTTAGAATTATAAAACCAGTCGGAATAATTAAAATAGCATGAATGGTCAATAATACAAATGAAAAGAATGGTGAAAATATCCCGAATGGATCAAATATTCATATTGGTAAGAATGGTCAACTGAACAAAGTTGTCAAAAAATCTTGAAGGTGTACAGGTTCAACGTGGTTAGAATACTCAACATTGTCAGAATGGTCAAACTAATCAGAATGTTGGAAATTCACGACCAAAATGGTTAGAATTATAAAACCAGTCGGAATAATTAAAATAACCTGAATGGTCAATAACACAAATGAAAAGAATGGTAAAAATAACCCGAATGGATCAAATATTTATACTGGTAAGAATGGTCAACTGATAAAATATGCCAAAATATCTTGAAGGTGTTGGAAATGTACAAATTGGTCAAAGTTTCAAGAATGACCAAAATGGTTAGAATTATAAAACCAGTCGGAATAATTAAAATAGCATAAATGGTCAATAATAAAAATGAAAAGAATGGTGAAAATAGCCCGAATGGATCAAATATTTAACAATGGTCAACTGATAAAATATTTCAAAATGACTTGAAGGTGTAAAGGTTCAACGTGGTTAGAATGTTAAAATTAATCAGAATTGTCAAACTGATCAGAATGTTGGAAATTCACGAATTGGTCAAAGTGGCAAGAATGACCAAAATGGTTACAATTATAAAACCAGTCGGAATAATTAAAATAACCTGAATGGTCAATAATACAAATGAAAAGAATGGTAAAAATAACCCGAATGGATCAAATATTCTTATTGGTAAGAATGGTCAACTGATAAAATATACCAAAATATCTTGAAGATGTTGGAAATGTACAAATTGGTCAAAGTGACAAGAATGGCCAAAATGGTTAGAATTATAAAACCAGTCGGAATAATTAAAATAGCATAAATGGTCAATAATACAAATGAAAAGAATGGTGAAAATAGCCCGAATGGATCATATATTTATACTGGTAAGAATGGTCAACTGATAAAATATGCCAAAATATCTTGAAGGTGTTGGAAATGTACAAATTGGTCAAAGTGGCAAGAATGACAAAAATGGTTAGAATTATAAAACCAGTCGGAATAATTAAAATAGCCTAAATGGTCAATAATACAAATGAAAATAATGGTAAAAATAACCCGAATGGATAAAATATTCTTATTGGTAAAAATGGTCAACTGACCAAAGTTGTCAAAAAATCTTGAAGGTGTACAGGTTCAACGTGGTTAGAATGTTCAAAATTGTCACAATGTCAAACTAAACAGAATGTTGGAAATTCACGAATTGGTCAAAGTGTCAAGAATGACCAAAATGGTTAGAATTATAAAACCAGTCGGAATAATTAAAATAGCATGAATGGTCAATAATACAAATGAAAAGAATGGTGAAAATATCCCGAATGGACCAAATATTCATATTGGTAAGAATGGTCAACTGACCAAATCGGTAAAAAAAGACTTGAAGGTGTAAAGGTTCAACGTGGTTAGAATACTCAACATTGTCAGAATGGTCAAACTAATCAGAATGTTGAAATTCACGAATTGGTCAAAGTGGCAAGAATGACCAAAATGGTTAGAATTATAAAACCAGTCGGAATAATTAAAATAACCTGAATGGTCAATAATACAAATGAAAAGAATGGTAAAAATAACCCGAATGGATCAAATATTCTTATTAGTAAAAATGGTCAACTGACCAAAGTTGTCAAAAAATCTTGAAGGTGTACAGGTTCAACGTGGTTAGAATGTTCAAAATTGTCACAAGGTCAAACTAAACAGAATGTTGGAAATTCACGAATTGGTCAAAGTGGCAAGAATGACCAAAATGGTTAGAATTATAAAACCAGTCGGAATAATTAAAATAGCATGAATGGTCAATAATACAAATGAAAAGAATGGTGAAAATATCCCGAATGGATCAAATATTCATATTGGTAAGAATGATCAACTGACCAAAGTTGTCAAAAAATCTTGAAGGTGTACAGGTTCAACGTGGTTATAGTACTCAACATTGTCAGAATGGTCAAACTAATCAGAATGTTGGAAATTCACGAATTGGTCAAAGTGGCAAGAATGACCAAAATGGTTAGAATTATAAAACCAGTCGTAATAATTAAAATAACCTGAATGGTCAATAATACAAATGAAAAGAATGGTAAAAATAACCCGAATGGATCAAATATTTATACTGGTAAGAATGGTCAACTGATAAAATATGCCAAAATATCTTGAAGGTGTTGGAAATGTACAAATTGGTCAAAGTGGCAAGAATGACTAAAATGGATCGAATTATAAAACCAGTCGGAATAATTAAAATAGCATAAATGGTCAATAATACAAATGAAAAGAATGGTGAAAATAGCCCGAATGGATCAAATATTTAACAATGGTCAACTGATAAAAAATTTCAAAATGACTTGAAGGTGTAAAGGTTCAACGTGGTTAGAATGTTAAAATTAATCAGAATTGTCAAACTGATCAGAATGTTGGAAATTCACGAATTGGTCAAAGTGGCAAGAATGACCAAAATGGTTACAATTATAAAACCAGTCGGAATAATTAAAATAACCTGAATGGTCAATAATACAAATGAAAAGAATGGTAAAAATAACCCGAATGGATCAAATATTCTTATTGGTAAAAATGGTCAACTGACCAAAGTTGTCAAAAAATCTTGAAGGTGTACAGGTTCAACGTGGTTAGAATACTCAACATTGTCAGAATGGTCAAACTAATCAGAATGTTGGAAATGCACGAATTGGTCAAAGTGGCAAGAATGACCAAAATGGTTAGAAATTTAAAACAAGTCGGAATAATTAAAATAACCTGAATGGTCAATAATACAAATGAAAAGAATGGTAAAACAACCCGAATGGATCAAATATTTATACTGGTAAGAATGGTCAACTGATAAAATATGCCAAAATATCTTGAAGGTGTTGGAAATGTACAAATTGGTCAAAGTGGCAAGAATGGCCAAAATGGTTAGAATTATAAAACCAGTCGGAATAATTAAAATAGCATAAATGGTCAATAATACAAATGAAAAGAATGGTGAAAATAGCCCGAATGGATCATATATTTATACTGGTAAGAATGGTCAACTGATAAAATATGCCAAAATATCTTGAAGGTGTTGGAAATGTACAAATTGGTCAAAGTGGCAAGAATGACCAAAATGGTTAGAATTATAAAACCAGTCGGAATAATTAAAATAGCATAAATGGTCAATAATAAAAATGAAAAGAATGGTGAAAATAGCCCGAATGGATCAAATATTTAACAATGGTCAACTGATAAAATATTTCAAAATGACTTGAAGGTGTAAAGGTTCAACGTGGTTAGAATGTTAAAATTAATCAGAATTGTCAAACTGATCAGAATGTTGGAAATTCACGAATTGGTCAAAGTGGCAAGAATGACCAAAATGGTTACAATTATAAAACCAGTCGGAATAATTAAAATAGCATAAATGGTCAATAATACAAATGAAAAGAATGGTAAAAATAACCCGAATGGATCAAATATTCTTATTGGTAAAAATGGTCAACTGACCAAAGTTGTCAAAAAATCTTGAAGGTGTACAGGTTCAACGTGGTTAGAATACTCAACATTGTCAGAATGGTCAAACTAATCAGAATGTTGGAAATGCACGAATTGGTCAAAGTGGCAAGAATGACCAAAATGGTTAGAAATTTAAAACAAGTCGGAATAATTAAAATAACCTGAATGGTCAATAATACAAATGAAAAGAATGGTAAAACAACCCGAATGGATCAAATATTTATACTGGTAAGAATGGTCAACTGATAAAATATACCAAAATATCTTGAAGATGTTGGAAATGTACAAATTGGTCAAAGTGACAAGAATGGCCAAAATGGTTAGAATTATAAAACCAGTCGGAATAATTAAAATAGCATAAATGGTCAATAATACAAATGAAAAGAATGGTGAAAATAGCCCGAATGGATCATATATTTATACTGGTAAGAATGGTCAACTGATAAAATATGCCAAAATATCTTGAAGGTGTTGGAAATGTACAAATTGGTCAAAGTGGCAAGAATGACAAAAATGGTTAGAATTATAAAACCAGTCGGAATAATTAAAATAGCCTAAATGGTCAATAATACAAATGAAAATAATGGTAAAAATAACCCGAATGGATAAAATATTCTTATTGGTAAAAATGGTCAACTGACCAAAGTTGTCAAAAAATCTTGAAGGTGTACAGGTTCAACGTGGTTAGAATGTTCAAAATTGTCACAATGTCAAACTAAACAGAATGTTGGAAATTCACGAATTGGTCAAAGTGGCAAGAATGACCAAAATGGTTAGAATTATAAAACCAGTCGGAATAATTAAAATAGCATGAATGGTCAATAATACAAATGAAAAGAATGGTGAAAATATCCCGAATGGACCAAATATTCATATTGGTAAGAATGGTCAACTGACCAAATCGGTAAAAAAAAGACTTGAAGGTGTAAAGGTTCAACGTGGTTAGAATACTCAACATTGTCAGAATGGTCAAACTAATCAGAATGTTGAAATTCACGAATTGGTCAAAGTGGCAAGAATGACCAAAATGGTTAGAATTATAAAACCAGTCGGAATAATTAAAATAACCTGAATGGTCAATAATACAAATGAAAAGAATGGTAAAAATAACCCGAATGGATCAAATATTCTTATTAGTAAAAATGGTCAACTGACCAAAGTTGTCAAAAAATCTTGAAGGTGTACAGGTTCAACGTGGTTAGAATGTTCAAAATTGTCACAAGGTCAAACTAAACAGAATGTTGGAAATTCACGAATTGGTCAAAGTGGCAAGAATGACCAAAATGGTTAGAATTATAAAACCAGTCGGAATAATTAAAATAGCATGAATGGTCAATAATACAAATGAAAAGAATGGTGAAAATATCCCGAATGGATCAAATATTCATATTGGTAAGAATGATCAACTGACCAAAGTTGTCAAAAAATCTTGAAGGTGTACAGGTTCAACGTGGTTATAATACTCAACATTGTCAGAATGGTCAAACTAATCAGAATGTTGGAAATTCACGAATTGGTCAAAGTGGCAAGAATGACCAAAATGGTTAGAATTATAAAACCAGTCGTAATAATTAAAATAACCTGAATGGTCAATAATACAAATGAAAAGAATGGTAAAAATAACCCGAATGGATCAAATATTTATACTGGTAAGAATGGTCAACTGATAAAATATGCCAAAATATCTTGAAGGTGTTGGAAATGTACAAATTGGTCAAAGTGGCAAGAATGACTAAAATGGATCGAATTATAAAACCAGTCGGAATAATTAAAATAGCATAAATGGTCAATAATACAAATGAAAAGAATGGTGAAAATAGCCCGAATGGATCAAATATTTAACAATGGTCAACTGATAAAAAATTTCAAAATGACTTGAAGGTGTAAAGGTTCAACGTGGTTAGAATGTTAAAATTAATCAGAAATGTCAAACTGATCAGAATGTTGGAAATTCACGAATTGGTCAAAGTGGCAAGAATGACCAAAATGGTTACAATTATAAAACCAGTCGGAATAATTAAAATAACCTGAATGGTCAATAATACAAATGAAAAGAATGGTAAAAATAACCCGAATGGATCAAATATTCTTATTGGTAAAAATGGTCAACTGACCAAAGTTGTCAAAAAATCTTGAAGGTGTACAGGTTCAACGTGGTTAGAATACTCAACATTGTCAGAATGGTCAAACTAATCAGAATGTTGGAAATGCACGAATTGGTCAAAGTGGCAAGAATGACCAAAATGGTTAGAAATTTAAAACAAGTCGGAATAATTAAAATAACCTGAATGGTCAATAATACAAATGAAAAGAATGGTAAAACAACCCGAATGGATCAAATATTTATACTGGTAAGAATGGTCAACTGATAAAATATGCCAAAATATCTTGAAGGTGTTGGAAATGTACAAATTGGTCAAAGTGGCAAGAATGGCCAAAATGGTTAGAATTATAAAACCAGTCGGAATAATTAAAATAGCATAAATGGTCAATAATACAAATGAAAAGAATGGTGAAAATAGCCCGAATGGATCATATATTTATACTGGTAAGAATGGTCAACTGATAAAATATGCCAAAATATCTTGAAGGTGTTGGAAATGTACAAATTGGTCAAAGTGGCAAGAATGACAAAAATGGTTAGAATTATAAAACCAGTCGGAATAATTAAAATAGCCTAAATGGTCAATAATACAAATGAAAATAATGGTAAAAATAACCCGAATGGATAAAATATTCTTATTGGTAAAAATGGTCAACTGACCAAAGTTGTCAGAAAATCTTGAAGGTAACCTGTACGTGGTTAGAATGTTCAAAATTGTCACAATGTCAAACTAAACAGAATGTTGGAAATTCACGAATTGGTCAAAGTGGCAAGAATGGCCAAAATGGTTAGAATTATAAAACCAGTCGGAATAATTAAAATAGCATAAATGGTCAATAATACAAATGAAAAGAATGGTGAAAATAGCCCGAATGGATCATATATTTATACTGGTAAGAATGGTCAACTGATAAAATATGCCAAAATATCTTGAAGGTGTTGGAAATGTACAAATTGGTCAAAGTGGCAAGAATGACCAAAATGGTTAGAATTATAAAACCAGTCGGAATAATTAAAATAACCTGAATGGTCAATAATACAAATGAAAAGAATGGTAAAACAACCCGAATGGATCAAATATTTATACTGGTAAGAATGGTCAACTGATAAAATATGCCAAAATATCTTGAAGGTGTTGGAAATGTACAAATTGGTCAAAGTGGCAAGAATGGCCAAAATGGTTAGAATTATAAAACCAGTCGGAATAATTAAAATAGCATAAATGGTCAATAATACAAATGAAAAGAATGGTGAAAATAGCCCGAATGGATCATATATTTATACTGGTAAGAATGGTCAACTGATAAAATATGCCAAAATATCTTGAAGGTGTTGGAAATGTACAAATTGGTCAAAGTGGCAAGAATGGCCAAAATGGTTAGAATTATAAAACCAGTCGGAATAATTAAAATAGCATAAATGGTCAATAATACAAATGAAAAGAATGGTGAAAATAGCCCGAATGGATCATATATTTATACTGGTAAGAATGGTCAACTGATAAAATATGCCAAAATATCTTGAAGGTGTTGGAAATGTACAAATTGGTCAAAGTGGCAAGAATGACCAAAATGGTTAGAATTATAAAACCAGTCGGAATAATTAAAATAACCTGAATGGTCAATAATACAAATGAAAAGAATGGTAAAAATAACCCGAATGGATCAAATATTCTTATTAGTAAAAATGGTCAACTGACCAAAGTTGTCAAAAAATCTTGAAGGTGTACAGGTTGAACGTGGTTAGAATGTTCAAAATTGTCACAAGGTCAAACTAAACAGAATGTTGGAAATTCACGAATTGGTCAAAGTGGCAAGAATGACCAAAATGGTTAGAATTATAAAACCAGTCGGAATAATTAAAATAGCATGAATGGTCAATAATGCAAATGAAAAGAATGGTGAAAATATCCCGAATGGACCAAATATTCATATTGGTAAGAATGGTCAACTGACCTAATCGGTAAAAAAAAGACTTGAAGGTGTAAAGGTTCAACGTGGTTATAATACTCAACATTGCCAGAATGGTCAAACTAATCTGAATGTTGGAAATTCACGAATTGGTCAAAGTGGCAAGAATGACCAAAATGGTTAGAATTATAAAACCAGTCGGAATAATTAAAATAACCTGAATGGTCAATAATACAAATGAAAAGAATGGTAAAAATAACCCGAATGGATCAAATATTTATACTGGTAAGAATGGTCAACTGATAAAATATGCCAAAATATCTTGAAGGTGTTGGAAATGTACAAATTGGTCAAAGTGGCAAGAATGACCAAAATGGTTAGAATTATAAAACCAGTCGGAATAATTAAAATAGCATAAATGGTCAATAATACAAATGAAAAGAATGGTGAAAATAGCCCGAATGGATCATATATTCATATTGGTAAGAATGGTCAACTGACCAAATCGGTACAAAAAGACTTGAAGGTGTACAGGTTCAAAGTGGTTAGAATACTCAACATTGTCAGAATGGTCAAACTAATCAGAATGTTGGAAATGCATGAATTGGTCAAAGTGGCAAGAATGACCAAAATGGTTAGAATTATAAAACCAGTAGGTATAATTAAAATAACCTGAATGGTCAATAATACAAATGAAAAGAATGGTAAAAATAACCCGAATGGATCAAATATTCTTATTGGTAAAAATGGTCAACTGACCAAATCGGTACAAAAAGACTTGAAGGTGTATAGGTTCAAAGTGGTTAGAATACTCAACATTGTCAGAATGGTCAAACTAATCAGAATGTTGGAAATGCACGAATTGGTCAAAGTGGCAAAAATGACCAAAATGGTTAGAATTATAAAACCAGTCGGTATAATTAAAATAACCTGAATGGTCAATAATACAAATGAAAAGAATGGTAAGAATAACCCGAATTGATCAAATATTTATACTGGTAAGAAAGGTCAACTGATAAAATATGCCCAAATTTCTTGAAGGTGTTGGAAATGTACAAATTGGTCAAAGTGGCAAAAATGACCAAAATGGTTAGAATTATAAAACCAGTCGGAATAATTAAAATAGCATAAATGGTCAATAATACAAATGAAAAGAATGGTGAAAATAGCCCGAATGGATCATATATTCATATTGGTAAGAATGGTCAACTGACCAAATCGGTACAAAAAGACTTGAAGGTGTACATGTTCAAAGTGGTTAGAATACTCAACATTGTCAGAATGGTCAAACTAATCAGAATGTTGGAAATGCACGAATTGGTCAAAGTGGCAAGAATGACCAAAATGGTTAGAATTATAAAACCAGTCGGTATAATTAAAATAACCTGAATGGTCAATAATACAAATGAAAAGAATGGTAAAAATAACCCGAATGGATCAAATATTCTTATTGGTAAAAATGGTCAACTGACCAAATCGGTACAAAAAGACTTGAAGGTGTACAGGTTCAAAGTGGTTAGAATACTCAACATTGTCAGAATGGTCAAACTAATCAGAATGTTGGAAATGCACGAATTGGTCAAAGTGGCAAGAATGACCAAAATGGTTAGAATTATAAAACCAGTCGGTATAATTAAAATAGCATAAATGGTCTATAATACAAATGAAAAGAATGGTGAAAATAGCCCGAATGGATCATATATTTATACTGGTAAGAATGGTCAACTGATAAAATATGCCCAAATTTCTTGAAGGTGTTGGAAATGTACAAATTGGTCAAAGTGGCAAGAATGACCAAAATGGATCGAATTAAAAAACCAGTCGGAATAATTAAAATAGCATAAATGGTCTATAATACAAATGAAAAGAATGGTGAAAATAGCCCGAATGGATCATATATTTATACTGGTAAGAATGGTCAACTGATATAATATGCCAAAATATCTTGAAGGTGTTGGAAATGTACAAATTGGTCAAAGTGGCAAGAATGACCAAAATGGATCGAATTATAAAACCAGTCGGAATAATTAAAATAGCATAAATGGTCAATAATACAAATGAAAAGAATGGTGAAAATAGCCCGAATGGATCATATATTCATATTGGTAAGAATGGTCAACTGACCAAATCGGTACAAAAAGACTTGAAGGTGTACAGGTTCAACGTGGTTAGAATACTCAACATTGTCAGAATGGTCAAACTAATCAGAATGTTGGAAATGCACGAATTGGTCAAAGTGGCAAGAATGACCAAAATGGTTAGAATTATAAAACCAGTCGGTATAATTAAAATAACCTGAATGGTCAATAATACAAATGAAAAGAATGGTAACAATAACCCGAATGGATCCAATATTTATACTGGTAAGAAAGGTCAACTGATAAAATATGCCAAAATATCTTGAAGGTGTTGGAAATGTACAAATTGGTCAAAGTGGCAAGAATGACCAAAATGGTTAGAATTATAAAACCAGTCGGAATATTTAAAATAGCATAAATGGTCAATAATAAAAATGAAAAGAATGGTGAAAATAGCCCGAATGGATCAAATATTTATATTAGTAAGAATGGTCAACTGATCACATTTGTCAAAATGACTTGAAGGTGTAAAGGTTCAACTTGGTTAGAATGATCAAAATAATCAGAATGGTCAAACTGATCAGAATGTTGGTAAGAATAACGAAAATGGACTGAATAATCAAATCAGTCGATATAATCAATATAGCCACAATGGTCAATAATACAAATAAAAAGAATGGTGAAAATAGACCGAATGGATCAAATATTTAACAATGGTCAACTGATAAAATATTTCAAAATGACTTGAAGGTGTAAAGGTTCAACGTGGTTAGAATGTTAAAATTAATCAGAATTGTCAAACTGATCAGAATGTTGGAAATTCACGAATTGGTCAAAGTGGCAAGAATGACCAAAATGGTTACAATTATAAAACCAGTCGGAATAATTAAAATAACCTGAATTGTCAATAATACAAATGAAAAGAATGGTAAAAACAACCCGAATGGATCAAATATTTATACTGATAAAATATGTCAAAATGACTTGAAAGTGTTGGAAATGTACTAATTGGTAAAAGTCGCAAGAATGACCAAAACGGCTAGAATCACCAAATCAATCGGAATAATTAAAATAGCATAAATGGTCAATAATACAAATGAAAAGAATGGTGAAAATATCACGAATGGATCAAATATTCATATTGGTAAGAATGGTCAACTGACCAAATCGGTAAAAAAAGACTTGAAGGTGTCAAGGTTCAACACGGTTAGAATTATTAAAATAGTCAGAATGATCAAACTCATCAGAATGTTGGAAATGTACGAATTGGTAAAAATGGGAAGAATGACCAAAATGGTTAGAATTATAAAACCAGTCGGAATAATTAAAATAGCATAAATGAACAATAATACAAATGAAAAGAATGGTAAAAATAACCCGAATGGATCAAATATTCTTATTGGTAAAACTGGTCAACTGACCAAAGTTGTCAAAAAATCTTGAAGGTGTACAGGTTCAACGTGGTTAGAATGTTCAAAATTGTCACAAGGTCAAACTAAACAGAATGTTGGAAATTCACGAATTGGTCAAAGTGGCAAGAATGACCAAAATGGTTAGAATTATAAAACCAGTCGGAATAATTAAAATAGCATGAATGGTCAATAATACAAATGAAAAGAATGGTGAAAATATCCCGAATGGATCAAATATTCATATTGGTAAGAATGGTCAACTGAACAAAGTTGTCAAAAAATCTTGAAGGTGTACAGGTTCAACGTGGTTAGAATACTCAACATTGTCAGAATGGTCAAACTATTCAGAATGTTGGAAATTCACGAATTGGTCAAAGTGGCAAGAATGACCAAAATGGTTAGAATTATAAAACCAGTCGGAATAATTAAAATAGCATAAATGGTCAATTATAAAAATTAAAAGAATGGTGAAAATAGCACGAATGGATCAAATATTTAACTAGTAAGAACGGTCAACTGATAAAATATGCCAAAATATCTTGAAGGTGTTGGAAATGTACAAATTGGTCAAAGTGGCAAGAATGACAAAAATGGATAGAATTATAAAACCAGTCGGAATAATTAAAATAGCCTAAATGGTCAATAATACAAATGAAAATAATGGTAAAAATAACCCGAATATATAAAATATTCTTATTGGTAAAAATGGTCAACTGACCAAAGTTGTCAAAAAATCTTGAAGGTGTACAGGTTCAACGTGGTTAGAATGTACAAAATTGTCACAATGTCAAACTAAACAGAATGTTGGAAATTCACGAATTGGTCAAAGTGGCAAGAATGACCAAAATGGTTAGAATTATAAAACCAGTCGGAATAATTAAAATAGCATGAATGGTCAATAATACAAATGAAAAGAATGGTGAAAATATCCCGAATGGACCAAATATTCATATTGGTAAGAATGGTCAACTGACCAAATCGGTAAAAAAAAAAGACTTGAAGGTGTAAAGGTTCAACGTGGTTAGAATACTCAACATTGTCAGAATGGTCAAACTAATCAGAATGTTGGAAATTCACGAATTGGTCAAAGTGGCAAGAATGACCAAAATGGTTAGAATTATAAAACCAGTCGGAATAATTAAAATAGCATAAATGGTCAATAATAAAAATTAAAAGAATGGTGAAAATAGCACGAATGGATCAAATATTTAACTAGTAAGAATGGTCAACTGATAAAATATGCCAAAATATCTTGAAGGTGTTGGAAATGTACAAATTGGTCAAAGTTTCAAGAATGACCAAAATGGTTAGAATTATAAAACCAGTCGGAATAATTAAAATAGCATAAATGGTCAATAATAAAAATGAAAAGAATGGTGAAAATAGCCCGAATGGATCAAATATTTAACAATGGTCAACTGACCAAATCGGTAACAAAAGACTTGAAGGTGTAAAAGTTCAACGTGGTTAGAATGTTAAAATTAATCAGAATTGTCAAACTGATCAGAATGTTGGAAATTCACGAATTGGTCAAAGTGGCAAGAATGACCAAAATGGTTAGAAATTTAAAACAAGTCGGAATAATTAAAATAACTTGAATGGTCAATAATACAAATGAAAAGAATGGTAAAACAACCCGAATGGATCAAATATTTATACTGGTAAGAATGGTCAACTGATAAAATATGCCAAAATATCTTGAAGGTGTTGGAAATGTACAAATTGGTCAAAGCGGCAAGAATGGCCAAAATGGTTAGAATTATAAAACCAGTCGGAATAATTAAAATAGCATAAATGGTCAATAATACAAATGAAAAGAATGGTGAAAATAGCCCCAATGGATCATATATTTATACTGGTAAGAATGGTCAACTGATAAAATATGCCAAAATATCTTGAAGGTGTTGGAAATGTACAAATTGGTCAAAGTGGCAAGAATGACAAAAATGGTTAGAATTATAAAACCAGTCGGAATAATTAAAATAGCCTAAATGGTCAATAATACAAATGAAAATAATGGTAAAAATAACCCGAATGGATAAAATATTCTTATTGTAACAAAAGACTTGAGGTGTAAAGGTTCAACGTGGTTAGAATGTTAAAATTAATCAGAATTGTCAAACTGATCAGAATGTTGGAAATTCACGAATTGGTCAAAGTGGCAAGAATGACCAAAATGGTTAGAATTATAAAACCAGTCGGAATAATTAAAATAGCATGAATGGTCAATAATACAAATAAAAAGAATGGTGAAAATATCCCGAATGGATCAAATATTCATATTGGTGAGAATGGTCAACTGACCAAATCGGTAACAAAAGACTTGAAGGTGTAAAGGTTAAACGTGGTTAGAATGTTAAAATTAATCAGAATTGTCAAACTGATCAGAATGTTGGAAATTCACGAATTGGTCAAAGTGCCAAGAATGACCAAAATGGTTAGAATTATAAAACCAGTCGGAATAATTAAAATAACCTGAATGGTCAATAATACAAATGAAAAGAATGGTGAAAATAGTCCGAATGGGTCAAATATTCATATTGATAAGAATGGTCAACGGACCAAAGTTGTCAAATTTACTTGAAGGTGTAAAGGTTCAACTCGGTTAGAATTTTCAAAATAATCAGAATGGTCAAACTGATCAGAATGTTGGAAATGTACGAATTGGTAAAAGTGGGAAGAATGACCAAAATGGTTAGAATTATAAAACCAGTCGGAATAATTAAAATAACCTGAATGGTCAATAATACAAATGAAAAGAATGGTAAAACAACCCGAATGGATCAAATATTTATACTGGTAAGAATGGTCAACTGATAAAATATGCCAAAATATCTTGAAGGTGTTGGAAATGTACAAATTGGTCAAAGTGGCAAGAATGACCAAAATGGTTAGAATTATAAAACCAGTCGGAATAATTAAAATAGCATAAATGGTCAATAATACAAATGAAAAGAATGGTAAAAATAACCCGAATGGATCAAATATTCTTATTGGTAAAAATGGTCAACTGGCCAAAGTTGTCAAAAAATCTTGAAGGCTGTACAGGTTCAACGTGGTTAGAGTGTTCAAAATTGTCACAAGGTCAAACAGAATGTTGGAAATGTACAAATTGGTCAAAGTGGCAAGAATGACAAAAATGGTTAGAATTATAAAACCAGTCGGAATAATTAAAATAGCCTAAATGGTCAATAATACAAATGAAAATAATGGTAAAAATAACCCGAATGTATAAAATATTCTTATTGTAACAAAAGACTTGAGGTGTAAAGGTTCAACGTGGTTAGAATGTTAAAATTAATCAGAATTGTCAAACTGATCAGAATGTTGGAAATTCACGAATTGGTCAAAGTGGCAAGAATGACCAAAATGGTTAGAATTATAAAACCAGTCGGAATAATTAAAATAGCATGAATGGTCAATAATACAAATAAAAAGAATGGTGAAAATATCCCGAATGGATCAAATATTCATATTGGTGAGAATGGTCAACTGACCAAAGTTGTCAAATTTACTTGAAGGTGTAAAGGTTCAACTCGGTTAGAATTTTCAAAATAATCAGAATGGTCAAACTGATCAGAATGTTGGAAATGTACGAATTGGTAAAAGTGGGAAGAATGACCAAAATGGTTAGAATTATAAAACCAGTCGGAATAATTAAAATAACCTGAATGGTCAATAATACAAATGAAAAGAATGGTGAAAATAGTCCGAATGGGTCAAATATTCATATTGATAAGAATGGTCAACGGACCAAAGTTGTCAAATTTACTTGAAGGTGTAAAGGTTCAACTCGGTTAGAATTTTCAAAATAATCAGAATGGTCAAACTGATCAGAATGTTGGAAATGTACGAATTGGTAAAAGTGGGAAGAATGACCAAAATGGTTAGAATTATAAAACCAGTCGGAATAATTAAAATAACCTGAATGGTCAATAATACAAATGAAAAGAATGGTAAAACAACCCGAATGGATCAAATATTTATACTGGTAAGAATGGTCAACTGATATATTATGCCAAAATATCTTGAAGGTGTTGGAAATGTACAAATTGGTCAAAGTGGCAAGAATGACCAAAATGGTTAGAATTATAAAACCAGTCGGAATAATTAAAATAGCATAAATGGTCAATAATACAAATGAAAAGAATGGTAAAAATAACCCGAATGGATCAAATATTCTTATTGGTAAAAATGGTCAACTGGCCAAAGTTGTCAAAAAATCTTGAAGGTGTACAGGTTCAACGTGGTTAGAATACTCAACATTGTCAGAATGGTCAAACTAATCAGAATGTTGGAAATGCACGATTTGGTCAAAGTGGCAAGAATGACCAAAATGGTTAGAATTATAAAACCAGTCGGAATAATTAAAATAACCTGAATGGTCAATAATACAAATGAAAAGAATGGTAAGAATAACCCGAATGGATCAAATATTTATACTGGTAAGAAAAGTCAACTGATAAAATATGCCAAAATATCTTGAAGGTGTTGGAAATGTACAAATTGGTCAAAGTGGCAAGAATGACCAAAATGGTTAGAATTATAAAACCAGTCGGAATAATTAAAATAGCATAAATGGTCAATAATACAAATGAAAAGAATGGTGAAAATAGCCCGAATGGATCATATATTTATACTGGTAAGAATGGTCAACTGATAAAATATGCCAAAATATCTTGCAGGTGTTGGAAATGTACAAATTGGTCAAAGTGGCAAGAATGACCAAAATGGTTAGAATTATAAATCCAGTATAAAATAGCATAAATGGTCAATAATACAAATGAAAAGAATGGTGAAAATAACCCGAATGGATCAAATATTCTTATTGGTAAAAATGGTCAACTGACCAAAGTTGTCAAAAAATCTTGAAGGTGTACAGGTTCAACGTGGTTAGAATACTCAACATTGTCAGAATGGTCAAACTAATCAGATGGCTAATCAAATGGTGAAAATAGCCCGAATGGATCAAATATTTATACTGGTAAGAATGGTCAACTGATAGAATATGCCAAAATATCTTGAAGGTGTTGGAAATGTACAAATTGGTCAAAGTGGCAAGAATGACCAAAATGGTTAGAATTATAAAACCAGTCGGAATAATTAAAATAACCTGAATGGTCAATAATACAAATGAAAAGAATGGTAAGAATAACCCGAATGGATCAAATATTTATACTGGTAAGAAAAGTCAACTGATAAAATATGCCAAAATTTCTTGAAGGTGTTGGAAATGTACAAATTGGTCAAAGTGGCAAGAATGACCAAAATGGTTAGAATTATAAAACCCAGTCGGAATAATTAAAATAGCATAAATGGTCAATAATACAAATGGTAAAAATAACCCGAATGGATCAAATATTCTTATTAGTAAAAATGGTCAACTGACCAAAGTTGTCAAAAAATCTTGAAGGTGTACAGGTTCAACGTGGTTAGAATATTCAAAATTGTCACAAGGTCAAACTAAACAGAATGTTGGAAATTCACGAATTGGTCAAAGTGGCAAGAATGACCAAAATGGTTAGAATTATAAAACCAGTCGGAATAATTAAAATAGCATGAATGGTCAATAATACAAATGAAAAGAATGGTGAAAATATCCCGAATGGATCAAATATTCATATTGGTAAGAATGGTCAACTGACCAAAGTTGTCAAAAAATCTTGAAGGTGTACAGGTTCAACGTGGTTAGAATACTCAACATTGTCAGAATGGTCAAACTAATCAGAATGTAGGAAATTCACGAATTGGTCAAAGTGGCAAGAATGACCAAAATGGTTAGAATTATAAAACCAGTCGGAATAATTAAAATAACCTGAATGGTCAATAATACAAATGAAAAGAATGGTAAAAATAACCCGAATGGATCAAATATTTATACTGCTAAGAATGGTCAACTGATAAAATATGCCAAAATATCTTGAAGGTGTTGGAAATGTACAAATTAGTCAAAGTGGCAAGAATGACCAAAATGGTTAGAATTATAAAACCAGTCGGAATAATTAAAATAGCATAAATGGTCAATAATACAAATGAAAAGAATGGTGAAAATAGCCCGAATGGATCAAATACTTATATTATGGTCAACTGATCACATTTGTCAAAATGACTTGAAGGTGTAAAGGTTCAACTTGGTTAGAATGATCAAAATAATCAGAATGGTCAAACTGATCAGAATGTTGGTAAGAATAACCAAAATGGACTGAGTGATCAAATCAGTCGATATAATCAATATAGCCACAATGGTCAATAATACAAATGAAAAGAATGGTGAAAATAGCCCGACTGGATCAAATATTTAACAATGGTCAACTGATAAAATATTTCAAAAAGACTTGAAGGTGTAAAGGTTCAACGTGGTGAGAATGTTAAAATTAATCAGAATTGTCAAACTGATCAGAATGTTCGAAATTCACGAATTGGTCAAAGTGGCAAGAATGACCAAAATGGTTAGAATTATAAAACCAGTCGGAATAATTAAAATAACCTGAATGGTCAATAATACAAATGAAAAGAATGGTAAAAACAACCCGAATGGATCAAATATTTATACTGGTAAGAGTGGTCAACTGATAAAATATGTCAAAATGACTTGAAGGTGTTGGAAATGTACTAATTGGTAAAAGTCGCAAGAATGACCAAAATGGTTAGAATCACCAAATCAATCGGAATAATTAAAATAGCATAAATGGTCAACAATACAAATGAAAAGAATGGTAAAAACAACCCGAATGGATCAAATATTTATACTGGTAAGAATGGTCAACTGATAAAATATGCCAAAATATCTTGAAGGTGTTGGAAATGTACAAATTGATCAAAGTGGCAAGGATGACCAAAATGGTTAGAATTATAA
This sequence comes from Hydrotaea cyrtoneurina, assembly GCA_958296145.1. Lineage (NCBI taxonomy): Eukaryota > Metazoa > Arthropoda > Insecta > Diptera > Muscidae > Hydrotaea > Hydrotaea cyrtoneurina. The sequence continues at coordinate 83,131,011 of OY282513.1, forward strand.
AACCAGTCGGAATAATTAAAATAGCATAAATGGTCAATAATAAAAATGAAAAGAATGGTGAAAATAGCCCGAATGGATCAAATATTTATACTGGTAAGAATGGTCAACTGATAAAATATGCCAAAATATCTTGAAGGTGTTGGAAATGTACAAATTGGTCAAAGTTTCAAGAATGACCAAAATGGTTAGAATTATAAAACCAGTCGGAATAATTAAAATAGCATAAATGGTCAATAATACAAATGAAAAGAATGGAAAAAAATACCCCGAATGGATCAAATATTCTTATTGGTAAAAATTGTCAACTGACCAAAGTTGTCAAAAAATCTTGAAGGTGTACATGTTCAACGTGGTTAGAATGTTCAAAATTGTCACAAGGTCAAACTAAACAGAATGTTGGAAATTCACAAATTGGTCAAAGTGGCGAGAATGACCAAAATGGTTAGAATTATAAAACCAGTCGGAATAATTAAAATAGCATGAATGGTCAATAATACAAATAAAAACAATGGTGAAAATATCCCGAATGGATCAAATATTCATATTGGTAAGAATGGTCAACTGACCAAATCGGTAACAAAAGACTTGAAGGTGTAAAGGTTCAACGTGGTTAGAATGTTAAAATTAATCAGAATTGTCAAACTGATCAGAATGTTGGAAATTCACGAATTGGTCAAAGTGCCAAGAATGACCAAAATGGTTAGAATTATAAAACCAGTCGGAATTATTAAAATAACCTGAATGGTCAATAATACAAATGAAAAGAATGGTAAAAATAACCCGAATAGATCAAATATTCTTATTGGTAAAAATGGTCAACTGACCAAAGTTGTCAAAAAATCTTAAAGGTGTACAGGTACAACGTGGTTAGAATACTCAACATTGTCAGAATGGTCAAACTAATCAGAATGTTGAAAATTCACGAATTGGTCAAAGTGGCAAGAATGACCAAAATGGTTAGAATTATAAAACCAGTCGGAATAATTAAAATTACCTGATTGGTCAATAATACAAATGAAAAGAATGGTAAAAATAACCTGAATGGATCAAATATTTTTATTGGTAAAAATGGTCAACTGACCAAAGTTGTCAAAAAATCTTGAAGGTGTACAGGTTCAACGTGGTTAGAATTGTCAGAATGGTCAAACTAATCAGAATGTTGGAAATGCACGAATTGGTCAAAGTGGCAAGAATGACCAAAATGGTTAGAATTATAAAACCAGTCGGTATAGATAAAATAACCTGAATGGTCAATAATACAAATGAAAAGAATGGTAAGAATAACCCGAATGGATCAAATATTTATACTGGTAAGAAAGGTCAACTGATAAAATATGCCAAAATATCTTGAAGATGTTGGAAATGTACAAATTGGCCAAAGTGGCAAGAATGACCAAAATGGTTCGAATTATAAAACCAGTCGGAATAATTAAAATAGCATAAATGGTATATAATACAAATGAAAAGAATGGTGAAAACAGCCCGAATGGATCATATATTTATACTGGTAGGAATGGTCAACTGATAAAATATGCCAAAATATCTTGAAGGTGTTGGAAATGTACAAATTGGTCAAAGTGGCAAGAATGACCAAAATGGTTAGAATTATAAAACCAGTCGGAATAATTAAAATAGCATAAATGGTCAATAATACAAATGAAAAGAATGGTAAAAATAACCCGAATGGATCAAATATTCTTATTGGTAAAAATGGTCAACTGACCAAAGTTGTCAAAAAATCTTGAAGGTGTACAGGTTCAACGTGGTTAGAATGTTCAAAATTGTCACAAGGTCAAACTAAACAGAATGTTGGAAATGCACGAATTGGTCAAAGTGTCAAGAATGACCAAAATGGTTAGAATTATAAAACCAGTCGGAATAATTAAAATAACCTGAATGGTCAATAATACAAATGAAAAGAATGGTAAAAATAACCCGAATGGATCAAATATTTATACTGGTAAGAATAGTCATCTGATAAAATAGGCCAAAATATCTTGAAGGTGTTGGAAATGTACAAATTGGTCAAAGTGGCAAGAATGACCAAAATGGTTAGAATTATAAAACCAGTCGGAATAATTAAAATAGCATAAATGGTCAATAATAAAAATTAAAAGAATGGTGAAAATAGCCCGAATGGATCAAATATTTATATTAGGAAGAATGGTCAACTGATCACATTTGTCAAAATGACTTGAAGGTGTAAAGGTTCAACTTGGTTAGAATGATCAAAATAATCAGAATGGTCAAACTGATCAGAATGTTGGTAAGAATAACCAAAATGGACTGAATGATCAATCAGTCGATATAATCAATATAGCCACAATGGTCAATAATACAAATGAAAAGAATGGTGAAAATAGCCCGAATGGATCAAATATTTAACAATGGTCAACTGATAAAATATTTCAAAATGACTTGAAGGTGTAAAGGTTCAACGTGGTTAGAATGTTAAAATTAATCAGAATTGTCAAACTGATCAGAATGTTGGAAATTCACGAATTGGTCAAAGTGGCAAGAATGACTAACCAGTGATAAAACCAGTCGGAATAATTAAAATAACCTGAATGGTCAATAATACATATGAAAAGAATGGTAAAAATAACCCGAATGGATCAAATATTCTTATTGGTAAAAATGGTCAACTGACCAAATCGGTAAGAAAAGACTTGAAGGTGTAAAGGTTCAACGTGGTTAGAATGTTAAAATTAATCAGAATTGTGAAACTGATCAGAATGTTGGAAAGAATAACCAAAATGGACTGAATGATCAATCAGTCGATATAATCAATATAGCCACAATGGTCAATAATACAAATGAAAAGAATGGTGAAAATAGCCCGAATGGATCAAATATTTAACAATGGTCAACTGATAAAATATTTCAAAATGACTTGAAGGTGTAAAGGTTCAACGTGGTTAGAATGTTAAAATTAATCAGAATTGTCAAACTGATCAGAATGTTGGAAATTCACGAATTGGTCAAAGTGGCAAGAATGACTAACCAGTGATAAAACCAGTCGGAATAATTAAAATAACCTGAATGGTCAATAATACAAATGAAAAGAATGGTAAGAATAACCCGAATGGATCAAATATTTATACTGGTAAGAAAGGTCAACTGATAAAATATGCCAAAATATCTTGAAGATGTTGGAAATGTACAAATTGGCCAAAGTGGCAAGAATGACCAAAATGGTTCGAATTATAAAACCAGTCGGAATAATTAAAATAGCATAAATGGTATATAATACAAATGAAAAGAATGGTGAAAACAGCCCGAATGGATCATATATTTATACTGGTAAGAATGGTCAACTGATAAAATATGCCAAAATATCTTGAAGGTGTTGGAAATGTACAAATTGGTCAAAGTGGCAAGAATGACCAAAATGGTTAGAATTATAAAACCAGTCGGAATAATTAAAATAGCATAAATGGTCAATAATACAAATGAAAAGAATGGTAAAAATAACCCGAATGGATCGAATATTCTTATTAGTAAAAATGGTCAACTGACCAAAGTTGTCAAAAAATCTTGAAGGTGTACAGGTTCAACGTGGTTAGAATGTTCAAAATTGTCACAAGGTCAAACTAAACAGAATGTTGAAAATTCACGAATTGGTCAAAGTGGCAAGAATGACCAAAATGGTTAGAATAATAAAACCAGTCGGAATAATTAAAATAGCATGAATGGTCAATAATACAAATGAAAAGAATGGTGAAAATATCCCGAATGGATCAAATATTCATATTGGTAAGAATGGTCAACTGACCAAAGTTGTCAAAAAATCTTGAAAGTGTACAGGTTCAACGTGGTTAGAATGTTCAAAATTGTCACAAGGTCAAACTAAACAGAATGTTGGAAATTCACGAATTGGTCAAAGTGGCAAGAATGACCAAAATGGTTAGAATTATAAAACCAGTCGGAATAATTAAAATAACCTGAATGGTCAATAATACAAATGAAAAGAATGGTAAAAATAACCCGAATGGATCAAATATTTATACTGGTAAGAATAGTCATCTGATAAAATAGGCCAAAATATCTTGATTGGTCAAAGTGGCAAGAATGACCAAAATGGTTAGAATTATAAAACCAGTCGGAATAATTAAAATAGCATAAATGGTCAATAATAAAAATTAAAAGAATGGTGAAAATAGCCCGAATGGATCAAATATTTATATTAGGAAGAATGGTCAACTGATCACATTTGTCAAAATGACTTGAAGGTGTAAAGGTTCAACTTGGTTAGAATGATCAAAATAATCAGAATGGTCAAACTGATCAGAATGTTGGTAAGAATAACCAAAATGGACTGAATGATCAATCAGTCGATATAATCAATATAGCCACAATGGTCAATAATACAAATGAAAAGAATGGTGAAAATAGCCCGAATGGATCAAATATTTAACAATGGTCAACTGATAAAATATTTCAAAATGACTTGAAGATGTAAAGGTTCAACGTGGTTAGAATGTTAAAATTAATCAGAATTGTGAAACTGATCAGAATGTTGGAAATTCACGAATTGGTCAAAGTGGCAAGAATGACCAAAATGGTTAGAATTATAAAACCAGTCGGAATAATTAAAATAGCATGAATGGTCAATAATACAAATAAAAAGAATGGTGAAAATAGCCCGAATGGATCAAATATTCTTATTGGTAAGAATGGTCAACTGACCAAATCGGTAACAAAAGACTTGAAGGTGTAAAGGTTCAACGTGGTTACAATGTTAAAATTAATCAGAATTGTCAAACTGATCAGAATGTTTGAAATTCACGAATTGGTCAAAGTGGCAAGAATGACCAAAATGGTTAGAATTATAAAACCAGTCGGAATAATTAAAATAGCATGAATGGTCAATAATACAAATAAAAAGAATGGTGAAAATATCCCGAATGGATCAAATATTCTTATTGGTAAGAATGGTCAACTGACCAAATCGGTAACAAAAGACTTGAAGTTCTAAAGGTTCAACGTGGTTAGAATGTTAAAATTAATCAGAATTGTCAAACTGATCAGAATGTTTGAAATTCACGAATTGGTCAAAGTGCCAAAAATGACCAAAATGGTTAGAATTATAAAACCAGTCGGAATAATTCAAATAGCATGAATGGTCAATAATGCAAATAAAAAGAATGGTGAAAATATCCCGAATGGATCAAATATTCATATTGGGAAGAATGGTCAACTGACCAAATCGGTAACAAAAGACTTGAAGGTGTAAAGGTTCAACGTGGTTAGAATGTTAAAATTAATCAGAATTGTGAAACTGATCAGAATGTTGGAAATTCACGAATTGGTCAAAGTGGCAAGAATGACCAAAATGGTTAGAATTATAAAACCAGTCGGAATAATTAAAATAGCATGAATGGTCAATAATACAAATAAAAAGAATGGTGAAAATATCCCGAATGGATCAAATATTCTTATTGGTAAGAATTGTCAACTGACCAAATCGGTAACTAAAGACTTGAAGGTGTAAAGGTTCAACGTGGTTACAATGTTAAAATTAATCAGAATTGTCAAACTGATCAGAATGTTTGAAATTCACGAATTGATCAAAGTGGCAAGAATGACCAAAATGGTTAGAATTATAAAACCAGTCGGAATAATTAAAATAGCATGAATGGTCAATAATACAAATAAAAAGAATGGTGAAAATATCCCGAATGGATCAAATATTCTTATTGGTAAGAATGGTCAACTGACCAAATCGGTAACAAAAGACTTGAAGTTGTAAAGGTTCAACGTGGTTAGAATGTTAAAATTAATCAGAATTGTCAAACTGATCAGAATGTTTGAAATTCACGAATTGGTCAAAGTGCCAAAAATGACCAAAATGGTTAGAATTATAAAACCAGTCGGAATAATTCAAATAACCTGAATGGTCAATAATACAAATGAAAAGAATGGTGAAAATATCCCGAATGGGTCAAATATTCATATTGATAAGAATGGTCAACTGACCAAAGTTGTCAAATTTACTTGAAGGTGTAAAGGTTAAACGTGGTTAGAATGTTCAGAATGGTCAAACTGATCAGAATGTTGGAAATGCACGAATTGGTCTAATTGGTAAGAATAACCAAAATGGACTGAATGATCAAACCAGTCGATGTAATCAATATAGCCACAGTGGTCAATAATACAAATGAAAAGAATATTGAAAATAACCTGAATGGATCAAATATTTATATTAGAAAGAATGGTCAACTGATAAAATATGTCAAAATGACTTGAAGGTGTAAATGTTCAACTCGGTTAGAGTTTTCAAAATAATAAGAATAGTCAAACTGATCAGAATGTTGGAGATGTAAGAATTGGTAAAAGTGGCAATAATGACCAAAATGGCAAGAATAATCAAAATAGTCGATATAATTAAAATAATCTGAATGGTCAATAATACAAATGAAAAGAATGGTAAAAATAACCCGAATGGATAAAATATTCTTATTGGTAAAAATGGTCAACTGACCAAAGTTGTCAAAAAATCTTGAAGGTGTACAGGTTCAACGTGGTTAGAATGTTCAAAATAATCAGAATGGTCAAACTGATCAGAATGTTGGTAAGAATAACCAAAATGGACTGAATGATCAAATCAGTCGATATAATCAATATAGCCACAATGGTCAATAATACAAATGAAAAGAATGGTGAAAATAGACCGAATGGATGAAATATTTAACAATGGTCAACTGATAAAATATTTCAAAATGACTTGAAGGTGTAAAGGTTCAACGTGGTTAGAATGTTAAAATTAATCAGAATTGTCAAACTGATCAGAATGTTGGAAATTCACGAATTGGTCAAAGTGGCAAGAATGACCAAAATGGTTAGAATTATAAAACCAGTCGGAATAATTAAAATAGCATGAATGGTCAATAATACAAATAAAAAGAATGGTGAAAATAGCCCGAATGGATCAAATATTCTTATTGGTAAGAATGGTCAACTGACCAAATCGGTAACAAAAGACTTGAAGGTGTAAAGGTTCAACGTGGTTACAATGTTAAAATTAATCAGAATTGTCAAACTGATCAGAATGTTTGAAATTCACGAATTGGTCAAAGTGGCAAGAATGACCAAAATGGTTAGAATTATAAAACCAGTCGGAATAATTAAAATAGCATGAATGGTCAATAATACAAATAAAAAGAATGGTGAAAATATCCCGAATGGATCAAATATTCTTATTGGTAAGAATGGTCAACTGACCAAATCGGTAACAAAAGACTTGAAGTTCTAAAGGTTCAACGTGGTTAGAATGTTAAAATTAATCAGAATTGTCAAACTGATCAGAATGTTTGAAATTCACGAATTGGTCAAAGTGCCAAAAATGACCAAAATGGTTAGAATTATAAAACCAGTCGGAATAATTCAAATAGCATGAATGGTCAATAATGCAAATAAAAAGAATGGTGAAAATATCCCGAATGGATCAAATATTCATATTGGGAAGAATGGTCAACTGACCAAATCGGTAACAAAAGACTTGAAGGTGTAAAGGTTCAACGTGGTTAGAATGTTAAAATTAATCAGAATTGTGAAACTGATCAGAATGTTGGAAATTCACGAATTGGTCAAAGTGGCAAGAATGACCAAAATGGTTAGAATTATAAAACCAGTCGGAATAATTAAAATAGCATGAATGGTCAATAATACAAATAAAAAGAATGGTGAAAATATCCCGAATGGATCAAATATTCTTATTGGTAAGAATTGTCAACTGACCAAATCGGTAACTAAAGACTTGAAGGTGTAAAGGTTCAACGTGGTTACAATGTTAAAATTAATCAGAATTGTCAAACTGATCAGAATGTTTGAAATTCACGAATTGATCAAAGTGGCAAGAATGACCAAAATGGTTAGAATTATAAAACCAGTCGGAATAATTAAAATAGCATGAATGGTCAATAATACAAATAAAAAGAATGGTGAAAATATCCCGAATGGATCAAATATTCTTATTGGTAAGAATGGTCAACTGACCAAATCGGTAACAAAAGACTTGAAGTTGTAAAGGTTCAACGTGGTTAGAATGTTAAAATTAATCAGAATTGTCAAACTGATCAGAATGTTTGAAATTCACGAATTGGTCAAAGTGCCAAAAATGACCAAAATGGTTAGAATTATAAAACCAGTCGGAATAATTCAAATAACCTGAATGGTCAATAATACAAATGAAAAGAATGGTGAAAATATCCCGAATGGGTCAAATATTCATATTGATAAGAATGGTCAACTGACCAAAGTTGTCAAATTTACTTGAAGGTGTAAAGGTTAAACGTGGTTAGAATGTTCAGAATGGTCAAACTGATCAGAATGTTGGAAATGCACGAATTGGTCTAATTGGTAAGAATAACCAAAATGGACTGAATGATCAAACCAGTCGATGTAATCAATATAGCCACAGTGGTCAATAATACAAATGAAAAGAATATTGAAAATAACCTGAATGGATCAAATATTTATATTAGAAAGAATGGTCAACTGATAAAATATGTCAAAATGACTTGAAGGTGTAAATGTTCAACTCGGTTAGAGTTTTCAAAATAATAAGAATAGTCAAACTGATCAGAATGTTGGAGATGTAAGAATTGGTAAAAGTGGCAATAATGACCAAAATGGCAAGAATAATCAAAATAGTCGATATAATTAAAATAATCTGAATGGTCAATAATACAAATGAAAAGAATGGTAAAAATAACCCGAATGGATAAAATATTCTTATTGGTAAAAATGGTCAACTGACCAAAGTTGTCAAAAAATCTTGAAGGTGTACAGGTTCAACGTGGTTAGAATGTTCAAAATAATCAGAATGGTCAAACTGATCAGAATGTTGGTAAGAATAACCAAAATGGACTGAATGATCAAATCAGTCGATATAATCAATATAGCCACAATGGTCAATAATACAAATGAAAAGAATGGTGAAAATAGACCGAATGGATGAAATATTTAACAATGGTCAACTGATAAAATATTTCAAAATGACTTGAAGGTGTAAAGGTTCAACGTGGTTAGAATGTTAAAATTAATCAGAATTGTCAAACTGATCAGAATGTTGGAAATTCACGAATTGGTCAAAGTGGCAAGAATGACCAAAATGGTTACAATTATAAAACCAGTCGGAATAATTAAAATAACCTGAATGGTCAATAATACAAATGAAAAGAATGGTAAAAATAACCCGAATGGATCAAATATTCTTATTGGTAAAAATGGTCATCTGACCAAAGTTGTCAACAAATCTCATACTCAACATTGTCAGAATGGTCAAACTAATCAGAATGTTGGAAGTGCACGAATTGGTCAAAGTAGCAAGAATGACCAAAATGGTTAGAATTATAAAACCAGTCGGAATAATTAAAATAACCTGAATGGTCAATAATACAAATGAAAAGAATGGTAAAAATAACCCGAATGGATTAAATATTTATACTGGTAAGAATGGTCAACTGATAAAATATGCCAAAATATCTTGAAGGTGTTGGAAATGTACAAATTGGTCAAAGTGGCAAGAATAACCAAAATGGTTAGAATTATAAAACCAGTCGGAATAATTAAAATAGCATAACTGGTCAATAATAAAAATGAAAAGAATGGTGAAAATAGCCCGAATGGATCAAATATTTATACTGGTAAGAATGGTCAACTGATAAAATATGCCAAAATATCTTGAAGGTGTTGGAAATGTACAAATTGGTCAAATTGGCAAGAATGACCAAAATGGTAAGAATTATAAAACCAGTCGGAATAATTAAAATAGCATAAATGGTCAATAATACAAATGAAAAGAATGGTAAAAATAACCCGAATGGATCAAATATTCTTATTGGTAAGAATGGTCAACTGACCAAATCGGTAACTAAAGACTTGAAGGTGTAAAGGTTCAACGTGGTTACAATGTGAAAATTAATCAGAATTGTCAAACTGATCAGAATGTTTGAAATTCACGAATTGGTCAAAGTGCCAAAAATGACCAAAATGGTTAGAATTATAAAACCAGTCGGAATAATTCAAATAACCTGAATGGTCAATAATACAAATGAAAAGAATGGTGAAAATATCCCGAATGGGTCAAATATTCATATTGATAAGAATGGTCAACTGACCAAAGTTGTCAAATTTACTTGAAGGTGTAAAGGTTAAACGTGGTTAGAATGTTCAGAATGGTCAAACTGATCAGAATGTTGGAAATGCACGAATTGGTCTAATTGGTAAGAATAACCAAAATGGACTGAATGATCAAACCAGTCGATGTAATCAATATAGCCACAGTGGTCAATAATACAAATGAAAAGAATATTGAAAATAACCTGAATGGATCAAATATTTATATTAGAAAGAATGGTCAACTGATAAAATATGTCAAAATGACTTGAAGGTGTAAATGTTCAACTCGGTTAGAGTTTTCAAAATAATAAGAATAGTCAAACTGATCAGAATGTTGGAGATGTAAGAATTGGTAAAAGTGGCAATAATGACCAAAATGGCAAGAATAATCAAAATAGTCGATATAATTAAAATAATCTGAATGGTCAATAATACAAATGAAAAGAATGGTAAAAATAACCCGAATGGATAAAATATTCTTATTGGTAAAAATGGTCAACTGACCAAAGTTGTCAAAAAATCTTGAAGGTGTACAGGTTCAACGTGGTTAGAATGTTCAAAATAATCAGAATGGTCAAACTGATCAGAATGTTGGTAAGAATAACCAAAATGGACTGAATGATCAAATCAGTCGATATAATCAATATAGCCACAATGGTCAATAATACAAATGAAAAGAATGGTGAAAATAGACCGAATGGATGAAATATTTAACAATGGTCAACTGATAAAATATTTCAAAATGACTTGAAGGTGTAAAGGTTCAACGTGGTTAGAATGTTAAAATTAATCAGAATTGTCAAACTGATCAGAATGTTGGAAATTCACGAATTGGTCAAAGTGGCAAGAATGACCAAAATGGTTACAATTATAAAACCAGTCGGAATAATTAAAATAACCTGAATGGTCAATAATACAAATGAAAAGAATGGTAAAAATAACCCGAATGGATCAAATATTCTTATTGGTAAAAATGGTCATCTGACCAAAGTTGTCAACAAATCTCATACTCAACATTGTCAGAATGGTCAAACTAATCAGAATGTTGGAAGTGCACGAATTGGTCAAAGTAGCAAGAATGACCAAAATGGTTAGAATTATAAAACCAGTCGGAATAATTAAAATAACCTGAATGGTCAATAATACAAATGAAAAGAATGGTAAAAATAACCCGAATGGATTAAATATTTATACTGGTAAGAATGGTCAACTGATAAAATATGCCAAAATATCTTGAAGGTGTTGGAAATGTACAAATTGGTCAAAGTGGCAAGAATAACCAAAATGGTTAGAATTATAAAACCAGTCGGAATAATTAAAATAGCATAACTGGTCAATAATAAAAATGAAAAGAATGGTGAAAATAGCCCGAATGGATCAAATATTTATACTGGTAAGAATGGTCAACTGATAAAATATGCCAAAATATCTTGAAGGTGTTGGAAATGTACAAATTGGTCAAATTGGCAAGAATGACCAAAATGGTAAGAATTATAAAACCAGTCGGAATAATTAAAATAGCATAAATGGTCAATAATACAAATGAAAAGAATGGTAAAAATAACCCGAATGGATCAAATATTCTTATTGGTAAGAATGGTCAACTGACCAAATCGGTAACTAAAGACTTGAAGGTGTAAAGGTTCAACGTGGTTACAATGTGAAAATTAATCAGAATTGTCAAACTGATCAGAATGTTTGAAATTCACGAATTGGTCAAAGTGGCAAGAATGACCAAAATGGTTAGAATTATAAAACCAGTCGGAATAATTAAAATAGCATGAATGGTCAATAATACAAATAAAAAGAATGGTGAAAATATCCCGAATGGATCAAATATTCTTATTGGTAAGAATGGTCAACCGACCAAATCGGTAACAAAAGACTTGAAGTTGTAAAGGTTCAACGTGGTTAGAATGTTAAAATTAATCAGAATTGTCAAACTGATCAGAATGTTTGAAATTCACGAATTGGTCAAAGTGCCAAAAATGACCAAAATGGTTAGAATTATAAAACCAGTCGGAATAATTCAAATAACCTGAATGGTCAATAATACAAATGAAAAGAATGGTGAAAATATCCCGAATGGGTCAAATATTCATATTGATAAGAATGGTCAACTGACCAAAGTTGTCAAATTTACTTGAAGGTGTAAAGGTTAAACGTGGTTAGAATGTTCAGAATGGTCAAACTGATCAGAATGTTGGAAATGCACGAATTGGTCTAATTGGTAAGAATAACCAAAATGGACTGAATGATCAAACCAGTAGATGTAATCAATATAGCCACAGTGGTCAATAATACAAACCAGTCGGAATAATTAAAATAACCTGAATGGTCAATAATACAAATGAAAAGAATGGTAAAAATAACCCGAATGGATTAAATATTTATACTGGTAAGAATGGTCAACTGATAAACTATGCCAAAATATCTTGAAGGTGTTGGAAATGTACAAATTGGTCAAAGTGGCAAGAATAACCAAAATGGTTAGAATTATAAAACCAGTCGGAATAATTAAAATAGCATAACTGGTCAATAATAAAAATGAAAAGAATGGTGAAAATAGCCCGAATGGATCAAATATTTATACTGGTAAGAATGGTCAACTGATAAAATATGCCAAAATATCTTGAAGGTGTTGGAAATGTACAAATTGGTCAAAGTGGCAAGAATGACCAAAATGGTAAGAATTATAAAACCAGTCGGAATAATTAAAATAGCATAAATGGTCAATAATACAAATGAAAAGAATGGTAAAAATAACCCGAATGGATCAAATATTCTTATTGGTAAAAATGGTCAACTGACCAAAGTTGTCAAAAAATCTTGAAGGTGGACATGTTCAACGTGGTTAGAATGTTCAAAATTGTTACAAGGTCAAACTAAACAGAATGTTGGAAATTCACGAATTGGTCAAAGTGGCAAGAATGACCAAAATGGTTAGAATTATAAAACCAGTCGGAATAATTAAAATAGCATGAATGGTCAATAATACAAATAAAAAGAATGGTGAAAATATCCCGAATGGATCAAATATTCATATTGATAAGAATAGTCAACTGACCAAATCGGTAACAAAAAGACTTTAAGGTGTAAAGGTTCAACGTGGTTAGAATACTCAACATTGTCAGAATGGTCAAACTAATCAGAATGTTGGAAATTCACGAATTGGTCAAAGTGGCAAGAATGACCAAAATGGTTAGAATTATAAAACCAGTCGGAATAATTAAAATAACCTGAATGGTCAATAATACAAATGAAAAGAATGGTAAAAATAAACCGAATGGATCAAATATATAAGTTATCATGAGGAATCCTCGTGTTTCCACACTCTCACAGTTTGGTTGCACTAAAGCAACCAAAAACCCAACACGAGCCGTTTAATCAGCACATTGTCAGAATGGTCAAACTAATCAGAATGTTGGAAATGCACGAATTGGTCAAAGTGGCAAGAATGACCAAAATGGTGAGAATTATAAAACCAGTCGGTATAATTAAAATAACCTGAATGGTCAATAATACAAATGAAAAGAATGGTAAAAATAACCCGAATGGATCAAATATTTATACTGGTAAGAAAGGTCAACTGATAAAATATGCCAAAATATCTTGAAGATGTTGGAAATGTACAAATTGGCCAAAGTGGCAAGAATGACCAAAATGGTTCGAATTATAAAACCAGTCGGAATAATTAAAATAGCATAAATGGTCAATAATAAAAATGAAAAGAATGGTGAAAATAGCCCGAATGGATCAAATATTTATACTGGTAAGAATGGTCAACGGATAAAATATGCCAAAATATCTTGAAGGTGTTGGAAATGTACAAATTGGTCAAAGTTTCAAGAATGACCAAAATGGTTAGAATTATAAAACCAGTCGGAATAATTAAAATAGCATAAATGGTCAATAATACAAATGAAAAGAATGGTAAAAATAACCCGAATGGATCAAATATTCTTATTGGTAAAAATGGTCATCTGACCAAAGTTGTCAACAAATCTTGAAGGTGAACAGGTCCAACGTGGTTAGAATACTCAACATTGTCAGAATGGTCAAACTAATCAGAATGTTGGAAGTGCACGAATTGGTCAAAGTAGCAAGAATGACCAAAATGGTTAGAATTATAAAACCAGTCGGAATAATTAAAATAACCTGAATGGTCAATAATACAAATGAAAAGAATGGTAAAAATAACCCGAATGGATCAAATATTTATACTGGTAAGAATGGTCAACGGATAAAATATGCCAAAATATCTTGAAGGTGTTGGAAATGTACAAATTGGTCAAAGTGGCAAGAATGACCAAAATGGTTAGAATTATAAAACCAGTCGGAATAATTAAAATAGCATAAATGGTCAATAATAAAAATGAAAAGAATGGTGAAAATAGCCCGAATGGATCAAATATTTATACTGGTAAGAATGGTCAACTGATAAAATATGCCAAAAAATATCTTGAAGGTGTTGGAAATGTACAAATTGGTCAAAGTTTCAAGAATGACCAAAATGGTTAGAATTATAAAACCAGTCGGAATAATTAAAATAGCATAAATGGTCAATAATACAAATGAAAAGAATGGTGAAAATAGCCCGAACGGATCATATATTTATACTGGTAAGAATGGTCAACTGATAAAATATGCCAAAATATCTTGAAGGTGTTGGAAATGTACAAATTGGTCAAAGTGACAAGAATGACCAAAATGGTTAGAATTATAAAACCAGTCGGAATAATTAAAATAGCATAAATGAACAATAATACAAATGAAAAGAATGGTAAAAATAACCCGAATGGATCAAATATTCTTATTGGTAAAACTGGTCAACTGACCAAAGTTGTCAAAAAATCTTGAAGGTGTACAGGTTCAACGTGGTTAGAATGTTCAAAATTGTCACAAGGTCAAACTAAACAGAATGTTGGAAATTCACGAATTGGTCAAAGTGGCAAGAATGACCAAAATGGTTAGAATTATAAAACCAGTCGGAATAATTAAAATAGCATGAATGGTCAATAATACAAATGAAAAGAATGGTGAAAATATCCCGAATGGACCAAATATTCATTATGGTAAGAATGGTCAACTGACCAAATCGGTAAAAAAAAGACTTTAAGGTGTAAAGGTTCAACGTGGTTAGAATACTCAACATTGTCAGAATGGTCAAACTAATCAGAATGTTGGAAATTCTGGAATTGGTCAAAGTGTCAAGAATGACCAAAATGGTTAGAATTATAAAACCAGTCGGAATAATTAAAATAACCTGAATGGTCAATAATACAAATGAAAAGAATGGTAAAAATAAACCGAATGGATCAAATATATAAGTTATCATGAGGAATCCTCGTGTTTCCACACTCTCACAGTTTGGTTGCACTACAGCAACCAAAAACCCAACACGAGCCGTTTAATCAGCACATTGTCAGAATGGTCAAACTAATCAGAATGTTGGAAATGCACGAATTGGTCACAGTGGCAAGAATGACCAAAATGGTGAGAATTATAAAACCAGTCGGTATAATTAAAATAACCTGAATGGTCAATAATACAAATGAAAAGAATGGTAAGAATAACCCGAATGGATCAAATATTTATACTGGTAAAGCTGGCCATAGACGAACGATAAATTCGAGCAATTTGTTGGGTTTGTGGTCGCTTTTTTACGTCTGTGGGGTAGTTTGCGAACAAATCATACCTGTGTGGGCTACTGCGCAAATTTTAAGCCATTTCGCCATTTCAGTTGCTCTTCAACCATTGTAACGAAAGGTCGTGTAGTGCACAAAAAAAATGGCAAGCAAAGACTTTATGATAGAATTTTTTGATGTGTTAAAAAATGAAAATGCCATTTGGCAAACAAAAAGTGAAACATTTAAAAACAAATTAGAAAAACAAAAATCATGGGAAAAACTCGTAACAAAATGGAAAGAGGTTGACAGAAATGAGAATGCTTATTTCTTTCGAGCAGCCAGTCTTCACTCCATTTTCTTTTTTTTTCGATTTTTTTCTTTTCTAGTTTTTTATTTTCCATGTCGAAACATATATATAATTAAAAGCGCAGCTGCATCAGCAGCTGCTTCGTCGCACATGTTGTTTTTAAGTTTCCAATCAACAGAAAAAACCAATTGTTAAATAAAAAAATTTCTGCCACAAAATTCTGACAGAAGCACAAACCGAAGTTCAAACACAAAATGAACATGCGAGCGCGTCATCCGCTTCGTAGCATATGTTTACTCATCAACGTCGGCCGAATTATGATTTGTTCGAGCGTGTGTGGAGAAACGATATGCAATAAATCGCAGCAATAAATTTGCAAATCACACCAATAAATCGTTCGTCTATGGCCAGCTTGAGAAAGGTCAACTGATAAAATATGCCAAAATATCTTGAAGGTGTTGGAAATGTACAAATTGGTCAAAGTGGCAAGAATGACCAAAATGGTTAGAATTATAAAACCAGTCGGAATAATTAAAATAGCATAAATGGTATATAATACAAATGAAAAGAATGGTGAAAATAGCCCGAATGGATCATATACTTATACTGGTAAGAATGGTCAACTGATAAAATATGCCAAAATATCTTGAAGGTGTTGGAAATGTACAAATTGGTCAAAGTGGCAAGAATGACCAAAATGGTTAGAATTATAAAACCAGTCGGAATAATTAAAATAGCATAAATGGTCAATAATACAAATGAAAAGAATGGTAAAAATAACCCAAATGGATGAAATATTCTTATTAGTAAAAATGCTCAACTGACCAAAGTTGTCAAAAAATCTTGAAGGTGTACAGGTTCAACGTGGTTAGAATGTTCAAAATTGTCACAAGGTCAAACTAAACAGAATGTTGGAAATTCACGAATTGGTCAAAGTGGCAAGAATGACCAAAATGGTTAGAATTATAAAACCAGTCGGAATAATTAAAATAGCATGAATGGTCAATAATACAAATAAAAAGAATGGTAAAAATATCCCGAATGGATCAAATATTCATATTGGTAAGAATGGTCAACTGACCAAAGTTGTCAAAAATCTTGAAGGTGTACAGGTTCAACGTGGTTAGAATACTCAACATTGTCAGAATGGTCAAACTAATCAGAATGTTGGAAATTCACGAATTGGTCAAAGTGGCACGAATGACCAAAATGGTTAGAATTATAAAACCAGTCGGAATAATTAAAATAATCTGAATGGTCAATAACACAAATGAAAAGAATGGTAAAAATAACCCGAATGGATCAAATATTTATACTGGTAAGAATGGTCAACTGATAAAATATGCCAAAATATCTTGAAGGTGTTGGAAATGTACAAATTGGTCAAAGTGGCAAGAATGACCAAAATGGTTAGAATTATAAAACCAGTCGGAATAATTAAAATAGCATAAATGGTCAATAATAAAAATGAAAAGAATGGTGAAAATAGCCCGAATGGATCAAATATTTATACTGGTAAGAATGGTCAACTGATAAAATATGCCAAAATATCTTGAAGGTGTTGGAAATGTACAAATTGGTCAAAGTTTCAAGAATGACCAAAATGGTTAGAATTATAAAACCAGTCGGAATAATTAAAATAGCATAAATGGTCAATAATACAAATGAAAAGAATGGAAAAAAATACCCCGAATGGATCAAATATTCTTATTGGTAAAAATTGTCAACTGACCAAAGTTGTCAAAAAATCTTGAAGGTGTACATGTTCAACGTGGTTAGAATGTTCAAAATTGTCACAAGGTCAAACTAAACAGAATGTTGGAAATTCACAAATTGGTCAAAGTGGCGAGAATGACCAAAATGGTTAGAATTATAAAACCAGTCGGAATAATTAAAATAGCATGAATGGTCAATAATACAAATAAAAACAATGGTGAAAATATCCCGAATGGATCAAATATTCTTATTGGTAAGAATGGTCAACTGACCAAATCGGTAACAAAAGACTTGAAGGTGTAAAGGTTCAACGTGGTTAGAATGTTAAAATTAATCAGAATTGTCAAACTGATCACAATGTTGGAAATTCACGAATTGGTCAAAGTGCCAAGAATGACCAAAATGGTTAGAATTATAAAACCAGTCGGAATTATTAAAATAACCTGAATGGTCAATAATACAAATGAAAAGAATGGTAAAAATAACCCGAATAGATCAAATATTCTTATTGGTAAAAATGGTCAACTGACCAAAGTTGTCAAAAAATCTTAAAGGTGTACAGGTACAACATGGTTAGAATACTCAACATTGTCAGAATGGTCAAACTAATCAGAATGTTGAAAATTCACGAATTGGTCAAAGTGGCAAGAATGACCAAAATGGTTAGAATTATAAAACCAGTCGGAATAATTAAAATTACCTGATTGGTCAATAATACAAATGAAAAGAATGGTAAAAATAACCCGAATGGATCAAATATTTTTATTGGTAAAAATGGTCAACTGACCAAAGTTGTCAAAAAATCTTGAAGGTGTACAGGTTCAACGTGGTTAGAATTGTCAGAATGGTCAAACTAATCAGAATGTTGGAAATGCACGAATTGGTCAAAGTGGCAAGAATGACCAAAATGGTTAGAATTATAAAACCAGTCGGTATAGATAAAATAACCTGAATGGTCAATAATACAAATGAAAAGAATGGTAAGAATAACCCGAATGGATCAAATATTTATACTGGTAAGAAAGGTCAACTGATAAAATATGCCAAAATATCTTGAAGATGTTGGAAATGTACAAATTGGCCAAAGTGGCAAGAATGACCAAAATGGTTCGAATTATAAAACCAGTCGGAATAATTAAAATAGCATAAATGGTATATAATACAAATGAAAAGAATGGTGAAAACAGCCCGAATGGATCATATATTTATACTGGTAAGAATGGTCAACTGATAAAATATGCCAAAATATCTTGAAGGTGTTGGAAATGTACAAATTGGTCAAAGTGGCAAGAATGACCAAAATGGTTAGAATTATAAAACCAGTCGGAATAATTAAAATAGCATAAATGGTCAATAATACAAATGAAAAGAATGGTAAAAATAACCCGAATGGATCGAATATTCTTATTAGTAAAAATGGTCAACTGACCAAAGTTGTCAAAAAATCTTGAAGGTGTACAGGTTCAACGTGGTTAGAATGTTCAAAATTGTCACAAGGTCAAACTAAACAGAATGTTGAAAATTCACGAATTGGTCAAAGTGGCAAGAATGACCAAAATGGTTAGAATAATAAAACCAGTCGGAATAATTAAAATAGCATGAATGGTCAATAATACAAATGAAAAGAATGGTGAAAATATCCCGAATGGATCAAATATTCATATTGGTAAGAATGGTCAACTGACCAAAGTTGTCAAAAAATCTTGAAAGTGTACAGGTTCAACGTGGTTAGAATGTTCAAAATTGTCACAAGGTCAAACTAAACAGAATGTTGGAAATTCACGAATTGGTCAAAGTGGCAAGAATGACCAAAATGGTTAGAATTATAAAACCAGTCGGAATAATTAAAATAACCTGAATGGTCAATAATACAAATGAAAAGAATGGTAAAAATAACCCGAATGGATCAAATATTTATACTGGTAAGAATAGTCATCTGATAAAATAGGCCAAAATATCTTGAAGGTGTTGGAAATGTACAAATTGGTCAAAGTGGCAAGAATGACCAAAATGGTTAGAATTATAAAACCAGTCGGAATAATTAAAATAGCATAAATGGTCAATAATAAAAATTAAAAGAATGGTGAAAATAGCCCGAATGGATCAAATATTTATATTAGGAAGAATGGTCAACTGATCACATTTGTCAAAATGACTTGAAGGTGTAAAGGTTCAACTTGGTTAGAATGATCAAAATAATCAGAATGGTCAAACTGATCAGAATGTTGGTAAGAATAACCAAAAAGGACTGAATGATCAATCAGTCGATATAATCAATATAGCCACAATGGTCAATAATACAAATGAAAAGAATGGTGAAAATAGCCCGAATGGATCAAATATTTAACAATGGTCAACTGATAAAATATTTCAAAATGACTTGAAGGTGTAAAGGTTCAACGTGGTTAGAATGTTAAAATTAATCAGAATTGTCAAACTGATCAGAATGTTGGAAATTCACGAATTGGTCAAAGTGGCAAGAATGACTAACCAGTGATAAAACCAGTCGGAATAATTAAAATAACCTGAATGGTCAATAATACATATGAAAAGAATGGTAAAAATAACCCGAATGGATCAAATATTCTTATTGGTAAAAATGGTCAACTGACCAAATCGGTAAGAAAAGACTTGAAGGTGTAAAGGTTCAACGTGGTTAGAATGTTAAAATTAATCAGAATTGTGAAACTGATCAGAATGTTGGTAAGAATAACCAAAATGGACTGAATGATCAATCAGTCGATATAATCAATATAGCCACAATGGTCAATAATACAAATGAAAAGAATGGTGAAAATAGCCCGAATGGATCAAATATTTAACAATGGTCAACTGATAAAATATTTCAAAATGACTTGAAGGTGTAAAGGTTCAACGTGGTTAGAATGTTAAAATTAATCAGAATTGTCAAACTGATCAGAATGTTGGAAATTCACGAATTGGTCAAAGTGGCAAGAATGACTAACCAGTGATAAAACCAGTCGGAATAATTAAAATAACCTGAATGGTCAATAATACAAATGAAAAGAATGGTAAGAATAACCCGAATGGATCAAATATTTATACTGGTAAGAAAGGTCAACTGATAAAATATGCCAAAATATCTTGAAGATGTTGGAAATGTACAAATTGGCCAAAGTGGCAAGAATGACCAAAATGGTTCGAATTATAAAACCAGTCGGAATAATTAAAATAGCATAAATGGTATATAATACAAATGAAAAGAATGGTGAAAACAGCCCGAATGGATCATATATTTATACTGGTAAGAATGGTCAACTGATAAAATATGCCAAAATATCTTGAAGGTGTTGGAAATGTACAAATTGGTCAAAGTGGCAAGAATGACCAAAATGGTTAGAATTATAAAACCAGTCGGAATAATTAAAATAGCATAAATGGTCAATAATACAAATGAAAAGAATGGTAAAAATAACCCGAATGGATCGAATATTCTTATTAGTAAAAATGGTCAACTGACCAAAGTTGTCAAAAAATCTTGAAGGTGTACAGGTTCAACGTGGTTAGAATGTTCAAAATTGTCACAAGGTCAAACTAAACAGAATGTTGAAAATTCACGAATTGGTCAAAGTGGCAAGAATGACCAAAATGGTTAGAATAATAAAACCAGTCGGAATAATTAAAATAGCATGAATGGTCAATAATACAAATGAAAAGAATGGTGAAAATATCCCGAATGGATCAAATATTCATATTGGTAAGAATGGTCAACTGACCAAAGTTGTCAAAAAATCTTGAAAGTGTACAGGTTCAACGTGGTTAGAATGTTCAAAATTGTCACAAGGTCAAACTAAACAGAATGTTGGAAATTCACGAATTGGTCAAAGTGGCAAGAATGACCAAAATGGTTAGAATTATAAAACCAGTCGGAATAATTAAAATAACCTGAATGGTCAATAATACAAATGAAAAGAATGGTAAAAATAACCCGAATGGATCAAATATTTATACTGGTAAGAATAGTCATCTGATAAAATAGGCCAAAATATCTTGAAGGTGTTGGAAATGTACAAATTGGTAAAAGTGGCAAGAATGACCAAAATGGTTAGAATTATAAAACCAGTCGGAATAATTAAAATAGCATAAATGGTCAATAATAAAAATTAAAAGAATGGTGAAAATAGCCCGAATGGATCAAATATTTATATTAGGAAGAATGGTCAACTGATCACATTTGTCAAAATGAATTGAAGGTGTAAAGGTTCAACTTGGTTAGAATGATCAAAATAATCAGAATGGTCAAACTGATCAGAATGTTGGTAAGAATAACCAAAATGGACTGAATGATCAATCAGTCGATATAATCAATATAGCCACAATGGTCAATAATACAAATGAAAAGAATGGTGAAAATAGCCCGAATGGATCAAATATTTAACAATGGTCAACTGATAAAATATTTCAAAATGACTTGAAGGTGTAAAGGTTCAACGTGGTTAGAATGTTAAAATTAATCAGAATTGTCAAACTGATCAGAATGTTGGAAATTCACGAATTGGTCAAAGTGGCAAGAATGACTAACCAGTGATAAAACCAGTCGGAATAATTAAAATAACCTGAATGGTCAATAATACATATGAAAAGAATGGTAAAAATAACCCGAATGGATCAAATATTCTTATTGGTAAAAATGGTCAACTGACCAAATCGGTAAGAAAAGACTTGAAGGTGTAAAGGTTCAACATGGTTAGAATGTTAAAATTAATCAGAATTGTGAAACTGATCAGAATGTTGGAAATTCACGAATTGGTCAAAGTGGCAAGAATGACCAAAATGGTTAGAATTATAAAACCAGTCGGAATAATTAAAATAGCATGAATGGTCAATAATACAAATAAAAAGAATGGTGAAAATAGCCCGAATGGATCAAATATTCTTATTGGTAAGAATGGTCAACTGACCAAATCGGTAACAAAAGACTTGAAGGTGTAAAGGTTCAACGTGGTTACAATGTTAAAATTAATCAGAATTGTCAAACTGATCAGAATGTTTGAAATTCACGAATTGGTCAAAGTGGCAAGAATGACCAAAATGGTTAGAATTATAAAACCAGTCGGAATAATTAAAATAGCATGAATGGTCAATAATACAAATAAAAAGAATGGTGAAAATATCCCGAATGGATCAAATATTCTTATTGGTAAGAATGGTCAACTGACCAAATCGGTAACAAAAGACTTGAAGTTGTAAAGGTTCAACGTGGTTAGAATGTTAAAATTAATCAGAATTGTCAAACTGATCAGAATGTTTGAAATTCACGAATTGGTCAAAGTGCCAAAAATGACCAAAATGGTTAGAATTATAAAACCAGTCGGAATAATTCAAATAGCATGAATGGTCAATAATGCAAATAAAAAGAATGGTGAAAATATCCCGAATGGATCAAATATTCATATTGGGAAGAATGGTCAACTGACCAAATCGGTAACAAAAGACTTGAAGGTGTAAAGGTTCAACGTGGTTAGAATGTTAAAATTAATCAGAATTGTGAAACTGATCAGAATGTTGGAAATTCAGGAATTGGTCAAAGTGGCAAGAATGACCAAAATGGTTAGAATTATAAAACCAGTCGGAATAATTAAAATAGCATGAATGGTCAATAATACAAATAAAAAGAATGGTGAAAATATCCCGAATGGATCAAATATTCTTATTGGTAAGAATGGTCAACTGACCAAATCGGTAACTAAAGACTTGAAGGTGTAAAGGTTCAACGTGGTTACAATGTTAAAATTAATCAGAATTGTCAAACTGATCAGAATGTTTGAAATTCACGAATTGGTCAAAGTGGCAAGAATGACCAAAATGGTTAGAATTATAAAACCAGTCGGAATAATTAAAATAGCATGAATGGTCAATAATACAAATAAAAAGAATGGTGAAAATATCCCGAATGGATCAAATATTCTTATTGGTAAGAATGGTCAACTGACCAAATCGGTAACTAAAGACTTGAAGGTGTAAAGGTTCAACGTGGTTAGAATGTTAAAATTAATCAGAATTGTCAAACTGATCAGAATGTTTGAAATTCACGAATTGGTCAAAGTGCCAAAAATGACCAAAATGGTTAGAATTATAAAACCAGTCGGAATAATTCAAATAGCATGAATGGTCAATAATGCAAATAAAAAGAATGGTGAAAATATCCCGAATGGATCAAATATTCATATTGGGAAGAATGGTCAACTGACCAAATCGGTAACAAAAGACTTGAAGGTGTAAAGGTTCAACGTGGTTAGAATGTTAAAATTAATCAGAATTGTGAAACTGATCAGAATGTTGGAAATTCAGGAATTGGTCAAAGTGGCAAGAATGACCAAAATGGTTAGAATTATAAAACCAGTCGGAATAATTAAAATAGCATGAATGGTCAATAATACAAATAAAAAGAATGGTGAAAATATCCCGAATGGATCAAATATTCTTATTGGTAAGAATGGTCAACTGACCAAATCGGTAACTAAAGACTTGAAGGTGTAAAGGTTCAACGTGGTTAGAATGTTAAAATTAATCAGAATTGTCAAACTGATCAGAATGTTTGAAATTCACGAATTGGTCAAAGTGCCAAAAATGACCAAAATGGTTAGAATTATAAAACCAGTCGGAATAATTCAAATAACCTGAATGGTCAATAATACAAATGAAAAGAATGGTGAAAATATCCCGAATGGGTCAAATATTCATATTGATAAGAATGGTCAACTGACCAAAGTTGTCAAATTTACTTGAAGGTGTAAAGGTTAAACGTGGTTAGAATGTTCAGAATGGTCAAACTGATCAGAATGTTGGAAATGGACGAATTGGTCTAATTGGTAAGAATAACCAAAATGGACTGAATGATCAAACCAGTCGATGTAATCAATATAGCCACAGTGGTCAATAATACAAATGAAAAGAATATTGAAAATAACCTGAATGGATCAAATATTTATATTAGTAAGAATGGTCAACTGATAAAATATGTCAAAATGACTTGAAGGTGTAAATGTTCAACTCGGTTAGAGTTTTCAAAATAATAAGAATAGTCAAACTGATCAGAATGTTGGAGATGTAAGAATTGGTAAAAGTGGCAATAATGACCAAAATGGCAAGAATAATCAAAATAGTCGATATAATTAAAATAATCTGAATGGTCAATAACACAAATGAAAAGAATGGTAAAAATAACCCGAATGGATAAAATATTCTTATTGGTAAAAATGGTCAACTGACCAAAGTTGTCAAAAAATCTTGAAGGTGTACAGGTTCAACGTGGTTAGAATGTTCAAAATAATCAGAATGGTCAAACTGATCAGAATGTTGGTAAGAATAACCAAAATGGACTGAATGATCAAATCAGTCGATATAATCAATATAGCCACAATGGTCAATAATACAAATGAAAAGAATGGTGAAAATAGACCGAATGGACGAAATATTTAACAATGGTCAACTGATAAAATATTTCAAAATGACTTGAAGGTGTAAAGGTTCAACGTGGTTAGAATGTTAAAATTAATCAGAATTGTCAAACTGATCAGAATGTTGGAAATTCACGAATTGGTCAAAGTGGCAAGAATGACCAAAATGGTTACAATTATAAAACCAGTCGGAATAATTAAAATAACCTGAATGGTCAATAATACAAATGAAAAGAATGGTAAAAATAACCCGAATGGATCAAATATTCTTATTGGTAAAAATGGTCATCTGACCAAAGTTGTCAACAAATCTTGAAGGTGAACAGGTCCAACGTGGTTAGAATACTCAACATTGTCAGAATGGTCAAACTAATCAGAATGTTGGAAGTGCACGAATTGGTCAAAGTAGCAAGAATGACCAAAATGGTTAGAATTATAAAACCAGTCGGAATAATTAAAATAACCTGAATGGTCAATAATACAAATGAAAAGAATGGTAAAAATAACCCGAATGGATTAAATATTTATACTGGTAAGAATGGTCAACTGATAAAATATGCCAAAATATCTTGAAGGTGTTGGAAATGTACAAATTGGCAAGAATAACCAAAATGGTTAGAATTATAAAACCAGTCGGAATAATTAAAATAGCATAAGTGGTCAATAATAAAAATGAAAAGAATGGTGAAAATAGCCCGAATGGATCAAATATTTATACTGGTAAGAATGGTCAACTGATAAAATATGCCAAAATATCTTGAAGGTGTTGGAAATGTACAAATTGGTCAAAGTGGCAAGAATGACCAAAATGGTAAGAATTATAAAACCAGTCGGAATAATTAAAATAGCATAAATGGTCAATAATACAAATGAAAAGAATGGTAAAAATAACCCGAATGGATCAAATATTCTTATTGGTAAAAATGGTCAACTGACCAAAGTTGTCAAAAAATCTTGAAGGTGGACATGTTCAACGTGGTTAGAATGTTCAAAATTGTTACAAGGTCAAACTAAACAGAATGTTGGAAATTCACGAATTGGTCAAAGTGGCAAGAATGACCAAAATGGTTAGAATTATAAAACCAGTCGGAATAATTAAAATAGCATGAATGGTCAATAATACAAATAAAAAGAATGGTGAAAATATCCCGAATGGATCAAATATTCATATTGATAAGAATAGTCAACTGACCAAATCGGTAACAAAAGACTTGAAGGTGTAATGGTTCAACGTGGTTAGAATGTTAAAATTCATCAGAATTGTCAAACTGAACAGAATGTTGGAAATTCACGAATTGGTCAAAGTGCCAAGAATGACCAATACTCAACATTGTCAGAATGGTCAAACTAATCAGAATGTTGGAAATTCACGAATTGGTCAAAGTGGCAAGAATGACCAATATGGTTAGAATTATAAAACCAGTCGGAATAATTAAAATAACCTGAATGGTCGATAATACAAATGAAAAGAATGGTGAAAATATCCCGAATGGATCAAATATTCATATTGGTAAGAATGGTCAACTGATAAAATATGCCAAAATATATTGAAGGTGTTGGAAATGTACAAATTGGTCAAAGTGGCAAGAATGACCAAAATGGTTAGAATTATAAAACCAGTCGGAATAATTAAAATTACATAAGTGGTCAATAATAAAAATGAAAAGAATGGTGAAAATAGTCCGAATGGGTCAAATATTCATATTGATAAGAATGGTCAACTGATAAAATATGTCAAAATGACTTGAAGGTGTAAAGGTTCAACTCGGTTAGAATTTTCAAAATAATCAGAATGGTCAAACTGATCAGAATGTTGGAAATGTACGAATTGGTAAAAGTGGGAAGAATGACCAAAATGGTTAGAATTATAAAACCAGTCGGAATAATTAAAATAACCTGAATGGTCAATAAAACAAATAAAAGAATGGTAAAAATAACCCGAATGGATCAAATATTCTTATTGGTAAAAATGGTCAACTGACCAAAGTTGTCAAAAAATCTTGAAGGTGTACAGGTTCAACGTGGTTAGAATACTCAACATTGTCAGAATGGTCAAACTAATCAGAATGTTGGAAATGCACGAATTGGTAAAAGTGGGAAGAATGACCAAAATGGTTAGAATTATAAACCCAGTCGGAATAATTAAAATAACCTGAATGGTCAATAATACAAATGAAAAGAATGGTAAAAACAACCCGAATGGATCAAATATTTATACTGGTAAGAATGGTAAACTGATAAAATATGCCAAAATATCTTGAAGGTGTTGGAAATGTACAAATTGGTCAAAGTGGCAAGAATGACCAAAACGGTTAGAATTATAAAACCAGTCGGAATAATTAAAATAGCATGAATGGTCAATAATACAAATGAAAAGAATGGTGAAAATATCCCGAATGGATCAAATATTCATATTGGTAAGAATGGTCAACTGACCAAATCGGTAAAAACAGACTTGAAGGTGTAAAGGTTCAACGCGGTTAGAATACTCAACATTGTCAGAATGGTCAAACTAATCAGAATATTGGAAATGTACAAATTGGTCAAAGTGGCAAGAATGACCAAAATGGTTAGAATTATAAAACCAGTCGGAATAATTAAAATAGCATAAATTGTCAATAATACAAATGAAAAGAATGGTGAAAATAGCCCGAATGGATCATATATTTATACTGGTAAGAATGGTAAACTGATAAAATATGCCAAAATATCTTGAAGGTGTTGGAAATGTACAAATTGGTCAAAGTGGCAAGAATGACCAAAACGGTTAGAATTATAAAACCAGTCGGAATAATTAAAATAGCATGAATGGTCAATAATACAAATGAAAAGAATGGTGAAAATATCC
Organism: Hydrotaea cyrtoneurina; assembly: GCA_958296145.1. Lineage (NCBI taxonomy): Eukaryota > Metazoa > Arthropoda > Insecta > Diptera > Muscidae > Hydrotaea > Hydrotaea cyrtoneurina. The sequence continues at coordinate 83,159,058 of OY282513.1, forward strand.
CGAATGGATCAAATATTCATATTGGTAAGAATGGTCAACTGACCAAATCGGTAAAAACAGACTTGAAGGTGTAAAGGTTCAACGCGGTTAGAATACTCAACATTGTCAGAATGGTCAAACTAATCAGAATATTGGAAATGTACAAATTGGTCAAAGTGGCAAGAATGACCAAAATGGTTAGAATTATAAAACCAGTCGGAATAATTAAAATAACCTGAATGGTCGATAATACAAATGAAAAGAATGGTGAAAATATCCCGAATGGATCAAATATTCATATTGGTAAGAATGGTCAACTGATAAAATATGCCAAAATATCTTGAAGGTGTTGGAAATGTACAAATTGGTCAAAGTGGCAAGAATGACCAAAATGGTTAGAATTATAAAACCAGTCGGAATAATTAAAATAACCTGAATGGTCGATAATACAAATGAAAAGAATGGTGAAAATATCCCGAATGGATCAAATATTCATATTGGTAAGAATGGTCAACTGATAAAATATGCCAAAATATCTTGAAGGTGTTGGAAATGTACAAATTGGTCAAAGTGGCAAGAATGACCAAAATGGTTAGAATTATAAAACCAGTCGGAATAATTAAAATAGCATAAATGGTCAATAATACAAATGAAAAGAATGGTAAAAATAACCCGAATGGATCAAATATTCTTATTGGTAAAATTGGTCAACTGACCAAAGTTGCCAAAAACTCTTGAAGGTGTACATGTTCAACGTGGTTAGAATGTTCAAAATTGTCACAAGGTCAAACTAAACAGAATGTTGGAAATTCACGAATTGGTCAAAGTGGCAAGAATGACCAAAATGGTTAGAATTATAAAACCAGTCGGAATAATTAAAATAGCATAAATGGTCAATAATACAAATGAAAAGAATGGTAAAAATAACCCGAATGGATCAAATATTCTTATTGGTAAAATTGGTCAACTGACCAAAGTTGTCAAAAAATCTTGAAGGTGAACATGTTCAACGTGGTTAGAATGTTCAAAATTGTCACAAGGTCAAACTAAACAGAATGTTGGAAATTCACGAATTGGTCAAAGTGGCAAGAATGACCAAAATGGTTAGAATTATAAAACCAGTCGGAATAATTAAAATAGCATGAATGGTCAATAATACAAATAAAAAGAATGGTGAAAATATCGCGAATGGATCAAATATTCATATTGGTAAGAATGGTCAACTGACCAAATCGGTAACAAAAGACTTGAAGGTGTAAAGGTTCAACGTGGTTAGAATGTTAAAATTAATCAGAATTGTCAAACTGATCAGAATGTTGGAAATTCACGAATTGGTCAAAGTGCCAAGAATGACCAAAATGGTTAGAATTATAAACCCTGTCGGAATAATTAAAATAACCTGAATGGTCAATAATACAAATAAAAGAATTGTAAAAATAACCCGAATGGATCAAATATTCTTATTGGTAAAAATGGTCAACTGACCAAAGTTGTCAAAAAATCTTGAAGGTGTACAGGTTCAACGTGGTTAGAATACTCAACATTGTCAGAATGGTCAAACTAATCAGAATGTTGGAAATGCACGAATTGGTAAAAGTGGCAAGAATGACCAAAATGGTTAGAATTATAAACCCAGTCGGAATAATTAAAATAACCTGAATGGTCAATAATACAAATGAAAAGAATGGTAAAAACAACCCGAATGGATCAAATATTTATACTGGTAAGAATGGTCAACTGATAAAATATGCCAAAATATCTTGAAGGTGTTGGAAATGTACAAATTGGTCAAAGTGGCAAGAATGACCAAAATGGTTAGAATTATAAAACCAGTCGGAATAATTAAAATAGCATAAATTGTCAATAATACAAATGAAAAGAATGGTGAAAATAGCCCGAATGGATCATATATTTATACTGGTAAGAATGGTAAACTGATAAAATATGCCAAAATATCTTGAAGGTGTTGGAAATGTACAAATTGGTCAAAGTGGCAAGAATGACCAAAACGGTTAGAATTATAAAACCAGTCGGAATAATTAAAATAGCATGAATGGTCAATAATACAAATGAAAAGAATGGTGAAAATATCCCGAATGGATCAAATATTCATATTGGTAAGAATGGTCAACTGACCAAATCGGTAAAAACAGACTTGAAGGTGTAAAGGTTCAACGCGGTTAGAATACTCAACATTGTCAGAATGGTCAAACTAATCAGAATATTGGAAATGTACAAATTGGTCAAAGTGGCAAGAATGACCAAAATGGTTAGAATTATAAAACCAGTCGGAATAATTAAAATAACCTGAATGGTCGATAATACAAATGAAAAGAATGGTGAAAATAGCCCGAATGGATCAAATATTTATACTGGTAAGAATGGTCAACTGATAAAATATGCCAAAATATCTTGAAGGTGTTGGAAATGTACAAATTGGTCAAAGTGGCAAGAATGACCAAAATGGTTAGAATTATAAAACCAGTCGGAATAATTAAAATTATATAAGTGGTCAATAATAAAAATGAAAAGAATGGTGAAAATAGCCCGAATGGATCAAATATTTATACTGGTAAGAATGGTCAACTGATAAAATATGCCAAAATATCTTGAAGGTGTTGGAAATGTACAAATTGGTCAAAGTGGCAAGAATGACCAAAGTGGTTAGAATTATAAAACCAGTCGGAATAATTAAAATAGCATAAATGGTCAATAATACAAATGAAAAGAATGGTAAAAATAACCCGAATGGATCAAATATTCTTATTGGTAAAATTGGTCAACTAACCAAAGTTGCCAAAAACTCTTGAAGGTGTACATGTTCAACGTGGTTAGAATGTTCAAAATTGTCACAAGGTCAAACTAAACAGAATGTTGGAAATTCACGAATTGGTCAAAGTGGCAAGAATGACCAAAATGGTTAGAATTATAAAACCAGTCGGAATAATTAAAATAGCATAAATGGTCAATAATACAAATGAAAAGAATGGTAAAAATAACCCGAATGGATCAAATATTCTTATTGGTAAAATTGGTCAACTGACCAAAGTTGTCAAAAAATCTTGAAGGTGAACATGTTCAACGTGGTTAGAATGTTCAAAATTGTCACAAGGTCAAACTAAACAGAATGTTGGAAATTCACGAATTGGTCAAAGTGGCAAGAATGACCAAAATGGTTAGAATTATAAACCCTGTCGGAATAATTAAAATAACCTGAATGGTCAATAATACAAATGAAAAGAATGGTGAAAATAGTCCGAATGGGTCAAATATTCATATTGATAAGAATGGTCAACTGATAAAATATGTCAAAATGACTTGAAGGTGTAAAGGTTCAACTCGGTTAGAATTTTCAAAATAATCAGAATGGTCAAACTGATCAGAATGTTGGAAATGTACGAATTGGTAAAAGTGGGAAGAATGACCAAAATGGTTAGAATTATAAAACCAGTCGGAATAATTAAAATAACCTGAATGGTCAATAATACAAATAAAAGAATGGTAAAAATAACCCGAATGGATCAAATATTCTTATTGGTAAAAATGGTCAACTGACCAAAGTTGTCAAAAAATCTTGAAGGTGTACAGGTTCAACGTGGTTAGAATACTCAACATTGTCAGAATGGTCAAACTAATCAGAATATTGGAAATGTACAAATTGGTCAAAGTGGCAAGAATGACCAAAATGGTTAAAATTATAAAACCAGTCGGAATAATTAAAATAGCATAAGTGGTCAATAATAAAAATGAAAAGAATGGTGAAAATAGCCCGAATGGATCAAATATTTATACTGGTAGGAATGGTCAACTGATAAAATATGCCAAAATATCTTGAAGGTGTTGGAAATGTACAAATTGGTCAAAGTGGCAAGAATGACCAAAATGGTTAGAATTATAAAACCCAGTCGGAATAATTAAAATAGCATAAATGGTCAATAATACAAATGGTAAAAATAACCCGAATGGATCAAATATTCTTATTGGTAAAATTGGTCAACTGACCAAAGTTGTCAAAAAATCTTGAAGGTGTACATGTTCAACGTGGTTAGAATGTTCAAAATTGTCACAAGGTCAAACTAAACAGAATGTTGGAAATTCACGAATTGGTCAAAGTGGCAAGAATGACCAAAATGGTTAGAATTATAAAACCAGTCGGAATAATTAAAATAGCATGAATGGTCAATAATACAAATAAAAAGAATGGTGAAAATATCCCGAATGGATCAAATATTCTTATTAGTAAAAATGGTCAACTGACCAAATCGGTAACAAAAGACTTGAAGGTGTAAAGGTTCAACGTGGTTAGAATGTTAAAATTAATCAGAATTGTCAAACTGAACAGAATGTTGGAAATTCACGAATTGGTCAAAGTGCCAAGAATGACCAAAATGGTTAGAATTATAAAACCAGTCGGAATAATAACCTGAATGGTCAATAATACAAATGAAAAGAATGGTGAAAATAGTCCGAATGGGTCAAATATTCATATTGATAAGAATGGTCAACTGACCAAAGTTGTCAAATTTACTTGAAGGTGTAAAGGTTAAACGTGGTTAGAATGTTCATAATGGTCAAACTGATCAGAATGTTGGAAATGCACGAATTGGTCTAATTGGTAAGAATAACCAAAATGGACTGAATGATCAAACCAGTCGATGTAATCAATATAGCCACAATGGTCAATAATACAAATCAAAAGAATGGTGAAAATAGCCGGAATGGATCAAATATTTATATTAGTAAGAATGGTCAACTGATAAAATATGTCAAAATGACTTGAAGGTGTAAAGGTTCAACTCGGTTAGAATTTTCAAAATAATCAGAATGGTCAAACTGATCAGAATGTTGGAAATGTACGAATTGGTAAAAGTGGGAAGAATGACCAAAATGGTTAGAATTATAAAACCAGTCGGAATAATTAAAATAACCTGAATAGTCAATAATACAAATGAAAAGAATGGTAAAAATAACCCGAATGGATCAAATATTCTTATTGGTAAAAATGGTCAACTGACCAAAGTTGTCAAAAAATCTTAAGGGTGTACAGGTTCAACGTGGTTAGAATACTCAACATTGTCAGAATGGTCAAACTAATCAGAATGTTGGAAATGCACGAATTGGTCAAAGTGGCAAGAATGACCAAAATGGTTAGAATTATAAAACCAGTCGGAATAATTAAAATAACCTGAATGGTCAATAATACAAATGAAAAGAATGGTAAAAATAACCCGAATGGATCAAATATTCTTATTGGTAAAAATGGTCAACTGACCAAAGTTGTCAAAAAATCTTGAAGGTGTACAGGTTCAACGTGGTTAGAATACTCAACATTGTCAGGATGGTCAAACTAATCAGAATGTTGGAAATGCACGAATTGGTCAAAGTGGCAAGAATGACCAAAATGGTTAGAATTATAAAACCAGTCGGAATAATTAAAATAACCTGAATGGTCAATAATACAAATGAAAAGAATGGTAAAAACAACCCGAATGGATCAAATATTTATACTGGTAAGAATGGTCAACTGATAAAATATGCCAAAATATCTTGAAGGTGTTGGAAATATACAAATTGGTCAAAGTGGCAAGAATGACCAAAATGGTTAGAATTATAAAACCAGTCGGAATAATTAAAATAGCATAAATGGCAATAATACAAATGAAAACAATGGTGAAAATAGCCCGAATGGATCATATATTTATACTGGTAAGAATGGTCAACTGATAAAATATGCCAAAATATCTTGAAGGTGTTGGAAATGTACAAATTGGTCAAAGTGGCAAGAATGACCAAAATGGTTAGAATTATAAAAACAGTCGGAATAATTAAAATAGCATAAATGGTCAATATTACAAATGAAAAGAATGGTAAAAATAACTCGAATGGATCAAATATTCTTATTGGTAAAAATGGTCAACTGACCAAAGTTGTCAAAAAATCTTGAAGGTGTACAGGTTCAACGTGGTTAGAGTGTTCAAAATTGTCACAAGGTTAAACTAGACAGAATGTTGGAAATTCACGAATTGGTCAAAGTGGCAAGAATGACCAAAATGGTTAGAATTATAAAACCAGTCGGAATCATTAAAATAGCATGAATGGTCAATAATACAATTGAAAAGAATAGTGAAAATATCACGAATGGATCAAATATTCATATTGGTAAGAATGGTCAACTGACCAAAGTTGTCAAAAAATCTTGAAGGTGTACAGGTTCAACGTGGTTAGAATGTTCAAAATTGTCACAAGGTCAAACTAAACAGAATGTTGGAAATTCACGAATTGTTCAAAGTGGCAAGAATGACCAAAATGGTTAGAATTATAAAACCAGTCGTCATAATTAAAATAGCATGAATGGTCAATAATACAAATGAAAAGAATAGTGAAAATATCCCGAATGGATCAAATATTCATATTGGTAAGAATGGTCAACTGATAAAATATGCCAAAATATCTTGAAGGTGTTGGAAATGTACAAATTGGTCAAAGTGGCAAGAATGACCAAAATGGTTAGAATTATAAAACCAGTCGGAATAATTAAAATAGCATGAATGGTCAATAATACAAATGAAAAGAATAGTGAAAATATCCCGAATGGATCAAATATTCATATTGGTAAGAATGGTCAACTGACCAAAGTTGTCAAAAAATCTTGAAGGTGTACAGGTTCAACGTGGTTAGAATGTTCAAAATTGTCACAAGGTCAAACTAAACAGAATGTTGGAAATTCACGAATTGCTCAAAGTGGCAAGAATGACCAAAATGGTTAGAATTATAAAACCAGTCGGAATAATTAAAATACCATAAATGGTCAATAATATAAATGAAAAGATTGGTAAAAATAACCCGAATGGATCAAATATTCTTATTGGTAAAAATGGTCAACTGACCAAAGTTGTCAAAAAATCTTGAAGGTGTACAGGTTCAACGTGGTTAGAATGTTCAAAATTGTCACAAGGTCAAACTAAACAGAATGTTGGAAATTCACGAATTGCTCAAAGTGGCAAGAATGACAAAATGGTTAGAATTATAAAACCAGTCGGAATAATTAAAATAACCTGAATGGTCAATAATACAAATGAAAAGAATGGCAAAAATAACCCGAATGGATCAAATATTTATACTGGTAAGAATGGTCAACTGATAAAATATGCCAAAATATCTTGAAGGTGTTGGAAATGTACAAATTGGTCAAAGTGGCATGAATATCCAAAATGGTTAGAATCATAAAACCAGTCGGAATATTTAAAATAACCTGACTGGTCAATAATACAAATGAAAAGAAAGGTAAAAATAACCCGAATGGATCAGATATTCTTATTGGTAAAAATGGTCAACTGACCAAAGTTGTCAAAAAATCTTGAAGGTGTACAGGTTTACCGTGGTTAGAATGTTAAAAATTGTCACAATGGTCAAATTAATCAGAATGTTGGAAATGCACGAATTGGTCACAGTGGCAAGAATATCCAAAATGGTTAGAATCATAAAACCAGTCGGAATATTTAAAATAACCTGACTGGTCAATAATACAAATGAAAAGAATGGTGAAAATATCCTGAATGGATCAAATATTTATATTGGTAAGTATGGTCAACTGATCAAATCAGTAAACTAGGCTTGAAGGTGTAAAGGTTCAAAGTGGTTAGAATGTTCAAAATAATCAGAATGGTCAAACTGATCAGAATGTTGGAATTGTACGAATTGGTCTAATTGTAAGAATAACCAAAATGGACTGAATGATCAAACCAGTCGATATAATCAATATAGCCACAATGGTCAATAATACAAATGAAAAGAATGGTAAAAATAACCCGAATGGATCAAATATTCTTATTGGTAAAAATGGTCAACTGACCAAAGTTGTCAAAAATCTTGAAGGTGTACAGGTTTAACGTGGTTAGAGTGTTCAAAATTGTCACAAGGTTAAACTAGACAGAATGTTGGAAATTCACGAATTGGTCAAAGTGGCAAGAATGACCAAAATGGTTAGAATTATAAAACCAGTCGGAATAATTAAAATAGCATGAATGGTCAATAATACAATTGAAAAGAATAGTGAAAATATCACGAATGGATCAAATATTCATATTGGTAAGAATGGTCAACTGACCAAAGTTGTCAAAAAATCTTGAAGGTGTACAGGTTCAACGTGGTTAGAATGTTCAAAATTGTCACAAGGTCAAACTAAACAGAATGTTGGAAATTCACGAATTGTTCAAAGTGGCAAGAATGACCAAAATGGTTAGAATTATAAAACCAGTCGTCATAATTAAAATAGCATGAATGGTCAATAATACAAATGAAAAGAATAGTGAAAATATCCCGAATGGATCAAATATTCATATTGGTAAGAATGGTCAACTGATAAAATATGCCAAAATATCTTGAAGGTGTTGGAAATGTACAAATTGGTCAAAGTGGCAAGAATGACCAAAATGGTTAGAATTATAAAACCAGTCGGAATAATTAAAATAGCATGAATGGTCAATAATACAAATGAAAAGAATAGTGAAAATATCCCGAATGGATCAAATATTCATATTGGTAAGAATGGTCAACTGACCAAAGTTGTCAAAAAATCTTGAAGGTGTACAGGTTCAACGTGGTTAGAATGTTCAAAATTGTCACAAGGTCAAACTAAACAGTATGTTGGAAATTCACGAATTGCTCAAAGTGGCAAGAATGACAAAATGGTTAGAATTATAGAACCAGTCGTCATAATTAAAATAGCATGAATGGTCAATAATACAAATGAAAAGAATAGTGAAAATATCCCGAATGGATCAAATATTCATATTGGTAAGAATGGTCAACTGATAAAATATGCCAAAATATCTTGAAGGTGTTGGAAATGTAAAAATTTTTCAAAGTGGCAAGAATGACCAAAATGGTTAGAATTATAAAACCAGTCGGAATAATTAAAATACCATAAATGGTCAATAATATAATTGAAAAGATTGGTAAAAATAACCCGAATGGATCAAATATTCTTATTGGTAAAAATGGTCAACTGACCAAAGTTGTCAAAAAATCTTGATGGTGTACAGGTTCAACGTGGTTAGAATGTTCAAAATTGTCACAAGGTCAAACTAAACAGAATGTTGGAAATTCACGAATTGTTCAAAGTGGCAAGAATGACCAAAATGGTTAGAATTATAAAACCAGTCGTCATAATTAAAATAGCATGAATGGTCAATAATACAAATGAAAAGAATAGTGAAAATATCCCGAATGGATCAAATATTCATATTGGTAAGAATGGTCAACTGATAAAATATGCCAAAATATCTTGAAGGTGTTGGAAATGTAAAAATTTGTCAAAGTGGCAAGAATGACCAAAATGGTTAGAATTATAAAACCAGTCGGAATAATTAAAATACCATAAATGGTCAATAATATAAATGAAAAGATTGGTAAAAATAACCCGAATGGATCAAATATTCTTATTGGTAAAAATGGTCAACTGACCAAAGTTGTCAAAAAATCTTGAAGGTGTACAGGTTCAACGTGGTTAGAATGTTCAAAATTGTCACAAGGTCAAACTAAACAGAATGTTGGAAATTCACGAATTGCTCAAAGTGGCAAGAATGACAAAATGGTTAGAATTATAAAACCAGTCGGAATAATTAAAATAACCTGAATGGTCAATAATACAAATGAAAAGAATGGCAAAAATAACCCGAATGGATCAAATATTTATACTGGTAAGAATGGTCAACTGATCAAATATGCCAAAATATCTTGAAGGTGTTGGAAATGTACAAATTGGTCAAAGTGGCAAGAATATCCAAAATGGTTAGAATCATAAAACCAGTCGGAATATTTAAAATAACCTGACTGGTCAATAATACAAATGAAAAGAAAGGTAAAAATAACCCGAATGGATCAGATATTCTTATTGGTAAAAATGGTCAACTGACCAAAGTTGTCAAAAAATCTTGAAGGTGTACAGGTTTACCGTGGTTAGAATGTTCAAAATTGTCACAATGGTCAAATTAATCAGAATGTTGGAAATGCACGAATTGGTCACAGTGGCAAGAATATCCAAAATGGTTAGAATCATAAAACCAGTCGGAATATTTAAAATAACCTGACTGGTCAATAATACAAATGAAAAGAATGGTGAAAATATCCTGAATGGATCAAATATTTATATTGGTAAGTATGGTCAACTGATCAAATCAGTAAACTAGGCTTGAAGGTGTAAAGGTTCAAAGTGGTTAGAATGTTCAAAATAATCAGAATGGTCAAACTGATCAGAATGTTGGAATTGTACGAATTGGTCTAATTGTAAGAATAACCAAAATGGACTGAATGATCAAACCAGTCGATATAATCAATATAGCCACAATGGTCAATAATACAAATGAAAAGAATGGTAAAAATAACCCGAATGGATCAAATATTCTTATTGGTAAAAATGGTCAACTGACCAAAGTTGTCAAAAATCTTGAAGGTGTACAGGTTTAACGTGGTTAGAATGTTCAAAATTGTCACAATGGTCAAATTAATCAGAATGGTGAAAATGCACGAATTGGTCACAGTGGCAAGAATATCCAAAATGTTTAGAATTATAAAACCAGTCGGAATAATTAAAATAACCTGAAGTGTCAATAATACAAATGAAATGAATTGTGAAAATATCCTGAATGGATCAAATATTTATATTGGTAAGTATGGTCAACTGATCAAATCAGTAAACTAGGCTTGAAGGTGTAATGGTTCAAAGTGGTTAGAATGTTCAAAATAATCAGAATGGTCAAACTGATCAGAATGTTGGAATTGTACGAATTGGTCTAATTGTAAGAATAACCAAAATGGACTGAATGATCAAACCAGTCGATATAATCAATATAGCCACAATGGTCAATAATACAAATGAAAAGAATGGTAAAAATAACCCGAATGGATCAAATATTCTTATTGATAAAAATGGTCAACTGACCAAAGTTGTCAAAATTACTTGAAGATGTAAAGGTTCAACGTGGTTAGAATGTTCAATATTGTCAGAATGGTCAAACTAATCAGAATGTTGGAAATGCACGAATTGGTCGAAGTCGCAAGAATGACCAAAATGGTTAGAATTATAAAACCAGTCGGAATAATTAAAATAACCTGAATAATCAATGATACAAAATAGCCCGAATGGATCAAATATTTATACTGATAAGAATGGTCAACTGATAAAATATGTCAAAATATCTTGAAGGTGTTGGAAATGTACAAATTGGTCAAAGTGGCAAGAATGACCAAAATGGTTAGAATTATAAAACCAGTCGGAATAATTAAAATAGCATAAATGGTCAATAATAAAGAATTGTGAAAATATCACGAATGGATCAAATATTCATATTGGTAAGAATGGTTAACTGACCATATCGGTAAAAAAAAAGACTTGAAGGTGTAAAGGTTCAACGTGGTTAGATTTCTTAAAATAGTTAGAATGATCAAACTCATCAGAATGTTGGAAATGGTCACAGTGGCTAGAATATCCAAAATGGTTTGAATCATAAAACCAGTCGGAATAATTAAAATAACCTGACTGGTCAATAAGACAAATGAAAAGAATGCTGAAAATATCCCGAATGGAACAAATATTCATATTGGTAAGAATGGTCAACTGACCAAATTTGTCAAAATTACTTGAAGGTGTAAAGGTTCAACGTGGTTAGAATGTTCAAAATTGTCAGAATGGTCAAACTAATCAGAATGTTGGAAATGTACGAATTGGTCAAAGTGGCAAGAATGACCAAAATGGTTAGAATTATAAAACAATGGTCAATAATACAAATGAAAAGAATAGTGAAAATATCCCGAATGGATCAAATATTCATATTGGTAAGAATGGTCAACTGACCAAAGTTGGCAAAATGACTTGAAGGTGTAAAGGTTCAACGTGGTTAGAATGTACAAAATTGTCAGAATGGTCAAACTAAACAGAATGTTGGAAATTCACGAATTGGTCAAAGTGGCAAGAATGACCAAAATGGTTAGAATTATAAAACAAGTCGGAATAATTAAAATAACTTGAATGGTCAATAATACAAATGAAATGAATTGTGAAAATAGCCCGAATGGATCACATATTTATACTGGTAAGAATGGTCAACTGATAAAATATGTCAAAATTACTTGAAGGTGTTGGAAATGTACAAATTGGTCAAAGTCGCAAGAATGACCAAAATGGTTAGAATCACCAAATCAATCGGAATAATTAAAATAGCATAAATGGTCAATACTACAAATGATAAGAATGTTGAAATTATCCCGAATGGATCAAATATTCATATTGGTAAGAATGGTCAACTGACCAAAGTTGGCAAAATGACTTGAAGGTGTAACGGTTCAACATGGTTAGATTGCTTAAAATAGTCAGAATGATCAAACTCATCAGAATGTTGGAAATGCAAGAATTGGTCACAGTGGCAAGAATATCCAAAATGGTTAGAATCATAAAACCAGTCGGAATAATTAAAGTAACCAGAATGGTCAATAATACAAATGAAAAGAATGGTGAAAATAGTCTGAATGGGTCAAATATTCATATTGATAAGAATGGTCCACTGACCAAATTTGTCAAAATTACTTGAAGGTGTAAATGTTCAACGTGGTTAGAATACTCAACATTGTCAGAATGGTCAAACTAATCAGAATGTTGGAAATGCACGAATTGGTCAAAGTGGCAAGAATTACCAAAATGGTTAGAATTATAAAACCAGTCGGAATAATTAAAATTGTCTGAGTGATCAATAATACAAATGAAAAGAATGGTGAAAATAGTCCGAATGGGCCAAATATTTATATTGATAAGAATGGTCAACTGACGAAATTTGTCAAAATTACTTGAAGGTGTAAAGGTGCAACGTGTTTAGAACGCTTAAAATAGTCAGAATGATCAAACTCATCAGAATGTTGGAAATGCACGAATTGGTCAAAGTGGCAAGAATGAGCAAAATGGTTAGAATTATAAAACCAGTCGGAATAATTAAAATAACCTGAATGGTCAATAATACAAATGAAATGAATTGTGAATATAGCCCGAATGGATCAAATATTTATACTGGTAAGATTGGTCAACTGACAAAATTTGTCAAAATTACTAGAAGGTGTAAAGGTTCAACGTGGTTAGAATGTTCAAAATTGTCAGAATTGTCAAACTAATCAGAATGTTGGAAATGCACGAATTGGTCAAAGTGGCAAGAATTATCAAAATGGTTAGAATTATAAAACCAGTCGGGTTAATTAAAATATCATGAATGGTCAATAATACAACTGAAATCAATGGTGAAAATAGCCTGAATGGATCAAATATTTATATTGGTAGGAATGGTCAACTGATCAAATCGGTAAACTAGACTTGAAGGTGTATAGGTTCAACGTGGTTAGAATGTTCAAAATAACTGATCAGAATGTTGGAAATGCACGAATTGGTCTAATTGGTAAGAATAACCAAAATGGACTGAATGATCAAACCAGTCGATATAATTAAAGTAACCAGAATGGTCAATAATACAAATGAAAAGAATGGTGAAAATAGCCCGAATGGATCAAATATTTATATTGGTAAGAATGGTCCACTAACCAAAGAAGAGAAAATAATTCTTCTTGGAATTAACACATTTATTCCCTCGAAGACTACTTCGATTAAACCCCCAAATAATTGTTGGTTTAATCAGACATGCAAAGAAGCTGTCAGATCTAAAGAGGAAGCGTTCAGTAATTGGCGTTTAAATAAAAATGCCACTACTGAGCTGCTACGCTAGCAGGCAAGATCAAGGTTTGCCAGAGTACTTAGGCGTGAAAAACTTCTTCACGAACAGCGTCTTCGTACTAAAGTTCTTTCTTCTCCTAGGGGAAGTAAGAGCTTTTGGGCATTTGTTAAAAGAGTAAGGGACAACAATGACCACATATTCACGGACCCGGTTGACAAAGCTAACCTTCTGGCTGAAATATTTGCAAAGAATTCATCTTTGCCAGACAGCAGTCCACCACTCCCCGTGATCGAAAACGTATCTAGTTCGATGCCTCAGATATTTTTTCGAACACGTGGAGTCAGAGTCGCCGTGTTTTACGTGAGTACCTGCCACGTTGGCCCAAACTCACGGTGGTCTTAGCACCGGGTGAAATACAATGCGTCTACCAACGCCCCCATATGCAGCAAAGCTGTACATGAGTACCAATTCGAAAAACCATGTATTTGGCATGGGATCCCCTTTGGTTAGGGGCGGAGCCTATCTAACACTCCTACCGGTCTATGGGTCCCGGCGCCCGGTTGAAAAATGCAACTCCACATCGAGCCGAAGCTCTCCCCGCGATTTGGGTTTAAACCACAGCCACCACGATACTCCCCGAAGGGCCGCACCAACAACCAGGCTGGACAAAGTCCAGGGGCTCCTGGCTCCCGTGGTACCAGAATTAAGTCTCCGGTCAGACCTCGTAGCCGAAACTACTACCAGTTGAACTCCAAACAGTTCTGGACTGGTGGCCACCAACTTCTCCTCCATGCCAATAAAATTGGCAACACAAACGCCACAATACAATCAACAATAGCCCTCACGGGCTATTCATCGGCCATACTACCTGGCCCAGCGGGACAGGACGCACAAAACATAGGACATAGTCCCCCTCACGGGTGACTAGGACAACAAAACAAACAACACAAAACAAAAATGGACATCACGAAATCGGCGGCTATTCTGCGACATCAGGTCTACGAGACGGCATGTGTAGGAAAACTACCTCCACTACGTCTCCCTAAGTCGCCTCCTACTAAAAACCCCACGGGCAAATTGCCCCAACCTCCCAAATGTCCGATCGTCCTCTAAAGCCCTACTACAATCATACCCCCCTGCCCCCGTCTGGGTAATACCCATCCCTACTAAATCCCTAATGTCTTGGTAAAGGAGACATGTAGTCAGTACATGCCTCCAGTCCTCAAGTCCCCCACCACACCTGCAGTCCGGAGTGTCGGACAGGCCCCTCTGATGCAAAAATGCATTGAGCGAGCCATGCCCCGTCAGTAAAAATCCCAGACTTAGACCGAAGCCGAAGTCTGGCCGCCCCCGTACGAAGTCCGCGTCACGTATGAATTCATACGTTACCCGCCCATTGTCGCTGTTCGTCCATCTCGTCCTCCACCTCGAGACAAGGCACTCGTCGAGTAGTGCCATGCTCTCCCTACACTCCCTATCTACCACATCAGATGCAGAAATCCAGTCTGCCGCGGAAAGCATTAGCCCCTTTTTGACCTTGAAAGCAATACCTCGACGTATTACTTCAAGGTCAAGAGGTGGCACGCCTAGCAATACCTGCAAAGCATCCGTCGATACTGTCCTGCATACTGGCATACACGCCAGCAAAGCGACTCTCTGACATGAAAGGACCTTCTTTTTTCCTGCAACAGACATGACTGTTTCGTACCATACCGGAGCACCATACGCTGCGCAAGCAACGAATAGCCCACCGTATATGGTACGGACAGCCCGCCTGCCAAGTCCCCAGCCACTCCGAAGAATGCGTCTAACTGTGCAAACAACAGCAGAAAGCTTATCCCGGACGTAGGTTAGATGAACTAAAAAGTTCATACGCTCACCCATCTTTATTCCCAAGTATTTGACCTCGGTCGCATACTGGAGACTAAAGTCGCCACAGCGTATAAGTGGTGGACGAGCATGTGACAATCTGCCCTTGAGCAGCATTGTCGCACACTTGTCCATGGCCACTCCTACACCGACACGCGCGCCCCACGCAACTACGTCACGCATGACGGACTCACCCTGAGCCTCAAGAACAGCACGAGACTGCCCTTCGACTAGGATGAGCAAGTCATCCGCATACGCACACACCTTGTATGAACGGCTGAGCTGTCTCAACAGAGGATCCATCATTAGATTCCATATATATGGACCTAGCACAGACCCCTGCGGACAACCACGTGTGACGTCCTTCCATACAGTGCCACTTGCGCCCAAAAAGGGTTCTTGCAGATCTCAATGTAAACAAAACTCCGGGCCCGGATGGTATTTCAGCACTTGTCCTATGTAAGTGCTCTTCGACGCTAGCTCGTCCATTGCGCAATCTTTTCAACATGTCGTACCGTGCTGGTATTTACCCTTCACGTTGGAAAGTTGCCAATGTTCAGCCGATCCCCAAGAAAAGTGAGGCTACTAATCCTGCGAATTACCGTCCAATTGCAATATGTTCTGCGCTCTCGAAGGTTATGGAGAGCATGGTTAACCACCATCTTGTTAAGTATTTAGAGTCTAACGGCCTTCTAAATGATCGACAGTATGGCTTTCGTAGAAATCGATCTACTGGAGACCTGATGGCGTTCCTTTCGGAGCGATGGAGTCGATCTATTCACGCCCTTGTTGAAAGTAAGGTAGTGGCTCTGAATATTTCCAAGGCGTTCGATAGAGTCTGGCACGGAGCACTCATATCAAAACTTATTGCTTTTGGTGTCGGTAATATTTTCTCTCGATTCATATCGAGTTTTCTCAGAGATCGCTCTATACGAGTTGTTATAGATGGGGTCTCTGGCTCTGTCCTCTCTCCTTCTCTATTTCTTATTTTCATTGACGACCTGCTGGGTCAGACTGTGAACCCGATCTACTCCTTTGCGGATGACAGCAACCTCTGTCATTCATACTCATTTGATCATCGGCCAGGTCCTCTGGAGGTCGAGGACAAAAGGCGAATGATGAATGACTCACTTAACCGCGATTTGGCGACGATCTGTGAGTGGGGCCAAATGAATAGAGTCGATTTTAATCCACAAAAGACCCAGTGCTGTTTGTTGTCACACAAACGTTCACCAGATCCAGCATCGTCGTCAATTTCTATGGGTGGTGTGGATATCGACGATCAGACACTCATGATGTTCTGGACATGAAGATAGAGGGTGATGCTCGCTGGGCTAGCCATATATTCGAAGTGTCGAAAGAAGCATTCAAGTGTTTAGGCTTCTTGAAGCGGTGCAAGAAATACTTCACTCCATCTGATCTCGTCAATATTTACACCACCTACTTCCGGCCTAAAATGGAATACAACTCGCATATATGGGCAGGGGCTCCATTAACATCTTTGAAGCTTCTGGACCGTGTACAGAGGAGAGCGGTGGTGATGATAGGGGATGGTAGGGTATCCAGCTCTATTGTCTCCCTACAGCATCGCCGAAATGTGGGTTGTGTATCGCTATTCTATAGATATTTTAATGGTATCTGTTCAGAAGATATCCGTCGTCTGGTCCCTGCCGTTAGAACATTTAGCCGGAATACTAGGCTATCCAGGGTCTCTCATCCGTTCATTGTGAAATGGCCGGTTGACCGGACGACGCACTGTCCTTCCAACACCCTTATTTCCTATCGCTAGCACAGCGCAACGCGCTTATAGGGGGCATCCCCTGAGTGTTAGCCATATAAAAAAAAAAAAAAAAAAAAAAGTTGTCAAAATGACATGAAGGTGTAAAGGTTAAACGTGGTTAGAATGTTCAAAATAGTCACAATGGTCAAACTAATCAGAATGTTGGAAATGCACGAATTGGTAAAAGTGGCAAGAATGGCCAAAATGGCAAGAATCATCACACTAGTCGAAATAATTAAAATTGTCTGAATGATCAGTAATACAAATGAAAAGAATGGTAAACAAAGCCCGAATGGATCTCATATACATTTTGGTAAGAATGGTCAACTGATAAAATATGTCAAAATGACTTGAAGGTGTAAAGGTTCAACGTGGTTAGAATGCTCAAAATAGTCAGAATGGTCAAACTAATCAGAATGTTGGAAATGCACGAATTGGTCAAAGTGGCCAGAATGACCAAAATGTTTAGAATTATAAAACCAGTCGGAATAATTAAAATAACCTGAATGGTCAATAATACAAATGAAAAGAATGGTGAAAATAGTCCGAATGGGTCAAGTATTCATATTGATAAGAATGGTCAACTGACCAAATTTGTCAAAATTACTTGAAGGTGTAAAGGTTCAACGTGTTTAGAATGCTTAAAATAGTCAGAATGATCAAACTCATCAGAATGTTGGAAATGCACGAATTGGTCAAAGTGGCAAGAATGAGCAAAATGGTAAGAATTATAAAACCAGTCGGAATAATTAAAATAACCTGAATGGTCAATAATACAAATTAAATGAATTGTGAATATAGCCCGAATGGATCAAATATTTATACTGGTAAGATTGGTCAACTGACCAAATTTGTCAAAATTACTAGAAGGTTTAAAGGTTCAACGTGGTTAGAATGTTCAAAATTGTCAGAATGGTCAAACTAATCAGAATGTTGGAAATGCACGAATTGGTCAAAGTGGCAAGAATGAGCAAAATGCTAAGAATTATAAAACCAGTCGGAATAATTAAAATAACCTGAATGGTCAATAATACAAATGAAAAGAATGGTGAAAATAGCCCGAATGGATCAAATATTTATATTGGTAAGAAGGGTCCACTAACCAAAGTTGTCAAATTGACATGAAGGTGTAAAGGTTAAACGTGGTTAGAATGTTCAGAATGGTCAAACTAATCAGAATGTTGGAAATGCACGAATTGGTAAAAGTGGTAAGAATATCCAAAATGGACTGAATGATCAAACCAGTCGATATAATCAATATAGCCACAATGGTCAATAATACAAATGAAAAGAATGGTGAAAATAGCCCGAATGGATCAAATATTTATATTGGTAAGAAGGGTCCACTAACCAAAGTTGTCAAAATGACATGAAGGTGTAAAGGTTAAACGTGGTTAGAATGTTCAGAATGGTCAAACTAATCAGAATGTTGGAAATGCACGAATTGGTAAAAGTGGCAAGAATGACAAAAATGGCAAGAATCATCACACTAGTCGAAATAATTAAAATTGTCTGAATGGTCAGTAATACAAATGAAAAGAATGGTAAACAAAGCCCGAATGGATCTCATATACATTTTGGTAAGAATTGTCAACTGATAAAAAATGTCAAAATGATTTGAATGTGTAAAGGTTCAACGTGGTTAGAATGTTCAAAATAATCAGAATGGTCAAACTGATCAGAATGTTGGAAATGCACGAATTGGTAAAAGTGGCAAGAATGACCAAAATGGTTAGAATTATAAAACCCTTCGGAATAATTAAAATAACCTGAATGGTCAATAATACAAATGACAAGAATGGTGAAAATAGTGCGAATGGGTCAAATATTCATATTGATAAGAATGGTCAACTGACCAAATTTGTCAAAATTACTTGAAGGTGTAAATGTTCAACGTGTTTAGAATGCTTAAAATTTTCAAAATGGTCAAACTAATCAGAATGTTGGAAATGCACGAATTGGTAAAAGTGGCAAGAATGACCAAAATGGTTAGAATTATAAAACCCTTCGGAATAATTAAAATAACCTGAATGGTCAATAATACAAATGACAAGAATGGTGAAAATAGTGCGAATGGGTCAAATATTCATATTGATAAGTATGGTCAACTGAGCAAATTTGTCAAAATTACTTGAAGGTGTAAAGGTTCAACGTGTTTAGAATGCTTAAAATTGTCAAAATGGTCAAACTAATCAGAATGTTGGAAATGCACGAATTGGTAAAAGTGGCAAGAATGACCAAAATGGTTAGAATTATAAAACCCTTCCGAATAATTAAAATAACCTGAATGGTCAATAATACAAATGACAAGAATGGTGAAAATAGTGCGAATGGGTCAAATATTCATATTGATAAGAATGGTCAACTGACCAAATTTGTCAAAATGACATGAAGGTGTAAAGGTTAAACGTGGTTAGAATGTTCAGAATGGTCAAACTAATCAGAATGTTGGAAATGCACGAATTGGTAAAAGTGGCAAGAATGACCAAAATGGCAAGAATCATCAAACTAGTCGAAATAATTAAAATTGTCTGAATGATCAGTAATACAAATGAATTGAATGGTGAAAATAGTCCGAATGGGTCAAATATTCATATTGATAAGAATGGTCAACTGACCAAATTTGTCAAAATTACTTGAAGGTGTAAAGGTTCAACGTGTTTAGAATGCTTCAAATTGTCAAAATGGTCAAACTAATCAGAATGTTGGAAATGCACGAATTGGTAAAAGTGGCAAGAATGACCAAAATGGTTAGAATTATAAAACCCTTCGGAATAATTAAAATAACCTGAATGGTCAATAATACAAATGACAAGAATGGTGAAAATAGTGCGAATGGGTCAAATATTCATATTGATAAGAATGGTCAACTGACCAAATTTGTCAAAATTACTTGAAGGTGTAAAGGTTTAACGTGTTTAGAATGCTTAAAATTGTCAGAATGGTCAAACTAATCAGAATGTTGGAAATGCACGAATTGGTCAAAGTGGCAAGAATTACCAAAATGGTTAGAATTATAAAACCAGTCGGGATAATTAAAATAACATGAATGCTCAATAATACAACTGAAATCAATGGTGTAATAGCCTGAATGGATCAAATATTTATATTGGTAAGGATGGTCAACTGATCAAATCGGTAAACTAGACTTGAAGGTGTATACGTTCAACGTGGTTAAAAAGTTAAAAATAATCAGAATGGTCAAACTGATCAGAATGTTGGAAATGCACGAATTGGTCTAATTGGTAAGAATAACCAAAATGGACTGAATGATCAAAGCAGTCGATATAATCAATATAGCCACAATGGTCAATAATACAAATGAAATGAATGGTGAAAATAGTCCGAATGGTCAACTGACCAAAGTTGTCAAAATTACATGAAGGTGTAAAGGTTAAACGTGGTTAGAATGTTCAAAATAGTCAGAATGGTCAAACAAATCGGAATGTTGGAAATGCACGAATTGGTCAAAGTGGCAAGAATGACCAAAATAGTTAGAATTATAAATAATTCGGAATAATTACAATAACCTGAATGGTCAATAATACAAATGAAAAGAATGGTGAAAACAGTCCGAATGTGTCAAATATTCATATTGATAAGAATGGTCAACTGACCAAATTTGGCAAAATTACTTGAAGGTGTAAAGGTTCAACGTGGTTAGAATGCTCAACATCGTCAGAATGGTCAAACTAATCAGAGTGTTGGAAATGCAAGAATTGGTCAAAGTGGCAAGAATGACCAAAAAGGTTAGAATTATAAAACCAGTCGGAATAATTAAGATAACCTGAATGGTCAATAATACAAATGAAAAGAATGGTGAAAATAGTCCGAATGGGTCAAATATTCATATTGATAAGAATGGTCAACTGACCAAATTTGTCAAAATTACTTGAAGGTGTAAAGGTTTAACGTGTTTAGAATGCTTAAAATTGTCAGAATGGTCAAACTAATCAGAATGTTGGAAATGCACGAATTGGTCAAAGTGCCAAGAATTACCAAAATGGTTAGAATTATAAAACCAGTCGGGATAATTAAAATAACCTGAATGGTCAATAATACAAATGAAAAGAATTGTGAAAATAGTCCGAATGTGTCAAACATTCATATTGATAAGAATGGTCAACTGACCAAATTTGGCAAAATTACTTGAAGGTGTAAAGGTTCAAAGTGGTTAGAATGCTCAACATCGTCAGAATGGTCAAACTAATCAGAGTGTTGGAAATGCAAGAATTGGTCAAAGTGGCAAGAATGACCAAAAAGGTTAGAATTATAAAACCAGTCGGAATAATTAAGATAACCTGAATGGTCAATAATACAAATGAAAAGAATGGTGAAAATAGTCCGAATGGGTCAAATATTCATATTGATAAGAATGGTCAACTGACCAAAGTTGTCAAAATGACATGAAGGTGTAAAGGTTAAACGTGGTTAGAATGTTCAAAATAGTCAGAATGGTCAAACTGATCAGAATGTTTTAAATACACGAATTGGTCTAATTGGTAAGAATAACCAAAATGGACTGAATGATCAAACCAGTCGATGTAATCAATATAGCCACAATGGTCAATAATACATTTGGAATCAATGGTGAAAATAGTCCGAATGGGTCAAATATTCATATTGATAAGAATAGTCCACTAACCAAAGTTGTCAAAATATCTTGAAGGTGTAAGGGTTCAACGTGGTTAGAATGTTCAAAATTGTCACAATGGTCAAACTAATCAGAGTGTTGGAAATGCAAGAATTGGTCAAAGAGGCAAGAATGACCAAAAAGGTTAGAATTATAAAACCAGTCGATATAATCAATATAGCCACAATGGTCAATAATACAAATGAAATGAATGGTGAAAATAGCCCGAATGGTCAACTGACCAAAGTTGTCAAAATTACATGAAGGTGTAAAGGTTCAACGTGGTTAAAATGTTAAAAATAATCAGAATGGTCAAACTGATCAGAATGTTGGAAATGCACGAATTGGTCTAATTGGTAAGAATAACCAAAATGGACTGAATGATCAAAGCAGTCGATATAATCAATATAGCCACAATGGTCAATAATACAAATGAAATGAATGGTGAAAATAGCCCGAATGGTCAACTGACCAAAGTTGTCAAAATTACATGAAGGTGTAAAGGTTAAACGTGGTTAGAATGTTCAAAATAGTCAGAATGGTCAAACAAATCGGAATGTTGGAAATGCACGAATTGGTAAAAGTGGCAAGAATGACCAAAATGACAAGAATCATCACACTAGTCGAAATAATTAAAATTGTCTGAATGGTCAGTAATACAAATGAAAAGAATGGTAAACAAACCCCGAATGGATCTCATATACATTTTGGTAAGAATGGTCAACTGATAAAATATGTCAAAATGACTTGAAGGTGTAAAGGTTCAACGTGGTTAGAATGTTCAAAATAATCAGAATGGTCAAACTGGTCAGAATGTTGGAAATGCACGAATTGGTCAAAGTGGCAAGAATGACCAAAATGGTTAGAATTATAAAACCAGTCGGAATAATTAAAATAACCTGAATGGTCAATAATACAAATGAAAAGAATGGTGAAAATAGTCCGAATGTGTCAAATATTCATATTGATAAGAATGGTCAACTGACCAAATTTGGCAAAATTACTTGAAGGTGTAAAGGTTCAACGTGGTTAGAATGCTCAACATTGTCAGAATGGTCAAACTAATCAGAGTGTTGGAAATGCAAGAATTGGTCAAAGTGGCAAGAATGGCCAAAAAGGTTAGAATTATAAAACCAGTCGATATAATCAATATAGCCACAATGGTCAATAATACAAATGAAATGAATGGTGAAAATAGCCCGAATGGTCAACTGACCAAAGTTGTCAAAATTACATGAAGGTGTAAAGGTTCAACGTGGTTAAAATGTTAAAAATAATCAGAATGGTCAAACTGATCAGAATGTTGGAAATGCACGAATTGGTCTAATTGGTAAGAATAACCAAAATGGACTGAATGATCAAACCAGTCGATGTAATCAATATAGCCACAATGGTCAATAATACATTTGGAATCAATGGTGAAAATAGTCCGAATGTCAAAATTACATGAAGGTGTAAAGGTTCAACGTGGTTAAAATGTTAAAAATAATCAGAATGGTCAAACTGATCAGAATGTTGGAAATGCACGAATTGGTCTAATTGGTAAGAATAACCAAAATGGACTGAATGATCAAAGCAGTCGATATAATCAATATAGCCACAATGGTCAATAATACAAATGAAATGAATGGTGAAAATAGCCCGAATGGTCAACTGACCAAAGTTGTCAAAATTACATGAAGGTGTAAAGGTTAAACGTGGTTAGAATGTTCAAAATAGTCAGAATGGTCAAACAAATCGGAATGTTGGAAATGCACGAATTGGTAAAAGTGGCAAGAATGACCAAAATGACAAGAATCATCACACTAGTCGAAATAATTAAAATTGTCTGAATGGTCAGTAATACAAATGAAAAGAATGGTAAACAAACCCCGAATGGATCTCATATACATTTTGGTAAGAATGGTCAACTGATAAAATATGTCAAAATGACTTGAAGGTGTAAAGGTTCAACGTGGTTAGAATGTTCAAAATAATCAGAATGGTCAAACTGGTCAGAATGTTGGAAATGCACGAATTGGTCAAAGTGGCAAGAATGACCAAAATGGTTAGAATTATAAAACCAGTCGGAATAATTAAAATAACCTGAATGGTCAATAATACAAATGAAAAGAATGGTGAAAATAGTCCGAATGTGTCAAATATTCATATTGATAAGAATGGTCAACTGACCAAATTTGGCAAAATTACTTGAAGGTGTAAAGGTTCAACGTGGTTAGAATGCTCAACATTGTCAGAATGGTCAAACTAATCAGAGTGTTGGAAATGCAAGAATTGGTCAAAGTGGCAAGAATGGCCAAAAAGGTTAGAATTATAAAACCAGTCGATATAATCAATATAGCCACAATGGTCAATAATACAAATGAAATGAATGGTGAAAATAGCCCGAATGGTCAACTGACCAAAGTTGTCAAAATTACATGAAGGTGTAAAGGTTCAACGTGGTTAAAATGTTAAAAATAATCAGAATGGTCAAACTGATCAGAATGTTGGAAATGCACGAATTGGTCTAATTGGTAAGAATAACCAAAATGGACTGAATGATCAAACCAGTCGATGTAATCAATATAGCCACAATGGTCAATAATACATTTGGAATCAATGGTGAAAATAGTCCGAATGGGTTAAATATTCATATTGATAAGAATGGTCCACTAACCAAAGTTGTAAAAATATCTTGAAGGTGTAAATTTTCAACGTGGTTAGAATGCTCAACATCGTCAGAATGGTCAAACTAATCAGAGTGTTGGAAATGCACGAATTGGTCAAAGTGGCAAGAATGGCCAAAATAGTTAGAATTATAAAACCAGTCGGAATAATTACAATAACCTGAATGGTCAATAATACAAATGAAAAGAATGGTGAAAATAGTCCGATTGTGTCAAATATTCATATTGATAAGAATGGTCAACTGACCAAATTTGGCAAAATTACTTGAAGGTGTAAATTTTCAACGTGGTTAGAATGCTCAACATCGTCAGAATGGTCAAACTAATCAGAGTGTTGGAAATGCAAGAATTGGTCAAAGTGGCAAGAATGACCAAAAAGGTTAGAATTATAAAACCAGTCGGAATAATTAAGATAACCTGAATGGTCAATAATACAAATGAAAAGAATGGTGAAAATAGTCCGAATGGGTCAAATATTAATATTGATGGTCAACTGACCAAATTTGTCAAAATTACTTGAAGGTGTAAAGGTTTAACGTGTTTAGAATGCTTAAAATTGTCAGAATGGTCAAACTAATCAGAATGTTGGAAATGCAAGAATTGGTCAAAGTGGCAAGAATGACCAAAATGACAAGAATCATCACACTAGTCGAAATAATTAAAATTGTCTGAATGTCAGTAATACAAATGAAAAGAATGGTAAACAAACCCCGAATGGATCTCTTATACATTTTGGTAAGAATGGTCAACTGATAAAATATGTCAAAATGACTTGAAGGTGTAAAGGTTCAACGTGGTTAGAATGCTCAACATTGTCAGAATGGTCAAACTAATCAGAGTGTTGGAAATGCAAGAATTGGGCAAAGTGGCAAGAATTACCAAAATGGTTAGAATTATAAAACCAGTCGGGATAATTAAAATAACATGAATGCTCAATAATACAACTGAAATCAATGGTGTAATAGCCTGAATGGATCAAATATTTATATTGGTAAGGATGGTCAACTGATCAAATCGGTAAACTAGACTTGAAGGTGTATACGTTCAACGTGGTTAAAATGTTAAAAATAATCAGAATGGTCAAACTGATCAGAATGTTGGAAATGCACGAATTGGTCTAATTGGTAAGAATAACCAAAATGGACTGAATGATCAAACCAGTCGATATAATCAATATAGCCACAATGGTCAATAATACAAATGAAATGAATGGTGAAAATAGCCCGAATGGATCAAATATTCATATAGGTAAGAATGGTCAACTGACCAAAGTTTTCAAAATGACATGAAGGTGTAAAGGTTAAACGTGGTTAGAATGTTCAAAATAGTCAGAATGGTCAAACTGATCAGAATGTTTTAAATACACGAATTGGTCTAATTGGTAAGAATAACCAAAATGGACTGAATGATCAAACCAGTCGATGTAATCAATATAGCCACAATGGTCAATAATACATTTGGAATCAATGGTGAAAATAGTCCGAATGGGTCAAATATTCAATTGATAAGAATGGTCCACTAACCAAAGTTGTCAAAATATCTTGAAGGTGTAAGGGTTCAACGTGGTTAGAATGTTCAAAATTGTCACAATGGTCAAACAAATCGGAATGTTGGAAATGCACGAATTGGTCAAAGTGGCAAGAATGTTCAAAATAATCAGAATGGTCAAACTGGTCAGAATGTTGGAAATGCACGAATTGGTCAAAGTGGCAAGAATGACCAAAATGGTTAGAATTATAAAACCAGTCGGAATAATTAAAATAACCTGAATGGTCAATAATACAAATGAAAAGAATGGTGAAAATAGTCCGAATGTGTCAAACATTCATATTGATAAGAATGGTCAACTGACCAAATTTGGCAAAATTACTTGAAGGTGTAAAGGTTCAACGTGGTTAGAATGCTCAACATCGTCAGAATGGTCAAACTAATCAGAGTGTTGGAAATGCAAGAATTGGTAAAAGTGGCAACAATGACCAAAATGACAAGAATCATCACACTAGTCGAAATAATTAAAATTGTGTGAATGGTCAGTAATACAAATGAAAAGAATGGTAAACAAACCCCGAATGGATCTCATATACATTTTGGTAAGAATGGTCAACTGATAAAATATGTCAAAATGACTTGAAGGTGTACAGGTTCACCGTGGTTAGAATGTTCAAAATAATCAGAATGGTCAAACTGGTCAGAATGTTGGAAATGCACGAATTGGTCAAAGTGGCAAGAATGACCAAAATGGTTAGAATTATAAAACCAGACGGAATAATTAAAATAACCTGAATGGTCAATAATACAAATGAAAAGAATGGTGAAAATAGTCCGAATGTGTCAAATATTCATATTGATAAGAATGGTCAACTGACCAAAGTTGTCAAAATGACATGAAGGTGTAAAGGTTAAACGTGGTTAGAATGTTCAAAATAGTCAGAATGGTCAAACTGATCAGAATGTTTTAAATACACGAATTGGTCTAATTGGTAAGAATAACCAAAATGAACTGAATGATCAAACCAGTCGATGTAATCAATATAGCCACAATGGTCAATAATACATTTTGAATCAATGGTGAAAATAGTCCGAATGTGTCAAATATTCATATTGATAAGAATGGTCAACTGACCAAATTTGGCAAAATTACTTGAAGGTGTAAAGGTTCAACGTGGTTAGAATGCTCAACATTGTCAGAATGGTCAAACTAATCAGAGTGTTGGAAATGCAAGAATTGGTCAAAGTGGCAAGAATGACCAAAATGGTTAGAATTATAAAACCAGTCGGAATAATTAAAATAACCTGAATGGTCAATAATACAAATGAAATGAATGGTGAAAATATCCCGAATGGATCAAATATTCATATTGGCAAGAATGGTCAACTGACCAAAGTTGTCAAAATGACATGAAGGTGTAAAGGTTAAACGTGGTTAGAATGTTCAAAATAGTCAGAATGGTCACACTAATCAGAATGTTGGAAATGCACGAATTGGTCAAAGTGGCAAGAATCATCAAACTAGTCGAAATAATTAAAATTGTCTGAATGGTCAGTAATACAAATGAAAAGAATGGTAAACAAAGCCCGAATGGATCTCATATACATTTTGGTAAGAATGGTCAACTGACCAAAGTTGTCAGAATGACTTAAAGGTGTTGGAAATGTACAAATTGTTCAAAGTGGCAAGAATGACCAAAATGGTTAGAATCACCAAATCAATCGGAATAATTAAAATAGCATAAATGGTCAATAATACAAATGAAAAGAATGGTGAAAATATCCCGAATGGATCAAATATTCATATTGGTAAGAATGGTCAACTGACCAAAGTTGTCAAAATTACTTGAAGGTGTAAAGGTTTAACGTGTTTAGAATGCTTAAAATTGTCAGAATGGTCAAACTAATCAGAATGTTGGAAATGCACGAATTGTTCAAAGTAGCAAGAATTACCAAAATGGTTAGAATTATAAAACCAGTCGGTATAATTAAAATAACATGAATGCTCAATAATACAACTGATATCAATGGTGTAATAGCCTGAATGGATCAAATATTTATATTGGTAAGGATGGTCAACTGATCAAATCGGTAAACTAGACTTGAAGGTGTATACGTTCAACGTGGTTAAAATGTTAAAAATAATCAGAATGGTCAAACTGATCAGAATGTTGGAAATGCACGAATTGGTAAGAATAACCAAAATGGACTGAATGATCAAACCAGTCGATATAATCAATATAGCCACAATGGTCTATAATATAAATGAAATTAATGGTGAAAATAGCCCGAATGGATCAAATATTCATATAGGTAAGAATGGTCAACTGACCAAAGTTGTCAAAATGACATGAAGGTGTAAAGGTTAAACGTGGTTAGAATGTTCAAAATAGTCAGAATGGTCAAACTGATCAGAATGTTTTAAATACACGAATTGGTCTAATTGGTAAGAATAACCAAAATGGACTGAATGATCAAACCAGTCGATGTAATCAATATAGCCACAATGGTCAATAATACATTTGGAATCAATGGTGAAAATAGTCCGAATGGGTTAAATATTCATATTGATAAGAATGGTCCACTAACCAAAGTTGTCAAAATATCTTGAAGGTGTAAGGGTTCAACGTGGTTAGAATGTTCAAAATAGTCAGAATGGTCACACTAATCAGAATGTTGGAAATGCACGAATTGGTCAAAGTGGCAAGAATCATCAAACTAGTCGAAATAATTAAAATTATCTGAATGGTCAGTAATACAAATGAAAAGAATGGTAAACAAAGCCCGAATGGATCTCATATACATTTTGGTAAGAATGGTCAACTGACCAAATTTGGCAAAATTACTTGAAGGTGTAAAGGTTCAACGGGGTTAGAATGCTCAACATCGTCAGAATGGTCAAACTAATCAGAGTGTTGGAAATGCAAGAATTGGTCAAAGTGGCAAGAATGACCAAAATGGTTAGAATTATAAAACCAGTCGGAATAATTACAATAACCTGAATGGTCAATAATACAAATGAAATCAATGGTGAATATAGCCCGAATGGATCAAATATTTATATTCGTAAGGATGGTCAACTGACCAAATTTGTCAAAATTACTTGAAGGTGTAAAGTTTCAACGTGGTTGGAATTTTCAATGGTGAATATAGCCCGAATGGATCAAATATTTATATTCGTAAGGATGGTCAACTGACAAAATTTGTCAAAATTACTTGAAGGTGTAAAGGTTCAACGTGGTTAGAATGTTCAAAATTGTCAGAATGGTCAAACTAATCAGAATGTTTGAAATGCACGAATTGGTCAAAGTGGCAAGAATGGCCAAAATGGTTAGAATTATAAAACCAGTCGGAATAATTAAAATAACCTGAATGGTCAATAATACATTTGAAATCAATGGTGAATATAGTCCGAATGGACCAAATATTTATATTCGTAAGTATGGTCAACTTACCAAATTTGTCAAAATTACTTGAAGGTGTAAAGGTACAACGTGGTTAGAATGTTCAAAATTGTCAGAATGGTCAAACTAATCAGAATGTTGGAAATGCACGAATTGGTCAAAGTGGCAAGAATGGCCAAAATGGTTAGAATTATAGGTTAGGTTGAGAAGAGGAGGCGGTTTTCCTCCGCCTCATGTCCTTAGACATACACCTAAGCCAGTATTCGGCTTGTTGTGCGCTCTAAACTGTACATAAAAAAAAGGTCTTGAGAAGTTATTTTAAGAACTCTGTACTGTTGACATAATCTTTAATTGTTTTCCAGTCTGCGCCCCTGAGATGGGTCAAGTCTGTTAAAGTGTCATTTCCCAAGAAACGGGATCTATTGTTTGCGAACGCTGGGCAGTGACAGAGGAAATGCTCCAAAGTTTCGTCATCCTCTCCGCATGCCCTACATACGCTATTGTCTACAACTCCTATTTTGTGTAGATGCGATTGTAAGCCTATGTGCCCTGTTAGAATGCCCATGATCTTACTAGTTTCTGTTTTGCTCAGTTTCAGCAATGTTTTGGTTTTATCCTCGTTTGGTTCACCCCACAAGATTCTTGTCGTTTTCCCAATAGTTTCACTATTCCATAGTGTGATATGGGCGTCTGCCGCCCATCTTTTTAGCTCAGAACGCGTAGCTCCGAATGGTTTCGCGTTCTCTAAATTTATTGTTTGCAACTCCCTGGCTCGTTGAGCCAAGGTATTGGCTTTCTCGTTTCCTCTTACCCCGTGATGACCAGGCACCCATATGAGGCGTATTGTGCCATGTCTTGAGTAAGAGTTAATAGCCATTTTACAATCTAAAACTGTCCTTGATTTAACCGTTAGAATTATAAAACCAGTCGGAATAATTAAAATAACCTGAATGGTCAATAAAACAAATTAAATCAATGGTGAAATAGTCCGAATGTGTCAAATATTCATATTGATAAGAATGGTCAACTGATAAAATATGTCAAAATTACTTGAAGGTGTAAAGGTTCAACGTGGTTAGAATGTTCAAAATTGTCAGAATGGTCAAACTAATCAGAATGTTGGAAATGCACGAATTGGTCAAAGTGGCAAGAATGGCCAAAATGGTTAGAATTATAAAACCAGTCGGAATAATTAAAATAACCTGAATGGTCAATAATACAAATGAAATCAATGGTGAAATAGTCCGAATGTGACAAATATTCATATTGATAAGAATGGTCAACTGATAAAATATGTCAAAATTACTTGAAGGTGTAAAGATTCAACGTGGTTAGAATGTTCACAATTGTCAGAATGGTCAAACTAATCAGAATGTTGGAAATGCACGAATTGGTCAAAGTGGCAAGAATGGCCAAAATGGTTAGAATTATAAAAACAGTCGGAATAATTAAAATAACCTGAATGGTCAATAATACATTTGAAATCAATGGTGAATATAGCCCGAATGGACCAAATATTTATATTCGTAAGGATGGTCAACTGACCAAATTTGTCAAAATTACTTGAAGGTGTAAAGGTTCAACGTGGTTAGAATGTTCAAAATTGTCAGAATGGTCAAACTAATCAGAATGTTGGAAGTGCACGAATTGGTCAAAGTGGCAAGAATGGCCAAAATGGTTAGAATTATAAAACCAGTCGGAATAATTAAAATAACCTGAATGGTCAATAATACAAATGAAATCAATGGTGAAATAGTCCGAATGTGTCAAATATTCATATTGATAAGAATGGTCAACTGATAAAATATGTCAAAATTACTTGAAGGTGTAAAGGTTCAACGTGGTTAGAATGCTTAAAATAGTCAGAATGATCAAATTCAGCAGAAGTTGGAAATGCACGAATTGGTCTAATTGGTAAGAATAACCAAAATGGACTGAATGATCAAACCAGTCGATATAATCAATATAGCCACAATGGTCAATAATACAAATGAAATGAATGGTGAAAATAGCCCGAATGGATCAAATATTTATATTGGTAAGAATGGTCCACTAACCAAAGTTGTCAAAATGACATGAAGGTGTAAAGGTTAAACGTGGTTAGAATGTTCAAAATAGTCAGAATGGTCAAACTAATGAGAATGTTGGAAATGCACGAATTGGTAAAAGTGGCAAGAATGATTAAAATGGCAAGAATCATCAAGCTAGTCGAAATAATTAAAATTGTCTGAATGATCAGTAATACAAATAAAAAGAATGGTAAACAAAGCCCGAATAGATCTCATATACTTTTTGGTAAGAATGGTCAACTGATCAAATTTGTCAAAATGACTTGAAGGTGTAAAGGTTCAACGTGGTTAGAATGTTCAATATAGTCAGAATGGTCAAACTAATGAGAATGTTGGAAATGCACGAATTGGTAAAAGTGGCAAGAATGACTAAAATGGCAAGAATCATCAAACTAGTCGAAATAATTAAAATTGTCTGAATGATCAGTAATACAAATAAAAAGAATGGTAAACAAAGCCCGAATAGATCTCATATACTTTTTGGTAAGAATGGTCAACTGATCAAATTTGTCAAAATGACTTGAAGGTGTAAAGGTTCAACGTGGTTAGAATGTTCAATATAGTCAGAATGGTCAAACTAATCAGAATGTTGGAAATGCACGAATTTGTCAAAGTGGCAAGAATGACCAAAATGGTTAGAATTATAAAACCAGTCGGAATAATTAAAATAACCTGAATGGTCAATAATACAAATGAAAAGAATGGTGAAAATAGTCCGAATGGATCAAATATTCATGGTCAATGAATGGTCAACTGACCAAATTTGTCGAAATCACTTGAAGGTGTAAAGGTTCAACGTGTTAAGAATGCTTAAAATAGTCAGAATGATCAAACACATCAGAATGTTGGAAATGCACGAATTGGCCAAAGTGGCAAGAATGAGCAAAATGGTTAGAATTATAAAACCAGTCGGAATAATTAAAATAACCAGAATGGTCAATAATACAAATGAAAAGAATGGTGAAAATAGTCCGAATAGGTCAAATATTTATACTGGTAAGAATGGTCAACTGACCAAATTTGTCAAAATTACTTGAAGGTGTAAAGGTTCAACGTGGTTAGAATGTTCAAAATTGTCAGAATGGTCAAACTAATCAGAATGTTGGAAATGCACGAATTGGTCAAAGTGGCAAGAATTACCAAAATGGTTAGAATTATAAAACTAGTCGGAATAATTAAAATAACAAGAATGGTCAATAATACAACTGAAATCAATGGTGAAAATAGCCTGAATGGATCAAATATTTATATTGGTAAGGATGGTCAACTGATCAAATCTGTAAACTAGACTTGAAGGTGTATAGGTTCAACGTGTTTAGAATGTTCAAAATAATCAGAATGGTCAAACTGATCAGAATGTTGGAAATGCACGAATTGGTCTAATTGGTAAGAATAACCAAAATGGACTGAATGATCAAACCAGTCGATATAATCAATATAGCCCCAATGGTCAATAATACAAATGAAATGACTGGTGAAAATAGCCCGAATGGATCAAATATTTATATTGGTAAGAATGGTCCACTAACCAAAGTTGTCAAAATGACATGAAGGTGTAAAGGTTAAACGTGGTTAGAATGTTCAAAATAGTCAGAATGGTCAAACTAATCAGAATGTTGGAAATGCACGAATTGGTAAAAGTGGCAAGAATGACCAAAATGGTTAGAATTATAAAACCATTCGGAATAATTAAAATAACCTGAATGGTCAATAATACAAATGAAAAGAATGGTGAATATAGTCCGAATGGATCAAATATTCATATTGATAAGAATGGTCAACTGATAAAATATGTCAAAATTACTTGAAGGTGTAAAGGTTCAACGTGGTTAGAATGTTCAAAATTGTCAGAATGGTCAAACTAATCAGAATGTTGGAAATGCACGAATTGGTCAAAGTGGCAAGAATGGCCAAAATGGTTAGAATTATAAAACCAGTCGGAATAACTAAAATAACCTGAATGGTCAATAATACAAATGAAATCAATGGTGAAATAGTCCGAATGTGTCAAATATTCATATTGATAAGAATGGTCCACTAACCAAAGTTGTCAAAATTACATGAAAGTGTAAAGGTTCAACGTGGTTAGAATGTTCAAAATTGTCAGAATGGTCAAACTAATCAGAATGTTGGAAATGCACGAATTGGTCTAATTGGTAAGAATAACCAAAATGGACTGAATGATCAAACCAGTCGATATAATCAATATAGCTACAATGGTCAATAATACAAATGAAATGAATGGTGAAAATAGCCCGAATGGATCAAATATTTATATTGGTAAGAATGGTCCACTAACCAAAGTTGTCAAAATTACATGAAGGTGTAAAGGTTAAACGTGGTTAGAATGTTCAAAATAGTCAGAATGGTCAAACTAATCAGAATGTTGGAAATGCACGAATTGGTAAAAGTGGCAAGAATGACCAAAATGGCAAGAATCATCACACTAGTCGAAATAATTAAAATTGTCTGAATGATCAGTAATACAAATAAAAAGAATGGTAAACAAAGCCCGAATAGATCTCATATACTTTTTGGTAAGAATGGTCAACTGATCAAATTTGTCAAAATGACTTGAAGGTGTAAAGGTTCAACGTGGTTAGAATGTTCAATATAGTCAGAATGGTCAAACTAATCAGAATGTTGGAAATGCACGAATTTGTCAAAGTGGCAAGAATGACCAAAATGGTTAGAATTATAAAATCAGTCGGAATAATTAAAATAACCTGAATGGTCAATAATTCAAATGAAAAGAATGGTGAAAATAGTCCGAATGGTTCAAATATTCATGGTCAATGAATGGTCAACTGACCAAATTTGTCGAAATCACTTGAAGCTGTAAAGGTTCAACGTGTTAAGAATGCTTAAAATAGTCAGAATGATCAAACACATCAGAATGTTGGAAATGCACGAATTGGCCAAAGTGGCAAGAATGAGCAAAATGGTTAGAATTATAAAACCAGTCGGAATAATTAAAATAACCAGAATGGTCAATAATACAAATGAAAAGAATGGTGAAAATAGTCCGAATGGGTCAAATATTTATACTGGTAAGAATGGTCAACTGACCAAATTTGTCAAAATTACTTGAAGGTGTAAAGGTTCAACGTGGTTAGAATGTTCAAAATTGTCAGAATGGTCAAACTAATCAGAATGTTGGAAATGCACGAATTGGTCAAAGTGGCAAGAATTACCAAAATGGTTAGAATTATAAAACTAGTCGGAATAATTAAAATAACAAGAATGGTCAATAATACAACTGAAATCAATGGTGAAAATAGCCTGAATGGATCAAATATTTATATTGGTAAGGATGGTCAACTGATAAAATCTGTAAACTAGACTTGAAGGTGTATAGGTTCAATGTGTTTAGAATGTTCACAATAATCAGAATGGTCAAACTGATCAGAATGTTGGAAATGCACGAATTGGTCTAATTGGTAAGAATAACCAAAATGGACTGAATGATCAAACCAGTCGATATAATCAATATAGCCACAATGGTCAATAATACAAATGAAATGACTGGTGAAAATAGCCCGAATGGATCAAATATTTATATTGGTAAGAATGGTCCACTAACCAAAGTTGTCAAAATGACATGAAGGTGTAAAGGTTAAACGTGGTTAGAATGTTCAAAATAGTCAGAATTGTCAAACTAATCAGAATGTTGGAAATGCACGAATTGGTAAAAGTGGCAAGAATGACCAAAATGGTTAGAATTATAAAACCATTCGGAATAATTAAAATAACCTGAATGGTCAATAATACAAATGAAAAGAATGGTGAATATAGTCCGAATGGGTCAAATATTCATATTGATAAGAATGGTCAACTGACCAAATTGGTCAAAATTACTTGAAGGTGTAAAGGTTCAACGTGTTTAGAATGCTTAAAATAGTCAGAATGATCAAACTCTTCAGAATGTTGGAAATGCACGAATTGGTCAAAGTGGCAAGAATGACCAAAATGGTTAGAATTATGAAACCAGTCGGAATAATTAAAATAACCTGAATGGTCAATAATACAAATGAAAAGAATGGTGAAAATAGTCCGAATGGGTCAAATATTCATATTGATAAGAATGGTCAACTGATAAAATATGTCAAAATTACTTGAAGGTGTAGAGGTTAGAATGTTCAAAATTGTCAGAATGGTCAAACTAATCAGAATGTTTGAAATGCACGAATTGGTCAAAGTGGCAAGAATGGCCAAAATGGTTAGAATTATAAAACCAGTCGGAATAATTAAAATAACCTGAATGGTCAATAATACAAATGAAATCAATGGTGAAATAGTCCGAATGTGTCAAATATTCATATTGATAAGAATGGTCAACTAATAAAATATGTCAAAATTACTTGAAGGTGTAAAGGTTCAACGTGGTTAGAATGTTCAAAATTGTCAGAATGGTCAAACTAATCAGAATGTTTGAAATGCACGAATTGGTCAAAGTGGCAAGAATGGCCAAAATGGTTAGAATTATAAAACCAGTCGGAATAATTAAAATAACCTGAATGGTCAATAATACTAATGAAATCAATGGTGAATATAGCCCGAATGGATCAAATAATTATATTCGTAAGGATGGTCAACTGACCAAATTTGTCAAAATTACTTGAAGGTGTAAAGGTTCAACGTGGTTAGAATGTTCAAAATTGTCAGAATGGTCAAAGTAATCAGAATGTTGGAAATGCACGAATTGGTCTAATTGGTAAAAGTAACCAAAATGGACTGAATGATCAAACCAGTCGATATAATCAATATAGCCACAATGGTCAATAATACAAATGAAAAGAATGGTGAAAATAGCCCGAATGGATCAAATATTTATATTGGTAAGAATGGTCCACTAACCAAAGTTGTCAAAATGACATGAAGGTGTAAAGGTTAAACGTGGTTAGAATGTTCAAAATAGTCCGAATGGTCAAACTAATCAGAATGTTGGAAATGCACGAATTGGTAAAAGTGGCAAGAATGACCAAAATGGCAAGAATCATCACACTAGCCGAAATAATTAAAATTGTCTGAATGGTCAGTAATACAAATGAAAAGAATGGTAAACAAAGCCCGAATGGATCCCATATACATTTTGGTAAGAATGGTCAACTGATAAAATATGTCAAAATGACTTGAAGGTGTAAAGGTTCAACGTGGTTAGAATGTTCAAAATAATCAGAATGGTCAAACTGATCAGAATGTTGGAAATGCACGAATTGGTAAAAGTGGCAAGAATTACCAAAATGGTTAGAATTATAAAACTAGTCGGAATAATTAAAATAACAAGAATGGTCAATAATACAACTGAAATCAATGGTGAAAATAGCCTGAATGGATCAAATATTTATATTGGTAAGGATGGGCAACTGATAAAATCTGTAAACTAGACTTGAAGGTGTATAGGTTCAATGTGTTTAGAATGTTCACAATAATCAGAATGGTCAAACTGATCAGAATGTTGGAAATGCACGAATTGGTCTAATTGGTAAGAATAACCAAAATGGACTGAATGATCAAACCAGTCGATATAATCAATATAGCCACAATGGTCAATAATACAAATGAAATGACTGGTGAAAATAGCCCGAATGGATCAAATATTTATATTGGTAAGAATGGTCCACTAACCAAAGTTGTCAAAATGACATGAAGGTGTAAAGGTTAAACGTGGTTAGAATGTTCAAAATAGTCAGAATTGTCAAACTAATCAGAATGTTGGAAATGCACGAATTGGTAAAAGTGGCAAGAATGACCAAAATGGTTAGAATTATAAAACCATTCGGAATAATTAAAATAACCTGAATGGTCAATAATACAAATGAAAAGAATGGTGAATATAGTCCGAATGGGTCAAATATTCATATTGATAAGAATGGTCAACTGACCAAATTGGTCAAAATTACTTGAAGGTGTAAAGGTTCAACGTGTTTAGAATGCTTAAAATAGTCAGAATTATCAAACTCTTCAGAATGTTGGAAATGCACGAATTGGTCAAAGTGGCAAGAATGACCAAAATGGTTAGAATTATGAAACCAGTCGGAATAATTAAAATAACCTGAATGGTCAATAATACAAATGAAAAGAATGGTGAAAATAGTCCGAATGGGTCAAATATTCATATTGATAAGAATGGTCAACTGATAAAATATGTCAAAATTACTTGAAGGTGTAGAGGTTAGAATGTTCAAAATTGTCAGAATGGTCAAACTAATCAGAATGTTTGAAATGCACGAATTGGTCAAAGTGGCAAGAATGGCCAAAATGGTTAGAATTATAAAACCAGTCGGAATAATTAAAATAACCTGAATGGTCAATAATACAAATGAAATCAATGGTGAAATAGTCCGAATGTGTCAAATATTCATATTGATAAGAATGGTCAACTAATAAAATATGTCAAAATTACTTGAAGGTGTAAAGGTTCAACGTGGTTAGAATGTTCAAAATTGTCAGAATGGTCAAACTAATCAGAATGTTTGAAATGCACGAATTGGTCAAAGTGGCAAGAATGGCCAAAATGGTTAGAATTATAAAACCAGTCGGAATAATTAAAATAACCTGAATGGTCAATAATACTAATGAAATCAATGGTGAATATAGCCCGAATGGATCAAATATTTATATTCGTAAGGATGGTCAACTGACCAAATTTGTCAAAATTACTTGAAGGTGTAAAGGTTCAACGTGGTTAGAATGTTCAAAATTGTCAGAATGGTCAAAGTAATCAGAATGTTGGAAATGCACGAATTGGTAAAAGTGGCAAGAATGACCAAAATGGCAAGAATCATCACACTAGCCAAAATAATTAAAATTGTCTGAATGGTCAGTAATACAAATGAAAAGAATGGTAAACAAAGCCCGAATGGATCTCATATACATTTTGGTAAGAATGGTCAACTGATAAAATATGTCAAAATGACTTGAAGGTGTAAAGGTTCAACGTGGTTAGAATGTTCAAAATAATCAGAATGGTCAAACTGATCAGAATGTTGGAAATGCACGAATTGGTAAAAGTGGCAAGAATGACCAAAATGGCAAGAATCATCAACCTAGTCGAAATAATTAAAATTGTCTGAATGATCAGTAATACAAATAAAAAGAATGGTAAACAAAGCCCGAATGGATGTCATATACTTTTTGGTAAGAATGGTCAACTGATCCAATTTGTCAACTTACTTGAAGGTGTAAAGGTTTAACGTGGTTAGCATGCTTAAAATAGTCAGAATGATCAAACTCATCAGAATGTTGGAAATGCACGGATTGGTCAAAGTGGCAAGAATGAGCAAAATGGTAAGAATTATAAAACCAGTCGGAATAATTAAAATAATGTGAATGGTCAATAATACAAATGAATTGTGAATATATCCCGAATGGATCAAATAGTTATATTGGTAAGAATGGTCCACTAACCAAAGTTGTCAAAATTACATGAAGGTGTAAAGGTTAAACGTGGTTAGAATGTTCAAAATAATCAGAATGGTCAAACTAATCAGAATGTTGGAAATGCACGAATTGGTAAAAGTGGCAAGAATGACCAAAATGGCAAGAATCATCAAACTAATCGAAATAATTAAAATTGTCTGAATGGTCAGTAATACAAATGAAAAGAATGGTAAACAAAGCCCGAATGGATCTCATATACATTTTGGTAAGAATGGTCAACTGATAAAATATGTCAAAATGACTTGAAGGTGTAAAGGTTCAACGTGTTTAGAATGTTCAAAATAATCAGAATGGTCAAACTGATCAGAATGTTGGAAATTGGTAAAAGTGGCAAGAATGACCAAAATGGCAAGAATCATCAAACTAGTCGAAATAATTAAAATTGTCTGAATGATCAGTAATACAAATGAAAAGAATGGTGAAAATAGTCCGAATGAGTCAAATATTCTTATTGATAAGAATGGTCAACTGACCAAATTTGTCAAAATTACTTGAAGGTGTAAAGGTTCAACGTGTTTAGAATGCTTAAAATTGTCAGAATGGTCAAACTAATCAGAATGTTGGAAATGCACGAATTGGTCAAAGTGCCAAGAATTACCAAAATGGTTAGAATTATAAAACCAGTCGGGATAATTAAAATAACATGAATGATCAATAATACAACTGAAATCATTGGTGAAAATAGCCTGAATGGATCAAATATTTATATTGGTAAGGATGGTGTCAGTAGTAGTTTGTCTCCTGTCCGGTGCACACGCACTTTTTTTTGTCCGGTCGTCGTCGCGTTGTTTGTCTCCTGTCCGGTGCACACGCACTTTTGTTTGTCCGGTCGTCGTCGCGTTTTGATTTATTTATATGTTCTGTTCGTCCGTGCAGTGCAAAAAAAAAAAAAAAAACAAGAAATAGTGTCAAAAAAATAAGAATATTTTAAAGAACCAACCACCATCTCCACAAACTAAAACAACAATAAACTACTAAACAAACACTACAAACAACAACAATAACACCAGCCAACACGAAGGGCTTATTTATGCTCCCCTTTTCCTGTGTTCCCCCCTTCCTCACCATTTTCCTTTTCGCATAAAACAAACGACTGTGCTCTCTTCATGTCGCTGTCTAACTTGTGTTGAAGGTTTAACACTGAACACTTGTTGGGTCTAGCAGCGGCAAGAGGGGTGCACAGTTATTTGTGTTTATGTTTTGATATTGTTTTGTTTTTCTGTCTGTTACAATGGTAGGTACATTCAAAATACATTTTGCGAATATACGAGGGCTGAAAGCAAATTTCTTTGCGGTATACACGCATTAGAGTTGGGCATTCTAGTTCCTTTCAAAAATCGCTCCTTTTCGTTCCGATCCGTAAAAGGAACTAGTTCCTTCTTTTAGTTCCTTAGTTCCTTTTAGTTCCTTGGTTCGTTTTAGTTCCATAGTACGTTTCAGTTCCGATGTTCTAGTTCCATCGCCTTTATGTTCCCTCTCTGACGTTTATGTTTCATTTATGAGAGCCTGGAACAAAAATATCGTGTTGTAAACCAAAATAAAATAATTTAATGTGTGCTCGTATCGATCTGCGAATCGCTATAGTTTGGATTGTTTATATAATATTGGTCGGAAAGAATACATTTATATATCCACTCCGAAGACTTGAAGGTCTAGAAACCTCATCTGATATCCGATGTCGAGACAAAATGAACCATGTTTTGATGCATTTCCCATACACATCTCGAAGACCCATGTAGGTGACACAAGGCACATGCACTCTGTGCCAAAAAATGGGTTTCTTTTCTTTAATTGTGTTTTAATTGTTTTCTTCAATTTTGTGGATGAATTAACGCCAAGATAAATTTAAAAGTGAAAACAAAATAAAAATAACAGCAACAATGTTTTTGTCGCAACGCCTTTATTTAGTTGTCCATGTGATAAATTCTGGCAGCAATAACAGCTGAGCGGAATGAAAATGTGTGAAAGAGCTGGAAGTATAGAACAAGTGAGCTGTTAGAACTAAAAGGAACTAAGGAACTAAAAGAGCGAATGAACTGGAACTAGTTCCATTAAGAGATTAGTTCCAAGGAACTAGTTCCCTCCGGACCTACACAAATCTAACACGCATGTTCAGTTCCATAGGCCAGATGTATTCGCTCTATGTGAGACCCAGGTGTGTGAGGGTTCTAATCCACAGAACTTTCACATTCCTGGCTATCACACTCTTTTCTCTTTCTCTTCCCAAAGAGGCCTTGTGATATACATACGTAATGGTCTGGTGTTCCAGAGCCAGCAACATTTGGACTCACAAGATCCAGAATTTAACTTTCTTTGGGTTAAGTTCAGGATTGGATCACACCCATTACACTTCGGGTTTCTTTACAGAAGCCCAAATTTGGATAGGGAGGCTACCCTAAACGGCTTCGACGCCCTTTCCGACTCTATATCAAAAGTTTTAGAAGATTGTCAGATCCAAAGTGAAATTGTAGTTGCTGGGGATTTCAATGTCCATAATCAATCTTGGCTTTTCCATTCGAGCCACACTTCTCCGGAGGGATAGTACGCTGAGCTTTTCGCCGCGCATAATAACTTGACGCAACTAGTGAATGAACCAACACACATTCCGCGTGTTGAAGGGCAATATCTTAATATTCTTGACCTTTTCTTAACCTCACACCCTGAAAAGTACGATGTTAACATTCTTGCACCTCTTGGTAACTCGGATCATTTCAGCATCCTTTTTGTTCTCCGATCTTCGATCCACTTCTAAACCAGTCACGAAGCGGACAATGTACATATACGAAAAGGCACGTTGGGCAGAGCTCAACAATTTCTATCAGCATTTTAATTGGAAATTATGTTTCCTGGACAATAATGTCGATGCTGCTGCTGAAATGGTCGAGAAAATAATTCTTCTTGGAATAACACGTTTATTCCTCGAAGACTACTTCGATTAAACCTTCAAAGAATTGTTGGTTTAATCAGACATGCAAAGAAGCTGTCAGATCCAAAGAGGAAGCGTTCAGAAATTGGCGTTTAAATAAAAACGTCACTACTCAGCTGCTACGTAAGCAGGCAAGATCCAATTGTGCCAGAGTGCTTAGGCGCGAAAAACTTCTCCATGAACAGCGCCTTCGTGCTAAAGTTCTTTCTTCTCCCAGGGGAAGTAAGAGCTTTTGGGCATTTGTTAAAAGAGTAAGAGACAATTCTTCATCTTCTATTCCAACTCTCGTTAACGATGACCAGATATTCACTGACCCGGTTGACAAAGCTAACCTTCTGGCTGAAATATTTGCAAAGAATTAATCTTTGCCACACAGCAGTCAACCACTCCCCGTAATCGAAAACGTTTTCGATCACGTGGGGTTAAAAGGGTTCTTGCAGATCTCAATGTAAACAAAACTCCGGGCCCGGATGGCATTTCAGCACTTGTCCTATGTAAGAGCTCTTCGACGCTAGCTCGTCCATTGCGCAATCTTTTCAACATGTCGTATCGTGCTGGTATTTACCCTTCACGTTGGAAAGTTGCCAATGTCCAGCCGATCCCCAAGAAAGGCTACAAATCCTGCGAATTACCGCCCAATAGCAATATGTTCTGCGCTCTCAAAGGTTATGGAGAGCATGGTTAACCACCATCTTGACAAAGATTTAGAGTCTAATTGCCTTCTAAATGATCGACAGTATGGCTTCCGTAGAAATCGATCTACTGGAGACCTGATGGCGTTCCTTACGTAGCGATGGAGTCGATCTATTTACGCCCTTGGTGAAAGTAAGGTCGTAGCTCTGGATATTTCCAAGACGTTCGATAGGGTCTGGCACGAAGCACTCATATCAAAACTTATTGCATTTGGTGTCGGTAATATCTTCTCTCGATTCATATCGAGTTTTCTCAGTGATCGCTCTATACGAGTTGTTTTACATGGGGTCTCATCCAACGAGCATAGGTTGACCGCAGGAGTGCCACAAGGCTCTGTCCTCTCTCCCTCTCTATTTCTTATTTTCATTGACGACCTTTTGGGTCAGACTGTGAACCCGGTCTACTCCTTTGCGGATGACAGTAACCTATGTCATTCATAGTCATTTGATCATCGGCCAGGTCCTCTGGAGGTCGAGGACAAAAGGCGAATGATGAATGACTCACTGAACCGCGATTTGGCGACGATTTGTGAGTGGGGCCAAATGAATAGAGTAGATTTTAATGCGCAAAAGACCCAGTGCTGTTTGTTGTCACACAAACGTTCACCAGATCCAGCATCGTCGTCAATTTCTATGGGTGGTGTGGATATCGACGAATCAGACACTCTTGATGTTATGGGCATGAAGATACAGGGTGATGCTCGCTGGGCTAGCCATATATTCGAAGTGTCGAAAGAAGCATTCAAGTGTTTAGGCTTTTTGAAGCGGTGCAAGAAATACTTCACTCCATCTGATCTGGTAAATATTTACACCACTTACATCCGGCCTAAAATGGAATACAACTCGCATATATGGACAGGGGCTCCATTAACATCTTTGAAGCTTCTGGACCGTGTACAGAGGAGAGCGGTGGTGATGATAAGGGATGGTAGGGTATCCAGCTCTATTGTCTCCCTACAGCATCGCCGGAATGTGGGTTGCGTATCGCTATTCTATAGATATTTTAATGGTATCTGTTCATCAGATATCCGTCGTCTGGTCCCTGAAGTTAGAACATTTAGTCGGAATACACGGCTATCCAGGGTCTCTCATCCGTTCATTATGAAATGGCCGGTTGACCGGACGACGCACTATAGAGAAAATTCGTTCTTTAGCCGAACCGTTCGTATGT
Organism: Hydrotaea cyrtoneurina; assembly: GCA_958296145.1. Classification (NCBI taxonomy): domain Eukaryota; kingdom Metazoa; phylum Arthropoda; class Insecta; order Diptera; family Muscidae; genus Hydrotaea; species Hydrotaea cyrtoneurina. Next base: position 83,202,890 of record OY282513.1, read on the forward strand.
GGAATAATCTTCCAGCAAATGTATTTCCTGCCAGTTATGACATTCAGAAATTCAAAAAAAAAAATTAAATGTCAACAAACACTACTCCCTCTTTCCTCCTTCCGATGCCCTAATTTCCTTCCGCTAACACAATGCATTGCATTTATAGGGGGCATCCCCTGAGTGTTGGCCTTCAAAAAAAAAAAACATAATACTGAATTTGGCCAAGATCGAACTTGAGCGTATTGATATTATTACACGATTTATAAAGTGGGCGAAATAGCAGATTTGTATGGGAGGTACCCGAAGGGGTGTGGCCATATAGCCCATATGCAATCCCATAAGCAGTTTTGGGAAAATATTAACCCATGCCAAATTTCAGAGCGATTGTTTAACTCTTTCGAAAGTTATGACATAAGCCAAATGGTATGCATCCGAAAACAAAAATGAGTCAAAGGATAATTTGAATTGATATTTCGCGGTTAGAAAGTAATCGATCCAAAATCAATAAACTTTAAGTCCAAAAAAATCAAACAAAAAGGAAGCAAAAAGGAGAGAAGAAGAAAACGAAACCAAAATAGAATCAGGAATAGGAATGGAATGAAATGTAGAAGGGCAAGAGTCCAACGACAATTGAACCGATAACAACCAAAACAACTCAAGTTCGAACCCAAGTCCTGAAAATCATTATCTCATATAATGTCAGATTAGGAATTGAAGATCAGAAATAGATCTGATGTGTTATGTTCCCATATAATAATCAACAAATGTTTGAATCGGTTAAGAGGGATTTTAAAATGTAGGTAGCTAAACTAAAACCACGAGATCCATACAGAAAGGAGGAGACAACTGATAGCTGTTGATGATTGTAGGGTAGCGTACGGTGTAATTCGCTCCACTAGTCCAAAGCCCACCCGCCATGCTGACAGAATATGTGAAGTTTGATGTCAGCCCAATAAAAAACTTAATGAAAAATATAAATTAACCAACATATCCCATACGTCCAACTTCAACTTTCGCTACAGAATTAAAACTCAAAATTTCATATTCGATAACACTACAACAAATTTAATAAATAGTATTGAAATTATAGCAAAACTTAACTAAAAAACAAATTAAATGGAAAGTGTTTATACGGATCACCATTTAAATAATGCAATATCGGAAATCAATAACTTAGAAATTACAATGAAAAATTAAAGTTAATAGGTGAGGACATGTAATTTAATTTATGAACAAATTATAAACATTTCAGAATTGGGTAGTTTGTGATGTTATGTTCATTCATAAATGAATGAAACGTGTATGGTGATTATGGAAAAAAAACAATATGAATTCAATTGTTTAATATAAGGCAATCCTGCCCGAAAATACCCCTTTCACAACAGATGGGTAAATATGAGATTATATCCTCACTCAATATCCACATTGGATTTTCCAATAAAAAAAGAAGGGGGGGGGGGGGATATATATATATATGCAACTTACATTAACATTGTCCCACGAAGTCAGCAGGCGCCGGATGACCGTAGAAAAGCTGCGTTTAGTTAATATATTACCCCTTCAAACAGAACATATTTTGTAGGAGTAGAGAGAGTTTGCGTGAAAGAGAGTGTGTGGATGGTGTGTATGTGTGGATCATGTATCTACTGTGACTCTATTTTTCTTTACAACGAAGTCCACACATATGAATAGGGGGGTGATTGTGGAGTGTGGGTGTATTCTTAGAAAAGAGACATCTTGGATTTATTCTCTTTCTAAGAAAGGGGTTAACCCATTTCTTACCGGCGTGTGTTTGAACACACGTTTACGATTTCCCGAGTTTGAGCGAATATAAAGAATAGATATATTTAAAATTTAAATGCGAGTGGTGTTAATGTTAAGAGTTCATCTATTGTTCAAAATTGTACCGAAAAAAACAATTCAAAACATCTAACAGTACCAGCGTGTGGTCAAACACACGGCAGTTTTCAGAAAAACTGAAAGTAATTTTTGATTTTTTTTTTTGTCAGAAATTCTTCTATCTTGAAAACAAGATGTTTCTGAAAGTTTCATCAAAAAATTCCAATGTTGAAATTTCTGGTAATTAATGGGTTAAGTATGCGTATCTGGTGTATGGATGGTATGTATGAGTGTAGAAGGTAAGAGTTTACATTATTTTTTTAATTTGACAAAGAAAATAAGGTGACCGTATTAATTAATTATACACTCCATCATAGGATGGAGTATATACTAAGTTTGTCATTCCGTTTGCAACACCTCGAAAGAGTGATCTGCGACCCTATAAAGTATATATATTATCGGTCAGTGTAACATTCTAAGACATTCTAGCGATGTCCGTCTGTCCGTCCGTCTGTTGTCTGTTGAAATCACGATAGAGTGCGAAAGACCAACGCTAAGAAGCTGAAATTTTGTAGGAAGATGTTTTTTGCCCATAAGCAGGTTAAGTTCGAGAATGGGCAATATCGGACCAAAGGGGAAAAAGTTTTACGGGACTAAATATATCCCGGCCATAATCAAATTTTTCAAATATTTTTTTTCACTACATCTGATTTTTTTTGGTAAAATTGTTCTAAGTTTATATAATTTGTAGATGGGGAAAAAAATCCCAAAAATAGGCGTGCTCATGGGTTCCGTGAACCCTTGGGGCCCAAAAAAGGGCCCATGATAAACATGCGCATATGGGTATCGAAGTGCAACGAAATTTACTCACGAACCCAAATATGCCTTTATTTTCATGATTTGCCTAAATTTTTTGATCCGGTTTCTGGGACTATCGGGTCACCAGCGGCCCAAAAACCGTCCCTTGACAAACATGGACATATGGGTATCGAAATGCAACGAAATTTTCTCGCGAACCCAAATATGCATTTATTGTCATGATTTGGATAAAATTTGTGATCGGGTTCCTGGGACTATCGGGTCACGAGCGGCCCAAAAACCGGCCCCTGACAAACATGGAGATATGGGTATCGAAATGCAACGAATCCATGATGGAGGGTATATAAGATTCGGCCCGGCCGAACTTACTATTTGTCCACTTGTTTTTTTAAAGAAAGGTAAACTATATCATTTTAAGAAAAGGGGGAAAAAACTAAAGTTACTTAAAAACCAGTGAAAAAGTTGCAGTCGGGTAAACCGACTTATATATACCCTCACCCTCAGTAAAAAATATAAGTCTCATATACCATAATAGCAACCTCGAAATACCGAATGTTATAGAAAACCAGTGAAAAAGTTGCAGTCGGGTAAACCGACTTATATATACCCTCACCCTCAGTAAAAAAATATAAGTCTCATATACCATAATAGCAACCTCAAAATACCGAATGTTATAGAAAAAAATATTGTATTACACGTTTTTACAAAACGGGCTGAATATAAAGCAGAGTTTTTACTAGAAAATTGTATATAGCTAAAGCTTTACTAGATATAGAATTTCGGAAAGATTCGTTGAGCGAAATTATATAATTACTAGATTTCTAATGGGGCGGGATGGTACATTTGTATGGGAGGTACCAGAAGGGGAGTTGCCAGACTTCCATGTTTTTGTCCAAATCTTTGTCTGGCTATAGCTTTACTAAATACAAAATGTGGGCAAGATCGCGTTTGGCATATTGATATTATTACACGATTTCTAAGGTAGGCGGGATGGAACATTTGTATGGGAGGTACCAGAAGCGGAGTTGCCAGACTTCCAAGTTTTTGTCCGAAACTTTGTCCACTTATACCTTTACTAAATACGGAATTTGGGCAAGATCACGTTGGGCATATTGATATTATTACACGGTTTATAATGGACGGGACGGTACATTTGTATGGGAGGTACCAGAAGGGGACTTGCCAGACTTCCATGTTTTTGTCCAAAACTTACTCTAGCTATACATTTACTAAATACAGAATTTGGACAAGATCGCGTTGGTCATATTGGTGTTATTACACGATTTCTAAGGTAGGCGTACATTTGTACATTTGTATGGGAGGTACGAGAATCGGAGTTGCCAGACTTCCAAGTTTTTGTCCGAAACTTAGTCTAGCTATACGTTTACTAAATAAAAAATTTAGGCAAGATCGCGTTGGTCATATTGATAGTCTTACACGGTTTATAATGGACTGGATGGTACATTTGTATGGGAGGTACCAGAAGGGGAGTTGCCAGACTTCCAAGTTTTTGTCCAAAACTTTGTCTAGCTATAGCTTTACTAAATACAACATTTGGGCAAGATAGCGTTGGTCATACTGATAGTATTAGACGGTTTATCAGGGGCGGGATGGTACATTTGTATGGGAGGTACCAGAAGGGGAGTCGCGTTGGGCATATTGATATTGATACACGATTTCTAATGTAGGCGATATGGTACATTTGTATGGGAGGTACCAGAAGGGGAGTTGCCAGACTTCCAAGTTTTTGTCCGAAACTTTATCCAGTTGTACTTTTACCAAATACGTAATTTGGCCAAGATGGGTGTGGGCGTATTGATATTATTACACGATTACTAAAGTGGGCGAAATAGTAGATTTGTATGGGAGGTACCCGACGGGGTGTGGCCATATAGCCCATATGCAATCCCATAAGCAGTTTTGGGAAAATATTAACCCATGCCAAATTTCAGAGCGATTGTTTAACTCTTTCGAAAGTTATCGTGCGTGCCAGCAGGACAGAGAGACGGACGGACAGACGGACATGGCTCAAACGATTTAGAAAGTCATGAATCGAATTTGGTTCAAAGAGACTTGCGTTCTAATCTGAATATTTCTAGGTGTTACACTTTTGAGCCGTATCAAATGATATATACCCTCCTACCCGTAGGGTGAGGGTATAAATATTGTATTACACGTTTTTACAAAACGGGCGGAATATAAAGTAGAGTTTTTACTAGAAAATTTTATATAGCTAAAGCTTTACTAAATATAGAATTTCGGAAAGATTCGTTGAGCGAAATTATATAATTACTAGATTTCTAATGGGGCGGGATGGTACATTTGTATGGGAGGTACCAGAAGGGGAGTTGCCAGACTTCCAAGTTTTTGTCCGAAACTTTGTCCACTTATACCTTTACTAAATCCCGAATTTGGGCAAGATCACGTTGGGCATATTGATATTATTACACGGTTTATAATGGACGGGACGGTACATTTGTATGGGATGTACCAGAAGGGGAGTTGCCAGACTTCCAAGTTTTTGTCCGAAACTTTGTCCACTTATACCTTTACTAAATACGGAATTTGGGCAAGATCACGTTGGTCATATTGGTGTTATTACACGATTTCTAAACTAGGCGGGATGGTACATTTGTATGGGAGGTACGAGAATCGGAGTTGCCAGACTTCCAAGTTTTTGTCCGAAACTTTATCCAGTTGTACTTTTACCAAATACGTAATTTGGCCAAGATGGGTGTGGGCGTATTGATATTATTACACGAATACTAAAGTGGGCGAAATAGTAGATTTGTATGGGAGGTACCCGAAGGGGTGTGGCCATATAGCCTATATGCAATCCCATAAGCAGTTTTGGGAAAATATTAACCCATGCCAAATTTCAGAGCGATTGTTTAACTCTTTCGAAAGTTATCGTGCGTACCAGCAGGACAGACAGACGGACGGACAGACGGAGAGAACTGCCACGATTTGAGCAGGCACAATTCAATAAAAAAAACGATGTAGATGTAACACTGGGCAAGCACTATAATTCAACAATCACTTATAGTTACGGAACTCTGGTCACCTCGGGGCACTGGTTGTGTGTTATGTGTGGGTTTGCCCTTCTACCACACTAAGGCCCATTATCTCATTCTCCGATTAAAATTTATCGTAACGATATACTACCGGTTAGCACAATTTACTTTTCTCAATATCTACTTAGCGTTTATCGGATCGATAAATGGTAACCGGCACTTGTCTGCCGGTTAGTCGTTTATCATAACGAAAACCATGAACAGCTGATGTGATGACTCCACTCCTTTTCTGTCATTCTTTTTGTTTTTTTTTCACAACAATATTTAAAATTAAATTAAATAAAAATTTAATAATATACTGCACAGCTAAGAATACACAGCTATGCCAATTCTTTTTATCATTTATAAACATCTACACGGTAGAGTTGCCGTACTTCCATTTGTCAGCCAGTTAATTTAACGAATACATGAGAAAATGAAAATGTTTAACCGGCAGTATATCGCGTCGATAAATTAATGTGCCGGTTAATTAACCGGCACTTTAATCGTACATTGAGATAATGGGCCTAAGGGGAAATACTGTACAACGCTGAACGCCTTGTCTGCCAAAAAAAATCTATTGAGGGATGAAAATATGTTCTGCCTCTGGATGGATTTTTTCAAAATAACTTTCCGATGTTGCACCAACTGAGGGGTGTAGCGAATAGGCCAACGAAAATTCCTGTTCTATGGTCCACTTTCTGGCGCAAAGGCAATATTCCAAATATGACCTCCAACAAAAAAACCCACTATGTAACACTTATACTTCGACTCATCCTGGAAAACTTACCTTTTGTTTTGTCTGGTCCTATAGTTGATCACAATTTGGAATTAAATCCTCCGGAAAAGCACAATTTTTAACACACACACAATAGATTCCACTAAAACTTAGTAACACTTTGTTGCCGCAATTTTTCATGTCCGTCTCCAACAAGAAATTATTCGGTTTGAAGCCAAAATATTCTGGATTTTTCCTGACAACAGAGAAAACAAGGCTAACCTGATTACTTTATACAATTTGGAGTCGAAATTCAAATTTTAAGCCCAGTATATTTCTATACTCCTAAGCAAAAATGTTAGTTGTTTTGCAAGCAGAATGTATTAACAAAGCTACATTAAAAAAAAACAACGTTGGTTGCCAACCTTTATTGTTGTTTCGATCTTTTTCCCCCCTCTTTGATTGTGTATTTTTTCTTATCAATTGAATGTGTGTGCACCCTTCAACCCCTTCCCAAACCCTCAAAATATTGAATGTATTATGGAATCTGTGGACAGACGAAGGATTTTCCGCAATTTTTCCTCCAAAACTTATGCATGTATGTATTGCTCTCATTTAATACAATACAAATAAACTCTGTATGAGAAAGAAATCGGGAAAATGATTTACCTCTACATTTTCGCAACATCAATTAAGCGGGGTCTGTACACAATAAATGTAATTTACAATATCAACTTGTATATTCCTTACCAATGTTTTTTCATAATCTTTTAGGATTTGTTTGCAAGAGATATTTTGTCCCATCTGGTCGAAAAGAAGAGTATGTGTGACAAACTAATTAACAGATTATTATTAATAGTTGCTGTAACAAACTGATTATTAATAACAGTTTCTCTAACATACAGATTGATATAAAACAGTTTATATGATAAAAAGTTATTTATAGAACAGTTTGTATGATAAAAAAATTCTTTATAGAACAGTTTGTTGACAAACTGGTCCTTGTAGAGCATTTTGTGTGACAAACTGAACACTAATAATAGTTTGTGTAAGATAGTAGTCGAAAAGAGTAGTTTGTGTGCCAAATAATTTTTTATAGAGCACTAGCTGACCCGGTCCGCGTTGCTAGCCCTAAGCAAACATTAGTGTTGTATTACACATATTTATATAGGAAAGGGGATTTTTTATCCCTTTTGCCATTTTCACCCCCTAAATGTAGATAAATCCAAACAATGTGTAGCCTCGCGGGGTTATTCGGAAGATTCCCTGAAAATTTCATCAAAATCGGTCTAGCCGTTTTCGAGTCCACACGTTACATACATACACACATCCATTTTTATACACTCCATCATAGGATGGAGTATATACTAAGTTTGTCATTCCGTTTGCAACACCTCGAAAGAGTGATCTGCGACCCTATAAAGTATATATATTATTGGTCAGTGTAACATTCTAAGACATTCTAGCGATGTCCGTCTGTCCGTCCGTCCGTCCGTCTGTTGTCTGTTGAAATCACGATAGAGTGCGAACGACCAACGCTAAAAAGCTGAAATTTTGTCGGAAGATGTTTTTTGCCCATAAGCAGGTTAAGTTCGAGAATGGGCCATAGCGGACCAAAGGGGAAAAAGTTCCCCTTTACGGGACTAAATATATTCCGGCCATAATCAAATTTTTCAAATATTTTTTTTCACTACATCTAAGTTCTAAGTTTATATAATTTATAGATGGGAAAAAAATCCCAAAAATGGGCGTGCTCATGGGTTCCGTGGACCCTTGGGGCCCAAAAAAGGGCCCATGATAAACATGCGCATATGGGTATCGAAGTGCAACGAAATTTACTCACGAACCCAAATATGCCTTTATTTTCATGATTTGCCTAAATTTTTTGATCCGGTTTCTGGGACTATCGGGTCACCAGCGGCCCAAAAACCGTCCCTTGACAAACATGGACATATGGGTATCGAAATGCAACGAAATTTTCTCGCGAACCCAAATATGCATTTATTTTCATGATTTGGATAAAATTTGTGATCGGGTTCCTGGGACTATCGGGTCACGAGTGGCCCAAAAACTCAGTTAGTTTTCTTATTTATTGACTTTTTAAGGATCCATGATGGAGGGTATATAAGATTCGGCCCGGCCGAACTTACTATTTGTCCACTTGTTATATATATAGAAGATTTTGTGTGACAAACTGGTCTTAATAGAGCAACATACGTTTATTTTCTATGCGTGGCAGCTCTTTAAATAGTGAAGAAGGAAAATTACGATCTCTTTTGTCCATATCTGTAGCTCACAATAACAATATATATGACATTAAATAAACAGGTGGTTCAAAAGTAATATTTTTGGGCTTTCAGATAACTAAGAATAATTTTCTATGTCGATCATATAAAATTACAAATATATTTGCTTAGGGTTTACTTGTATAAAGCTATTTTCTGTGTGATTTCAGTTTTTAAATTCAAAATTTCGAGGTTTTTATTCTTATTTATTTATATACAATTACAATATAATAACATGATATAATACAAAAAAAAAACACGGAACATTTATAACAAATTATACATAAGGAGAAGGAAATGAATACTAATTATAATTTTGAAATACAAATACAGGCAATGTCTGTTTAACGCGGTTAATTCGTTCCTCAAGAATACCGCGTAAAGTGAAATCACGTTAATCGAAATTATATTTTTATGTGTAAAAAAGCAAATTCGTGAGCATTCGCAATGCAAGATCAAGCAAGACATCAAAAGAGAAACAAATTCGTGAGCATTCGCAAAGCAACATCAAGCAAGACACCGAAAGAGAAAACAAAATTCCCTGGCGAAATCGTGCTAAGCGGACATTGCCTGTATAGCTAAAAAAAACAACAACAAAATAAAATAGAATTAGGAACAACATGATATATGGGACACAAACAATAAACAGAAACTGGTGTAACCCCGAAAAGGGAATGATGACACAGGAACTGAAGAGACAGGAACTAAAGTGAACAGGAACATATGTAAACCATAAACGTTAAAAACATATACGGTTACTGTAACAGGAGCTAATAAGAACAGGAACTGATCAGAACTTATATGTGTAAACAGGAACAGGTGTGAGCAGGGACTGATGATATTGAATGAGAGTGGAGCTAGTGAATAATACAGTGACTGATGAATGAGACAGGAGCTAATAATATCATATACGGTTACTGGAACTAATAGGAGCAGGAACTGATGAGAACTTAAACTGGTGTGAAACCTGAAGAAGAACTGATGAGGTTGGAGCGGATGAGGCAGGAAGGTTACTGAAACAGAGACTAGTAGGAACAGGTGTGAGCAGGATCTGATGGGACTGGAACGAATGAGATAGGAAGATGATGACAGGAACAAGGATGACAGCAGAAACTGATGAGGGCCGTAGCAGTAAGTCATGATAACAGAAGCAAGGAGAACAGGAGCAGTTGAGATGTAGAGCAGCAACAGATGGAAGAACAGCAGATAAGTCGGTTGGCAACATTGGTGTGAGATAGTTAAAAACGCGGATTTAGTAGAGCCTGTTTTACGGTAACTATTGGATCTGTTGTAGAGAACAAAAAATACGAAGAATTGAAATTTCTGCGTAGAGTATTTAGGGGATTAAAATTTTCATAATTAGATTTAAACTTAGGGACACGAAGGAGAACAAAATCAATCTTACCATTGATTAGATTAAATACAAATAACGTACCAAAAATAAGAAATTTTTTCTCAACAGACTCGACCCTATAAATATGACAGTTATAATTAGGAGACAGTGGAGGCGTATTCAAGAACAGGTCTAAAAGGCTAACATATAGACGCTTCGCTATGTTTAAAGACATAATATAATCATCACAGCAAGCAGATAATCTACTGAGATCATCTTGTAATAAATCAGACGAATCAATTATACTGTAAGAATTAAAGAGTTTAACATCATCAGCATACATCAATATTTTTGCTGAGCAAACAACTGAGTGAAGGCCATTTAAATATAAGTTAAATAATAGAGGGCCTAAATGGCTACCTTGAGGAACACAGGAAGTAACATCAATATCGCGTGAGAACAAGCCCTTACACAGTACCTTTTGTGTCCACATCTACGAAGAAACCCAACATAGAAGAATCGGTGGAAAAATATCGAGTTTTCAAATTAAAAGATTATGGTTAACAGTATCGAAGGCCTTGCTAAAATCAGTATAAATGTCGTTAGTTTGAAGTTTACCTGATAATTACGATAATACATGAGCCACAAACTCCATTAGGTATGTAACCGTGGATCTACCTTTTACAAAACCCATGTTTTTTTATCAGAAATTCTATTACGAATTGAATGAGAAAGTCTCCTAGTAATAAGTTTCTCAAAGTGTTTTTGGATCGATCTTAACTTAGATCTACTTCCAGTTTTATATAAAGGTAATAATATATCTTTTTTTTAACAATTACGAGAGTGACCTGATAATAGTGAAATATTAAAAAGATTGGTTAATGGGACAAACAACTCATCAGCACAGTCTCTCAAAATTAAAGCAGGAATGTCATCATAACTTCATTGTAAGAAAAATAAATGTTTGAAAGGGAAGAACAAGGTTGAATACTATAGGGATAATCAGAATATAAGGGACTACTACAGACATATGTGCTCTGAAAAAAATCGGCAAGTAGGCTCGATATCTCATTGACATTAGAAGAAACAAAATTCTTCTACCTCATGGAACTAGGGAAACCAGAGGTTTTCTTTTTAGCTCACTGATTCGAGAGAAGTTCCCCGTCTGTTCCTTCATGGAAATTTTTTTATTAATTTCCTTTTTATACTCTCACACTACGGGTAGGTGGGTATATATCATTTGATACGGATCAAAAGTGTAACACATAGAAGTATTCACATTACACTCCAGGTGTCTTTGAACAAAATTGGATTCACGACTTTCTAAATCGTATGAGCCATGTCCTGCTGGTACGCACGATAACTTTCGAAAGAGTTCAACAATCTGAAATTGAGCCTTACATAAAAATTAAAATTTAAATCTAAAATCTGAGTAAATCGGTTCTGAAATTGATTTTGAACAAGTGTGATATACATATAGATTTGATATTACAATACCTATCCATGGTACTACTGTGGACCCAGCATCTATTTCCAGTCGGCCACAGTGGGCCTTACATAAAAATTAAAATTTAAGTCTAAAATCTGAATAAATCGGTTCTGAAATTGATTTTGGACAAGTGTGATATATAGATCGATTTGGAATCACAATAGCTATCCATGGTATTAATGTGGACCCAGCATCTATTTCCAGTCGGGCACAGTGGGTCTTACATGAAATTTAAAATTTAAGTGAAAAATCTGAATAAATCGGTTCTAAAATTGATTTTGGACAAGTGTGATATACAGACCGATTTGGTACCACAATAGCTATCCATGGTACTCCTGTGGACCCAGCATCTATTTCCAGTTCCTGTTGGATTCTCTTGTTTTATTTAAATTTTTTTTTTTTTTTCGTCCAATCGGTCGGAAATCGTAAATACATATATATCAGCATTTTCACTGTTAACCACTTAAGATGGCTCTGTTAACTCCCTATACCCGCTCTGTTAAAAAGTTGGTTTGTGTTTTGACTCGTTAAATTTTAAAATTTATCTTCACGGACATAAAGTTGCAGTCGGGTAAAACGACTTATATATACCCTCACCCTCAGTAAAAACATACAAGTCTCATATTTCAAAGTATCGGAAAGTCAGAAGTGAGCGTGGCTACACCATTGAATGTAACATCTGATGAAATGTCATAATAGCAACTTTAAAATACCGAATGTTATGACAAAATTGCAATATTAATTTGCAATAATATATTGATCTCATTGGCTGTAATGCTCAAATCTAATGTTAAAATTTCAAATAAAGTCTGTATGAGTAGTTGAAGGATCTACTTTATTTAGAGGATTTCTTTTAATTGTGTCAGCGGATAAATAAACAGATTATCGGGTAAATAACAGCAGGCTTTTCCGGCTAACTTGATTGGCTTCAGATTTTAGACAATTTATTTCTTCGCTAAAGGATTCCTCTTGACAATTTCTAAAAATTACTGATTCGACACCGCATAGGTTAGGTTAGGTTAGGAAGGGTGGTACATCCTAAGATGCACTCGGAGACCCATAGGGTCCATTGTGAATCCCTTCTATTTACAGCGTAGAAAAAAAAATATAGGAAAGAGAGAAAAACGTGTGAGAGTCCATGGTGTAATGTTAATGTAAGTCTGTTAGTCCATCGAGTACCCGCATCCACCGTCGTTCAACCATCTAATACCCCTTATATAACTAATAATGTTTTCAACACGTGTCTTCGAAATGTCCCCTAGTTCAGCAAAAAATCTATGCCCTACACATTTTTGTCTATGGCGTTGCAAAGTTGGACAATGACAAAGGATGTGTTCTATTGTCACCAATTCACCTCATCCTCGCACATCCTGCAAAAGTCTGGCGATCTACTGTCCCATCTGCTGGTCATAGCCCTAACTGAGCAGTGTCCTGTAATGACTCCTATTGCAATTCTGAGACTTCTTCTATCCAGCCCCATCAGTGCATTTGCTCTCGCTATATTTAACCTAGGCCACAAGACCTTCGACCCACTCTTGTTTCCCAATTGAAGGATATGATCCTTCTGTTTTTTGAAAAAGTAGCTGATTGGCGGTTTAACCGATCTGTCCGCTTCCTCACTATGTAAAGCTGAGCCCGTTCGACCCAGCTCATCCGCGATTTCATTTCCTTCAATGTCACAGTGCCCTGGCACCCAGAATAAGCCTACGTTGTAGTCCCTTAGAAGTAGGCTTAGCACCTGCCTACAGTCATTAACTACCCTAGACGAAACCTGATGGCTTGTTATGGCCCTCAGTGCTGCCTGACTGTCGACGTAGAAAGTAATGTTGTCTCCCTTCGGTATTATGCTGCCGGAAATTTCCTCCGCAGCTCGCAATACCGCTAAAATGTCAGCTTGGAAGACACTACATTCATCCGGTAGTCTGAATGATTTCCTAATGTCCGCCTTTTCTATGTAGACACCAGCTCCCGTGCCTATTTCCATTTTAGACCCGTCAGTGAAGACTGCCCAACCGTCGTGCAAGTTGCGGACTCCTTCCCACGAATCCCTTTCAGGGATTTCTAGCCCGGGCAGGGTCAGAAATTCTGTTTTCTTAATTATGTAGTCCGATTGCTCATCTGGAACCCTGGACTGACCGTGAAGACAGAACTCTGACAGTAGTCTCGAATGACCTGTCTGAGCAGCGACGACTCTTTAAGTCGAAAGATGCTTCTGGCTGCCTCACCGACTATAAAGTCCTTAAGGGGGAGAAGGTGTAGAATAATGTCTAATGCAGCCTGTGGTGTACTTCTGATGGCCCCCGTTATTCCCAAAGGCCGCACACCTCTGTACCTTTTCTAGTTCTTTGTAGTAACTGTCTACCCTTGTTGCCTCCCACCACACTGTACAGCCATACGTAAGAACCGGTCTAACTACCGCCGTGTAGATCCATTTCACCACCCTCGGCCGAAGTCCCCAGTTCTTACATATGGAGTTCCTGCATGCGTAGTAGGCATTAAGTCCCTTTCTGAGTCTTTTGTATTTCTTTTCCAGGTGAGTTTACTGCCCAGAAATAACCCAAGGTATTTAGCTTCCGTAGCTAGTTTGAGTTCCACTCCATCCAGCCACGGTAGTCTAAATTTCTCTTTCTTATACCTTCTGGTAATGATAACCAGTTCCGTTTTGTTTGGGTTACTCCCAAACCCTTGCTTTTTGCCCACGACGACAGCTCTTCCAGTGCCGAATTCATGACCTCACTGATGGTCGGGAGAAATATCCCGGATACCAGTATTACCACGTCATCAGCATAAGCTACAATCTTCCTTCCTCTTAGCTCGAATTCCCTGAGAACAGTATTCACCGCCAGAAGCCACAGAAGTGGAGATAGGACTCCCCCTTGTGGTGTTCCCCTGGTGGCTAGCTTCCTTGAATTCCCTGAGCCTAGGCTGGAATTGATAATTCTGCTGCCCAGCATATTATCTATCCAGCTTACCAGGAAGTTTGGTACAAAGAGTTCCTCTAAAGATTGCTTGATAGCTCTTCTTTCGATATTGTTGAAGCTCGCTCTATATCTAAGAAAGCTGCGAGCGTGTATTCCTTGCTGGACAAGTTTCTTTCTATACAACCCACAACTTCATGAAGTGCACTCACAACAGATTCACCCTTGAGGTAGGCATGTTGAGCCCTACTTATGAAGCGCGTATCAATTGTGTTCCTAATATGCAGATCTATCAGTCGTTCCAGTGTTTTCAATAGAAAAGACGATAGACTGATAGGCCTGAAATCCTTGGGAGTAATGTGGCTAGCCTTGCCGGCCTTCGGTATGAAAACCACCCTGACTTCCCTCCACCTTTTTGGTACATACCCGATCAGTAGGCACTCACTATAGATATCAATTAAAATTGATAGCACTACTTTTGGGCAGTGCTGCAGCATTGCAGGGAAGATGCCATCTGGCCCTGCTGATTTGTACGCTACTAATTTGTAAGGTACTAATTGCCCATGCTACTCTGTCCGTGACCTCATCCCCTGTATCACTACACCCTGGAAAGTGAGTTTCCATAAGTAAAGAGTGTGTCTCAGAACTGGACTCTGTCCATGTACCATCCGATTTCTGAATATATCCAGGTACCTTAGGGTCTTTGGATAAAATTCGCCTAAATCTGGATGGTTCATTGACAGAATCGATGGCCTCTACAAACGTGGTCCATGAGGTCCGTTTAGCCCTTTTGAGCTCTCCCTTATAGTTATTGAAGCTTACTTTGTATTTCTCCCAGTCTTCTGAGTTTTTGGTCTGATGTGCCCTGTTGTATAACCTCCTAGTGGTTTTTCTCATATCTCTAAGATCAGTATTCCACCAATTTGGTTGTTTTCTTTTACCAGGGAATATTGTTGGACACGCTCTATCATAACATTCCCTCATGCTTGAAGTAAGCTCTTCAACTTGTGTTTCTAGTTGTTTGTCTACTTCCAGGAACACATCTCTTTCCAGAGATGTGTTCGCCAACCTGGACTCTAAGTTCGCACTAAATTCATCCCAATTAGTTCGTCTCGGATTCTTATATGGATCCCTCGAACTACTAGTGAAGTTTAGATTGAAGATGATCCTTTTGTGGTCTGAAAAGGAGCAGACCGGGGACACCTTCCACTTTTCCACTATATGACTCTTGCTGTTAGTCAGTGTCAGATCTATAATCGTCTCACTGTCCCTAGTCTGAAACGTCGACGTGTTGCCCCTGCTGCAGATCGTACGGTCTTTTTTATTATAAAATCAAAAACTGACTCACCTCTTTTATTTATATCCCTGCTTCCCCATTGACTATGATGTGCATTGGCGTCACAACCCAGTACTAGATCCAAATTCATCCTTTTGGCGAACTCCGTGACTCTTCTTACATACGGGCCAGGTGGGTCGGCAGCCTCATACGGTAGGTAAGCTGAGGCCAACAGTAACTTAGATTTACCGTGGACCTCCCTGCTTACTGCCGTGATGTCACCGGAGCTAAAATTGTGGGACATAATTAGATTAAGCTCATTAGCTATAATACTGGTCCTAACCTTTTCGTCCCCGGAAGGAGCGAAAAGGGTAAAACCATTGGCACTAAGTCCGCATACCTTGTTTTTATTTATCCAATGCTCCTGGACCAGCGCCACGTCGGTGTTGGATTCAGTGAGGAATGTTATGAGGTCGGCCGAGGCTGCTTCACAGTGATGCAGGTTTATTTACACCACTCGCAGCCTCGTAGGTCCTTTCAGGTTTCGGGAGCCTGAACCTGATGATACCTAAACCGAAATTCATAACACCCTCACTGAATCTCTATCGCGCAAGAGATTTCAGATCCACAGCGAATCTGAAATCCCTTCCCTGGTTCCCCTTACAAGTCATTGAAGCTACCAGCTTCCACTGACTCGTAAGGAGCTCCTCATTCTACTTCTCCAATACCGACAGTATGGTTTCCACCGGCCTTATCGGTGGTGGAATCCATACTGTCACTATTGATCGAAACAGGAGGCAAGAGGACGGAATTACCTCTAGTTTTGCTCCTGGCCAAAGTTCGCTAAGACCTTCAAATGTTTCGGTGAGAAATCTAGCCGACTTCTCATTTCCACAGTTGACGATCTTAACTCCCTTCGACCAGTCCGCACCCTTGAAGGAAATTTCATTCCTCTGCAAGACTGCAGTGCGGTCGATCAGCATTCCCTCAATAAGCTGCCAGCGATCGACACTGATCTTACCATCCTGATCATTTCTCATTTCCACAGTTGACGATCTTAACTCCCTTCGACCAGTCCGCACCCTTGAAGGAAATTTCATTTCTCTCGCCCTTAAAGACTGCAATGCGGTCGATCAGCATTCCCTCAATAAGCTGCCAGCGATCGACACTGAAATTGACGGTGGTCTCTCCGACCACTGCTGCTCGACTGCTTTACATTCTTACTTTTTGAAGAAGGTTCGTCGCCATACCTTGCCCTCTTGGCTGTGGCCCTCTAGCCGAGAGCTGCCTGGCTTCTCCCCTTCCTTCATGCTTGTGGGTGGTACTTTCGCACCACTCACATTCCTTGATGTTGTTGACTCTTCTGGAGCTGGGTCCGTTGTCCTATCCGGAGTGGGGACAGCAGAAGAAGCGCCAACAGCATCATTTTTAACAGCCTTTACAAAGCCAGCAGTCGCATGCTTAACTCCAGGAGTTTTCCTGGTGCAGTACCGACTGTTTCGGGAGTGTCAGCTTTCAGGAGGTCCTTGGTGGTGCCGTACATTTTTTCAAATTTCCTGACATCCCTCCGGTGCTTCCTGATAAGCTGCCTCTCCCTAACGGTTATTGACGAGGGACTTCCTCGTACCGTTCCTCGCCTTCTCCTCCTTAGTTCGGCCTTCGGTCGCTTCATCCATGAGTATGGACCTTCCAGTGATTGCACCTTGTGACGATCTGGAGATGTCTAAACCAGACACCTCCCCTAATCTGTCTGTAGGCGCGGTACCTTCCGGATCCATACCCGGTGAATCCACAGACTGTTGCCGAACTACTTTGCTCCTTTCAGAGCCAGTTGGGAGACCTTCGCTTGGCGTTGCAGGACCCATCCGTTTTTCCGAGTCGTCAGAGTCTGGAGAAGATCTCCCTACTCTCTGACCAGGGCCATGAAATATGGTGACATCATGTTCTCCCTCATCAGAGAGCAGGGCGACCTCCTCCAGTCTATTGACGGCGTCATCGGTATCCGGGAATGAGTCCCTAGACAGCCCCTGAAGCTCTTCCAACTCGTCAAAGTCCATTCGTATCCGTCTGTCCTGTTCGAAAAGTCGTTCGTTTATTTCGTCAAGTTTACTGTCCAGGTCGTAGTTACCCCCCTTAGCGGTGTGTCTGTCTGGTCATCCAGTCCTCGCAGCATCCACACTAGCGCCGGAGCTGCCTCTTTTGTCCGTGTCTGTGTTAGGTGTTTGTTGTACCGTTTTTTCCTGTGTTTTTTAATTTGTTTTAGTGCGTTTGTTTGTGTTTAAGTTTGTGTGCGTTGTTCTGTTTGTTTTTATGTTTGTTTTTATGTTTGTTTTTGAGTTTGTTTTGCTTGTAAATTGTTCCATGTAGATCCCACGAGTATGCTAGTAAAGGGAAATGACCATCGCGCGCAGTGACCGCTTATGCGGACTAGGCAATAAGATTCGAATCGGTCCATGCCCTGGCACAGGAGGGGAGCGGTTAGTTTTATTTAAGCACTAACCATGCAGGTCCTCGACACTGCTACCAACCATCTCGACCTTAAAAGTGCATCTTTAACGTCACTACTATAGGTAAAGCCCCAAGGGAAAAAGGTGCGAACCATGGACGTAGTTTCGTATCATATATGTCAATTGGCCGGATGCGAGGGCATAAGTTACTGATCTCCCATAGGACTCATGACCAGCGTGAGTAACTCTTGGTTGTGTATCTTTTTATAGCATTAGGCTAATCTTTTTATAACATGGACCAGACCAGTTAAGTGATTTAAAGTCCTTGCGCAAGCCTAAAAACCACAAAAAGCACTTAAGCCCTCGCATCGCGTCAAGATGGTTACTCTCGACCCCGCATATATTATTTCCTTTTACCAGCATGTCCAAAAGTGATGATTTAGATTCGAAGTTGAGTGGATGGAAGTTTTTCCAATTTACTAAATCGCGTACTGATATGGGTTTATGTTTTTCCTCAATACGCCAAAGCAATTCAACGATGTTATTATCCGTTGTGGAAAAGTTGGTTGTAGGCCAATGTTCCTCATCCGCAGTTTAAGAAGTTGTTCCGTTAAACCACCGTGTATTATCGCCAAATTCTGGAATTTTATACCTTTGACTTTGTACCTTCGTCCGCAACGTTTTCTGCCGATGGAACCTAACACCTTTCATTAACATTAGAATTTTCAAGGATTTCTCCGACGCGAAGAGATACAAATTGTTTGCATTTTCGTGCATCAGATCAAATCCAGTACAAAACATTTTTAGAGTCTGACCAAAATATGTGTTTATTAATTTTAATTCACTGCTCTTTTGTAAAACAATTTGCCAATATTAGCCCAAAAACTGCCGCCATTAGTTCCATTCTTGGAATTGAAATAGGTTTTAATGGAGCAATACGCGTTTTTGAAGCAACCAAACAGCATTTTACCGTTGGCCCTATCTGAGCACGGATACAAGCTACGGCTGCATAGTCTCTATTGCTGGTGTCCACGAAAATATGTAGTTTAATAATTTTGCTCTCGCTCACTAATGAATAACATCTCGATATTCGGATATTTCCCATTAAACGTACATATTTAAACCATAGAAACCACATTGTGGTTTCGTCTTCTATAGTAGGCTCATCCCAAGAAACGCCGGACCGCCTTACATTTTGTAAAATAATTTTAGCATATGTAATATAATATCCCAAAAATCCCAGAGGGTCAACAATTTTCATAACAAATCGTAGCATTTTTCTCTTAGATATTTTGATATTTAGATATTTCATTTAAAAAATCCGAATTTAATTTTTGTACAAACGTGAGAGCCACCACATGCCAAGTATTTTTTCGGGCTCTAATTCTGATTCTTGGATGCATTTGTCAAGATGAACTTGACACTCCAGGTGTCTTTGAACCAAACTCGATTCATGACTTTCTAAATCGTTTGAGCCATGTCCGTCTGTCTGTCCTGCTGGTACGCACGATAACATTCGAAAGAGTTAAGCAATCACTCTGAAATTTGGCATGGCTTAATATTTTCCCAAAACTGCTTATGGAATTGCACATGGGCTATATGGTCATACCCCTTCGGGTACCTCCCATACAAATCTGCTATTTCGCCCACTTTAGAAATCCTGTGACCCAGTTCGATCTTGGTCAAATCTAGGCAGAGTTTTGGACAAAAACTTGGAAGTCTGGCCACTCCCCTTCTGGTACCTCTCATACAAATATACCATTCCACCCACTAAAGAAATCGTCTAATAACCACGCTAGATATCGTGGAATATGAGACCTGTATGTTTTTACTGATGGTGATGGTATATATAAGTCGGTTTACCTGACTGCAACCTCTTCAGTGGTTTCCTCTTTAGTTTGACAACATTCAAGCCAATCTTCAACAAATGTATTTTTCATAACAGCGTTCAATGTATGTGGATGTTGTCCAATAAAGCGATTTGAACACCAGGCTCCGAAGGTCTTGACTTGTATACAATAAACATAAACATCTCTCGAGGTATCACAACCACGCCACAAAACACATCTGCGACATTTGATCTTTTATTCTCACCTCAACTTGGTGAATCATTTCGCGGATGCCACCGCACACAGCCACCGGTTTTTCTCGGAAACGGAACAAAACTGCAACTAGCGATATTAATACATCAGGCCCTATAAGTAAAAATGTATTTAATGCGACATCATTTACTTTTGCAGCGGCAGTCGTTTCTTATTTTTATTCACATTAGTCACGGAAAAAATCGGTATATACCAAGATTTTATGGGCACATCATGAAGATATTTACAAGATTCTACGGTTGTTTACTCGAGCGACTGTTCCGGCAAATGTAAATTTTCAACCGTTCGAATATTTCGTAAATTATACTTTGCTGATCCACATTCCTGCGATGAAATGTCAATTGAAACAGTCTTAGACTCCAAATATGTTTTAGTGACGTCTCCTGTCCAACGTAGACATAGTTCTTCTGTTGGCCCATCAATACCAAGTTCATTAGCAATTTCACCATCCAATGTCGGCCCCAATTTAGAAAGCAAGTCGTTCAGAAGAGTTGGATCTTTATGTAATCACTCAGCCCGATTGCTTGAATGGTTGAACAATAGTTCTGAACTGCAAGTGCTAATGAAATCAAAGTATTTAAGTCGTCGGCTCGAACATTAGGCTCCTCGCGTAGTCTTGTCCGAAGTGTATGATGTATGATGTCGGGTCGCCCGAACAACATTCGCAATGTCTCTATTCCTAGCTTAACCATCATTAACTTCCCCCTTCCTGTCTTCAATGCCGGCCCTTTTGAACATATTCGCAAGGCCTCCCGCTTTCATTCGGAGGGCTTTAAAAAGTGTTTAGACTTACAATTTTGCTGATATACTAATGTTTTGTTTGCGCTCTATTTAATATGTACATTTTATAGCAATTTTCTCCACAAAATAACACTTAAAAACAGATTTATCACCTGTATGCCAACTCTTATGCAATAGAAAAAATTATTTTTTTTCATATGAGTAATAAAATAGTGAAAATAACTAGCTAAGATTTATAAAAATGCGTTTTAATTATGTGTTTTGTGGTTTTCCTAACATAAAATACATTTATAGACACTTTTAGGGCAACTGACTATGAATTTTCTTACAAATCCTATGTAGGTCTGCAAAGACATAAAACCCTTATACCTCCGAGGGTTAAATAATCATATAATCAAGTTAGTTCATTATCTAGATTTTGCTTCTGTGGTTTGATATCATTGATTTACTTCTATTATTATACAAAAATATATATACAAAAAAAATTTATTTTTGACCCAAAAATCTTCATACTGAATGAAAATATCGTGAATCGTAACATTCGTCGAAATGACGAAAAATCGTCACGCCAGGTACCACTGAAGACTCATACCCTGGTTACTTGTGTGTAAAGACATGTTCTATTTTTTTGTATGGGAAACGCTTAATGCAAGACCCGTTATTTAATGACTGGTTTGTAAACAGTTCTTTTCGACCAGTTCGTCACACAAACTGTTCTTTACGACCAGTTTGTCACACAAGCTGCTCTTTTCGACCAGTTTGTCACACGAGCTGTTCTTTTCGACAAATTTTTTTTTTTTTTTTTTTTTTTGACTAACACTTAGGGTATGCCCCCTATAAATGCAATGCACAGTGTTAGCGATAGAAAGGAAGGTTATTGGAGGGGGGAAAGAGGGAGCAGTGTTTGTTGATGTTTGCCTTGAATTTGATAATGTCATAGCAGGCAGGAAAAACACTTGCAGGAAGATTATTCCACAAACGAACAGTCCGGCTGAAGAACGAATTTTCTCTATAGTGCGTCGTCCGGTCAACCGGCCATTTAACAATGAACGGATGTGACCCCCTGGATAGCCGAGTATTCCGGCTAAATGTTCTAACTTCAGGGACCAGACGACGGATATCTGATGAACAGACACCGTTAAAATATCTATAGAACAGCGATATACAACCCACATTCCGGCGATGCTGTAGGGAGACAATAGAGTTGGATACCCTACCATCCCCTATCATCATCACCGTTCTCCTCTGTACACGGTCCAGGAGCTGCAAAGATGTTAATGGAGCCCCTGCCCATATATGGGAGTTGTATTCCATTTTAGGTCGGATGTAGGTGGTGTAAATATTTACGAGATCAAATGGGGTGAAGTATTTCTTGCACCGCTTAAGAAAGCCTAAACACTTGAATGCTTCTTTCGACACTTCGAATATATGGCTAGGCAGCGAGCATCACCTGTATCATGCCCAGAACATCAAGAGTATCTAATACGTCGATATCCACACCACCCATAGATATTGACGACGGTGCTGGATCAGTGGAACGTTTGTGTGGCAACAAACAGCACTGGGTGTTTTGTGCATTAAAATCGACTCTGTTCACAAATCGTCTCCAAATCGCGGTTAAGTGAGTTGTTCATCATTCGCCTTTTGTCACACTAACTGTTCTTTTCGACCAGTTTGTCACACTAACTGTTCTTTTCGACCAGTTTGTCTCACAAACTGTACTTTTAGACCAGTTTGTCATACAAACTGTTCTTTTCAACCCGTTAGTTACATAAACAATTCTTTCGATAATTTTGAGTGTCAAAACTGTTCAGTATGTTACATATACTCTTATATTAAGATATTAAGATTGAGAGGCGTACGATCTGGTAACTATCTACCGTGGCATCTGTCATTCGCAAAAGCAATGTCTCTCTGCCATTTTGCAGAATCCTTAAAGAGTAACGATCGTCAAAATTCAGTTGTAGTTTATGAATATTAGCGCCAGCCAAATTTTGACGAAACACAATTGTAAGCATACCTATAACTTTCTAATATAATTATGTATGTATATAAATTTCGCTATGGCAAATTCCGATTAGGAACTGCTGTCAGGCGGTCTGACTTACCCTTTGGAGCCAATCATTGTTTACAGAGCAGCAGCCGTCGTCAACTCAACGTCTACTGTAACTCCCTCGTTAGCCTACGCTTCGTCCTTTAACATGCCCACCACCGCCACTGCTGAGATTAATATAGCATACACTACAACCGACACAGTTGCTTCTACCCATGCAAACGCTTTCATCTACACTTTCCCAATGCGAACTGATGATGTGCCGTTCGCCCTTATTCAATCATGTCAGTCGCAGAATGAAATTCAGAATCCAAAATACGTATTCTTCTTCTCTCCGCAAAATACTGTGTATGGACAGCCAAATAATTTCTTAAACTCAACTCGACTTAATAATACCGATTCGGCCCCCTCGACAATTATTGCCCGCAAGTACCACTTTCAGTAGTCGAAGATACCGCAAATATCAATTTTAGCTGGCAAAACGAAAGTAGAGACGATCCAACTCTTCTGAACGACTTTCTTTCTAAATTGCCTACAACTATGAGACTCGATTGGGGTCGACACTGCATGGACACATCGACACATATTTGAATTCTAATAGCCTTTTCACATATACCGCGTTTCACCGCGTTTCGCTCTCTTGAAATCATTTGTAAATGATGGTGTTCACATATGCTTTTGTGAATTATTGTCATTTCAAGTGACATTTCTGTTTTGTGTTTTCTGCATTGACTGTAAACAACACAAACGCACATTTGTGAATAAAGAAAGATAAAATAATATCAAAAATGAATTTAATTTTTATAATGTTTGACTTTATATCATTGTATGATAAAGCAATGGATGGATTTAAAGAAATAAATGATTATTTTACTAATACAATGGATTTGTATCGAAGGAAAAGAAATTTGCAAAACAAAACAAACTAGAAGAAACAAACAAACAGCTGTTTTTTCCCCTCATTTTTCTGACATTTGCTTTCAACAGGGATGCAATTTTTTTCATTTTATTCCCTTTTTTTACTACTTTTGCAGTACAACACTGTGCTCTCTCTCATTTTTACTGTGATTTCAACGAAATTACGAAAAATGAGCATAATGTCTGCGTTTTTTTTGTATGGAAATAAGTGTAATTTCAAGTGTAATTTGCCTCAATTCATCCAAAGAGAGCGAAATGCGGTGAAACGCGGTATATGTGAAAAGGCTATAAGACTGTTTCAATTGACATTTCATCGCAGGAATGTGGATCAGCAAAGTATAATTTACGAAATGTTCGAACGGTTGAAAATTTATACCGTAGAATCTTGTAAATATCTTCATGATGTGCCCATAAAACCATATAATCAGGTAAAGCCGTGTGTAATAATTGGTCTTGACAAAGCAAAACTTGGTGTCCCACTAGAAATTCGAGAAGGAGAAAATGATTAATTAATGGCCGTGAAATGTAGGCAAGGATGGGCGGTCTATGGACGCAAACATGACACAAAATCTGTGGAACCAAGTATATTTCACATTTGTGAATGTAATGACTATCGGCAGATGATGAACGCGCACTACAAATTATGGAGTCTACAACGATGTATTGTCCTGAACAGACAATCAGGACTATTGTTTAAATTTGATCAAAATAAGGTGTATGGGAGGTACCAGAAGGGGAGTTGCCTGACTTCCAAGTTTTTGTCCCAAACTTTTTCAAGCCATAGCTTTAATAAATAGAGAATTTGGCAAGATCTCGTTGGGCATATTGATGTTATTACAGGATTTTGAATGGGGCGTGATGGTACATTTGTATGGGAGGTACCATATAGCCCATGTGCAATACCATAAGCAGTTTTGGGAAAATATTAAGCCATGCCAAATTTGAGAGTAATTGTTTAACTCGTTTGAAAGTTTTCGTGCGTACCAGCAGGACGTACAGACGGACATGGCTCATACGATTTAGAAAGTCATGAGTCGAATTTGGTTCAAAGACACCTGTGAATATTTCTATGTGTTACACTTTTGAGCAGTATCAAATGATATATACCCACCTACCCGTAGTGTGAGGGTATAAAAAGAAAAATAATAATAAACTGAAAACAATGGGTGACACTTTCAATTTTATTCTTAAATCGAACTAATTTGTGCATAGAAAAAATCATCTGTGGTATCATGCAAATTTCTGATGTTAAGATTCCAAATAGACAATATTTCTTATTTAAAAACAACAATATTTTATTTGTTGGGGGAAAACAAAAAATTTTTATTTTGATTATTTGTTTTCGTATTCGTCACCTAACATACAGTGCTGCCTTCGTCAGTGAAAAGCCAGGGTTAATACAAAAATCACATTTTTAGGCGCTTTTCAAATTTTAACGCTTGTATTTTCCAAGAAATTCACTGTTTTCTTACTACATTCGCAGTTTTTCCTCTAGTGATCCAAACTGCCATCAGTTTTTCACTTCAACATCACTGGAGTGAAACATCTTTAAAACAAGTTGTAAGGGGACAAGTCTCCTTAATTATTATTAAATTATGCCGCTACGGAATAAGGCAGATGTCGCCAGTATTCCTCGTCGGGTTTGCTAGCCACAATAGTCCTTTACGGTATTCTTGCTTCTTAACAATGTATTGGTTATTATGTATTCCTTTACAAAAATGAAACCAGGTAAGGTTTATAGGCTCTAAGTGATAATGGTGAACAAGGAAAGAGTGAAAGCGCACTTTGAGAAGATCTATCACAAGAACTTAACGTAAAACTAATAAAGAGAGGTTGAGTGAAAGTTCCCTTTTAACGAAAGTCTTATGTTAACAGATTAACCGTGATTAACATATAACCTAGTTTCATAACATTGACATTAGTTTAACATTACATTATTATTTTAACATTACATTGATATTGTTTTAACATTACATTGATATTGTTTTAACATTACATTGATATTGTTTTAACATTACATTGATATTATTTTAACATTAAATTTATATTATCATAACTTTAAAAGAATGTTATATTAATAAGCTGCACTGCTACAACCTCCCCCTCTGTTGCATTAATCGTCCCGATGATGACAACAGGATCTTAGCGATTCCCCTGTTCTTGCAACCTTACTGATCGTCTTAGGGTTGATGAATTAATGTTGTTGACGTGGATATGATCGTTGCCGTGGTGGTGATTGTTGCCGTGATTGTGACTGTTGCCGCTGTTGTGGTTGTTGCCGATGTTGTGGTTGTTGCCGATGTTGTTGTTGTTGTTGCCGATGTTGTTGGAGTTACTCGGACGTCCTCTTCTACGTTTTGGATAGATTGGTGTTGTTGGTTCTCCTTTATTGCTGAAACGTGAAGTGTTGCTATTGGAGTGTTTGGTTCTTCCATGGCTGCAACAGTGTAACAAGTTGACCCTTTTTTGGCAATAACAATATATCGAGGCGTAAATTTGGCGGTGACCCCATATTTAGATCGGCTTAGTATATGTGTTGCTATAAGAACTTTGTCCCCGATTTCTATGTTGGTTTGTTGTTTCCGCTTCTTATCAACAAAAGTTTTGTTTCTGTCCTGCATCTTTATCTGAGCTTCATTTGCCATCTGTAGCGTATCAGCCATTTTTAAAAGATGTGGTGTAATTTGTGGTATACATTTTTCAGCCGCTATAATTGCTTTGAAATCATAATGGACTTCTGTTGGAGTTCTCAAATTTCGACCAAAGGTCAAATAATCCGGAGCATATCCAGTACTATCGCATTTTGCTGTCTTCATAGCAAATCTTATCGCCGGTAGCATGGTGTTTCATTTTCTATGATCGGTTCCAACATAAATAGAAATTTGGGTTTTAAGATCCCTATTTCTTCTTTCCACTGGATTGGCTTCTGGGTGATTAATCGGTGTAAAAGTTTGAGTAATGCCCAAACAAAATGTAAGTTTCTGCATTAAGGCGGATATGAACTGAGTCCCGTTGTCGGTATGCAATCTACGTGGAACCCCATACCTTAAAATTACCTCATTCAGCGGTATTAATGCGCAGTTTTCAGCCGTACCTTCTTTCAATGCAAACAACTTAACCCATCTACTACATATGTCTTCCACTATAAGTATCCATTGGTACCCCTCTGAAGTTCTTGGAAGCGGTCCAAAAAGATCTACAGCGATTATTTCAAACCGTTTGTTGTTGGATAATGTTTGTAGCAATCCGGTTTGTTTCATATTACAAGGTTTGTACCTCTTGCACTCTTCACAACATTTAACATAATTTGCTATATCGGATCTCATTCCCGGCCAGTAAAATAAAGCTGCAATTCGGTTTGTGGTTTTATCTACCCCTTAATGTCCTGACATTGTGTCATTATGATATTTGTCCAATATTTCTTGCCGCAAAGATCGAGGAATTATCAGCTGTCCATTCTCAGAGTCTTGTTCGGAGCAGTATCTGTAGATCTGTTACCACAGTTACTTCTGATCCTTGAATATATCCCCGAAATTTCTGTACTGCCCAGACGACTGCTAGAGCTTCTCTTTCTGTTGTCGAATAATTTCGTTCCGCTGGTATTAAGAGGCGACTGGCATATTCTATTGGATGCTCAGTATCCTTCTCCCCCTGCATTAACACAGCTCCGATCGCATAATTACTAGCGTCTGTTCTGAGGAAAAAATGTTCATTTTCGTTGACTTGTTGAAGAACTGGTGGGGAAGTTAACATTTCTTTTAGCTTTAAAAACGACTCTTCTTCAATATTAGTCCATTTCCATTTAGAGGTTTTCTTCGTAAGATTAGAGAGTGGCTTTGATATCTTTGCGAAATCCGGAATGAAACGACGAAACCATGAGCACGTTTGGAGAAATGACATCAATTGCTTGATATTTTTAGGTCTGAAACGGTTCATAATTGCTGATGTTTTTCCAGGATCAATCTTGATTCCCTGTTTTGTTAAAATATGGCCCAAGTATTTGACTTCTGGTTTACATAAAAAACATTTTCCTTTGTTCAGATGAAATCCAATATCTTTCAATCTTTGAAATGTTTGACACAGGTCATTTAAATGAGACTCAATAATAATATCATCTAAATATGCCAGGATAAGTATATTCGGAAGGCTGGAACGGAATTTATCTATTATCCTTTGGAATGTAGCTGGTGCGTTCTTTAGACCAAATGACATTCTATTAAAAACGAATATTCCAAAACGGGTGGTAAAGGCCGTTTTTAATTTATCCTCTTTACAAATTTGTATCTGCCAATATCCTGATTTCAGGTCTAAAGCAGACATAAATGGCGTTTTCTTGGCCGCGTGTAACAAATCTTCCATTCGTGGCAATGGGTAAGTATCGGTTATTGTTATTGAATTTAGTTTCCGGTAATCTACACAAAAACGCACAGTATTATCCTTTTTCGGAATTAAAACGACAGGAAATGCCCACGGCGATTGCTTCTCTTCAATAATACCTTTGACAGCATATCATCTAATTCCACTTTAAGCCTATTTTTCATCGCTGGTGAAATTCGATACGGTGAGTTTGATATTGGAAGGTGATCGCCAGTATCTATTTTGTGCGTTACATTTTTAATGGGTGAACTAATACTTTCAAACATATCTTCATTTTTCTCCAACAAGTGCATCAATTTCTGCTTTTGAGATTGATTAATGAACATTTCTTCATTTTTGCATATATTAAAGTCGACTGAATTTAATTGAAATGATGCATGTGGATAATTTGCAGAATTCTTTCTCAATTTTCGTAGAGGTGGAAATAAGTCCGAATCTTTTACCTTTGGCAGAATAAAATTGTTTGGCAGCGAGTCTTCAAAAATGTTGATTAAACCCCCAGGCGAATAATCTTCAGGTTTTGAATATATATTTTCCACAGCAGGTGGTTCCGGTGTATGAGCATTACAATTTAATTCAAACCAGTTCATAAAATCGTTTATGTTTGAGGAACATTTTGTTTTTTCATCTATTTTTGCTTGATGTATATTGATTTTGTTTGTTTCAGGTGATTTGGGTTTAAACTTAAATGTTTGGGCCAAATCCATACCGATACCTGCTTGTTCCAAAAAATCAATACCTAGTAATGTTCTGTTACCTTTTGCTTTTGGAAGACATATGAATCTGATGCGTTTAAAACGGTCTCCCACGATTATGTTGACTATAGTCGAACAAACTACTTCCCTTCGGACAACTCCGTCTGCTAGGGTAATCTCCGCAAATACCTTCTGAAATTCAATTTCTTTTTCCACAAGTTTCAAAAACAAAGAGTGGCCAGCTATACTAGTCCTGGCAGCCGTATCTAAGTACGCTTCACCTTTCAGTCCGTATATATTTATTTCGACGGTAGGAACATCATGACCGACTGAGGAATTTTGGACTTTCCATAACGTTCTTCTGATTACATGTTGTGCAGTTAGACCTATAAAAGCCGACAGTTCCACAACCGTAACAACTAGTTTAGGTTAGGTTGAATTGAGGATCGGTCATGTACCATGACCGTCTCATGTCGTTGACCTAGGCCAGCAAAATCAGCCTGTTGTGCGCTCCTGGTTTCTTCTTCAAATTCCCTTCCCCTTTTTCCTACGTTAGGAATTCGGTCCCCTCTATAAAGTTCCTTAAATTCCTTACGTCTATTGCTTTGACGGCCGATAGGTCATCTAAAGTGTCCTCTCCTAATTGGACTTTCCTGACCTGCGAGAAAGCAGGGCAATGGCACAGGAAGTGTTCAGCCGTCTCGGCGCCCTCTCCGCATGCCCTGTATTCGTCGCTCTGGGAACATCCTATTCTACATAGGTGTGCCCTTAGACTAGTGTGCCCTGTGATGACCCCAACTAGCTTACTTAGTTCATTTTTGTTAAACCCGAGTATTCTCTTTGTTTTATTGTAATCGAGGTTTCCCCAGGTTTCTTTTGTGATTCTTCCCACCTGTTCCTCTAGCCACCTTAAGGCATGGGTCGTCTTCATCCATTCCCTCAACTCCTTTTTTGTCTCAAGAAAAGGTTTGGACAGTTGCAGAGTATTTTGGTCGGATTCCCTTCCTGTGAAAATACAGATCGTGTTTCCTGTGATTCTGTTCCGCAGCCATTCTAGGCATTCTGTGATGGCCTTGATCTCTGCTTGTAGAATCGTTGAGTACTTTGGTAATTGGTATGCAAGTTCAGTCCTCGGATTGTGGATGTAGATCCCTATGCCTACTCCTAACTCGGATTTGGATGCGTCTGTGTAGCACTCCACTATTCCCCCATCTTGGGAGTATGTGTCGTGTTCTTGTCCACGTCTATCTTCTATTCTTGTCGTGCAGTTCGCAACCACGTGTGTTTCTGAGATGCGGTCTGTCTGACAGTTTGTTGTCAGGAACCCTCCTAGGTGTTCCAATATTCTCTGATGTTGTGTTTGAGGTGCATCCTCAATCCACTCATTCAATGCCCTTAGTCTCCTTTCTGAGATCGCTGCCTCAGATTTGATTTGGATATCTATTGGGTGGATGTATAGAAGAATTTCGAGGGCGCTCGTCGGCGCGGTCCTCATTGCTCCACATATTCCTACGCAGCAAATTCTTTGAATCCCTTGTAGTTTCTTCACGTTTCATTTCTTTGTGATTGCCGTCCACCATACTATTGACGAATAAATTATAATCGGCCTTATTACGCTTTTGTATAGCCAGTGCGACATGCTTGGGCGGATGCCCCATGTGGAGCCAATTGCTCTACGGCATATTGACCAGCATCTGAGGGTTTTTTCGGCTCTGCTGTTGATGTGATCTTTCCAGTTTAGTTTCCTGTCCAGAATTACTCCCAGATATTTAACGTTTGTGTTTATTTCTATGTTCTTGTTCCTGAAGCAAGGTTTGACGTATTGTGCAATTTACATAGACATACAATTTACAATAGACATAGTTCTGTTTTGTCCGGGTTGACGTTTAGTCCCCTGGGCCTCGCCCAGTTGTATGCCAGAGTTAGCACCTTTTCGGCATGTCTGCATAATTTGTTTGGATCTTTCCCCTTCAAAAGAATCGCGACGTCGTCTGCATAGCAGACTGGCTTGAATCCGTCATCAGTCAACATCCTTAGGAGATTGTTTATTGTAGTCACCCACAGGAGTGGTGACAATATACCTCCCTGTGGTGTCCCTCTGTGTACTCTCTCCCTTATATTTATGCCGTGGGATTCGCAATTAATCCATCTATGCCTTAGCATATAGCTGACCCAGTCGATTATCGACCTGTTCAATCCAAACTGGTCTAAGGAGTGGATTAACGTCTGCGTGCTCACGTTGTTGAAGGCCCCCTCTATGTCGATAAAAACACCAAGTGTATACATTTTAACGTCAAAAGAGCTTTCTTCGAGATGCACTACCTCATGCAGGGCTGTCTCTACTGATCTGCCCTTGACATAGGCGTGTTGTTGAAATTTTAGTTGATCGCTCGGGATCTGTCTTTTAATCATAGAGTCTATCAATCTCTCATTAGTTTTTAATAAGAAGGATGTGAGGCTTATGGGTCTATAAGACTTACACATCGCGTAGCTTTCCTTCCCCGGTTTTGGTATGAAAACAAGTCGTGCTTCTTGCCAGTTCCTGGGGATATAGGCTAGTCTGAGGAAGGATGCAAAGATGCCTGCCAGGTATTTTCCCACTATATCTATGCTGCTTTGTAGAAGCGCCCGGAATATGCCATCCGGTCCAGCCGCTTTAAACGGAGAGAAGCTTTTAACTGCTTCCCTGACCATTTCTGGCGTGATGGTTTCGGGTCTATGTTGTACTTCCCTGGTCGGACTAAGTTCCTCTATTGGGTCTTCTGTACCCGTGGGGAAATGTGTGTTTATTAACAATTTGATTGATTGTTCTAACGTTTCTGTTTTATTTCCGTCTTTGTCCACTAAGGCTTCCACCTGTGTATGTGTCTTAGATAGAAATTTCTTTATTTTAGACATGTCGTTAACGGTGTCGACCTGTTCGCAGAACAGTCTCCTTGACCCTCGTTTCGCTCTTCTTAGTGCTTTGTTGTACAATCTATGTTTGGACTTGTATTCGTCCCAGTATACGTGAAGTTTATTACGTCTAGCTCTGTTGTAAGATCTACGGACTTCTTTGCTTAGGTTTCTAATCTCCCCCGTTATCCAGGGTTTCTCCTGAGCCGACCTCCTTTCTCTGAGTGGGCAACACTCTTCGAATTACCTCACTAATACTGACGTAACTCTCTCCTCCTCTTCGATTTCCTCTTCGTTTTGGAGAATTTCTTTGGAAGTCCCTATATCTCTGCTCACTAGATCTCTGAAACGGTGCCAATTGGTTTTGGTCTTGTTCCTGAAACTTAGCGGTTCTGGTGGTGGTTTCATTAAACTAAAAATTATGTATCGGTGATCTGAAAAGGAGTGCTTGTCGGAGACATGCCATCCTTGGATCTCTTCTACTATCTCTTCAGAACCGAAAGTGATATCTAATACCTCCTTTCTGATTCGATTTATAAAGGTGGCTTTGTTGCCCGTGTTTTTTGTAATAAGATCATGCTTATTAAGGAATTCTAATAAGGCTATTCCTCTTTTGTTACAATTCGAACTACCACAGGTGATGTGGTGTGCATTCGCGTCGCAGCCTACTAGTAATGTTGTAGCTCAGCCGTTGGTGGCAGTGTCGGCGAGTCGAATGGAAGGTACATCGACGCAAGGTACAGGCTACCATCCCCAAGTCTAAGTACCGTCGCATCCGCAGTTGACAACTCTGGGAAGAAAAAGAAGCTTACGTTTTTATGTGTGAGTATGCAAGTTCTGGGTCGTCCCCTTGATCTTGCGTAGAATAGACCTCATTTCCTAATGAGGTCGAGCTTGCCGCCCTCCCAAGGGGTAGGAACATCCTTCACTAGGCTGCCAAGGTGTTTACGCATTTATTTGATGCTAGTTGCATCATCAAGATGCCCTTGGCGTAGGAGCAGCTCAGGATCTCAATCTCGTCGCAATCGTCTCCCTTCCCGAGGACGTGCTCCAAGATTTTCGTGTTTATCAGCTCTTCTATTGCTGACCTATGCTCTTCCGGGATTTTTCCCGTGGCACTTTTTGTGTCAATCACGCCAAAACATAGCTCGTCCCATTTTTGATGTTTTGCCACTTTGGCGTAAGATGGCGGCTTCTTACCAGTTACAACATTTGCCTTCCTCTTAAGTGACGGGCGTTCTTTTGGTAGGTCGCCTTTCCTTGAGGTGGAAGGCAAGTTGTCCGACGTCGTGGTAGGATTTCGACCTTCCTTCTTACTATCGCCAGAATTCTGCGTAGAGACTTCTTTTGGTTTCGGATTGGAAGATTTAGTCCTACCTGATGTCAGGAAGCTCTTTCTCTTCTTCGCTGCAGCTGCGGCAGATTCCTCCTGTGGAGAGCGGATTCTTTTACCTGCTGGTGCAGGTGTAGGCTCCGATGTGTCTTTGGGAGTCTGCTGTAGAGTTGCTTTTTCGTTAGTCAGTCGCATTCTTCGGAGCTTTTTCCTCTGAGCTCCTGACAACTTTTTCTTTTTAGCGAGGCTCTTGCCTGCTTCATCCTTCCGGTCTTTGCTAGCCGCTAATGGACCTGCAAGGATTGTGACGTTTCCGTCCCCGGAGGAGTCAGATTCCTCGGCTCCTGAAGTTAGTCTATGACTCCCTTCGCTTGCCAATTCATCTGGTGTTTGTATTCATGCTGCGTCTTCGAACAAGGCAGCCAAGTCTCCCACTGCTTTGTTCGTCGTATTCGTATTTGTGTTCGTATTCGTATCCGTTTCCGTGTTAGTTTTTGTCGCTGTAGGGGCTTATGAGTTTGGGGCAGATATTCTGCCCCGGCCGAAGAATCCCCCGAGGGAGATTCTTCGTGTGGATTTCCAGGTTCTACCTGGGTACCACCTGCAGAGTTTATAAATAGTTGGCTCATCTTGTTGCCTTTTATACCTACGGCCAGGTGTGGTAAATACTGCCGCTCCTATGGAGACAGACGCAGACCATCCAGCCGCCCAATATGGGAAGAAACAGACGCTGGATGGATTTGTTGACATGAGAGTCGGGGATGTGGAACTCTTAGTTGTGTCGAGCGCCCTTCTGACATGGTTGGACCTGAGGGAGTTTCCGTAAAGGATTATCCATTTCTGAAAGAGGACTCCCGTCAGCATGGCCAGCTCGTCTGACACGTAAGCCCTCGCATCGCGTCCAGATGGTTACCCCTTCGCGAGGGACCGTAACAACTAAGTTTGGTTTATTCTGGTTTACCTTTTTTTTCTGCTTCAATACGCTTATAGCAGTCATCAGCGGTATGGTTCTTCTTCCTACAGTAGGAGCAACGCGTTTGCGATTTTTCTCTAACCTCGAAATGTTTGTTTGACGGCTCTGCTCTATTCTCTGCCATTGATAATTCGATTTCCCGTGCTTTGGCGAGAAGATCTTGAAATGTAAGAACGCGGTGGTCAAGAGCCCCCGGAACTTGTTCCGGCTTGACCAGCAGGTGCGGCCCCTCGGGGAGTATCGTGGTGGCTGTGGTTTATACCCAAATCGCGGGGAGAGTTTCGGCTCTGTGTGGAGTTGCATTGCAACCGGGTGCTGTGACCCATAGATCAGCAGAGGTGTTAGATAGACCTCGACCCCAAACCAAGAGGGAAGCCATAATCCATATATATTATGCTTCGATTTGGTACCGGCGGGCTGGGCTTGATGGTCTCCATCTGCTTTAGCCTAAAGGGGCGTTGACTGTCGCATTATAGCAGTCCTTGTACGGTAGCGTACCATGGTTCAGGCCTTTACGGTTACGCAACAACAACACGCTCTATATAAAGTCAAAACAGGAATTTACCTTTATCGCAGCACAACAACAACTCACTCAACCAAAACTGGAACAAATTTATTGACTTCGATCCTCGATGAATTTTACGATGGGCGCCAATTGTAAGGGGACAAGTCTCCTTAATTATTATTAAAATATTATTAAATTATGCCGGAACGGAATAAGGCAGATGTCGCCAGTATTCGTCGTCGGTTTTGCTAGCCACAATAGTCCTTTACGGTCTTCTTGCTTCTTAACAATGTATTGGTTATTATGTATTCCTTTACAAAAATGAAACCAGGTAAAGTTTTCCGCTTTATTTCTTTATTGGTTGACAGTTCGAACAGGAAAAAGAAATAATCCAAATGATGGATGCTTAATATAGGCTCTAAGTGATAATGGTGAACAAGGAAAGAGTGAAAGCGCACTTTGAGAAGATCTATCACAAGAACTTAACGTAAAACTAATAAAGAGAGGTTGAGTGACAGTTCCCTTTTAACGAAAGTCTTATGTTAACAGATTACCAGTGATTAACATATAACATAGTTTCATAACATTGACATTAGTTTAACATTACAACATTATTATTTTAACATTACATTGATATTGTTTTAACATTACATTGATATTGTTTTAACATTACATTGATATTATTTTAACATTACATTTATATTATCATAACTTTAAAAGAATGTTATATTAATAAGCTGCTCTGCTACAAAGTGTTTTTCTCGTACTGTCTACTAGTTTTTAGGAATATATTTAAGTACGTATTATAAAATACATACATGGTTAAGCGCCCCGGTAGTCGTGTTGGTAGCATACTTGTCTATCAGCGTGGGATTACTTACGAAGTACTTAGACATGCTCTCGTCTAATGGTCTCGACTGCTTGGTAACGCAAACGACAAGAGAAGATGCAAGCAACAACACAAGTACCTGCATTGACCACTTGTTTGTGAGAAGCAATAAAGCAAGGTCTGACGCACATTCGGCTGTTATTACAACAAACATATCGGATCATTATGCTCTCTTTGGCTGCGTTGGAGAAGAACAAAAGAAAACGGAGAAAAACACACAGAACATCCAGAGCCGGGAGTTAGTAAATTCCAAAATAAACAATAAAAATGTAAATCGTTTAATGAGGGAAATAAATTGGAATGAGATATTAAACCAATCCCATAATACAATGGAGATCTTTAATAATATACGGGATAAACTACACAAAAAATGGCTGCACAACAAAAACAATAAATTAAATGAAAAACTATACAAAACATTCAACAATAAATTAAATAAAAAGATAATTTATGCTAAAAATGCATACAACATGAACCAATTTTAATTTTAAAGAAAATGTACAAAATATCCTGCATACATGCTAAATAAAAACAATTGAAAACACAGAAATAATTATACAAAACACAATGTATCTAGAAAACACAAATGAAGATGAAATTTTCAATATACTAAAAACCCTTTATCCAAGAAAAAGTGCTGGAGCAGATGGAAGAAGAGCCATAGATTTAAAAACAAACTCATTTTGCCTAACACCAATAATAACCAAATTAGTAAATAGTAGTCTTAATGAATCAACTATACCCGAAATACTGAAAATATCGTTGATTCGACCAATACACAAAACGGGCAGTAAATCGGAGTACATTAACTACAGACCAATCTCAATTTTGTACGCGTTGGAAAAAGTCCTGGAGGAAGTAATGGTAAGAAGGCTGAACGGTTTTTTATCAAAATACCATATCATAAACAAAAACCAGTATGGTTTCCAAAAAGGAAAGAACATAAATCAATTGCTAGGTCGTTTTTCTAACCATGTAAACCAAAGCCTGAGTAAACACATGCACTGTCTAGCCCTGTTTATCGACATCAGCAAAGCATTTGACACCCTTTTGCACAGCAAGCTGATTGAAATTTTGGTAAGAAATGGAATAAGAGGCCACTGCCTGAAATGGTTCAAAAATTACCTTCAATGCAGAACTTTTCGCGTCAAAACCGACAGCAAACTTAGTGAAATCGCCACCACAACACACGGAGTACCACAAGGCTCAAAACTCGGACCAATCATGTACATAATATACGCAAATTATATGATGAGCCTATTGAGGGAAAGCACGGCTTTTGCGTATGCAGATGACACGGCCATTGCCGTAACTGATAAATGTATCAATGCCGCTAAAACTAAAATGCAAAAACAGTTAGACGTAATTACAAATTGGTGCCATGACAGCGGATTGATAATAAATGCATCGAAAACGAAACTTATGCACTTCAGACCTCGACACATTCCACAAACAAATATTTCACTTACATTTTACGACACAGAATGCCTACACAAAACATACTACAACAACAACATTGAAATAGAAGATACTTGTGCAACGCTTATAGAACTTGTACCAACATACAAATACATAGGTGTCCATCTAGACAGCCACTTCAAGTGGAAAATACATATTGAAAATATGCAAAAGAAGCTTAGAAGTTCATCATACGCATTATACCACCTGAGCAACTGCTCTCCATATAGCGTCAAGCTTACTTCTCATTGGTAGAGTCTTACTTAAGACATGGTATAACTGCTTGGGGAAGCTCAACGCACTGTAGGACACTACAACTAACACAAAATAGATTCTAAAATTACTTCAAAAAAACAAACAAAATATACAAATAAATCAAAATAACCACGCAGATAACACGCACATCACTTAATAACAAAGAACTATATAAGAGCCTAGAGATAATGGATATCTCAAGCATATACAAAACAACAATTATAAATGAATTTTACAAAGATCCAGAGCTCATACGACGCATAAACCATCAACAAAATACTCGAAACAGATCAGAAGGACGCTACAAAGTTCCATCTTTTCGAAACGACTATGGAAAAAATTCGTTGGCTGTAACTTTACCATCAACACTAAATAAGTTGCCAAAACACCTGATAAATGTTCAAAATAAAACACAGATGAAAAAATTATTAAAAAATCATTTTATAAAATAATATTTGATTTTAAACTGAAAGCCTTATAATACAGTATAATTTACCTTAATTTAATGAATTATTTATATATTCCTAAACTTTTACATCTTAAATTTTTGTTTTTAATATTTAGTCATATAGCTGAGCTAAATATTTTACAAACATATTGGCTTCGTGGGATTAGCAATAAGATGAATTATATTAATACCATACACAATAAAACTGAATTTAAAAAAAAATAAAATAAATCGTGGGTTCGATTAACACCAGAGACTTTGGTCTGTCGCTGCAATACTCTAGCTATATGGTCTGTGTCACCCGGATAAATAAAATACATACATAGATACAACATGAATAATAAACCCCTGCCCAGTCTGTTATATATGCTAGATTTAACTTTAGAAGAATACATTTAATTACCCTTAAGGAGTCTTTATCTCGTGTTGTATGGCCCTCGTTTACTGCTGATTTACTTAATAATCTGTCCGCTTTTTATATGATAATGAATAAGTACTTTTTAGGTTCTATTCCATTTTCTTTTAGTTGTACTAAGGTGAGTGGACCGCCATGGTTTACAAAAGACTTAAGAAGTTTGCATATAGGTTATATTAATTATTCTGTGGCAAGGAGTAATTATATTAAGTTAAATCGTAAATGCTATGATAATTATCTCTCTATGATGAATTTTAGCTTGAAAAAGAATCCTTATTCTATAACTTTGTTAACTCTAAAAGAAAAACATCTGGTTTCCCTAGTTCCATGAGGTATAAGAATTTTGATTCTTCTGATGTCAATGAGATATCAGACCTATTTGCCGATTTTTCAGAGCACATATGTCCGTAGTAGTCCCATATATTCTGATTATCCCTATAGTATTCAACCTTGTTCTTCCCTTTCAAACATTTCTTTATACAAAACATTCAAAAATAAATTAAATAAAAAGATAATTTATGCTAAAAATGCATACAACATGAACCAATTTATACTCAATAGAAATAATTTACGAGGAACTTGGGCACTTATTAACGAGTTAATTGGAGAAAGGTGTACAATGTTGATGAAATAATTCAAAAAAAACTTTGCAAATGAAAACTTAAATGATATTACTAATAAATTCGCTATTAATTTTAAAGAAAATGTACAAAATATCCTGCATACATGCTAAATAAAAACAATTGAAAACACAGAAATAAATATACAAAACACAATGTATCTAGAAAACACAAATGAAGATGAAATTTTCAATATACTAAAAACCCTTAATCCAAGAAAAAGTGCTGGAGCAGATGGAAGAAGAGCCATAGATTAAAAAACAAACGCATTTTGCCTAACACCAATAATAACCAAATTAGTAAATAGTAGTCTTAGTGAATCAACTATACCCGAAATACTGAAAATATTGTTGATTCGACCAATACACAAAACGGGCAGTAAATCGGAGTACATTAACTACAGACCAATCTCAATTTTGTACGCGTTGGAAAAAGTCCTGGAGGAAGTAATGGTAAGAAGGCTGAACGGTTTTTTATCAAAATACAATATCATAAACAAAAACCAGTATGGTTTCCAAAAAGGAAAGAACATAAGTCAATTGCTAGGTCGTTTTTCTAACCATGTAAACCAAAGCCTGAGTAAACACATGCACTGTCTAGCCCTGTTTATCGACATCAGCAAAGCATTTGACACCCTTTCGCACAGCAAGCTGATTGAAATTTTGGTAAGAAATGGAATAAGAGGCCACTGCCTGAAATGGTTCAAAAATTACCTTCAATGCAGAACTTTTCGCGTCAAAACCGACAGCAAACTTAGTGAAATCGCCACCACAACACACGGAGTACCACAAGGCTCAAAACTCGGACCAATCATGTACATAATATACGCAAATTATATGATGAGCCTATTGAGGGAAAGCACGGCTTTTGCGTATGCAGATGACACGGCCATTGCCGTAACTGATAAATGTATCAATGCCGCTAAAACTAAAATGCAAAAACAGTTAGACGTAATTACAAATTGGTGCCATGACAGCGGATTGATAATAAATGCATCGAAAACGAAACTTATGCACTTCAGACCTCGACACATTCCACAAACAAATATTTCAATTACATTTTACGACACAGAATGCCTACACAAAACATACTACAACAACAACATTGAAATAGAAGATACTTGTGCAACGCTTATAGAACTTGTACCAACATACAAATACATAGGTGTCCATCTAGACAGCCACTTCAAGTGGAAAATACATATTGAAAATATGCAAAAGAAGCTTAGAAGTTCATCATACGCATTATACCACCTGAGCAACTGCTCTCCATATAGCGTCAAGCTTACTTCTCATTGGTAGAGTCTTACTTAAGACATGGTATAACTGCTTGGGGAAGCTCAACGCACTGTAGGACACTACAACTAACACAAAATAGATTCTAAAATTACTTCAAAAAAACAAACAAAATATACAAATAAATCAAAATAACCACGCAGATAACACTCGCACATCACTTAATAACAAAGAACTATATAAGAGCCTAGAGATAATGGATATCTCAAGCATATACAAAACAACAATTATAAATGAATTTTACAAAGATCCAGAGCTCATACGACGCATAAACCATCAACAAAATACTCGAAACAGATCAGAAGGACGCTACAAAGTTCCAACTTTTCGAAACGACTATGGAAAAAATTCGTTGGCTGTAACTTTACCATCAACACTAAATAAGTTGCCAAAACACCTGATAAATGTTCAAAATAAAACACAGATGAAAAAATTATTAAAAAATCATTTTATAAAATAATATTTGATTTTAAACTGAAAGCCTTATAATACAGTATAATTTACCTTAATTTAATGAATTATTTATATATTCCTAAACTTTTACATCTTAAATTTTTGTTTTTAATATTTAGTCATATAGCTGAGCTAAATATTTTACAAACATATTGGCTTCGTGGGATTAGCAATAAGATGAATTATATTAATACCATACACAATAAAACTGAATTTAAAAAAAAATAAAATAAATCGTGGGTTCGATTAACACCAGAGACTTTGGTCTGTCGCTGCAATACTCTAGCTATATGGTCTGTGTCACCCGGATAAATAAAATACATACATAGATACAACATGAATAATAAACCCCTGCCCAGTCTGTTATATATGCTAGATTTAACTTTAGAAGAATACATTTAATTACCCTTAAGGAGTCTTTATCTCGTGTTGTATGGCCCTCGTTTACTGCTGATTTACTTAATAATCTGTCCGCTTTTTATATGATAATGAATAAGTACTTTTTAGGTTCTATTCCATTTTCTTTTAGTTGTACTAAGGTGAGTGGACCGCCATGGTTTACAAAAGACTTAAGAAGTTTGCATATAGGTTATATTAATTATTCTGTGGCAAGGAGTAATTATATTAAGTTAAATCGTAAATGCTATGATAATTATCTCTCTATGATGAATTTTAGCTTGAAAAAGAATCCTTATTCTATAACTTTGTTAACTCTAAAAGAAAAACATCTGGTTTCCCTAGTTCCATGAGGTATAAGAATTTTGATTCTTCTGATGTCAATGAGATATCAGACCTATTTGCCGATTTTTCAGAGCACATATGTCCGTAGTAGTCCCATATATTCTGATTATCCCTATAGTATTCAACCTTGTTCTTCCCTTTCAAACATTTCTTTATCTTACAATGAAGTTATGGAAGGTTTAATATCGTTAAACGCTTCTTGTTCCCCTGGCCCTGATGACATCCCCGCCATTTTGAGAGACTGTGCTGATGAGTTGTTTGTCCCATTAACCAATCTTTATAATATTTCACTATTATCAGGTCACTTTCCTAATTGTTGGAAAAAAAGATATAGTATACCTTTATATAAAAATGGAACAGATCATCTGTTCCCACTAGTTCCTGTTCCTACTAGTTCCCGTTTCAGTAACCTTCCTGCCTCATCTGCTCCTACCTCATCAGTTCTTCTTCAGGTTTCACACCAGTTTAAGTTCTCATCAGTTCCTGTTCCTATTAGTTCCAGTTCCAGTAACCGTATATATATATTATTTGCTCCTTTCTCATTCATCAGTTTCTGTATTATTCACTAGCTCCTGCCTCATTCAATAGTTCCTGTCTCATCCGTTCCAATCTCATCAGTCCCTGCTCACACCTGTTCCTGTTTACACATTTAAGTTCTGATCAGTTCCTGTTCTTATTAGCTCCTGTTCCAGTAATGTTTCTAATGTTTATGGTTACATATATTCCTGTTCACTTTAGTTCCTGTCTCTTCAGTTCCTGCGTCATCATTGCCTTTTCTGGGTTACAACAGTTCCGGTTTCTGTTTATTGTTTGTGTCCCATATATCATGTTGTTCCTGCAATTGTTGCCTTTAGTTAACCCTAATTCTATTTTAGTTTTTTGTTGCTTTTTTGCGCTATACAGGCGCGATTTCGTTATAACGCGGTTTCAATATTTTTCCGTTTTTTTTTCTGCCAGCGACTTTTGGTTTCTCTTTCGGGGTCTTGCTTGATGTTGCTTTACGAATGCTCACGAATTTGTTTCTCTTTTGATGTCTTGCTTTGCAAATGATTTTTTTTTTGACTAGCACTCAGAGGGCCCCCTATGAATGCAATGCACTGTGTTAGCGATAGGAAATAAGGGTATTGTAGGGAGGAAAGAGGGACTAGTATTTGTTGATGTTTGCCTTGAATTTGATAATGTCATAGCAGGCAGGAAAAACACTTGCTGAGAGATTATACCACATGCGAACAGTACGGCTGAAGAACGAATTTTCTCTATTGTGCGTCGTCCGGCCAACCGGCCATTTGACAATGAACGGATGAGAGACCCTGGATAGCCTACTAGTAATTTCTTACCTTTTGTCTTGGCTTCTCTCACCAGATGTTGTAGCTCAGCCGTTGGTGGCAGTGTCGGCGAGTCGAATGGAAGGTACATCGACGCAAGGTACAGGCTACCATCCCCAAGTCTAAGTACCGTCGCATCCGCAGTTGACAACTCTGGGAAGAAAAAGAAGCTTACGTTTTTATGTGTGAGTATGCAAGTTCTGGGTCGTCCCCTTGATCTTGCGTAGAATAGTTGGTAAAGCAGGTTGTTTAAACCAATAACATTGTTCTTGTGTGTCCATGGTTCTTGGATTAAAGCTATATGAACCGTACCTTTGATTATGTTGTCCATCAGCGCGGTAGTTGCCGTTTTGCTCCGATGGAGGTTGATCTGGATGACCTTGATGCCGGTCATGCCAGAAGTCGATCTTCTTGGGAGCTGGTTATATGGTCCCTAGCCTCCTCTCCTGCTCTTTGCGGTGCACCACTGCTCTCTTTTTTTGGTTACTCGTTGGCAGCGTCGTGCTTATCTGCCGTCCTGCCAATGGGTACCTTACCGATTTTTATATACACGGCTGTTGAGACGAAGAAGGCCCTCCCCTTCATCTCCTTTAGTCGTTGAAGGGACCCGTGGTCGATTCCCACAACGAAGAGGGTGCCGTCTTGGCTTTCTTCCCTGTGGAAGATCTCCCATTTGCCCGTCTCCAGACCCTTACTCTGCTTGCCCAGGACGTCAAGGACTTTCGCGGGTGGGAGTTTGCTGCCGCAACACTTCAGGAGGAAGGACGCCTTTGTGAGTTCCGGAATGTCCCTTTTCCTAATGAGGTCGAGCTTGCCGCCCTCCCAAGGGGTAGGAACATCCTTCACTAGGCTGCCAAGGTGTTTACGCATTTATTTGATGCTAGTTGCATCATCAAGATGCCCTTGGCGTAGGAGTAGCTCAGGATCTCAATCTCGTCGCAATCGTCTCCCTTCCCGAGGACGTGCTCCAAGATTTTCGTGTTTATCAGCTCTTCTATTGCTGACCTATGCTCTTCCGGGATTTTTCCCGTGGCACTTTTTGTGTCAATCACTCCAAAACATAGCTCGTCCCATTTTTGATGTTTTGCCACTTTGGCGTAAGATGGCGGCTTCTTACCAGTTACAACATTTGCCTTCCGCTTAAGTGACGGGCGTTCTTTTGGTAGGTCGCCTTTCCTTGAGGTGGAAGGCAAGTTGTCCGACGTCGTGGTAGGATTTCGACCTTCCTTCTTACTATCGCCAGAATTCTGCGTAGAGACTTCTTTTGGTTTCGGATTGGAAGATTTAGTCCTACCTGATGTCGACCTCTTTCTCTTCTTCGCTGCAGCTTCGGCAGATTCCTCCTGCGGAGAGCGGATTCTTTTACCTGCTGGTGCAGGTGTAGGCTCCGATGTGTCTTTGGGAGTCTGCTGCAGAGTTGCTTTTTCGTTAGTCAGTCGCATTCTTCGGAGCTTTTTCCTCTGAGCTCCTGACAACTTTTTCTTTTTAGCGAGGCTCTTGCCTGCTTCATCCTTCCTGTCTTTGCTAGCCGCTAATGGACCTGCAAGGATTGTGACGTTTCCGTCCCCGGAGGAGTCAGATTCCTCGGCTCCTGAAGATAGTCTATGACTCCCTTCGCTTGCCAATTCATCTGGTGTTTGTATTCATGCTGCGTCTTCGAACAAGGCAGCCAAGTCTCCCACTGCTTTGTTCGTCGTATTCGTATTTGTGTTCGTATTCGTATCCGTTTCCGTGTTAGTTTTTGTCGCTGTA
This sequence comes from Hydrotaea cyrtoneurina, assembly GCA_958296145.1. Classification (NCBI taxonomy): domain Eukaryota; kingdom Metazoa; phylum Arthropoda; class Insecta; order Diptera; family Muscidae; genus Hydrotaea; species Hydrotaea cyrtoneurina. Next base: position 83,247,292 of record OY282513.1, read on the forward strand.
GGGGCTGATGAGTTTGGGGCCTGCAGATATTCTGCCCCGGCCGAAGAATCCCCCGAGGGAGATTCTTCGTGTGGATTTCCAGGTTCTACCTGGGTACCACCTGCAGAGTTTATAAATAGTTGGCTCATCTTGGTTGGGGGGGTTGCCTTTTATACCTACGGCCAGGTGTGGTAAATACTGCCGCTCCTATGGAGACAGACGCAGACCATCCAGCCGCCCAATATGGGAAGAAACAGACGCTGGATGGATTTGTTGACATGAGAGTCGGGGATGTGGAACTCTTAGTTGTGTCGAGCGCCCTTCTGACATGGTTGGACCTGAGGGAGTTTCCGTAAAGGATTATCCATTTCTGGAAGAGGACTCCCGTCAGCATGGCCAGCTCGTCTGACACGTAAGCCCTCGCATCGCGTCCAGATGGTTACCCCTTCGCGAGGGACCGTAACAACTAAGTTTGGTTTATTCTGGTTTACCTTTTTTTTCTGCTTCAATACGCTTATAGCAGTCATCAGCGGTATGGTTCTTCTTCCTACAGTAGGAGCAACGCGTTTGCGATTTTTCTCTAACCTCGAAATGTTTGTTTGACGGCTCTGCTCTATTCTCTGCCATTGATAATTCGATTTCCCGTGCTTTGGCGAGAAGATCTTGAAATGTAAGAACGCTTTCTCGGCAAATCTTCACGAATTTTAATATTCATGAGGGAAAACGCCATACTTATTACTGCACCTTCTGGCAGTGGGTGACCAGTCCCATGTTGTATGGAACAAAAACTGGGAGTATCTTCTTGCTTATTAGCATTTGGTTACGAGGTCTGACCAGAGACTTTAATCTGGTACCACGGGTGGTCAAGAGCCCCCGGAACTTGTTCCGGCTTGACCAGCAGGTGCGGCCCCTCGGGGAGTATCGTGGTGGCTGTGGTTTATACCCAAATCGCGGGGAGAGTTTCGGCTCTGTGTGGAGTTGCATTGCAACCGGGTGCTGTGACCCATAGATCAGCAGAGGTGTTAGATAGACCTCGACCCCAAACCAAGAGGGAAGCCATAATCCATATATATTATGCTTCGATTTGGTACCGGCGGGCTGGGCTTGATGGTCTCCATCTGCTTTAGCCTAAAGGGGCGTTGACTGTCGCATTATAGCAGTCCTTGTACGGTAGCGTACCATGGTTCAGGCCTTTACGGTGATAATCATGTAAAACTCACGACTTTATGCACCTTCTGGCAGTCTGTCTTTCAGCTCTGCAAACAGTTGTCTCTTTCTGCATATAAAACTGTCCGTAGATTCGTTGACTTTTTGTTTGTTTTGAAAAATTTCGAAATATAACCTCCAATCGGGTTTTGGTGGAGCAAATGCGTTTCGAAGTAGGGTCATCGCTTCAGAAAAGGTATTTGCTTCGTGTTTTACCCCCATGCCACCAAGTAGCCGCATAACCTTCAAATAACAATGGTAGACTAGATAAAGCTCTGGCGTCCGTAATGGATTCTGACTCCTTAAATACCACGATTGTGGCAATGAAATCTTCTACTTTTGATGCACTATGACCACCATTGAACCGAGAACTACATGTACTGAATGTGGCTTTACTTTCAGATCGCACATTAATATTGTTCAGTAGGTTTAAAAATTGTCTTTCCGTGAAGTTATAGTTCACTGTAACGTTTTGATTTTGATTTGAGAAAGAATTTCGAGTAGTAGTAGTGTAGTATTTCTGCTTGTAGATGGTGCAGAGGGTAGGACTGCTTGATCTGATGAATTTATAGGGGACTCATGTTATATGGACTCATGGCCTGAAATTGTTTGTTCTGCATTTGAACTCATCGCGCTTAAAAAGTTATTTGTATTTCTGGGCATATTGACTAACTTTCCGCAGAATTATGCAACAAAACCTTTCTTTTACCGTTAGTTTTTACAACACGTTTCAAACCGGAGATTTCGTTACGCAACAACAACACTTACGCAACAACAACACTTTTCGCACTAGGGATTCTGGTTACGCAACAACAACACGCTCTATATAAAGTCAAAACAGGAATTTACCTTTATCGCAGCACAACAACTACTCACTCAACCAAAACTGGAACAAATTTATTGACTTCGATCCTCGATGAATTTCACGATGGGCGCCAATTGTAAGGGGACAAGTCTCCTTAATTATTATTAAAATATTATTAAATTATGCCGGAACGAAATAAGGCAGATGTCGCCAGTATTCGTCGTCGGTTTTGCTAGCCACAATAGTCCTTTACGGTCTTCTTGCGTCTTAACAATGTATTGGTTATTATGTATTCCTTTACAAAAATGAAACCAGGTAAGGTTTTCCGCTTTATTTCTTTATTGGTTGACAGTTCGAACAGGAAAAAGAAATAATCCAAATGATGGATGCTTAATATAGGCTCTAAGTGATAATGGTGAACAAGGAAAGAGTGAAAGCGCACTTTGAGAAGATCTATCACAAAAACTTAACGTAAAACTAATAAAGAGAGGTTGAGTGAAAGTTCCCTTTTAACGAAAGTCTTATGTTAACAGATTAACAGTGATTAACATATAACATAGTTTCATAACATTGACATTAGTTTAACATTACAACATTATTATTTTAACATTACATTGATATTGTTTTAACATTACATTGATATTATTTTAACATTTCATTTATATTATCATAACTTTAAAAGAATGTTATATTAATAAGCTGCACTGCTACAAAGTGTTTTTCTCGTACTGTCTACTAGTTTTTAGGAATATATTTAAGTACGTATTATAAAATACATACATGGTTAAGCGCCCGGTAGTCGTGTTGGTAGCATACTTGTCTATCAGCGTGGGATTACTTACGAAGTACTTAGACATGCTCTCGTCAAATGGACTCGACTGCTTGGTAACGCAAACGACAAGAGAAGATGCAAGCAACAACACAAGTACCTGCATTGACCACTTGTTTGTGAGAAGCAATAAAGCAAGGTCTGACGCACATTCGGCTGTTATTACAACAAACATATCGGATCATTATGCTCTCTTTGGCTGCGTTGGAGAAGAACAAAAGAAAACGGAGAAAAACACACAGAACATCCAGAGCCGGGAGTTAGTAAATTCCAAAATAAACAATAAAAATGTAAATCGTTTAATGAGGGAAATAAATTGGAATGAGATATTAAACCAATCCCATAATACAATGGAGATCTTTAATAATATACGGGATAAACTACACAAAAAATGGCTGCACAACAAAAACAATAAATTAAATGAAAAACTATACAAAACATTCAACAATAAATTAAATAAAAAGATAATTTATGCTAAAAATGCATACAACATGAACCAATTTTAATTTTAAAGAAAATGTACAAAATATCCTGCATACATGCTAAATAAAAACAATTGAAAACACAGAAATAATTATACAAAACACAATGTATCTAGAAAACACAAATGAAGATGAAATTTTCAATATACTAAAAACCCTTTATCCAAGAAAAAGTGCTGGAGCAGATGGAAGAAGAGCCATAGATTTAAAAACAAACTCATTTTGCCTAACACCAATAATAACCAAATTAGTAAATAGTAGTCTTAATGAATCAACTATACCCGAAATACTGAAAATATCGTTGATTCGACCAATACACAAAACGGGCAGTAAATCGGAGTACATTAACTACAGACCAATCTCAATTTTGTACGCGTTGGAAAAAGTCCTGGAGGAAGTAATGGTAAGAAGGCTGAACGGTTTTTTTTATCAAAATACCATATCATAAACAAAAACCAGTATGGTTTCCAAAAAGGAAAGAACATAAATCAATTGCTAGGTCGTTTTTCTAACCATGTAAACCAAAGCCTGAGTAAACACATGCACTGTCTAGCCCTGTTTATCGACATCAGCAAAGCATTTGACACCCTTTCGCACAGCAAGCTGATTGAAATTTTGGTAAGAAATGGAATAAGAGGCCACTGCCTGAAATGGTTCAAAAATTACCTTCAATGCAGAACTTTTCGCGTCAAAACCGACAGCAAACTTAGTGAAATCGCCACCACAACACACGGAGTACCACAAGGCTCAAAACTCGGACCAATCATGTACATAATATACGCAAATTATATGATGAGCCTATTGAGGGAAAGCACGGCTTTTGCGTATGCAGATGACACGGCCATTGCCGTAACTGATAAATGTATCAATGCCGCTAAAACTAAAATGCAAAAACAGTTAGACGTAATTACAAATTGGTGCCATGACAGCGGATTGATAATAAATGCATCGAAAACGAAACTTATGCACTTCAGACCTCGACACATTCCACAAACAAATATTTCACAAAACACAAAACATACTACAACAACAACATTGAAATAGAAGATACTTGTGCAACACTTATAGAACTTGTACCAACATACAAATACTTAGGTGTCCATCTAGACAGCCACTTCAAGTGGAAAATACATATTGAAAATATTCAAAAGAAGCTTAGAAGTTCATCATACGCATTATACTACCTGAGCAACTGCTCTCCATATAGCGTCAAGCTTACTTCTCATTGGTAGAGTCTTACTTAAGACATGGTATAACTGCTTGGGGAAGCTCAACGCACTGTAGGACACTACAACTAACACAAAATAGATTCTAAAATTACTTCAAAAAAACAAACAAAATATACAAATAAATCAAAATAACCACGCAGATAACACGCACATCACTTAATAACAAAGAACTATATAAGAGCCTAGAGATAATGGATATCTCAAGCATATACAAAACAACAATTATAAATGAATTTTACAAAGATCCAGAGCTCATACGACGCATAAACCATCAACAAAATACTCGAAACAGATCAGAAGGACGCTACAAAGTTCCAAGTTTTCGAAACGACTATGGAAAAAATTCGTTGGCTGTAACTTTACCATCATCACTAAATAAGTTGCCAAAACACCTGATAAATGTTCAAAATAAAACACAGATGAAAAATTTTTAAAAAATCATTTTATAAAATAATATTTGCTTTTAAACTGAAAGCCTTATAATACAGTATAATTTACCTTAATTTAATGAATTATTTATATATTCCTAAACTTTTACATCTTAAATTTTTGTTTTTAATATTTAGTCATATAGCTGAGCTAAATATTTTACAAACATATACAATACACAATTTATTTAGTTTACATCCTGCAGACAAGCGATATTGGCTTCGTGGGATTAGCAATAAGATGAATTGTATTAATACCGTACACAATAAAACTGAATTTAAAAAAAAAAAAATCGTGGGTTCGATTAACACCAGAGGCTTTGGTCTGTCGCTGCAATAATCTAGCTATATGGTCTGTGTCACCCGGATAAATAAAATACATACATAGATAAAACATGAATAATAAACCCCTGCCCAGTCTGTTATATATGCTAGATTTAACTTTAGAAGAATACATTTAATTACCCTTAAGGAGTCTTTATCTCGTGTTGTATGCCCTCGTTTACTGCTGATTTACTTAATAATCTGTCCGCTTTTTATATGATAATGAATAGGTACTTTTTAGGTTCTATTCCATTTTCTTTTAGTTGTACTAAGGTGAGTGGACCGCCATGGTTTACAAAAGACTTAAGAAGTTTGCATATAGGTTATATTAATTATTCTGTGGCAAGGAGTAATTATATTAAGTTAAATCGTAAATGCTATGATAATTATCTCTCTATGATGAATTTTAGCTTGAAAAAGAATCCTAAGGGATTCTATAACTTTGTTAACTCTAAAAGAAAAACATCTGGTTTCCCTAGTTCCATGAGGTATAAGAATTTTGATTCTTCTGATGTCAATGAGATATCAGACCTATTTGACGATTTTTCAGAGCACATATGTCCGTAGTAGTCCCATATATTCTGATTATCCCTATAGTATTCAACCTTGTTCTTCCCTTTCAAACATTTCTTTATCTTACAATGAAGTTATGGAAGGTTTAATATCGTTAAACGCTTCTTGTTCCCCTGGCCCTGATGACATCCCCGCCATTTTGAGAGACTGTGCTGATGAGTTGTTTGTCCCATTAACCAATCTTTATAATATTTCACTATTATCAGGTCACTTTCCTAATTGTTGGAAAAAAAGATATAGTATACCTTTATATAAAAATGGAACAGATCATCTGTTCCCACTAGTTCCTGTTCCTACTAGTTCCCGTTTCAGTAACCTTCCTGCCTCATCTGCTCCTACCTCATCAGTTCTTCTTCAGGTTTCACACCAGTTTAAGTTCTCATCAGTTCCTGTTCCTATTAGTTCCAGTTCCAGTAACCGTATATATATATTATTTGCTCCTTTCTCATTCATCAGTTTCTGTATTATTCACTAGCTCCTGCCTCATTCAATAGTTCCTGTCTCATCCGTTCCAATCTCATCAGTCCCTGCTCACACCTGTTCCTGTTTACACATTTAAGTTCTGATCAGTTCCTGTTCTTATTAGCTCCTGTTCCAGTAATGTTTCTAATGTTTATGGTTACATATATTCCTGTTCACTTTAGTTCCTGTCTCTTCAGTTCCTGCGTCATCATTGCCTTTTCTGGGTTACAACAGTTCCGGTTTCTGTTTATTGTTTGTGTCCCATATATCATGTTGTTCCTGCAATTGTTGCCTTTAGTTAACCCTAATTCTATTTTAGTTTTTTGTTGCTTTTTTGCGCTATACAGGCGCGATTTCGTTATAACGCGGTTTCAATATTTTTCCGTTTTTTTTTCTGCCAGCGACTTTTGGTTTCTCTTTCGGGGTCTTGCTTGATGTTGCTTTACGAATGCTCACGAATTTGTTTCTCTTTTGATGTCTTGCTTTGCAAATGATTATTTTTTTTTTTTTTTTTTTTGACTAGCATTCAGATGGCCCACTATGAATGCAATGCACTGTGTTAGCGATAGGAAATAAGGGTATTGTAGGGAGGAAAGAGGGACTAGTGTTTGTTGATGTTTGCCTTGAATTTGATAATGTCATAGCAGGCAGGAAAAACACTTGCTGAGAGATTATACCACATGCGAACAGTACGGCTGAAGAACGAATTTTCTCTATTGTGCGTCGTCCGGCCAACCGGCCATTTGACAATGAACGGATGAGAGACCCTGGATAGCCTACTAGTAATTTCTTACCTTTTGTCTTGGCTTCTCTCACCAGATGTTGTAGCTCAGCCGTTGGTGGCAGTGTCGGCGAGTCGAATGGAAGGTACATCGACGCAAGGTACAGGCTACCATCCCCAAGTCTAAGTACCGTCGCATCCGCAGTTGACAACTCTGGGAAGAAAAAGAAGCTTACGTTTTTATGTGTGAGTATGCAAGTTCTGGGTCGTCCCCTTGATCTTGCGTAGAATAGTTGGTAAAGCAGGTTGTTTAAACCAATAACATTGTTCTTGTGTGTCCATGGTTCTTGGATTAAAGCTATATGAACCGTACCTTTGATTATGTTGTCCATCAGCGCGGTAGTTGCCGTTTCGCTCCGATGGAGGTTGATCTGGATGACCTTGATGCCGGTCATGCCAGAAGTCGATCTTCTTGGGAGCTGGTTATATGGTCCCTAGCCTCCTCTCCTGCTCTTTGCGGTGCACCACTGCTCTCTTTTTTTGGTTACACGTTGGCAGCGTCGTGCTTATCTGCCGTCCTGCCAATGGGTACCTTGCCGATTTTTATATACACGGCTGTTGAGACGAAGAAGGCCCTCCCCTTCATCTCCTTTAGTCGTTGAAGGGACCCGTGGTCGATTCCCACAACGAAGCGGGTGCCGTCTTGGCTTTCTTCCCTGTGGAAGATCTCCCATTTGCCCGTCTCCAGACCCTTACTCTGCTTGCCCAGGACGTCAAGGACTTTCGCGGGTGGGAGTTTGCTGCCGCAACACTTCAGGAGGAAGGACGCCTTTGTGAGTTCCGGAATGTCCCTTTTCCTAATGAGGTCGAGCTTGCCGCCCTCCCAAGGGGTAGGAACATCCTTCACTAGGCTGCCAAGGTGTTTACGCATTTATTTGATGCTAGTTGCATCATCAAGATGCCCTTGGCGTAGGAGCAGCTCAGGATCTCAATCTCGTCGCAATCGTCTCCCTTCCCGAGGACGTGCTCCAAGATTTTCGTGTTTATCAGCTCTTCTATTGCTGACCTATGCTCTTCCGGGATTTTTCCCGTGGCACTTTTTGTGTCAAGCACGCCAAAACATAGCTCGTCCCATTTTTGATGTTTTGCCACTTTGGCGTAAGATGGCGGCTTCTTACCAGTTACAACATTTGCCTTCCTCTTAAGTGACGGGCGTTCTTTTGGTAGGTCGCCTTTCCTTGAGGTGGAAGGCAAGTTGTCCGACGTCGTGGTAGGATTTCGACCTTCCTTCTTACTATCGCCAGAATTCTGCGTAGAGACTTCTTTTGGTTTCGGATTGGAAGATTTAGTCCTACCTGATGTCGACCTCTTTCTCTTCTTCGCTGCAGCTTCGGCAGATTCCTCCTGCGGAGAGCGGATTCTTTTACCTGCTGGTGCAGGTGTAGGCTCCGATGTGTCTTTGGGAGTCTGCTGCAGAGTTGCTTTTTCGTTAGTCAGTCGCATTCTTCGGAGCTTTTTCCTCTGAGCTCCTGACAACTTTTTCTTTTTAGCGAGGCTCTTGCCTGCTTCATCCTTCCTGTCTTTGCTAGCCGCTAATGGACCTGCAAGGATTGTGACGTTTCCGTCCCCGGAGGAGTCAGATTCCTCGGCTCCTGAAGTTAGTCTATGACTCCCTTCGCTTGCCAATTCATCTGGTGTTTGTATTCATGCTGCGTCTTCGAACAAGGCAGCCAAGTCTCCCACTGCTTTGTTCGTCGTATTCGTATTTGTGTTCGTATTCGTATCCGTTTCCGTGTTAGTTTTTGTCGCTGTAGGGGCTGATGAGTTTGGGGCCTGCAGATATTCTGCCCCGGCCGAAGAATCCCCCGAGGGAGATTCTTCGTGTGGATTTCCAGGTTCTACCTGGGTACCACCTGCAGAGTTTATAAATAGTTGGCTCATCTTGGTTGGGGGGGTTGCCTTTTATACCTACGGCCAGGTGTGGTAAATACTGCCGCTCCTATGGAGACAGACGCAGACCATCCAGCCGCCCAATATGGGAAGAAACAGACGCTGGATGGATTTGTTGACATGAGAGTCGGGGATGTGGAACTCTTAGTTGTGTCGAGCGCCCTTCTGACATGGTTGGACCTGAGGGAGTTTCCGTAAAGGATTATCCATTTCTGGAAGAGGACTCCCGTCAGCATGGCCAGCTCGTCTGACACGTAAGCCCTCGCATCGCGTCCAGATGGTTACCCCTTCGCGAGGGACCGTAACAACTAAGTTTGGTTTCTTCTGGTTTACCTTTTTTTCTGCTTCAATACGCTTATAGCAGTCATCAGCGGTATGGTTCTCCTTCCTACAGTAGGAGCAACGCGTTTGCGATTTTTCTCTAACCTCGAAATGTTTGTTTGACGGCTCTGCTCTATTCTCTGCCATTGATAATTCGATTTCCCGTGCTTTGGCGAGAAGATCTTGAAATGTAAGAACGCTTTCTCGGCAAATCTTCACGAATTTTAATATTCATGAGGGAAAACGCCATACTTATTACTGCACCTTCTGGCAGTGGGTGACCAGTCCCATGTTGTATGGAACAAAAACTGGGAGTATATTCTTGCTTATTAGCATTTGGTTACGAGGTCTGACCAGAGACTTTAATCTGGTACCACGGGTGGTCAAGAGCCCCCGGAACTTGTTCCGGCTTGACCAGCAGGTGCGGCCCCTCGGGGAGTATCGTGGTGGCTGTGGTTTATACCCAAATCGCGGGGAGAGTTTCGGCTCTGTGTGGAGTTGCATTGCAACCGGGTGCTGTGACCCATAGATCAGCAGAGGTGTTAGATAGACCTCGACCCCAAACCAAGAGGGAAGCCATAATCCATATATATTATGCTTCGATTTGGTACCGGCGGGCTGGGCTTGATGGTCTCCATCTGCTTTAGCCTAAAGGGGCGTTGACTGTCGCATTATAGCAGTCCTTGTACGGTAGCGTACCATGGTTCAGGCCTTTACGGTGATAATCATGTAAAACTCACGACTTTATGCACCTTCTGGCAGTCTGTCTTTCAGCTCTGCAAACAGTTGTCTCTTTCTGCAGATAAAACTGTCCGTAGATTTGTTGACTTTTTGTTTGTCTTGAAAAATTTCGAAATATTTTTTTTTTTTTTTTTTTTGAAGACTAACACTCAGGGGATGCCCCCTATGAATGCAATGCACTGTGTTAGCGATTGGAAGTAAGGGTATTGGAGGGAGGAAAGATGGAGTAGTGTTTGTTGACATTTGTTTTGAACTTGAGAATGTCATAACAGGCAGGAAAAACACTTGCTGGAAGATTATTCCACATACGAGCAGTTCGGCTGAAGAACGAATTTTCTCTATAGTGCGTCGTCCGGTCAACCGGCCATTTGACAATGAACGGATGAGATTCCCTGGATAGCCGAGTATTCCGGCTAAATGTTCTAACGTCAGGGACCAGACGACGGATATCTTCTGAACAGATACCATTAAAATATCTATAGAATAGCGATACACAACCCACATTTCGGCGATGCTGTAGGGAGACAATAGAGCTGGATAGCCTACCATCCCCCATCATCACCACCGCTCTCCTCTGTACACGGTCCAGAAGCTGCAAAGATGCCATTGGAGCCCCTGCCCATATATGGGAGTTGTATTCCATTTTAGGCCGGATGTATGTGGTGTAAATATTTACGAGGTCAGATGGGGTGAAGTATTTCTTGCACCGCTTCAAAAAGCCTAAACACTTGAATGCTTCTTTCGACACTTCGAATATATGGCTAGCCCAGCGAGCATCACCCTGTATCTTCATGCCCAGAACATCAAGAGTGTCTGATTCGTCGATATCCACACCACCCATAGAAATTGACGACGATGCTGGATCAGTGGAACGTTTCTGTGACAACAAACAGCACTGGGTCTTTTGTGTATTAAAATTTACTCTCTTCATTTGGCCCCACTCACAGATAGTCGCCAAATCGCGGTTAAGTGAGTCGTTCATCGTTCGCCTTTTTTCCTCGACTTCTAGAGGACCTGGCCGATGATCAAATGACTATGAATGACATAGGTTACTGTCATCCGCAAAGGAGTAGATTGGGTTCACAGTCTGACCCAACAGGTCGTCAATGAAAATAAGAAATAGAGAAGGAGAGAGGACAGAGCCGTGTGGCACTCATGCGGTCAGCCTATGCTCGTTGGATGAGACCCCATCTATAACAACTCGTATAGAGCGATCCCTGAGAAAACTCGATACGAATCGGAAGAAGGTATTACCGACACCAAATGCAATAAGTTTTAATACAAGTGCTCCGTGCCAGACCCTATCGAACGCCTTGTAAATATCCAGCGCCACGACCTTGCTTTCACCAAAGCGGTGTGTGGATCGACTCCATCGGTCCGTAAGGAACGCCATCAGGTCTCCAGTAGATCGATTTCTACAGAAGACATACTGTCGATCACTAAGAAAGCCGTTAGACTCTAAATACTTAACTAGATGGTGGTTAACCATGCTCTCCATAACCTTCTAGAGCGCAGAACATATTGCAATTGGACGGTAATTTGCAGGATTTGTAGCCTCACCTTTCTTGGTGATCGGCTGAACATTGGCAACTTTCCAACGTGAAGGGTAAATACCAGAACGGTACGACACACTGTGGGATTTTGGTGTCAATAAATCAATTTTTCAACTACTGAATTTCAAAAATTTAAAGATGCAGTTTTGTAGAGAACTGTTTAAATACGAAATGTGCATTTATGGTTTTTTCGAAAAATTGTATTCTATTTGTGAAAAATTGAGGGGAAGACCCTGCAAGGGTGCTAAGCAAGAAATGACTTATATTTTCATGCAATGCAGTGGTCCATATATGTAAAATTTTCTTGATAATACCATATGACTTTAATATATTTTAAAAATATAGTATTTCTCTATAAATTAAAAAAAAAATCATGGGGATATCATAAACCGTTAGGAAGATATGTCCAAATCTGTAAGCCGCTAAAAAAAATTTTTTTTGAATTTTCAATGGACAAAAAAAAATGTAGCTCCACTCTCCTCCAAGCCGTTCTTTTAATAAAATGAAAGGTGGGAATGTCTTCTTTCGATTAAACCAAAAAATATTTTTAGGAAACTTCCGGAAGTGGAAGAAAACTAGAAATTTCTGGTAAAAGTCATGAAAATTTTCATTAAATTTTTGCAAAAAAAAGTATTGCATAATTTTAGGCCAGCTATTTATTGAATATTGAATATAACATGCCGATCACCGTGCATAAAATACTTATACATGGAAAAGACATCATGGATGCAGCAATTCTTCCTATTGGTATGCTAAGTGAAGAAGCGGAAGAAGCAAGAAATAAGGACTACAGGAAGTATAGGTTAATGTTTTCTAGGAAATGCAGTAGAGTTGCGACAAACACTGATATTTTTCATCGCTTACTGGTTTCATCGGGCCCTTTTATAACCAGCCTAAGACATAAGCCAAGGATTTGGAATGTGATGATGTAGTCAAAGAAATGATAGATGAAGAATAAATAAAGTTTTTTGTGGAATAATAAACAAAATATTACAAAAAATTCTTATCTATAATCTGTATGGGCGGTGGGCGTGGCCGATTTTGATGAAACTTGGCACGCATCTTTTCTTAATTCTAGAAACTGTATGTACCAAATTTGAACACTTTTGACCGGATAGGAAAAATTTTATGCGAAAAATCCATTTGGATTGTATGGGCGGTGGGCGGTGGGCGTGGCCGATTTTGATGAAATTCCATTTTTTTCTTAATTTATTCAATATAATGCTCGGTGCCAACTTTCAATGATCTCGGACTACTCCTTCTATTTTTTGCACAAAAATGTATGAAGCGATCCCACAGTGCGACATGTTGAAGAGATTGCGCAATGAACGAGGTAGCGTCAAGAGCACTTTCATAGGACCAGTGCTGAAATATCATCCGGGCCCGGAGTTTTATTTACGTTGAGACATCGAGCTAGATACGTTTTCGAGCACGGGGAGTGGTTGACTGCTTTCAGGCAAAGATGAATTCTTTGCAAATATTTCAGCCAGGAGGTTAGCTTTGTCAACCGGGTCAGTGAATATCTGTTCACCGTTAACTAGGGTTGAAATAGATGATGATACGTTTTCGAGCACGGGGAGTGGTTGACTGCTTTCAGGCAATGATGAATTCTTTGCAAATATTTCAGCCAGGAGGTTAGCTTTGTCAACCGGGTCAGTGAATATCTGTTCACCGTTAACTAGGGCTGAAATAGATGATGAAGAATTGTTCCTTAGAAGAATTATTTTCTCAACCATTTCAACAGCAGCATCGACATTACTGTCTAGGAAGCATAGTTTCCAGTTAAATTGCTGGTAAAAATTGTTGAGCTCGGCCAAACGTGCCTTTTCGTATATATACATTGTCCGCTTCGTGACTGGTTTTGAAGTGGATCGAAGATCGGAGAACGAAAAGGATGTTGAAATGGTGCAATGATCTGAGTTACCAAGAGGTGCAAGGATGTTAACCTCGTACTTTTCAGGGTGGGAGGTTATAAAAAGGTAAAGAATATTTTGTTTTTGCCCTTCAACACGCGGAATGTGTGTTGGTTGCGCATTTGGTGCGCGGCAAAAAGCTCAGCGTACTGGCCCTCCGTAGATGTATGGCTCGAATGGGAAAGCCGAGAAATATTGTGGACATTGAAATCCCCAGCAACCACAATTTCACTGTCCGGATAATCTTCTTAGACTTTTGAAATTGATGAGTTCAAATGTTGCTCACTCTGGAACACAACACCGTTACGTATACATAACACAAGACCTCTGTGAGAAAAAAAAGAGGACAGAGTGTGATAACCAGGAATGTGTTACTTGTGTGTAAAGACACGAGAGTTGTTCTACATATACTATTATGATGAGACCAGTTTGATACAAAAACTCTTCTTTTCGACCAGTTTGGCATATGACCCGCTTGTCACACAAATTTCATACCTGATGCATACACATAATTTGAAGAACAAAGAGCAAATTTATACATTGTGAAATGGAATGTAACAATGATATTCCAATAAGATGTCGTCAATGTCACACTAAGACGTGCTATGTGAGAATCTCAAGTAAAAAATAAAAATTATAACTTTTCAGCCAATGTCGTGATATCTCTCGTGGCTAATAAATAGTGTGAAAACTGCAAGCAATTTTCGAACTTTTGCCAAAGAAATTATTTACTGGCAAAAGACGAAAGCACTGTTTGCAGAGTACCAAAATATTAAATAGAATGCTTATATACATATGTCTTTTTACTTAAATAAAATTAATTCTGAAAACAAAATATGTTTTTTGATTTTGGTACCATCGCATCAAATAGTACAATTTCAATGAACGCAAAGTGCAAAACGAAGAAACTAATTTCTCATCACTGATGTACATATTCTTCTTTTTTGAGTTATTGAGTTTTGTTTTCTAACGTCCAGTCGTCAATCTATAGTTGTGCTGCCTAGTCCTGAATGTGCGGAAAGGGTTAGAATTTTTTTTACATACAATGTAAAGTCATGTTAAAAAAACCGTCAGTAAGTATGAATAAGTATTGCAAATAAAATAATCTGTTCCTTTCAGTTCCTTGGACGTTCGTAAGTAATTCGTGCAATGATTAATACGTACATGTTGAACATTTTGTATTTACAGAGTTAAGGCCAAACGTCTGCATCTAGATTTTCCCTATACCCTCACCCTACGGGTAGGAGGGTATATATCATTTGATACGGCTCAAAAGTTAACACATAGAAATATCCACATTAGACCCCAGGTGTCTTTGAACCAAATTCGATTCATGACTTTCTGAATCGTTTGAGCTATGTCCGTCTGCCCGTATGTCCTGCTGGTGCTCACGACAACTTTCGAAAGAATTAAACAATCGCTTTGAAATTGGGTATGGGTTAAAATTTTCCCAAAACCCCTTATGGGATTCGATATGGACTATATGGCCACACCCCTTCGGGTACCTCCCATACAAAATCGTCTATTTCGCCCACTTTAGAAATCCTGTAATAATATCAATATGACCAACCCAAATTTATCCAAATTCTGTATTTAGTAAAGCTATTGCTAGGTACAGTTTCGGACAAAAACTTGGAAGTGTGGCGACTCCCCTTCTGGTACCTACCATACAAATGTACCATCCCCCCCATTAGAAATCGTGTAATAATATCTATAAGCCCAACGCGATCTTGCCCCAATTCTGTATTTAGTAAATCTATAGCTAGACACAGTTTTGGACAAAAACATGGAAGTCTAGCAACGGTTCTGGTACTTACATAAAATTTTCGAGAAAAAACTCTACAATATTTTTCTATAACATGCGGTACTTTGAGGTTGCTTTTATGGAATATGAGACTTGTATGTTTTTACTGAGTGTGAGGGTATATATAAGTCGGTTTACCCGACTGCAACTTTTTCACTGGTTGTTACGGTCGCTTGTTGTGTATCGATGTGCGCAAATGCATTGGGCTTGGAATTTCGAATGTGGAATGGGAATGTGTGTTGTCTATGCCGACTGCACGACGCCACACTGTGGGGTATTTGGCCTCCAAAGCGGCGCTTAATTGATTTTTAAAGTTAGGATTTCATATATTTTTTTGGTACTCGATTATAGTAGACAAAATTCTACAACACTATGTAAAAGAACTAGCGGCTTACTTTTTTACTTCTCCTTCTGCATTGTCTACAACTTCAAACTTTTTTTCAGTTTTCTTTGTGCAGTGAAAAAAAGTGAAATTTACAACTTTTAAAGTGATTTTTGATTCTGCCATCAATAATAAACCTAAATTTTTAAAATGTAACCTTCAAGTTCAGGTATTTTTGAGTTCCTATGCCAACTATTGTTATAGATTAGTGTTACGTAAATATTTAAAGTAATTGTTTTAAAAATGCTTATAATTTGTATATTTTTAGTACATATTGGATCATTAAAAAAGTTCCGAGCAAAACCGTGTCGAGATTTTTTGTGTGTACATTCAATTCAATTTCAATTAATTTATTCATCCAAAATATCATGTTATACAGTGAGTATCTATACGCTACTTATGAGCTTTATCAACTAGATATTACAACATATTAAACTTATATCCTAAGACTTAAAATCTGGAATTTGTGTTACAAAATAAGTAATTTTTTTTTTATAGGTAAAAAAGGGAAAAACACCTTAATTTGAGTGTGGGAAAGCGAGACAATTCAAACTATATTGGAAATGTAAATAGATATAGAAGATTATTTTTAAAATAATCAACTATATATTATTAACTTTACCGTTTGATAATTTCACAGATTTAACTTAATTCTAAACAATCTCTCATTATATAATAAGGAGAGTTTCTGACTTTGTTGAAAAAGTTAACATTTTGTCTATGTATGAATTCTATAAAAAGTTCATGTCCAGTTTCGTTGTGAAGCTCCGCTGTAGAATATCTCCAGGGTTTGTTGTTTATCATTTTTAAACATTTATTTTGGATATTTTGCATTTTCTTAACATGACATTTCGCAGCTTTGTACCATACTGGCGAGGCATATGGTCATAATTGGTCTTATTACACATTTAAATAATAAATTTTTATTGAAAGCTTATTTAACAGTGGCCATAAGGCTCGGAAAGACTTCATACTTTTGTCACATGCAGCCTTAATATGTTGGCGAAATAATAGTTTTTTGTCAAATATGACTCCTAGGTATTTTACTTCATTTCGGATATCAATGCCGTTTCCATTAAAAAGAAGTTGGCGTCTTGGAATTCGTTTAGGCGACTTATTGAAAGGGAAGATAATTGTCTGCGTCTTTTCGTGGTTTATTTTAATCTTCCATTTTGAGAAGTATTTATTGCAGACTGCTAAGCTGTTTTCCATTTTCTTCAAGAGGGCACTAGTTAGCTTACTAGTACCTATTAAAGCGGTATCATCTGCGTAATAAGCTACATCGAATGAGTTTGATGGTTTGAAGTCGGAAATGTAGAGATTGTCCAAAATTGGTGATAAAATTTATCCTTGAGGTAGACCAGCTGGGATATTTTTTATTGACGAATTAACTTTGTTCACTGACACAGAGAAAGTTCTGTTGTGTAGGAAATTTGCTACAATTTTGCAAAGATATTTTGGAAGATTTACAGAAAGCAACTTGAAAATTAAACCATTGTGCCATACTGTGTCGAATGCTTTTTCAATATCCAATAGTATAACTCCCGTCGACTTCCTGTTACGTTTGTTTAGAGTAATTTTATTTTGTATTCTCCTAATTTGATGGACTGTGCTATGATCTTTTTTGAAGCCGAATTGTTCATTTGCAAGTAAATTATTCGCAGTAACATGCTCGTTTAGTCGAAAGTGGATGCATTTTTCAAAAATCTTTCCTAAATTGCTCAAAAGGCTTATTGGTCTGTAACTGCCAGGGATATTTTTTGGTTTGTTGGGTTTGTGAACTGCCACAACTTTGGCTTTTTTAAACACTGATGGAAAATAGTTTAAACGTATGGAGCTATTAAATATAGAAACAAGTACTTTTATAGCTGCTTCAGGAAGATTTTTGAGTAAAATGTTTGGCACTTCGTCAAAGCCTGGAGATTTGGAGGATTTGAGTTGCCGAAGGATATTTTTTAGCTCACCCAAATGTATATATTCGACGTTGTCTACATTAGGTGGTTCAAGTTTAAATTTCTCAACTTGGCTATTAATTCTGGATTCGGATGGATGTGTATAATTCATCGTTAGATAATGGGATTGTGAAAATGTGTTGGCTAAGCTTTCGGCTTTTTCTGCATCGGAAATTAGTTTTCTGCTACCGATTTCAAAATGTGGAATTTGCTTTTTCCGGTTTCCTCTCAAGCTACTGCTTAGTTTCCAAAATCGTTTATCACCTGGTTTCATTTTTTCCAACAAATTTGACCATTTACGATTTCTTTCTTCATTAATTCTTTTATCAATAAATTTATTAAACAATTTTGTGCATTGTTCGTAGAATAATGCAGTTCTACCGTCAGTTGCACGTTGTTGTTTCCGCTTGTATTTATTCCTTTCCCCTATATAGATGCGAATGTCTCTTGGTAGTAATGTGTAGTTAGAATAGTATCTCTTAGGTGTCGCTCTATCTCTGGCGGATAAAATTAACGTCACAAGGCTATCAATTTCTTTGTCTATTGCGGATTTGGAGTGATATACATCAGTAGAAATTCTAATGTTTCGATTTATTTCGTCTTTATATAATCTCCAGTTGCAGTATTTGTAAGTGTCTTTACCAAGATCGACCGTTCTAAGAGATGAACATTCTATCGTACATAAAATTGGTCGATGGTTTGAAGGAATTTCATATCCTAAAGTCTTTACATGCATTAAAAGTGTAGAGTTACTTAAGACTAAATCTACAGTTGATGCTCTTCGATGTCGCTGGTGTGGGTATAGAGTCGGGCTGTCAGGGTTGTGCACAAAAAAATTTCGAGCTTGATGTAAGTCATTTAGGGCGATACCTGCAGAGTTGTTCCCTTGACAATTCCAACTGAAATGTTTAGCATTAAGATCACCTAGAAGAATAAATTCTCTATTGATTGGTGTCAGGGCTATAATGTCATTTTTAAAATTATTGGCAAATCTCGGAGAATATGCAGTTGTTATAACAACCGGTCTCTGGTTTATGGAAACTTCGATCGATAAATTCTCAATATATGAGGTTTTACTAAGTGGAAGCAAAGTGTGATTAAGAGATCGGTGAATCAGGAGAGCCACACCGCCGCCTCTCGATTCAGTTCTATCGTTCCTGTATATTAGGTAATTATTGAAGTATGGGTTGTGGTTTGTATTAAAAAATGTCTCGTTCAGTGAGGCAATGTGAATTTTGTTTTTCTCCAGTAAGTGCTCTAGCTGCTTAAGAAGAGAATGGTTGGAAATTCCATTTGAATTCCAATGAAGAAGCCTAAACTGTGCGATATTATTTGATGTCATAAGCGCGCTTAACCACGGACATCACTACATATATCTGCTGCACTTTTGTTGTACACTTACTCAGTTCATCAAGAGCGGAGGTAAAAATGTTGAATAATTCGTCGATGTTGAAGAGATCGCTACGATTATTATTTTTAACTTGAGCAGCGTAAGAGCGCGGATCTTCGCTGTGTTGACGATGGTTGGAGACGTTGATGTTGCTAGTGTTGAGTTTGGCAGCTTCGTATGTTCGGGTATGTGAGCTTCTCTTTGTTGTTGTTCTTCGCATTTGTTGTAATATTTTTTTACTCTGCTACACTTGACTCTACTTCTTCCAACGCTATTCTTCATTAAGTAAACAGCTGACTCGCTCTTTTTCTTCTGTTACAATCAAATATAAATCCAAACAAATTATAACGACGTTTTCATAAATTTTACTATTCGTAACAATATTTTTATTTAATTTGTCGAATAACCAGTCTTCAGATATAGTTGATCTTGGAGAGGATGATATCGAGGACGATGAAAATTTTGAGTTTGTATGAAAAATTAGTTTGTTAATCGTATTTACCAGTTCAATTTTCGAAAATGTTGTTCCATAATATCAACGAATATTGCATTTTATGTTTAAGAATATATAAATAGTCAATATATTATATATATACCAGAAATTGCGATAATGTGTATGTTTCTCTATATGTGGGGTTGGTTTGACAACATATATGCACTCTAAATTTCAAAAGAATTCATATAGACATTGCTTTTTTTAAAGAAGAATTTATGTACACGTTAACCCTTTGACGTCCAGTTGAATATATATAGATATATATATATAACTTTCAAGTTGCGCTATATGAGCCACATTATTAAAGGTTTTTGAGAAAACGAATAATAAGTAAAAATTCCACATGGGACATATATGTCCTATTGGTCGTCAAAGGGTTAACCGATTTTCTCCAACATTCGCAGCGATCGTTCTGGAGGAAAGATAATGCTTTGTACAAAATTTGGTTAAGATTGGGTCATCCCCTGATTTAAGCGCCGGTTTGGGGGTCAAATACCCCACAGTGCGCCGTCGGTAATAGAGAACATCATGAAAATTAAACGATTTATCTGTGGCACAAAGTCTTGTACATTCCATACTGATGAACATGAATGGCTTCCGATGTACATGCATTGACAAAATTGTACACATTCTCATGTGTATGCATGTGTATTACACATTGTGTATATAAAATGGGGTGTTACTCTTTTTTGTATTCTCTCTCTCTGTGAACTGATCTTATTTTCTTGGTTATTACTAGTCTCTTGAAAAGTACAGAGATACAAATACTGAAATATTTGCACGTTGCGTGTTTTTTGTCAAACACGCTATTGCGTATATCCGAATAAGTAATATTAATAGCAAATGAGTTATATTTTCATACAAATAAGCTTTGTTTATAAGGAAATAAACTTTACTTGCTACAAGCTCCAAACACGCGTTTTACTTCTGTACAAAGATTTTAAAATGACGGATTTTTCAGCGTTCATAAGTAGTTTTGGGAAAATATTAACCCATGCCAAATTTTAAAGCGACTGTTCAACTATATCGAAAGCTATCGTGCGGACAGACGGACATGACTCAAACGAATTATACAAGTCATGAATCAAATTTGGTTCAAAGACACTTAGTTTCTAATGTGAATGTGTTACAAAATGGTCGCTGTCGAAAATTGTACATGGTAACGAAAAATATTGTCGTAAACCGACACTAATATAGGACCGATTATAAATATTTATGTGATGTAAGTGTGATGTATAAATCAGTGCAATGTACTTTAAATTTATATTACGAATTCTCTTTATGAAGTGGCCAAATTAATGAAACGATTGGAATAAATAATTGTACATACCTGTGTATAAATGTTGTGAACTTATTTGCACAAAAAACACATTTTTGTTATACGTATACTATAATTTAATGAATATTTACTGTGTGGTTGAGTTTATGTATTCTTACAATTAATTGGAAATACATATATAATAAAAGATTTTAATATTATCATTCACCCAGTTAACCAATTTTACACTGAATGGGCCTGGTATCCATCTTTTATATTCTGTGTGTGAACAACGTTAAGTGGAGGTGTACTACGCACTGCACCGGAGAAATCTTTTGAGTGTTGGCTTCTGCTTGGCGCTACGGCTAAAGGCTCCTCCCAAAATTTAATACTGGCAAATAAATTGAAGTATGCGATTCTAAAAAAAAAAACAGATTATCAGAAAAAAAACATTCGCATCATTGATGGTTTAAAAATAAAAATAATAAAAAAAAAAATTATAATAAACTGAGATTTATTTCTCTCGCAATTTCAATCATAAATCGAACTAATTTTTGCATAGAAAAACTTTTGTTGTATCATGCAAATTTCTGATGATATGATTCCAAATAAACGGTATTTCTTATTATTATCCAAATTAAAAACAACAATAGTTTTCTTGTTGGTGCAAACAAACAATTTTTATTTTGATTATTTGTTTTCGATTGGTTTTCGAGATACAAATTTTTGAACATTTTTTTTTTAAATTTTTGGAGGTACACTTACAATTTTGAGCATATCTTTCGTCTTCTTTGACCTATTTGATCCTACTACTACTCAAATTAAAGAAAATTGAGCCGTCTACAACTCATTCTCAAATCGGGAAAGTAGTTTTGATGTTGGCGGCTTAAAAAGGTTAAAAAACGGTGTTTTTTTAGTAAAAATGTGGCAGAAAAAACCATATAAAAATGCATATAAAATATAAAACACTGCAATTTTTTACGTATAGCTTTTTTTTACGTATAGCTGGCATTTTTACAAAGAAAATAAGCCCTTACTTTACAAAATCTGACAACAAATGGCGGACTTATAATTTTTTTGGTAAAAGACCGAAATTCCGCTATTTCACGATATTTTGATTTTCATTATTTGCACAGCTTACACAGAGAAAACAAAATTCGTTACTTTTTTTTTAAATGTCACAGCACTTTGCAGTTTACACTTTTTTATTGATGTGTGTTTTTCCGATGGCTACCTGTATCGGATTTTTTTTACAGAAATTCCCCCCACATTTATGAACTAAACGATTGGGTGCGCGAGTTTGGTCTCGCTAAGGAGAAATCCGAACTTTTTGCGTCTCGGATGGTACAGTGTGGATTTACGGCTTCAGAAGTGAAATTATCAGCGTACAGAAAGCGTCACAAGAAGTATGCAAAATTTTATACAAAGAAAGACGGAATATGTTTTTGCAGCGACATTTCAGGCTTGTTCCAAGAGCTTCACCAAATTCACAACCCCAATAAATGGAGGTTGTTTATTGACAGCAACAAAGAGAGCTTGAAGGCAGTTCTCTTACATAATGGGAATGAAAAGCCATCTCTTCCTATTGCTAATGTGGTTCATTCAAAGGAGAACTATGAAACTATGGACATTTTGCTGAAATGCATAGAGTATAGCAAATATAATTGGAAAATATGCGCCGACCTCAAAGTTGTGGCCATTCTGTGTGGACTCCAGGGAGGCTATACGCGACATTGCTGTTTTCTGTGCCTTTGGAATAGCCGCGCTGATGATCAGCATTATATTCAAAAAAAATGGCCGGAACGAACGAAACCTGTAGTTGGAGAAGCGAATGTTCAGCGCAAACCACTAATAGAGAACCGTGAAAATATAATACTTCCTCCGCTGCACATAAAATTGGTTTGATAAAAAATTTTGCCAAAAAATTGGACAAAGAAGGAGAAGCTTTTGCCTATTTACGGTCAATTTTCCCTTACCTTTTGCTGGCAAAAATTAAAGAAGGAGTCTTCGCAGGACCCGAGATAAAAAAAATGTTGAAAGATGAAACATTCCCGAAGCTGTTATCACCCATCGAAGCCGCAGCATGGAATTCCTTCAGGCTTGTTGTGGAAAACTTTTTAGGAAACAACAAAAGCCATAATTATAAGGACATAGTTGAGGATCTGGTAAAGAACTATGAAGCAATGGGTAGGTTTTTTCTGAAACAAATGTTAATTTAAATAGCGTTTTAATTCTCTTTTTTTTTTAATTTTTGGGTAGGAGTGCACATGTCACTTAAAATACTCTTTCTGCATTCTCATTTGGATTTTTTCCCTGAGAATTTAGGAGACGTGAGCGACGAGCACGGCGAGCGCTTTCATCAGGAATTGAAGGCTATGGAACGACGCTATTAGGGCATCTATGACACGGCTATGATGGGTGACTACATTTGGACCCTAATACGTGAGACCAATTGCAGCGAATACAAAAATCAAAGAAGAAGTCAGCTGTTTTTCCACATGGCATAAAATGTACAGTTATATCTTTGTTTCTACTCATTTTTTTTGGGCGTTGATTTGGTTAATTTTGTTAGTTTAGCTAACCTGGCACATCCATTTCTAATTGTGCCATACATTGAGTATGTAGTGCTCTAAATAAATTAAAAAATAATATACTAAGACTAATTTGTTTATTTTAAATTAAGTTCAAATGTATTTATTCGTTTGCGTTGGGTAGGTACACAGAGAAAACAAAATATGCCAACTTTTCTACATGCAGCGTTAAATTTTTCCTTTCTATACGTGGCGTGCAGTTTTTCTACATGTCCCGTGTAACTTTCTGTTTTATACATTTAACGTTTTGAATTTAGCAGGGCGAAATACGAATCGCTTAGTATTGCCGTTTCTACACGCGCCGTGTAACGAATTTTGTTTTCTCTGTGTAAGCTGTGCAAATAATGAAAATCAAAATATCGTGAAATAGCGGAATTTCGGTCTTTTACCAAAAAAATTATAAGTCCGCCATTTGTTGTCAGATTTTGTTAAGTAAGGGCTTATTTTCTTTGTAAAAATGCCAGCAATACGTAAACGTAAATTGCTGTTAGCATCGTGTTTTATATTTTATATGAATTTTTATATGGTTTTTTCTGCCACATTTTTACTAAAAAAAACTCAGTTTTTTAACCTTTTTAAGCTGCCAACATCAAAACTACTTACCCGATTTTCTGAGAATGAGTTGTAGACGGCTCAATTTTCTTTAATTTGAGTAGTAGTAGGATCAAATAGGTCAAAGAAGACGAAAGATATGCTCAAAATTTTAAGTGTACCTCCAAAAATTTAAAAAAAAATGTTCAAAAATGTGTATCTCGAAAACCAATCGATAGAATTTTTAAAACTCATTTTCGTGTTTAGTAGGTCAAAATCAATGGGAAAAAGTATGCTAGAAACAAAAACGGAGAAAATTTTGTTATTTGTGACCTAGTGTAATAATAGAAAACAACGAAAGAAAAGAGCGTTTTTTGCAGACAATAAATTAAAATGAACTCAATTAAACCCTTATGGTTTGGCTCACAATCGTTCGCGTCCACATACCTAATTTGAATACTGTTGCAAATTTACTAAGGGCACCAAAGTTACTGGCATTATATAGTACTACGACAAATTTAATAAAGATTGCAATTAATATGTCGCTTCAAGAGTTGGTGAACTCAACAGTATACATCAAGGAATTTATTGTAATATGACATTAGTTATTGGTCTAGCGACACTGTTTAAACCCTACTTCCAACATGCTGATCTAGGTTTTGTAACTGTTATTGTGGGTTCGATTCCCAACAAAGGCTATGGTCCGTCGCTGCAAAAATCTAGCCATATTGTCTGTGTCACCCGGTTACCCTTGGACCCAAAATTAGCATATGAATTTACTTTGTATTGTTATTAAATAAAATAAATAAATAAGGAAATCTTGAGAATAAACTTGAAATTTGGGAAATAAAACGAACTTGCCTTGTAATCCCCATGTGATCCCGATACCGGGGTTTCGTGGTATTTTCATGATAGTATCGAGTACTATATTAAATAAAATGGCTTTATAAAATATGGAATTTGGGTCAGATCTGATTGCACGTAGTGCTGTTATTACACCATTTCTAAGGTAGGCGGGATGGTACATTTGTATGGGAAGTACCAGAAGGGGAGTTGCCAGACTTCCTAGTTTTTCTTCAAAACTTTGTCTCTCTATAGCTTTACTAAATACAGAATTTGCGCAAGATCGCGTTGGTCATATTAATATTATTACACGATTTCTAAAGTGCGCGAAATAGCAGATTTGTATGGGAGGTACCAAAATTTCAGAGTGATTGCTTAACTATTTCGAAAGTTATCGTGCGTACCAGCAGGACAGACGTACATGGCTCAAATGATTTAGAAAGTCATGAATCGAATTTGGTTCAAACACATCTGGGGTGTAATGTGAATATTTCTATGTGTTACACTTTTGAACCCTCCTACCCGTAGGGTGAGGGTATAAAGAAATAAAATGGGTAAAATTCCAAAATACGATCACTAATACTTTGCATTCGTGCGTTGATATTCCGCCGCGTAAGCACGTGTTTCTTTCGCAATCTCGTATTGGTAGTCCTATTTTCATGAATTTCTTTACACTTCTTCCTTTGTTTTTTTACTTTTTTGTGCAAGTGAAGTATAAAGAGAACCAGTAAAAAAGTTGCAGTCGGGTAAACCGACTTATATATACCCTCACTCTTAGTAAAACCATACAAGTCTCAAAATTATCCCAAAGTATCGGAAAGTCAAAACTGTGCGTGGCTATCATCATTGGATGTAACGTATGATTAAATGTTATAATAGCAACCTCAAAAGACCAAACGTTATAGAAAAAATATTGTATTACACGTTTTTACAAAAAGGACAGAATATAAAGCAGATTTTACTAAATATATTTTTTATTAATTACAATACAAAGTAAATTTATATTCTAATTTTTGGGTCCAAGGGTAAACCGGGTGACACAGACCATATGTTTTAGATTTTTGCAGCGACAGACCAAAGCCTCTGGTGGGAATCGAACCCACAAGCACGCTACTACTAAATATATAATTTCGGAAAGATTCGATGAGCGAATTTATATAATTACACGATTTCTAAAGTGGGTGAAATGGTTCATTTGTATGGGAGGTACCCGAAGGGGACCGACTACGGGTCCAATTATTTCTGGAGAACTTTAGATGTTTATAGATTTAAGATTGCATAGAGCGTAGTACTATTATTACTCGATTTCTTAAGTGGGTGGAATGGTACCTTTGTAGGGGAGGTACCAGAAGGGTAGTGGCCAGACTTCCAAGTTTTTGTCCAATACTTTTTCGAGCCATAGCTTTACTAAATACCGAATGTGGACAAGATCCCGTTGGGCATATTGGTATTACAATTTCTAAGGTAGGCGGGATGGTACATTTGTATGGGAGGTACCAGAAGGGGAGTTGCCAGACTTCCAAGTATTCTTAGAAAACTCTCTCCAGATATAGCTTTACTAAATACAGAATTTGGGCAAGATCGCTTTCCTCATATTGATAATATTACACGGTTTATAAGGGGCGGGATGGTACATTTGTATGGGAGGTACCAGAAGGGGAGTTGCCAGACTTCCGTGTTTTTGTTCAAAACATTGTCTAGCTTTATCTTTACTTTGTCTAGATCGCGTGGGGCTAATAGATATTATTACACGATTTCTAATGGGGCGGGATGGTACATTTGTATGAGAGGTACCAGAAGGGGAGCCAGACTTTCAAGTTTTTGTCCAAAACTTTGTCTGGATATAGCATTTACTTAATACTAAATTTGGGCAAGATCGCGTTGGTCATATTGATATTATTACACGATTTCTAAAGTGGGCTAAATAGTCGATTTGTATGGGAGGTACCCGAAGGGTGTTGCCATATAGCCCATATGCAATCCCATAATCAGTTTTGGAAAAATATTAACCCATGCCAAATTTCAAAGCGATTGTTTAACTCTTTCGAAATTTATCGTGCTTAGCAGCAGGACAGCGGACGTATAAAATAATAAGATCTCCACTGAAACACAACAAACATCACACTCATGAAAAATAAATCCAGAACTACCAACTACTACCAAATTCAAAATCACAACATCAACATCTATAGATAACAACAAAATCTCTTCTCACGGCAGGAATGAAACGAGCAACACTCAAGGTAACGTACTGAATTATAGGAGGTCATGTGCCCTGGTAAAGAGAGAGTGCACGTTCGATAAACTATTGACTTTGACAAATTTTCTGAATGCTTAACCCTTTCCTGGACACTCGAGTTCTTTGGAACCGAGTAAACAATCTGAGGAAATCAAGACCATCTACCTTTTCTACCATAACATCGTATGGTAGGACCATCTCTAACGAGTCCTTCTCCGAGTTGAGTTCATTGATATAGAGAACTAGCTGACCCGGTCCGCGTTGCTGGACCTAAGCAAACATTAGTGTTGTATTACACATATTTATATAGGAAAGGGGAGTTTTTATCCCTTTTGCCATTTTCACCCCCTAAATGTAGATAAATCCAAACAATGTGTAGCCTATGTTACTCGCGGGGTTATTCGGAAGATTCCCTGAAAATTTCATCAAAATCGGTCTAGCCGTTTTCGAGTCCATACGTTACATACATACACACATCCATTTTTATATATATAACTAGCTGACCCGGTCCGCGTTGCTGGCCCTAAGCAAACATTAGTGTTGTATTACACATATTTATATAGGAAAGGGGAGTTTTTATCCCTTTTGCCATTTTCACCCCCTAAATGTAGATAAATCCAAACAATGTGTAGCCTATGTTACTCGCGGGTTTATTCGGAAGATTCCCTGAAAATTTCATCAAAATCGGTCTAGCCGTTTTCGAGTCCATACGTTACATACATACACACACCCATTTTTATATATATAGATAGATGCTTTTGATCGTGTTATCAAAAGCAATCATCGAGGACCTCAATAAATGGGGCGTAGATCACACTGTTCTAACTTTAGTACAATCTTTTCTGACCAACCGCCGAATGATAGTTAAAGTTGATGGGCACTATTCCACCTTGTTTGCACTGGACAATGGTAATCCACAAGTGTCACCACTTTAAGTAGTTTTGTACAATATTCTCTTGAAAGAGAAATAGAAAAACCTCCTATGGACTCAACATATCACGGGACTAATTTTCTAGGAATATACGCAGACAACGTCTTTGCCGTTTCTTCCCGAATTCCCGGAGTAGTGGAAGCTAATCTGATTAGATTTGAATTTAGTATCCAGAATTGGACTAAACATGTAGAGGCAATAATTCCTTACAATAAAACAGAAATACTTCAAGTCTGCAGGCCGAAACATTGCCAACAAGATAATATTCAATTCGGCGATGAAAAAGTACCGGTAGTGACTAGTATTTGAATTTTGGGTATTTTCTTTACGAAAAAACTCCTATGGACTCAACATATCACCCACCTTACATCTAAACGGGCCAAAGTCAATAATTTGCTACGTTCAATATGTTCAAAAAATAAAGGTCAGAAGATACAGGGTGATGCTCGCTGGGCTAGCCATATATTCGAAGTGTCGAAAGAAGCATTCAAGTGTTTAGGCTTTTTAAAGCGGTGCAAGAAATACTTCACTCCATCTGATCTCGTAAATATTTACACCACCTACATCCGGCCTAAAATGGAATACAACTCCCATATTTGGGCAGGAGCTCCAATCTTTGCAGCTTTTGGACCGTGTACAGAGGAGACTCTATTGTCTCCCTTCAGCATCGTCGGAATGTGGGATGTATATCGCTGTTCTATAGATATTTTAACGGTATCTGTTCGTCAGATATCCGTTGTCTGGTCCCTGAAGTTAGAACATTTAGTCGGAATACGCGGCTATCGAGGGTATCTCATGCGTTAATTGTGAAGTGGCCGGTTGACCGGACGACGCACTATAGACAAAAATTCGTTCTTTAGCCGAACCGTTCGTATGTGGAATAATCTTCCAGCAAGTGTATTTCCTGCCAGCTGCGACATACTCAAATTCAAGACTAATGTCAACAACAACACCCTTGTTTCCTATCGCTAGCACAGTGCAATGCGCTTATAGGGGCATCCCCTGAGTGTTAGCCATACAAAAAAAAATATGCACAATTTCCTAAATGGTCAAATAGTAATTACCATGTTTGGAAATTTAATATGGAATTACTGCTGCTAGAAAGGGAGTTGTGGGATGTCGTTGTTGAGGATGCTCCGACTCCACTGGATAACAAGCATTTGACTCGGGATGGTAAGGCAAGAGCTGCCATTGGATTGGCTGTGGAGGAATCACAGAAAATTCTTATAAAGCAACTAAAACTGCAATGGCATGTGGAATAATCTCTCAGCAAGTGTTTTTCCTGCCTGCTATGACATTATCAAATGCAAGGCAAACATCAACAAACACTACTCCCTCTTTCCTCCCTCCAATACCCTTATTTCCTATCGCTAACACAGTGCATTGCATTCATAGGGGGCATACCCTGACTGTTAGTCAAAAAAAAAAGACAAATGACAACCGTGCCAATTTTGCTAAAAATGCTAACAAAAATGTTTGCTTTGGTGTTGCGAAAGGAAGATCAAGTGGTGATTGGTTTCATATGTGCTGTGAGTAGAGTTTCTCTCTCGGGAATTCCCGGTCATTTTCTATTCCCGGTTTCCCGGGAAATTCATCCGGGAATCGCGGGACATTTTTTTTTTTTTATTTCTGCTTTTATGACACCAGTTAAAGGTTTAGTCAGTTGAATTTATATCGTAGCGAATGGCCAGAATATTCCCTTTGTAAGTGTTTCGTCACCTACGATTCCCTTTTCATTAATTGAGAGTTAATACATAAGAGATTTTAGGGAGATCTTCATTTGATAATTAATAGCTAACCACCATAGAGTGATTTGGCATCGTCCTCCTGTCAATATCTTGTTAGGTAACAACTTTGCTATTCAACATTTGTTGACCTTTGTGTTTTTATTTATAGTTATACTTTTTATTTATACTTTGAAACGTATAATTTTTTGTTATGTTTTTGTTTCAGCTGCAGTAGTACAAACCTTTTTTGATCTCATGAATTTAAATAAATAACTATATTTATATTTACTGCAAAATAAACTTTGTTGGTCTTAATTTTTGGTTGATCGCCACTTCCCGGGAATTCCCGGGAAATGCTAGTATCGAAAGACTAGTAGTATCATACATACAATGAAAATGACGGGATTACAAAGTTGTGTAATAAAGTATTTCAATAGTTATCAAATTCAGGAATGTTACTGAACAGTGTTTACTATGCATGAGTATTATTTACAGCGCTTTTAAAATGCAATTGCATTACATAAATTTATTACTAACTTATACATTATTTGTTACGTCGATTAATATATCCCCACGGTTCCTCTCACTTATCGCCTTGTCGAGGGTGTTATAAAATGCATCCTCATTTGATCGTTCGGAGGAGTCTGTTGGAGGATTGCCTTGTATGCAAGTAAGATGTCGGCTTACGTGCGATATCGGGCAGAAATGGCTCTGTCGGAGAAGGTCTTCTGGGTGATAAGGGATGTTCTGCTATCTTGGATAAAATAATGTAAATACCGCTCGATCGAGGAAGGTTTGCTGGTTTTCCAGAATGTAAGAGAATGAAACCATCCGATGTTACATATTCAGCCTCACCAGGCCAGCGAGTTCCACAAAGGTTTTTCATTTCTTTGGAGAGTTGTACTAGGCGTGAAGGTTCCAGAACCGTGCGAATAAATCAAGATCGTGTATTTGATTTCATGCCAAATGTCGTCATCGGTATATCGGATTGTTCAATTGAATTATTATAGGTGTCGTTAATCGTTGATTGTCGGATGAGTAAATGATTATTCTGATGTATTCTAGTCCGATGATGGTTTTAGCCTACAGACAGGGTTTTAATGCGAATTTGTATAGCGGACGGCCATTTCCTCCAGTAAACGTCGTAGTCTGAAAGCTACAATTTGAAATGTCGTACCCGCTCACCTTGTCAGTGTTGGTCATATGACAATCAGATATAGCTCGGCAGCTTGTGATACCCCATTCTAATTGTACCGAATAAACACAAAATTGTGATTGCTGCTTTACGAAGTATTGTATAAATCAACTCAAAGAATACTACATTGACATAAAATATTGAATTTAACAAAATGTTAAACTTTCAACTCGTTGGACCACGTATTATCATTGTCGGATATCGATCAAATATTTACCATATAAATACTACACCCGGAATTCCTGGTATGATATCTGTTCCGATGAAATGTTTTTCTCTAAAATTAATTCAAATCTTACACGTAGCATCTCTTCATTTAAGATTACGATTCCCGGCAACTTATTTAAAATGTTGGTGAGTGCTGAATTTTGGTTAGTCGGAACTTTTAATAATCCTAGGAGTAACCCGGTATTTTTATCTACCAATACCCGTTCTATGAATAATTCTCCAAAAAACGTAAACTGAAGTCCGATAAATATTCCTTAAATATTGTGTATCAAGATGTTAGGGGTTTAAATTCTAAACTTTCAGACTTATATGTAAATATTTTGGTTTTGAGTATGATATCATTGTTTTCGGAAAATTGGCTCCGAGATAAAGTTTTAAATACTGAAGTTCTGTCGGATAAATACCAGATTTATCGTAGTGATATGTTAGATAAATTAGGTGGCGGTGTTCTTATAGCAGTCAATTCTGAGTTATCATCTAAATTAATTGATGTTGAGTTAATTGAAATGGTCGAGTTTATTTGTGTTAAAATTTCCATATATAATACTTATACATTATTTGTTACGTGGTCTTATATCTTGAAAATACCTGCTCTGATCTATAAATGAATCACAATGCATTAAAAATTAGAGTTGATGCTTTGGTATCTCCCGACTCTGTGGTTATCTTGGGGGATTTCAACCTGCCTAATGTTAGTTGGAACTTTTCCCAAGAATCTAAGTCATTTCTCCCTTCATCCAATAATCTTTGGGTTGATCAATTGCTTGAAACTATGTATTTTTCAGCACCTGGTCTGAAATGTAGTGAATATAACTTCTGAATGAAACGAGATATCAAAAATTTAAATGCAGATTTTTTAGGTTTAGTATATAAACCAAACCGTAGTGTGGTAGGTAGTGTGTGCGACTATCACACAGAAGAACCCAAACATTTTTCAGCCGCAGTTTCCACCTCGTAAATGTTGGCGACTTTACGAGTAAGAGAGCATTCTCTAAGCCATGTAAAACTTCTCTAGAAAAGCACTAGCTATTCGGAGCCGGCTTAAAAAAGTTGGTCCCGGTCAGTGAGTATACACAATTATATCGTACACAGCTCACTGATTCGAGAGAAGTATATAAAAATAAGTATATAAAAATAACAAACAATTTATTCAGTTAAATATACATGTTTTTGATATCTTATAACCTAATAACTAAAAATAATGGTTCAAAAAAGGTCACAGCTTACAAACAAAACCCATTTTTTGTAAAATATTGGAGTACTTTTTCTACTTTAATACATAGTACGTCCTCCGTTTTGATCGATGACCGCTTTTAGCCTTTTTGGCATGGATTCAACGAACTTTCGAGTTGTTTGGAGTGCGATTTTCGATCATTCTTCCTTCAAAGAATGTTTTAGGTAATTTTTGTTGGAAATCTTGTGATTGGGAACGTTCTGATCCAAAATCGCCAATAAATTTTCTATTACATTAAAATCCGATGATTGTGCTGATTGTGTGTGGCGCGATTAAGTGAGGGCAAGTCCAAATGAGCCAAGATTGAACCATACCCGACTTATGTTTTGGGTCCTTGTCTTGATAAAACCGAAAATCCCGCCGTATTCCTAATTTCTCAGCGCTTTGCAACAAATTACTTTTAGTATGATGAGGTAGATAGTCTTGTCCATTGTAGTCTCTATAAATTCAAAATTTCCGACATCATTGGTTGACATGCAGGCTCAAGCCATAACGCTTTCACCGCCATGTTTGACTGTCGCTTTCAAATTCTTGTTGTCAACTCGGTATTTGGTTTGCGCCAGACTACGACTGCCCGTCGGAGCCAAAAATGTTGAATTTGGACTCATCAGCATATGACATTATCCCAGAAGTTTGGGCTTGATTTTTTTGGTTAATGAATGTTTTTTGCGTGCAACTCTACCATTAAAATCATAGTCCCGAACAACTCGGCGGATGGTTTCTGCACTACAACACTCACTTATTTTTAACTTCAATAGACAGTTTGGGAGCCGAAAGCTTTGGGTTTTTCGAATTATGTAGCGCTCGTCTGTTTTATTAAATATTTTATTGGGGGCTTTTCTGCCTCTATTACGGACTCGATTCTCATGTACATAACGATATATTATACTCTGTACCGTAGAGTCACTTAAACCGACAATTTCTGTTATATTTCGCCGCAAATAATTATTTTTGAAGTGACTGAGGACCAACTCTCGCTGCTCGATTGTAGTACGTCGACCCATTTCAACAAATGTCGCTAGTGATCTAGTTAACTGATGAAATCGCACTAAAATCTGCTGTAAATTATTGAGAGTACATCGACGAAAAAGTACCGCTATTCGAGCGGTAGCTCTCACAAAAACAAAAGTATATCTCTGGTTGAAGTTTAGGCGCCCCGGTAGGCGAGTTGGTAGCGTGCTTGCCTTTCAGCGTGGGGGTTGTGGGTTCGATTCCCACCAGAGGCTTTGGTCTGTCGCTGCAAAAATCAAGCCAAATGGTCTTTATCACCCGGTTTACCCTTGGACCCAAAATTAGAATATAAATTTACTTTGTATTGTAATTAATTAATAAATAAATAAAATAAATCTCTGGTTGAAATAATCTGTGAAGAAAAATTTTCTCTATAGTGCGTCGTCCGGTCAACAGGCCATTTGAGAATCAACGGATGAGACTCCCTGGATAGCCGTGTATTCCGGCTAAATGTTCTTACTTCAGCGATCTGACGACGATAGGGAGACCATAGAGTTGAATACCCTACCATCCCCTACCACACCCTATCTAGCCCAGCGAGCATCACCCTGTATCTTCATGCCCAGAACATCAAGAATATCTAACACGTCTAAATCCACACCACCCATATCGATTGACGAAGATGCTGGAACAGTGAAACGTTTGCGTGACAACAAACCGCACTGGGTCTTTTGTGCATTAAAATCTACTTTGTTCTCACACACTCACAAAACGCGGTTAAGTGAGTCATTCATCGTTCGCTATTTGTCCTCGACAGCTGGGTGAACTTGGCCGATGTTGAAATTACTGTCAACCGCAAAGGAGTAGATTGTATTCACAGTCTGCCACAACAGGTCGTCAATGAAAATAAGAAATAGAGACGAAGAGAGGACAAAGCCCTGAAACACTCCTGCGGTCAGCCTACGATCGTTGGATGCGACCTCATCTATAACAACTCGTATAGAGCTATCTCTGAGAAAACTCGATATGAATCGAGAGAAGGTATTATCGACACCAAATGCAATAAGTTTTGATATGAGTGCTCCCTGCCAGACTCTATCGAACGCCTTGGAAATATCCAGAGCTACGACCTTGATTTCGCAAAGGCGGTGAATGGATCGACTCCTTCGCTCCGAAAGGAACGCCATCAGTTCTCCAGTAGATCGATTTCTACGGAATCCACACAGTCGATCATTTAGATGGCCGTTAGACTCTAACTACTTAACAAGATGGTGATTAACCATGCTCTCCATAACCTTCGAGAGCGCAGAACATATTGCTATTGAGCGGGCCCGGAGTTTTATTTACGTTGAGAACCCTTTTAAAACTATGAACCCTTTTAAAACCATGAACCCTTTAAAACCACGTGTTCGAAAAAATATATGGTGCATCGAACTATATACGTTTCCGATCACGGGGAGTGGTTGACTGCTTTCTGGCAAAGATGGATTCTTTGCAAATATTTCAGCCAGTAGGTTAGCTTTGTCACCGGGTCCGTGAATATCTGATCATTGTTAACAAGAGTTGGGATAGAAGATGCAGAATTGTCCCTTACACTTTTTACGAATGACTAAAAGCTCTTACTTCCCCTGGGAGAAGAGAGAACTTTAGCACGAATACGCTGTTCGCAAAGAAGTGTTTTAGACCTAAGTACTCTGGCACACGATGATCTTGCCAGTTTGCGTAGCAGCTCAGTATTGGCATTTTTATTTAAACGCCAATTTGTGAAAGCTTTCTCTTTGGATCTGACAGATTCTTTGCATGTCTGATTAAACCAACAGTACTTTGGTGGTTCGATCGAAGCAGTCTTCGAGGTAATAAATGTATTTATACAAAGAACAATTATTTTCTCAACCATTTCAGCAGCAGTATCGGCATTTTTTTCTATGAAACATAATTTCCAGTTAAATTGCTGGTAAAAATTGTTGAGCTCGGCCCAACGTGCCTTTTCGTATATATACATTGTCCGCTTCGTGACTGGTTTAGAAGTGGCTCGAAGATTGGAGAACGAAAAGGATGCTGAAATTGTGCAATGATCCGAGTTACCAAGAAGGTGCAAGAATGTTAACCTCGTACTTTTCAGGGTGTGAGGTTAAGAAAATGTTAAGAATATTTTGTTGTTGCCCTTCAACACGAAGAATGTGTGTTGGTTCATTCACTAATTGCGCCAAGTCGTTGTGCGCGGCAAATAGCTCAGCATACTGACCCTCCGGAGATGTGTGGCTGGAATGCGAAAGCAAAAAATTAATGTGGACATTGAAAACCCCACCACCTACAATTTTACTGTCCGGATAATCTTCTAAGACTTTTGAAATAGAATCGGAAAGGGCGTCGAAGCCATTTAGGGTAGCCTCCCTTTCCAAGTTTGGACTTCTATAAGGAAACCCGAAGTGTAATAGGTGCGATCCAATCCTGAACTTAACCCAAAGGGAGTTGAATTCTGGATCTTGTGAGTCCAAATGTTGCTGAAACACAACACTATTACGTATAAATACCACAAGGCCTCTGTGTGAAGAGAAAGAGGATAGAGTGTGATAACCAGGAATGTGAAAATCTTGTAGAGCGAGGACATCCGGCCTATGGAAACGAATGTGCGAGTATACCGCAAAAAAAAATAGAAGTGAATTTGAAACCTATCTCACAAATCACAAATAATGCTGCACCCCTCCCGCCGATGTTATTTCTGTTAGTTTTTCAGTGTCATACCTACAACAACTAACACAACAGCGACAGAAAGAATGCAGACTTATTTGTGATATGCGAAAGTGGTGTCGGAGGGGGAACACTTGTTCAAGACAACGAGGGGGGCATAAAAAAGCTCTTAGTGTTGTCTGTTTTGTTGCTGAGTGAGTGGTTGTTGTTGGGATGAGCGAGGGAAATGGTCCGGTTTATGTTGTTGTTGGTGATTGCTGTGTAGTTTTTAATTTATCATTGATGTCTGTTTTGTTTCACTTAGTAGATTTGTTATTGCACTGTTGATATGATTGTTGCTTTTTATTATTTCTTTTGGTAATGGATTTCAGTCTATTGTTTCTTATTTTGAAGGTATTGTTTTTTTTTTTTTTTTTTTTTTTCGTTTGTTAGACAGAGACGGACAAGACAAAGGCGACGTGGACGGAACAAACAAATTGTGCGTGCATAATGGACAAAGCACAGAACACTACTGAATGGAATGGAACTGATCGATTTCGCGGCCGCAAGAACAGCAGAGGTACGCACTCGGTTAAGTGCTACAAACCCGTGAGCTACAACACTGTATTCGCATCGTACTATGTCCGATTATACGATAGGAGTCAAAAGCGTTTGCGCCAACTACCGCAGAATAAGATATAACATGAATCTTGTATGAAAGACTGAAGACCAAACTCGACAATCTGTTTAAGCCCTATCGAATATATCGTATGCTATCCCATCAAAATGGGTACGCCTTTGTAGACTGAGTGACACTAGATCCTCAGTAAAAATAAAAAAGCGACCTCTAACTACAATTGATAACACGCTCATCTCTTTCATTTAGCTTTGTTTTTAATTCTGTTTTAATCAACGTATCTTATAGCCTTTTGATACGTTCACACTTTTCAACTAGTTTTCCTATTTCCGCATAGGATTCTCACCTTCATGCGCCTTCAATATTATTTTCTTCATTAATTATTTTCTATTCATTTTAAAATTGTTTAAATTGCTCGCTGACATTAACTTACTCAACTAATACAGATAAACAGCTTAAATACCACAAGAAACGAAATAATACTAAAAAATAATAAAACTAAGTGATATGCTCGTGGGAAAATATGGACATCAAAATACATTAATTGCGCTGACTGACTATTCGTTCTCATTGGCCTCCTGTACAACTATATGATATCTGCTAAATTATTGTTACGTGAATTTTGGAGACACGACATTCGTTGGTATGACAATTGTCCAGTATCTTCAGAACGTGGTCCAGGTATGTGTGCGTCGAAATTATTTTAAAAATGTGTTGCCTAGTTCGTTGAAAGTACATATATTCGTCGATACCAGTGAAGACGCATTTTGAGCCGTGTGATATTGCCGATCGTTGGGATCTGAAATTGGAGTTGCGTTTACAGCCGCCAAAACAAAATAAGCTCCACTGAAGTCTATGACTATACCTAGACTTGAATTACAAGTAGCCGAATTGGGAACGCGTTTAATGTGCACAATTTTGAAGGAATATTCTCTGAAAGTAGCCTGTCGAATTTGTTGGAGTGATTCTCTAAACCTCATCAGCTGGATTAACACTGAAAACAGAAGATATAAGCCATTTGTTCTCCATAGAATAACAGAAATTCTGGATTCTACTCGCCTAGCTGATTAGATGTGGTTATCAACAAATTTACGGACGATGCTACAAGAGTGAAAAATCTGGTCGATTTTGCATACGATATACGCTGGTTCCAAAGCCCGAATTTCTATACACCCGTGAAGGTGATTGTCCCGAAAACATGCGTGCTCAATAATAAATGCTGTGAACTGAAGAACTTCGACCGAAAGTATTGTTTTTGATTTAAATCGTTTTCCTTAGTTTATCAGGATCTCACGTACAATGGCATGGGTTCTGAGAATTGTGAATGGCAGTGGCAAGAAAAACGTCACTCCTGAAGTAAACTGTCTGACAGTTGCCTAATTAAAGGATGCCGCAACAATTATCTTCTGCCTGTCACAAGAATAATGTTTCGCCTTTGAATTCGCTGTCATAAGGTCTGGTGAGAAACATTTTGCCTTATATTGATGATAATAAGTTTCTTCGAAAGTCGTGTTGATGTTTGCAGTTAATAACCATTTAAAACCAGACTTCCAATTATATTTTCGCCAGTTAGAGCTGTCGAAACATCAGAATTTTGAAGTCACCATTGGAAAGAAGAGCGTTTGAACTTGCAATATTTTCAAAGTTCGTTGTACCGGTCTAGTACCACCATTTATGGGCGCATTGTCAAGTGATAGATTGACTCCATATCTACGCCATTTTTCTTCACTCTTTTTAACACCTTTTGTACCGTGTACGTGGTAGTAGTTTGTCTCCCGTCCGGTGCACACGCACTTTTTTGTCTGTCCGGTCGTTGTCGCGTTTGTCTATGTTCTGTCCGTTCAGTGTCATTAAAAACAACAACACAGAAAAATAAAAAAAATAAACATATTCACAAAACAGAAAAAAAAACATTCACAAAACAGAAAAACAAAAATCCTAAAAACAATACATAAAGTGCACACCAACAATAACCAAGACCAACAATAAACAACAACAAATCTACAGCAGTCACAGCAGCCACAGCCATCTCACACATCTCGCTGCTCATCAACGCCAACACGAAGGGCTTTTTTATGCTCCCCTTCTCCTGTGTTCCCCCCTTCCTCTCCGCATCCCTTTTCGCATAAAACAAACGACTGTGCTCTCTTCATGTCGCTGCCTGACTTGTGTTGAAGATCTAACACTGAACACTTGTTGGGTCTAGCAGCGGCAAGAGGGGTGCACAGTTATTTGTATTTATGCTTTGATATTGTTTTGTGTTTCTGTATGTTACAATGGTAGGTTCATTTAAAACACATTTTGCGAACATACGAGGGCTGAAGGCAAATTTCTTTGCGGTATACACTCACGTTCAGTTCCATAGGCCAGATGTACTCGCTCTATGTGAGACCCAGGTGTGTGAGGGTTCTAATCCACAGAATTTTCACATTCCTGGATATCACACTCTTTCCTCTTTCTCTTCCCACAGAGGCCTTGTGGTATACATACGTAATGGTGTGGTGTTCCAGAGCCAGCAACATTTGGACTCACAAGATCCAGAATTTAACTTTCTTTGGGTTAAGTTCAGGATTGGATCACACACATTACACTTCGGGTTTCTTTACAGAAGCCCAAATTTGGAAAGGGAGGCTACCCTAAACGGCTTCGACGCCCTTTCCGATTCTATATCTAAAGTTTTAGAAGATTGTCCGGACAGTGAAATTGTAGTTGCTGGGGATTTCAATGTCCATAATCAATCTTGGCTTTCCCATTCGAGCCACACTTCTCCGGAGGGACAGTACGCTGAGCTTTTCGCCGCGCATAATAACTTGACGCAACTAGTGAATGAACCAACACACATTCCGCGTGTTGAAGGGCAATATCATAATATTCTTGACCTTTTCTTAACCTCACACCCTGAAAAGTACGAGGTTAATATTCTTGCACCTCTTGGTAACTCGGATCATTGCACCATTTCAGCATCCTTTTCGTTCTCCGATCTTCGATCCACTTCTAAACCAGTCACGAAGCGGACTTTGTACATATACGAAAAGGCACGTTGGGCCGAGCTCAACAATTTCTATCAGCATTTTAATTGGAAATTATGTTTCCTAGACAATAATGTCGATGCTGCTGCTGAAATGGTCGAGAAAATAATTCTTCATGGAATAAACACGTTTATTCCATCGAAGACTACTTCGAAAAAACCTTCAAAGAATTGTTGGTTTAATCAGACATGCAAAGAAGCTGTCAGATCCAAAGAGGAAGCGTTCAGAAATTGGCGTTTAAATAAAAACGCCACTACTGAGCTGCTACGTAAGCAGGCAAGATCCAATTGTGCCAGAGTGCTTAGGCGTGAAAAACTTCTCCACGAACAACGCCTTCGTGCTAAAGTTCTTTCTTCTCCCAGGGGTAGTAAGAGCTTTTGGGCATTTGTTAAAAGAGTAAGGGACAATTCTTCATCTTCTATCCCAACTCTCGTTAACGATGACCAGATATTCACTGACCCGGTTGACAAAGCTAACCTTCTGGCTGAAATATTTGCAAAGAATTCATCTTTGCCAGACAGCAGTCAACCACTCCCCGTAATCGAAAACGTATCTACTTCGATGCCTCAGATATTTTTTCGAACACGTGGCGTTAAAAGGGTTCTTGCAGATCTCAATGTAAACAAAACTCCGGGCCCGGATGGCATTTCAGCACTTGTCCTATGTAAGTGCTCTTCGACGCTAGCTCGTCCATTGCGCAATCTTTTCAACATGTCGTACCGTGCTGGTATTTACCCTTCACGTTGGAAAGTTGCCAATGTTCAGCCGATCCCCAAGAAAGGTGAGGCTACTAATCCTGCGAATTACCGTCCAATTGCAATATGTTCTGCGCTCTCGAAGGTTATGGAGAGCATGGTTAACCACCATCTTGTTAAGTATTTAGAGTCTAACGGCCTTCTAAATGATCGACAGTATGGCTTCCGTAGAAATCGATCTACTGGAGACCTGATGGCGTTCCTTTCGGAGCGATGGAGTCGATCTATTCACGCCCTTGGTGAAAGTAAGGTCGTGGCTCTGGATATTTCCAAGGCGTTCGATAGGGTCTGGCACGGAGCACTCATATCAAAACTTATTGCTTTTGGTGTCGGTAATATCTTCTCTCGATTCATATCGAGTTTCCTCAGGGATCGCACTATACGAGTTGTTATAGATGGGGTCTCATCCAACGAGCATAGGTTGACCGCAGGAGTTCCACAAGGCTCTGTCCTCTCTCCCTCTCTATTTCTTATTTTCATTGACGACTTGTTGGGTCAGACTGTGAACCCGATCTACTCCTTTGCGGATGACAGCAATCTCTGTCATTCATACTCATTTGATCATCGGCCAGGTCCTCTGGAGGTCGAGGACAAAAGGCGAATGATGAATGACTCACTTAACCGCGATTTGGCGACGATTTGTGAGTGGGGCCAAATGAATAGAGTAGATTTTAATGCACAAAAGACCCAGTGCTGTTTGTTGTCACACAAACGTTCACCAGATCCAGCATCGTCGTCAATTTCTATGGGTGGTGTGGATATCGACGAATCAGACACTCTTGATGTTCTGGGCATGAAGATACAGGGTGATGCTCGCTGGGCTAGCCATATATTCGAAGTGTCGAAAGAAGCATTCAAGTGTTTAGGCTTTTTGAAGCGGTGCAAGAAATACTTCACTCCATCTGATCTCGTAAATATTTACACCACTTACATCCGGCCTAAAATGGAATACAACTCGCATATATGGGCAGGGGCTCCAT
Organism: Hydrotaea cyrtoneurina; assembly: GCA_958296145.1. Classification (NCBI taxonomy): domain Eukaryota; kingdom Metazoa; phylum Arthropoda; class Insecta; order Diptera; family Muscidae; genus Hydrotaea; species Hydrotaea cyrtoneurina. The sequence continues at coordinate 83,288,631 of OY282513.1, forward strand.
TAACATCTTTGAAGCTTCTGGACCGTGTACAGAGGAGAGCGGTGGTGATGATAGGGGATGGTAGGGTATCCAGCTCTATTGTCTCCCTACAGCATCGCCGTAATGTGGGTTGTGTATCGCTATTCTATAGATATTTTAATGGTATCTGTTCAGAAGATATCCGTCGTCTGGTCCCTGACGTTAGAACATTTAGTCGGAATACACGGCTATCCAGGGTATCTCATCCGTTCATTGTGAAATGGCCGGTTGACCGGACGACGCACTATAGAGAAAATTCGTTCTTTAGCCGAACCGTTCGTATGTGGAATAATCTTCCAGCAAATGTGTTTCCTGCCAGTTGTGACATTCAGAAATTCAAAACAAATGTCAACAAACACTACTCCCTCTTTCCTCCTTCCGATACCCTAATTTCCTTCCGCTAACACAATGCATTGTATTTATAGGGGGCATCCCCTGAGTGTTGGCCAGCAAAAAAAAAAAAAAAAAAAAAGAGGCGAAGCGGATCGATGAAGTATTAGACGTGGCTAGAATAAAAGAACATACAACATAGCTGAAAATATCTTGAATTCTCCTTTGGCTCATGAGAACGAAGAGCCGTTGACGACGAATCGCTGAAAGCTAATTTTTTTCTATTACGGTTTGTTTCCTAATTTAATTTGTGAGGAACAAAAACTGCAGTAAGTGGTCTAGGTTGGTAGTGTTACATTTTGTCTTTATTTTGCGGCAAATATTAAATTTATTTTTATTGCATGCGGTCGTTAAATCCGATTTTCCTCCCAGAGTAAACTCGCGTCGCCAGCGACACAAATTTAAAAAAAAACGTCACAATAAATTCTCGGAAATCGCCAATATTCGGGAAACAAATTTTCAAATCATACCTTTGATAACAGTTGCATTTATATCCACAATATGTAACAAAATGCAAAAATTTCGAAGTGCATTTTTTTTTTATTATCACTCAGAGGATGCCCCTTATGAATGGAATGCACTGTGTTAGCAATAGGAAAGAAGGGTATTGGAGGGAGTAGTGTTTGTTGATGTTTGCCTTGAATTTGATAATGTCATAGCAGGCAGGAAAAGCACTCGCCGGAAGATTATTCCACATGCGAACAGTACGTCTGAAGAACGAATTTTTTCTATAGTGCGTCGTCCGGTCAACCGGCCGTTTGATAATGAACGGATGAGAGACCCTGGATAGCCGCGTATTCCAGCTAAATATTCTAACGTCAGGGACCAGACGACGGATATCTTGTGAACAGATACCATTAAAATATCTATATAATAGCGATACACAACCCACATTCCGGCGATGCTGTAGGGAGACAATAGAGTTGGATACCCTACCATCCCCTATTATCACCACCGCTCTCCTCTGAACACGGTCCAGAAGCTGCAAGGATGTCCCTGGAGCTCCTGCCCATATATGCAAGTTATATTCCATTTTAGGCCGGATGTAGGTATTGTAAATATTTACGAGATCAGATGGGGTGAAGTAGTTCTTGCACCGACACTTCGAATATATGGCAAGCCCAGCGAGCATCACCCCGTATCGTCATGCCCAGAACATCAAGAGTATCTGATTCGTCGATATCCATACCACCCATAGAAATTGACGACGGTGGTGGATTCATTTGGCCCCACTCACAAATCGTCGCCAAATCGCGGTTGAGTGAGTTATTCATCGTTCGCCTTTTGTCCTATATCTCCGAGGGACTTGGCCGATGATCAAATGAGTACGAGTGACAGAGGTTGCTATCATCCGCAAAGGCGTAGATTGGGTTCACAGTCTGCCCCAACAGGTCGACAATGAAAATAAGAAATAGAGATGGAGAGAGGACAGAGCCTTGTGGCACTCCTGCGGTCAGCCAATGATCGTTGGATCTCTGAGAAAACTCGATATGAATCGAGAGAATGTATTGCCGACACCAAATGCAATAAATTTTGATATGAGTGCTCCGTGACAGATCCCATCGAACCCCTTGGAAATATCCAGAGCCACGACCTTGTTTTCACCAAGGCGGTGTATGGATCGACTCCATCGCTCCGAAAGGAACGCCATCAGGTCTCCCGTAGATCTATTTGTACGGAAGCCATACTGTCGATCATTTAGAAGGCCGTTAGACTCTAAATACTTAACAAGATGGTGGTTAACCATGCTATCCATGATCTTCGAGAGCGCAGAACATATTGCAATTGGACGGTAATTTGCAGGATTTGTAGCCTCACCTTTCTTGGGGATCGGCTGAACATTGGCAACTTTCCAACGTGAAGGGTAAATACCAGCACGGTACGACATGTTGAAGAGATTGCTCAATGGACGAGCTAACGTCGAAGAGCACTTACATAGGACAAGTGCTGAAATACCATCCGGGCCCGGAGTTTCAATTACGTTGAGATCCGCAAGAACCCTTTTAACACCACATGTTAGAAAGAATATCTGGGACATCAAACTAGATACGTTTTCGGTCACGGGGAGTGGTTGACTGCTTTCTGGCAAAGATGAATTCTTTGCAAATATTTGAGCCAGGAGGTTAGCTTTGTCAACCGGGTCAGTGAATATCTGGTCACCGTTAACTGGAGTTGAAATATAAGTTGAAGAATTGTTCCTTACCCTTTTAACAAATGACCAGAAGCTCTTACTTCCCCTGGGAGTAGAAAGAACTTTAGCACGAAGACGCTGTTCGTGAAGAAGTTTTTCACGCCTAAGTACTTTGTACTCTGGCGCACCTTGATCTTGCCTGTTTGCGTAGCAGCTCAGTATTGACATTTTTCTTTAAACACCAATTTCTGAACGATTTCTCTTTGGATCTGACAGCTTCTTTGCATGACTGATTAAACCAAAAATTCTTTGAAGGTTTAATTGAAGTAGTCCCCGAGGGAATAAACGTGGTGATTCCAAGAAGAATTATTTTCTCAACCATTTCAGCAGCAGTGTCGACATTTTTTTCTATGAAACATAATTTCCAGTTAAATTGCTGATAACATTTTTGAGCTCGGCCCAAAGTGCCGTTTCGTATTTTTTTCTGATTGACTTAATTGTATGAGCACCAGTGTACATCAGACAATTTCGAGAAAAATATTACATACTATTTATTTGAATACAGATAATACAAAATACTATTAACCGATTTTAGTGCGAATGACTTGAGAGAAGAAACAGCAAAAGGCAAGTCACAAAATGTCACTCTCAGTTGAAGCAACTGTAAATTATTACAACAACAGGGAAAAAACAGTCAAAGAATTGTACGTACAGACAGCTTAAGCTTGCCTTGATTGCAATTTTTTTGGCGTAAAAGAGAAAAGTAACGATACCAATGATATTTTGTTACTGCCTTCTACTATGTTCATCAATTTTCGTTCAAATTGGATATCATTTAGTTCTAATTTCGAGTTCAGTGGATAAAAGTGGCTAGTTCGAGTTGTAAAGTGCCAATTGATATAAAAAAAATAATTTATCAATTAAAAACTGAAGGGAAAAGTTATGGGGAGATATCGAAGTTGGTTAATCGACCAAGATCTACAGTTCAGACAGTAATCAAAACATTTAAAAATATCAAAACGTTTGAAATTGCTCCAGGTAGGGGACGAAAGAAACTGCTGACTGAAGGGGATGAGTGAATTGTAGAACGAATTGTGAAGGTTGATCCAAAGATTGGCGCTCCGAAAATTGCAGAAACCCTAGCCCAAGGTGGCGGGCCCACAGTAAACCCCCAAACTATTCGAAATTTGTTAAAGTCAAGGGGTTACAACGGATACAAAAAGAATACATTAAAGCGATTAGAGTATGCAAGAGAGTTCATTTCAAAGCCGGAATCGTTTTAGAAAAATGTAATTTTCATGGATGAAAGTAAATTCAACCTGTTTGGATCGGACGGACGAAGATATGTATGGAGGACACCTAACACTGCCATGTGCAAACAAAATCTAACTCCAACCGTGAATCATGGCGGAGGCAACGTCATGGTCTGGGGTGCAATGGGATACTGTAGAGTAGGAAGCTTAGCGTTTGTTGAAAGTACGATGGACAGATTCCAGTATTTATCGATTTTAAAGGGAAACCTTAAACCTACAGCCGACAAATTGGGACTCGATAGCAGTTTTATGGAAGTGCAGGATAATGACCCCAAACATAGTTCGTATATTTTCCGCCAATTCTTGATCCACATCCACCACAATCTCCGGATCTTAATCCCATCGAACATTTGTGGAATGTGTTGGAAAAAAAGATCAGACAAAATTCAATTTCAAGAAAAGAACAACTAATGCAGCATATTCAAAATGAGTGGCAACAAATTTCTTCAGATGTTACCAAAAAGTTAGTTTTATCGATGAAATCGCGTTTAATTGCCGTTATCGAAGCGAGAGGTTATCATACCCGATATTAACTAAATCCAGACAAAGTAAAATAACGTGTTTTGCAGAGCTGTACGTACAATTGTTTGATGATGTCTTCGCAGTCTATCTAAATTTAAGATCATATTTTGAAAATGAATTATTTTTTTGTTCAGTTGTTTTATGTTTTTAATACTCAAGATTTCAATAAATTGTTTGTGTAAAACAATTTTGTGTTTATATTTATTCGAGTAAAAAATATGAAGGGTTTTGCTCAAATCGACTGCTGTACGTACAATTGTTTGATACAGTGTATATATAACACAAGACCTCTGTGAGAAAAAAAAAAGAGGACAGAGTGTGAGTGTGAATGTTAAAATCCTGTCGATCAGAATCCTCACACACCTGGGTCTCACATAGAGCGAGGACATCCGGCCCCTTATTATTCTGGCGTCCTAAGAAAGTCACAGGCGCCAAAATTCGCGAATGTCGCAAGAAAAAAACTTACGAGGGATTTCTCAAGCGTCTATAAAAGTGGCACTTATGCCACATATGGATATTTCTCCAACGCGGCATTCTTACGCATCAACGTGCAAAAAAACACACGCAACATTTTTTTTATTTTCATATAAGGCAAAACTTATAGCTCTTGATTAGCTCTATAATTGGTGCAAAGGCTACAAAAACAAAAGTAGCTTTCAAAGCAACCACATTACACACTGATATCAGCGAAACCTGAAGGAATATTTTAATGTGACTCGTTTCACAATGTTTTGCATCGATGTAACTTAATAATGTTGTGTTGATTTATTCGAAAATATTAATTAGTTATTTTTATACACTCCATCATAGGATGGAGTATATACTAAGTTTGTCATTCCGTTTGCAACACCTCGAAAGAGTGATCTGCGACCCTATAAAGTATATATATTATCGGTCAGTGTAACATTCTAAGACATTCTAGCGATGTCCGTCTGTTGTCTGTTGAAATCACGATAGAGTGCGAACGACCAACGAAATTTTGTAGGAAGATGTTTTTTGCCCATAAGCAGGTTAAGTTCGAGAATGGGCAATATCGGACGAAAGGGGAAAAAGTTCCCCTTTACGGGACTAAATATATCCCGGCCATAATCAAATTTTTCAAATATTTTTTTTCACTACATCTGATTATTTTTGGTAAAATTGTTCTAAGTTTATATAATTTATAGATGGGGAAAAGAAAAAGCATTTGACACAGTTTGGCATAATGGCTTAGTATATAAACTACTTCAGACTGATATACCGAGGTACCTTTGCGGACTGATTGCAAATTTCCTGGAGGATAGAACATTTGTTGTCGCTGTTAACGACACATTATCTCCACCTAAAACTATTACAACAGGCCTACCTCAAGGATCAATACTGTCTCCTCTATTGTACTCGATTTATACGTCAGATTTTTCTCCTCCTTCATACTTGAAAGTTGCATATTATGCAGACGATACTGCTCTTATTTCGTCCAGCAAGCTCACAAAGGCGCTTCTCAAGAAAATGGAAAAAGGGTTTGCTGCATGTAAAAAATACTTCTTTAAATGGAAAATCAAAATCAACCCCAGTAAAACTCAATGCATTATTTTCCCCTACAACAACTCTCCAAAACGATTCCCAACTCGTCAACTAAATTTTGAAAATGAAAGCCTTAGTATTCAAAATGATGTCAAATATCTTGGTGTGTGACTGGACAAGAAATTAAATTTTGCAAAACATATCAATCAAACATGTAAAAAATCTCTGAGAACGTTAAGAGCACTTTGGCCCATACTAAATAAACGCTCAACCCTTAATATGAAAAATAAAAATTTAATATACAAAAGCGTCATAAGACCAACATTGACCTATGCATGTCCGCTTTGGTCTAAAGCTGCGAAAACACATCGGAAGAAACTCCAGATAATACAAAATAAATGCCTTAAGATCATAAACAACAAGCAGTGGAGATACTCTACGCAACTTCTTCACGACGAAACTGGATATGAACGAATAGCTGACTTCACTCTAAGGATAAATAAGAAGTATTTTGAAAATAATGAGAATTCTTCTTATCAGCTGATAAGGGAATGTAGAGATTCGGCTTAAGAGCAATTTATTTAAATCACCAAATAGAAAATTATATGTATGTAATGCATTATTACTTTTGGATAATACATTTAGATACATATAAATTTTCTAACTATATTTGAAACCCCCTTTTCTTGTCATATAAAGGTTTTCCTATTTTTCCTTTAAATAGTATTAAAGAATCTTAAAAATTATAATATCTGTGAATAAAAATTTTACTCGCTGTAATATCTATAGATAAATCTCGATAATGTATGTATGTAAATAAAACTTGTTAATAAAGATGTTTATAAAAATGAAATGAATGATAGATGGGGAAAAAAATCCCAAAAATGGGCGTGCTCATGGGTTCCGTGGACCCTTGGGGCCCAAAAAAGGGCCCATGATAAACATGCGCATATGGGTATCGAAGTGCAACGAAATTTACTCACGAACCCAAATATGCCTTTATTTTCATGATTTGCCTAAATTTTTTGATCCGGTTTCTGGGACTATCGGGTCACCAGCGGCCCAAAAACCGTCCCTTTACAAACATGGACATATGGGTATCGAAATGCAACGAAATTTTCTCGCGAACCCAAATATGCATTTATTTTCATGATTTGGATAAAATTTGTGATCGGGTTCCTGGGACTATCGGGTCACGAGCGGCCCAAAAACCGGCCCCTGACAAACATGGACATATGGGTATCGAAATGCAACGAAATTTTCTCACGAATCCGAATATGCGCCCATTTTCATGATTTGGATAAAATTTGGGATCGGGTTCCTGGGAACATCGGGTCACCTGCGGCCCAAAAAGCGGCCCCTGACAAACATGGACATATGGGTATCGAAATGCACCGAAATGTTCTCAAGAATCCGAATATGCGCCCATTTAAAATAAATAAATGTATAAACTGTTTTTAATAAATAAATGTATAAACTGTAAATGTATAAACAATTTAAAATTATGTTAAATTTAAATAAATGTTAACACTTTCAAAGCACTTACTTTCTTCATAGTTTTCTTATTTATTGACTTTTTAAGGATCCATGATGGAGGGTATATAAGATTCGGCCCGGCCGAACTTACTATTTGTCCACTTGTTTTTTACTTTTAATCACTGTCACATGCAACATTTTGCTGTATCATACTTTTTATATTTAATTTTTTACTTTTTATGTAATTAGACATCCATAAAATGATTAGAAATTTATTTTATCATATGTTCTGTGTCACCCGGTTTACACTTGAATTAATAATAAATAAATACATGAAAATAAATAAAATATTTTTGGCCATCGCAACGAAACGAATACAACTGGGATATCCTTGGAACATCACATCTTTTACATTTTTGACCAACTTATAATGTCATTAAATTTGAGCAGATGGCAGAAAATACATTTTAATTCTATTTATGTGGTTTTTCGAACATTGATAAAACGATAGTACATCTGTTGTGTGTGTGTCAATCTACAATTCTCTACAACTACAAAGAACGAGATTGGAAGGCTTTATGTTTTCATTCCTGATGATATTTTTGCTGGAATATTTTTTAAAAAAATGGATTTAAATGATTTTAGCTTAGTTTCCATACCAATGACTAACTCAGATAAAATACAAAGAAGTGATGTATGAAATGAAATGAAATATTTTAAATTTAATTTAGACTCACGATGTTGCACGCTACATTAACTTAAAATAAGCCTTTAATTTGCAGTAAAAATATATGTTTGTTATTATTATTTAATGAGCTTTGTACAAAAACCTTCGACTGACTGATAACAAATGTTCTTTTTCAATGTCGCACGAGTTACGTACTTGCCCCACAGGCAACCCGAACCAATTATCATTGCAGACAACAACGATGAACTACATTTGCAAACCCAAAAATCCACTTAAACTAAAATTCCATGTTCATTAAATGTCGACTAAACAAAACCCATTTACTTCGCAGCAACAATGTAAAGCAACAACAATAATTCACTAGTTATTGCCGCTTTTATCAATTAAATAAAAACCGAAACATATATCATATTACATAAACTCAAACGTAACCCAAATCCATATGTAGACCACCCATAAACCAATATGTAAACAAAATCTATAAAAACACCAACAATGCCACTCACATTGTCGCTGGTTTTGTAGAACACCCAAAGCAACAAATTATGCCTCTGCATCGTCGCTGCTTATGGAAAACCAGAATGTAAGATCTACTATAAGTATCTAGAATAAGATCATTGTAATTTAGTCTTAAGACCAATGTTAATTAATAAAGATCGGAAAATCTATTTGTTATTTTTCTTTGTTATTTTTCATACTCGTTGTTACCCTGAAGCGGAACAACGTAATTGGCGCAGTCGCGGAAATTAAATTCTGAAGAAATTTAATTAAAGAGCTCACCGATAATATTATCCTTTTGTGAAAAATAAGTAAGAAGTGCGGAAGAAATCACGGGAAATTTTTTTTTACGAAGTGTTAAATTCAGGAAAAAGTGAATTAAATAAAAATGCCTGACAATGAACTCAACGAGGTTATCAGGAGACAAGAGGCAGCGATTCATCATTTGCAACAGCAACTCTACCAACAGCAGCTTCAGCAACAGCAAATGCAAGGCCAACTACAACACCTAAAGAATTACTAACACAGTTCCGTCAGTTAAGAAACCTAGATATGGACCAAAGGATTAACACTAATGATCCGGCATATCTGGCGGCATTCGAAAAACTTAAAGATCTAGTAACAAACTCACCAATATTAAGACACAAAAAATTTAAAGTAACAACTGATTCAAGTAATTTTGCAATAGGAGCAGTACTCTCGCAAAAGGGACACCCAATCGCATATGCATCATTGTTACCCTGAAGCGGAACAACATAATTCACGCGGCGTAATAGGCAATCGCATCGTTCGTTTTTTTTCTTATATTCTTTAAATATAAACCGATATATAAAAGAGCAAATGTCAACGGATAATATCTATCATTAAGATCATTAATCGAAACAAAACTTGCAATAGAAATGTTTAAAACAGAATTTGTGCACGTGTTCGACTTTGCATTCGAATATTTCAAATTAGATAAATTTGATAGATTACTTTAAAAATATGTTAAAATAAAGTATTGTATAGATTTAAATTTTTTGGCTGCAGTTGACATTTCTGTGGAAATGCCCATACACTAAATTGCAGGTATTTGCTATTTCTACAACGCATTAGTGGCGGCATGTACGTTTTTTTTTCCAAAATACGAAACATGACACAAAAGAAGTACTTAAAATTTTTAACGCTAATAAAATTTTAATCGTAATGTATTTTCCTCTATGATGGTCTGGTGATACTAAGTCTCTTTTCAGGAGTTCTTGTGGTTATCTTTTTCTAAGACTAACCATATTCATTACCATGAAATGGCATTATAAAATAGACTTCTTTATATACATATTGTATCTGAACATTTTTTAATTTGTATTTTTAATTGTTAAAGAAGAATACAAAATATCGCCAAAACCCCAACCGTACCAGTTTTAAATACAAAGCCACTAGGAGAGAAAGATTAAAATAGTGCGTGACATTACACCAATTTCATTTATAGATGTCAGTGCGTCTATTATAATATGTTACTTGGACTTTTTCAAGAACTCCTAGAATACGTCATAGTGCAAATTGAAGCTCTGAAACATAATATATTTTCATAGTTTTTCTTTCTAAAAATATAAAAATTTCGGTCAGACAGACTAAAAAAAAACTATAAAATATGCTATAATAATAACTATAATAATGCTAATTTTTTACATATTGGACCAATGACATGTATTTTACCTGTAATTTCTGTTGCTCGCAGCATATATAATTGGATTTATTACACTTGAGCCCCACGCCATTACAGATGCAACTATATGCAGCCAGGGATAAGAAGTATTTCGTTCGTCATCAGCCACATTCGCCAACATTAGTGGTAAAAAACACAGTAAAAAACATACAAATATGGTCATCATCATCATCGTCAATCTGGTATCTTCTCTGGTTTTTCTTGAATTAAGAATATGTTCTGTGGTAGATACAACAAATTGTCTGTGACTACTCATTCGCCTTTTCTGCCTTAAAACCTTTATGTAAATACACGTGTATGAAGCCGTAATGACGAGACACGGAAGTAAAAACCCAATGACAAACAACGTCTTTTTAATAGACTTTCCATTTTTCTTCAAAATTGTACAGGAAAAAGTAATTTCATCCAGTCCCATTTCACCCCAAACTCCTAAAACGGGAGGTAACTAAATGCACATACATGTTTATACAATTCCAATATAATTAATAAAATATCGTCACTTACCAGCAATAAAAATGAGACCACCCAAACAAAAATTAATTGTATTACAATAAATTTCGTTCTATAAATACGAGCATAGAAATTATGACAAGCAATAAGAATATATCTAGAAATATAACTCAATAAGAACAAGAAATTTGTAAAATCATAGCTTTAACTCACCTGTTAATAGTAATACACACCATACTTAAAAGTGAAACTGCAACATTACCGTAAAAAATAACTGGGAATATTTTACATAGAGTTTCGCCAAACGTCCACCTCTGAAATAAATTAGGATAAAATTAAGTTATTATCCTGATCAATGTTTATTCAGAATCTATATCGACTTTCGTCGACTCCAAAGAAAATAATTCATTATTCGTTCTACACGGTTTCCAACAAGAGGTGTTATTTTGGTATTAATTTTTTGAAGGTATGCCGTTAATAATGAAAAACAACATCAGCCAAATGGCCACCACGACCATGCTTACATGACCATATCATTTTCATGAAATTTTCCATAACCAAATCGCAAAGTGGATGCTGTATGTCCTCGATAGCCTCACGAATCTTGAATCGATGCTGGGCTGTTGGCGTAGACATTATCTTTTACGTGGCTTCAAAGGAAGAAGTCCCAAGGTGTTAAATCACAAGATTTCCGTAAACCGCCACAAACTGTCACATGTAGAGGATGGAGAGGCTTCTCAACAATAACTCTTGGGTTTTTCGAGCCCCAGATGTCACAATTTTGCTTGCTGGCATAACCACCGAGGTGGAAATTGGCCTCATCAGTCGAGCTGATTTTTCGATGGAATTCCGTATCATTTTCATCACAATCAGCAAAGACACGATGTTGTTGACGATAGGCCGGCTAGAGTTCTTGTGTTAACTGAACTTTATAAGCCTTAAGACCCAAGTCTTTATGCAAAATATGGTGTAATGACGTTTGTGGAATGCCCAATTCCAAAGAACGACGAGAAATGGACATAGCTGGGATTTCACTTTGGGCTATAGCAGCAATATTATCCGTTGTTCTTGAGCGACGTGCACGGGTTTTATTCTTCACATCACTAACTTGTCCAAACACCTCGAATTTTTCTACCAATTTCTGTATTGCTGTCCGACAAGGTGCTTCACGACGACCAATGCTTTAGTTTTGCAAACTGTGACTGCAAGATCTGCACCATTTTTGTAGTGAACTTTAATAATTTCAATGAGTTGTTGAAGCGTATATTGTTCCGTTTTTAGTAATGGCGTAGTTTCTAATTATCAAATGTCTAAGAATAAAATCTCCAAAAGTGACAGCTACCAAAATACCGGATGATTCAAAATAACACAACTTGTTGGCAAAACCCTTTATTATCAAATATGAAGAAATATAAATACGTATAATATATAAATACGAATTTCCGTAAATAAAGAAACCATGAAAATATAAATATTTCTCATCGGTATTAACGCAAAGTCTGATTTTATTATGAGCTATTACGCTGCGTTTACACTAGGCAATCGGCGAAAGAAAATTTGCAATATGTATTAGTTGTCAAAAAAGGGAAAAATTATTTGTGTAAAATAGGCGTCCACATAATTATGAAGACAATTCATTTTTCAGCAACCGTCGTTCGTATCTTTTCGTGATCTACTTTTGTTTTGTTTATATTCTACTGATATCTGTAATATCCATTTTGCGTTTTCAAAAGTAAACCTAAATAAAACACATATAAAATATTTTTTTCATGTACCTGTGGGAGGTACCCTTCTGGTACCTTCCATACAAATGTACCATCCCGCCCCTTATAAGCCGTGTAATGTTATCACTGTGGCCAACGAGATCTTGCCCAAATTCTGTATTTAGTAAATCTATACCTGGACAAAGTTTTGGACAAAAACATGGAAGTCTGGCAATTCGCCTTCTAGTATTTACATACAAATTTTGAGAAAAAACTACAATATTTTTCTATAACATGCGGTACTTTGAGGTTGCTATTATGGAATATGAGACATGTATGTTTCTACTGAGGGTGAGCGTATATATAAGTCGGTTTACCCGACTGCAACTTTTTCACTGGTTTTCTATAGAATTCGGTATTTTGAGGTTGCTATATGATATTTCATCAGATGTTACATCCAATAGTTGTAGCCACACTCACTTTTGATTTCCGATTCCGATATGAGACTTGCATGTATTTACTGAGGGTGATTTTCTATAAAATTCGGTATTTAGAGGTTGCTTTTATGGAATATGAGACTTGTATGTTTTTACTGAGGGTGAAGGTACATATATATAAGTCGGTTTACCCGACTGCAAATAATTTTAAGTAATTTCAAATTTGATTGTTATTTTAATACTGTCTCCTACAGTCAGGCAAAAACATTACATGCTCCTACAACTCAAGCATTATCATCTTCCCAAATTTGTTTTTTCGTTACTATTTGGTGACTGCTGCGGGATTTCTTTGCTCTTAGTATACATTTATTATATGATTTGTCTGCCAAGTCGTTGAGGATGTTTGTGGTATCAATGATTTATTTTGGCTATACAATTTCCGTAAATATTAGCTCTATTGATGAACATATTTACATACATACGATTATATTCTTGTATATATAAATTAATTAACTTTTAATTAAATTTTATTTTTAAAAATTTTTTGATTTAGTGCCTAAACCGAAACTGAATTATAACTTAAAGCTAACTTAACTTCTAGCCTAGACTGCAGTTGTTGTTGACGATACGTTGCTGCCACCGTTGCACATGCCGGGTCGAATATCATGGGAAGTCTATGAGCAAGCAGTTCCCGTTATTGTTGACACTGTTCATAGGTAATGTTGCTGACGCTATATCTGGGTTTGGTACACACGTGTTGGATGGAAGAATGTGTGAGAATGAACTTGACTGTTCTTAACTCCTCCCCCTTTAAGTCCACACGTCCTCGTATGGATATCAGAAAGTGTTTGTCAGTGAGTGTTTGTCTTTTGTTCCGTACACACGCACATTTTGTCCGTCCGTCGCGTTTTCGTGTTTTCAGTGTTTTTTTTTTTTTTTCCCTCTAAAAAAAATGCTAAAATTATAAACAACTAATCAACAATTACCAACAAATAAAATTAACAATATAATGATTAAATAAACTGTGCAACACAAATTAAACAAAACAAAATAGAAAAAAAAAAAAAAAAAAAAAAAAAAAAGAGAATATAACATTACAATAACCACAACATAACAACAGCAATACCCAAACGACGAAAAACAAACAAACAACCAAACAATAAACAAACCGCCCGCACACGTCAACAACAACAACAATAATAACCAGCTCCACGCATCAACACAAAACAGACAACACTAAGGGCTTTTTTATGCCCCCTCATTGTCTTGCACAAGTGTTCCCCCTTCCCTAATCCCTTCGCATATCACAAATAGTTCTGCATTCTTCTTGTCGCTGTTCTGTTAGTTGTTGTAGGTATAACACTGAACAACTAACAGAAATAACAGCGGCGGGAGGGGTGCAGAGTTATTTGTGCTTTGATGTTGTTTTGTTTTTGGTAGTGTTATGGTAGGTAGATTTAAAATTCACTTTGCGAACATTCGCGGGTTAAGAACGAATTTTTTTGCGGTATACGCACACACTAATTTCCATAGGCCGGATGTGCTCGCTCTATGTGAGACCCAGGTGTGTGAGGATTCTGATCCACAGGATTTTCACATTCCTGGTTATCACACTCTCTCCTCTTTCTCTTCTCACAGAGGCCTTGTGATATATATACGTAATGGTGTTGTATTCCAGAGTCAGCAACATTTGAACTCACAAGATCCAGAATTTAACTGTCTCTGGGTTAAATTCAGGATTGGAACACATCTATTACACTTCGGGTTTCTTTATAGAAGTCCAAACTTGGAAAGGGAGGCTACCCTAAATGGCTTCGACGCCCTTTCCGACTCTATATCAAAAGTCTTAGATGATTATCCGGACAGTGAAATTGTAGTTGCTGGGGATTTCAATGTCCATAATAATTCTTGGCTTTCCCATTCGAGCCATACATCTCCGGAGGGCCAGTACGCTGAGCTTTTTGCCGCGCACAATGACTTGGCGCAATTAGTGAATGAACCAACACACATTCCGCGTGTTGAAGGGCAACAACAAAATATTCTTGACCTTTTTTTAACCTCCCACCCTGGAAAGAATGAGGTTAACATTCTTGCACCTCTTGGTAACTCGGATCACTGCACCATTTCAGCATCCTTTTCGTTCTCCGATCTTCGAGCCACTTCAAAACCAGTCACGAAGCGGACAATGTATATATACGAAAAGGCACGTTGGGCCGAGCTCAACAATTTTTATCAGCAATTTAACTGGAAATCATGTTTCCTAGACAATAATGTCGATGCTGCTGCTGAAATGGTTGAGAAAATAATTCTTCTTGGCATAAACATGTTTATTCCCTCGAAGACTACTTCGATTAAACCTCCAAAAAATTGTTGGTTTAATCAGACATGCAAAGAAGCTGTCAGATCCAAAGAGGAAGCATTCAGAAAATGGCGTTTAAATAAAAATACCACTACTGAACTTCTACGCAAGCAGGCAAGATCAAATTGTGCCAGAGTACTTAGGCGCGAAAAACTTCTTCACGAACAGCGTCTTCGTGCAAAAGTTCTTTCTTCTCCCAGGGGAAGTAAGAGCTTTTGGTCATTCGTTAAAAGGGTAAGGAACAATTCTTCATCTTCTATTTCAACCCTTGTTAACGGTGACCAGATATTCACTGACCCGGTTGGCAAAGCTAATCTTATGGCTGAAATATTTGCAAAGAATTCATCTTTGCCAGACAGCAGTCAACCACTCCCAGTGATCGAGAACGTATCTAGTTCGATGCCTCAGATATTTTTTCGAACACGTGGAGTCAAAAGGGTTCTTGCAGATCTCAATGTAAACAAAACTCCGGGCCCGGATGGTATCTCAGCACTTGTCCTATGTAAGTGCTCTTCGACGCTAGCTCGTCCATTGCGCAATCTTTTCAACATGTCGTACCGTGCTGGTATTTACCCTTCACGTTGGAAAGTTGCCAATTTTCAGCCGATCCCCAAGAAAGGTGAGGCTACCAATCCTGCGAATTACCGTCCAATTGCAATATGTTCTGCGCTCTCGAAGGTTATGGAGAGCATGGTTAACCACCATCTTGACAAAGATTTAGAGTCTAATTGCCTTCTAAATGATCGACAGTATGGCTTCCGTAGAAATCGATCTACTGGAGACCTGATGGCGTTCCTTACGTAGCGATGGAGTCGATCTATTTACGCCCTTGGTGAAAGTAAGGTCGTAGCTCTGGATATTTCCAAGGCGTTCGATAGGGTCTGGCACGAAGCACTCATATCAAAACTTATTGCATTTGGTGTCGGTAATACCTTCTCTCGATTCATATCGAGTTTTCTCAGGGATCGCTCTATACGAGTTGTTATAGATGGGGTCTCATCCAACGAGCATAGGTTGACCGCAGGAGTGCCACAAGGCTCTGTCCTCTCTCTTTCTCTGTTTCTTATTTTCATTGACGACCTATTGGGTCAGACTGTGAACCCAATCTACTCCTTTGCAGATGACAGCAACCTCTGTCATTCGTACTCATTTGATCATCGGCCAGGTCCTCTGGAAGTCGAGGAAAAAAGGCGAACGATGAACGACTCACTTAACCGCAATTTGGCGACGATTTGTGAGTGGGGCCAAATGAACAGAGTAGATTTTAATGCACAAAAGACCCAGTGCTGTTTGTTGTCACACAAACGTTCACCAGATCCAGCATCGTCGTCAATTTCTATGGGTGGTGTGGATATCGACGAATCAGACACTCTTGATGTTCTGGGCATGAAGATACAGGGTGATGCTCGCTGGGCTAGCCATATATTCGAAGTGTCGAAAGAAGCATTCAAGTGTTTAGGCTTTTTAAAGCGGTGCAAGAAATACTTCACCCCATCTGATCTCGTAAATATTTACACCACTAAAATGGAATACAACTCGCATATATGGGCAGGGGCTCCATTAACATCTTTGAAGCTTCTGGACCGTGTACAGAGGAGAGCGGAGGGGATGGTAGGGTATCCAGCTCTATTGTCTCCCTACAGCATCGCCGAAATGTGGGTTGTGTATCGCTATTCTATAGATATTTTAATGGTATCTGTTCAGAAGATATCCGTCGTCTGGTCCCTGACGTTAGAACATTTAGCCGGAATACTCGGCTATCCAGGGTCTCTCATCCGTTCATTGTCAAATGGCCGGTTGACCGGACGACGCACTATAGACAAAATTTTTTCTTTAGCCGGACTGTTCGTTTGTGGAATAATCCTCCTGAAGGTGTTTTTCCTGCCTGCTATGACATTACCAAATTCAAGGCCAACGTCAACAAACACTACTCCCTCTTTCCTCCCTCCAATACCCTTATTTCCCATCGCTAACACAGTGCATTGCATTTATAGGGGGCATCCCCTGAGTGTTAGTCAAAAAAAAAAAAAAAAAAAAAAACACAAAAGACAAAACTAGCGTTAGGGCTATCGCAATTAAAATGAAGTTCAATGATAGACTTATGCGGTTCTTCATTTCCAAGTTGTAGAGCAGTTGGGAGTTGTTCACATTCATATCATTTACCATTTCCAGTGAAAGTGTTTTTCTCTGTTCTGAATTTTCCATCGGCTGGACTAAGGCAGGCAGAGGTTTAGGTACCGAAATTTGAGACGTCATAGGTGGTATTATTGATTTTGATAGTTGAATTGTAGTGGTGTATTACGTATGACCCATTCAACCATAGCGTAGAGTTGTCAGCCTCTATTTCTCCAACAAATTGATTAAGCATTAGAATTCCTTCTTCTGTTTCCTCGACCGTAGCAACGTGTTCGTTGTTGGTGGTGGTGCATTTCGAATTCCGGCTCCTCAAGAGATTTGGGATACAGTCTGACTCAAATATGTCTACATTATTTTCCATATTACAGATATTTAGATTATTATAAGACTGGCACAATTTCCTTATTCCAAATTTTTTACTATTACAATCCAAAACATAGTTAAAATCGACTTTGGTTATGCTATCTTTATTTTTAATGTTTGATCAAGATTTGTTTACAATGTTTTGGTTTTGTTGTAGGAATACTTATGATGTAAATAATGTTTTGTCCTTCTGTAGCAATTTTTACTTTTGAAAAATGTAATAATTCGTCAGTACTTTTAAATGGAATGTCTACTTTATCAAAAATGTTATCTAATAATTCTATTTCTAGAGATGAGAGGATAAATGAGTTGACGACATTAACTTTGGCCAAATGAATTGCAAGTTCTATATTTGCAATTTCGTCCTTTAGAATTTCGAGTTTATATTTTAATTCAATTATTCTCTCATTTTCCTGAATTTGTTCAGATTTTATTATTTTTATTATTTCATTTGACATATTGATAATCTCATTAATCTTTTCTATTGTTCATTGGTTAATTATTACTTGGTTATTATTATTTGTTAACATATCGGACATATTTTCCTGAATAATCTCGAAATCATGGTGGTCTGGGCTACCTGCCAACCATTTCGATGCCGTGCCGATAAAATCTAGCCAGCGCTTAGATTTAAGTTTAGGTTTGAGTCTTGCAATATGGGACTTTATCTGGGATATGGCAAAGGTAAGGTATGGGATTAAGGGATGATGGGATATATTCCTTATAATATTATCTTCAAACTGTCCGACAACATTCTCGTAACTTTGTAGATTTATGGTATGGACTATCTTGAATGTACCGGTCTGCATTTCTGCCAATCCAGAGTGCATTGCCACCAGTTTCGAGTTGGAGTAGTCCAATATTTGGACTTCCGCTCTGCATAGTACGGACAGTAATAAAAAGCTGCAATGTAATGGGTAAATTTAGTTAGTTTCGAATATAACTTTTTTTCTGAGTGACTACTGTGGAGTTGCAAATTCCTTCACCACTTCTTCCCTGTATCTTTCTGTCAACTTGGTACCTAAACGTTTGTTTACTTTCACGAATATACTCTGCCGTGTTAGATATTCTCTTGGTTCGGTTCTGTCCTTGTTATGGTATTGTAGGTCGTTAGTCTGTTTTTCCTGTAGTCTCTCGATATTTGAATGTGGTGTACGCTCGTAACTCCCTGGAGAAAAATCAACGGTTCTGCCAAAAAATAGGTCGACCCGTCTTTTCCCTACCGTTGAATGAACTGAATGGTTGTATTCATTCACGGCCTTCTCTAAAAGTTCCTCGAAATCACGGCAGATTGCTTCGGCTTTGATACATCTCATTAATTCCGCTAGATTGGAGTGGAAGCGTTCTACTTGCCCATTGACCTCACTTCTGTAAGGTGGAGAAGTGAAGACATCAATGCCGAGTTCGTCCTGCATCATGAACATTATGGATGCAGAGTTCAAGGATCGTTCATTATCGATAACGACTGTTTTCGGCACGCCGTAAAGGAACAATATTTCTCTTAGAGGCTTCCGTACGTCTTCCGTGGATTTGCCTTTAAGAGCTCGGACATGTGCATACTTTGAAAATTTGTCTACGGAAGTTAAGACAAGTAGAAAAGATGTCTACGTGAATCACCTGTTCTGGGGTAGGAGGGTATTTGAGTTTGATTTAACATGGGTTTGTTTGGGTGCCGGTCATATTTATTTTGTTTGCAAATTGAGCAGAGCTTCACTATCCGTTTTATTTTACCTAACATTCCAGGAAAATAGTATTTCTCTAGAATTTGTACCTTGTTTTCTTGCGCGTTCCGATGAGCCCTCTTGTGTGTGTCTATTATTAGGTTCTCCTGATCCCATTCCGATGTAATGTCTTCCACAACATTCTGCGAAAAACATGTTTTGTAATTGCGAAAATGGTCAGGATAGTCAGGGAGTTAACGTTTGTAGTATTTGCTCTGGACAGTGCATCTGCCACAACGTTTGTCTTTCCCGGTTGATATTTTATTTCATAATTGTATTCTTCAAGAATAGCTTTCCACCTCTCCATCTTGGTGTTATTGTTCTTATTGCTAAGAGCATAAGTGAGAGGCTGGTGGTCGGTATGGATCACTACCTAGGCCGTTCCGTATAGGTAATTTCTCAGAGTAATTTCTCAGAGTAATTTCTCAGGTAATTTTTATGGCCTCTACCTTCTTTCGTATGGTCTTAACACCTTCTCCTGACACCACAAACCCCAAGAATTCTACCTCATTTTTAAAGAACTCACACTTATCTAATTGGACTTTCATGTTAGCAGAATCTAGTGTCTTAAAAATTTCCTCCAGGTGCTCGAAATGAGACTGTTCATCCTATATATAGGATTTGTATATATATATACAAATATAATTATGTCATCAATGTAAACATAACAAGTTTTTCCTATGTAATCTCGTAGTATGTCATCCAATGCTCGCTTGTAAATTCATATTTCCCATTGTAAACTGAGAAGGCTGTTTTCTCGATATCTTCCTTCCTTAGAGGAATTTGGTGGAATCCACTTTTTAAATCAATGACAGTGAAAAACTTGTTACCTCCTAATCGTGACAAAACCTCACCCACTTCTGGTATTGAGTACCTATCAGCAATGGCAATTGAATTCAGTTTCCTGAAATCCACAACAACACGATATTTTTTCTTTCCTGATGAGTCCTCTTTCTTTGGTACAACCCATATTGGAGAGTTGTAAGGAGAGCGCGAAGGTCTTATTATCCCATCTCTGAGTAGTTTGCTTATTTCCTCATCGACAATACCTTTAGTGCCATCGGATATGGATAATTTCTCGTATATGTTGGCGCGTCAGTTGTGGTGCGAATTTCTCCCACTACTCTGGTAGTGGACGTTAAGCTTTCATCGGGATCGGCGAAAAGATTCCTTAAATTGTTAACCATCTGCATTATACGAGATGTTTGGTATTCTGTTAAATGTCCCATTCGCATTTCAATATTGTTCACATTCTGTGTAACATACTGGATATAGATATTTTTATACTATTCTTTAGTGGGAAGTAATTCTCGGCTGAATAAATGACGGCTGATCTTTCAAAGTGTCATTGCCGAATATTGCATCGAAAGTCCTCAATCCTGGTAAGATGTAAAATGTTATATGTCAAATGTCTTCACCGAATACGTCTATTAGGGTATGATGAGTAACTAACACATTGCGGATATGGCGTTTGCTGAAAAAATTTTCTGATTGGGTAGCGGTTAATTAACTAAATTTGATCTGATGTAATTCTTGTTACTTCCTGTGTCTAATACAATTTTAATTTCTTGTCCGTTCCTCGTTTTGACCGCGAAGTATAGCAACGAGGAACTATTTAACCAAAAAAATTAAGGTCTGTAATCATATCTTGGGCTGAATAATCGATTCTATCATTATCATTATCACTTCTGTAATCAAAAGTGTTAAGATATCCGTCGACTTCCTCATTGGCAATGGTTTCGTTGTATTCCCCAATCTCGGGTAACGTACTAATGCCTTCTGCATATAATTCTGGGTCCATTGTTTTATGAGGATCATCGGTGTGATTACATCCCACTTTAGGGGTGCTCACCGTGTTCAAATGGAAGTTTCTCTGGATTTTATTCGTTGGTCCCTGAAAAGATCCCCCCGGTGGTCTTTTAAATGAGGTGTTATTTAACAGTGGGCGGTTGACGTAGTTAACCTGTCTGGACTGTATAGATTGATGTATATCCATTGGTTGTGGTCTTTGTGGTGGTTGGCTATTGGTCATAGCATTATTTCGCAAAAAATGAGGTCCATGCTTATAGGGTTGATTAAACTCAGGACGATTCTGTCTAAAATTTGGTCTAAACTGTTGATTGCGATCAATACTATGGGGATTTGAAAAAAACATAGGCTTCTGCATCCGTGGCGGGAGTGGAGGTCTTTGTTGGAATCGAGGTTGTCCAATGTGAGCCAGCTCTGGAAAAAATCCTTGTTTTGGTGCCATGAAATTATGTTGATTAGCACCTGCTCCTCTTAGCTGACCAAGAGTATGATTTGTTCTAAAAATCATATTTTCTAACTTCAAGCAAATGTGTAGTGCTTGTGGTAAAGAGTTCGGAGCGGAAATTGCCAACAGTTTCGGCAGTTTTCCTTTTAGACCCCTAATAAAGGTATCTAAATCCTTATCCCTGTAAGCGTTAGTCATATTCAACAAACGTTTGTCGTCATAATCAAGGCATGCTATTTTATCCAATATTAAAGATAAATGCTGATAGACGGCGTGATAAAATTCTGTTACTGTCATGTGTCCCTGCCAATGTGTTGTCATTTAGTATTCTAATGTACTAATATCGCGTTTGTCGGAGTAGTGCATTATCAGAAATTTTTTTATCCTTCCCCAGTCAAGTGGTGTTCGATACGATTTTAATGCGGTGTCCGCATCCCCAGTTATTTTAGATCTTATAGCGTGTACAATGGCAAAGTATTTTCCCGCTCCCCTTATGCTGTCGAAGAGTTCGAGAATCCTATCTACTGACTTTCGCCACAAATTAAATTCTCCTGGACTCCCAGAAAATTCTCGTAGCCTTATCGGGAATGGAATCTAATTCTTTCACATTCACCTGAGTAACGGGTAGGTCTCCGACTTCCTCAATAGCTTCCTTTTGGAAAAAACTAGCTATAATCGCGCGTACGTCTTCTTGTTGTTTCTGGCTCAGCCCACCCATACTCGAAACAGTTCCCTGTCCCCTTTGGGTTGACGTGGTAGCATTCAAGTTGCTTATATCGAGGGTCCTTTGTAGCCTCTAGGTAATTGAGTCCATTTCCGTCATTTTGGGGGAAATATTGTTGGGCAGATAGGAGGAAAATGAGGTTTGGGTAGTTACTTAACGCATACACTAGGTATTTACTTAACGTGTGATAAATTTTCTTAACCAAACAATATTTATTACTAAAAAATATCTTACACTAAACGTTCAGCTTCCATGGTCACAATGATTTTCTGCTTACGATGTTGATGTTGGTTCCACGTTGTTTCACTTCTAGTTAATTATTTTTATTTATTAATTTTTGTCTTAAAATGATGTCGCTTAACTTTTATGTCTTTTAATTAATATTTTATTTATTTTAGTCACTCTTTCTCTTTGTTTTTAAAACTGTGATTCTTTTATTAAAAGAATTGTCACTTTACTTTATAATTTCAAAGTACAGTTTTACTTCTTTTCTTATAATTTTTTTTTTTTTTGATCGTCTCTTAACTTTTATTTCTTTTAATTAGTGTTTTTATTTATTTTATTCACTCTTTCTCTTAATTTCAAAATACAGTTTATATATTTTTTTTTTTGAATTGCCACTTAACTTTTATTTCTTTTAATTAGTGTTTTTATTTATTTTATTCACTCTTTCTCTTAATTTCCATCTTTCTCTTAAATTCAAAATACTGTAATTATTTTCTTTTCTTTTTTTTTTTTGATTGATTGTCACTTTACTTTTATTTCCTTTAATTAGTAATTTATTTATTTTATTCACTCTTTCTCTTAATTTCTAAGTACAGTTTTACTTCTGTTCTTAAATGTTTTTTTTTTTTTTTTTTTTTTTTTTTATTATTTTTGTATTGTCACTTAACTTTTATTTCTTTTTGACTCTATGTCTATTGCTTAACTACAACCAAGGCTGCTGACAATCAAAGTGTCTCCCGTTTACTTTACGTTAATATGGCGCAATTTTTCCTTGGAAATTTTTGTTTTGAGTTTGGTTTTTCTTTAGCACTTTCCTTTTTATTGTGGGTTACTCTAAGCCTTCGATTAGCCTCAAGGATACGAAGGACCCCACGTTGGGCGCCAATTAATTAACTTTTAATTAAATTTATTCTTTATTTAGTGCGTAAACCGAAACTGAATTATTACTTAAAGCTAACTTAACTTCTAGCCTAGACTGCAGTTGTTGTTGATGATACGTTGCTGCCACCGTTGCACATAGCGGGTCGAATATCATGGGAACTCTATGAGCAAGCAGTTCCCGTTATTGTTGACAATGTTCATAGGTAATGTTGGTGACGCTATGTCTGGGTTTGGTACACATGTGTTGGATGGAAGAATGTGTAAGAATGAACTTGACTGTTGTTAACTTATATATAAGTATATATAATTATAAACTAAACAAAGATTTCAATTCTGGCAAAGTAATAGCCAACAAAACAGGAAAAAAAAAGGAAAGCAATAGTAACACTAACAACAACAACTATTCGATAAACATAAATATCATCGTAAGTAAAATTATCAACAACAACAAATCAATAAACGTAAATACAATCGATTCTCAACGACACTGTTGTAATTAACTTCAAAGGAAAACATAAACAACGAAATAATACTAACAGCGTTTATTTTTTTTTTGTCTGTATAGATTTTCTATAAATTTAACTATGTAAGAAGAGGGGTAATATCGTCAGGTCCGATTTAACCTGGACCTTTCGTTAATAAAAACGCAACCACTTCTTCCAAAACGTTATAATATTTATTTGTCCACCAATGTGAAATTTCAGTTTCATACAATAAAATTAATTTAGTCACTTAGTGTTTTTCAAAAATGAAATAGCTTAGGCACCACCGACACTGTGAACGTACAGTAGTGGACACAACTGGATACATAATTTAAAATGTTTCGTAATTCAATAATAACTTCTGTTATACTAGCAATATCCAACCGCTGTTTTTTCTTTGTGATTCTTGTATACCCTGTACTAAATATAACTGAAAATATTGCATTTGTTCTCTGAGGAATTATGAAAAAATAATATAGATATGTTTCAATAGCATTTATCCACTTTTGTCCACTTTGCGTTTTTTGTGTTTTGCTATGTCTAGTCCCGTTATACTTGAATTGTTTTTGTTTTTGCCGTGAGTGTTAACAGCGTCATTTGACATTTTTCTTTCAATGAGAACGGTCAGTGAAGATTTTTTATAGTTTTGTTTAGTTTAATAAAAACCTACAATTTATCTCAAACAATCAAAAAATATGAGAAAAATTTCTAGAGAACGAAATTGTCCGACTTAGTGAAAATGGTGATTCATGTCGAAATATTGCAAAGAAACTAAATGTGTGCCATGTGTGAACCGTCAGCCTAGTCAGAAAAAGGCGAAATTTGATTGTGGCTACTAGCAAGGGAGGTAGACCAAGATTGCTCTCTGACGGAGATGCTCGATTAGTGGAACGAAATCTCGCAACTAAAAGCTTTCGAACACCAAAAGACGCTGCAAAGGTTCTAAATAAATCAGTATCTGATCGTACAGAGAATTGGACTAGTTTCCGCAGTAAAAAAAAAGAAACCTGCGCTCTCGGAGAAGAATGTGAAGGGTCGTATAGAGTTTTGCAAATAGCACAAAAACTGGAAATAGATGACTGGAAACGAGTGATCTGGTCTGATGAAACAAAATTCAATAGGTTTCAGTCAGATGGAATTCAATATTGTTGGAAAAGACCGAAGGAGACCATTCAAAGGAACCATGTTAAGCAAACCGTCAAACATGGTGGTGGTATCATTATGGTGTGGGGCTGTTTCACCTGGTGGGCATCTGGCCCTTTAGTTAAAATAGATGGAATAATGAATAAAGAATACTATTTGAGTATTTTGCAAAACAATTTGCCCGATTTTATAGAGAAATGTGCATATCCAGAAACCGAGGTAATATTTCAGCAAGATGGGGATCCGAAACACACTGCTAAAATCGTCAAAAAATGGATTTCTGAACAAAAATCCCAGATGATGAAGTGGCCAGAACAAAGCCCAGATTTAAATCCCACCGAAAATTTGTGGGCTATTGTAAAAAGAAGACTCTCGCAGTTCGAACGAGCCCAAACGTCTTTGTGGGAGCTTTGGCTGAGAATTTCTGGTCTTTGGACCAAGTATTAAAAAAAACGTTTACTGAAATTTTACCAAAATGGACAAAACTGGATACATTGGGTTGGAAGATACATTTGATTTATTTAAATACTTCTTAATGAAATTGGATACGCTTTGTTGTTTTTTATTGAAGAAATATGTTTAAGTTATATGCTGTAAAAACTGTTTTTAGTTTGTATAATAAATAGAAAAGATACAAAAGAAATTGTGAAAAAAAATTGAATTATGTATCCACTTGTGTCCACTACTGTATCTAGCAGAAAAGTCTCTTTGAACTTATTCAGAAGCAAGAGTAAAGATCAGAAAGACTGGAACCAAACACTGCTTGCGACCGAACTCAACCAAGATGATACACCAACTGCCTAAATACTAGAGTTGGGTCGTTCCGGAACGAACTCGTTCAAATGAACGATTCCCTTGGTGGAACGACTGGAACTGTTTCCTGCTTTTTCATTCTTGCAGTTCCATCGTTTACTTCGTTCCTTTGTTCTTTCATTCATTGGAACGTTCAATGGCTCCTTCGTTCATTTTACCATTTTTTGAACAGATGTTTAGTTATTGCCAGATTTTTCCTGAACGATTATTTCTCTAATGCTGCCACACTATTTTTTTTTGCTAAAATGAAATTCCGTTCCTTTATATGGATCGGGTGGCATTCATTGTATTCGTTCGTTTTCTTTCTTAAATTTTCGTTGATTAAGTATACATTTAGTTTAAGAGAAGATAAATCTTAATCAGTATAAATATATTAGTGAAAAACGCATTAAAATTACAATGATAAATGGATATAGCTTATTGGAATCAGATAGCGGTTCTAAATCGATCGGTATAATTAACTAGGGTTTATTACCCTTCTTTACAATCAGCAGCACTATGGCATAATACTCTATACCGTTTACAGAGTGATGGATATTAATGCTTATAGCCAACACCACACTGTGGTGAAGTGCTACGAGGCGATGAGTACTCTGCTCTCGGATTGAAAAAAAAAACTGAACGGTAAACAGACGTTTGACCGAATGAAAGTCTTTTGAACGAAGGAGCCAAAAGAACGATGGAACGAAAAGACTGAACGAGTTCCTTTACCGGAACGGAACGAAAAGGACCGGAACGTTCAGTGAACGATAATGCCCAACACTAGTATATATCATTCGATACGGCTCAAAGGTGTAACAGCTATAAATATTCGCATTAGAACCCAAGTGTCATTGAACCAAATTCGATTCATGACTTTCTAAATCGTTTGAGCCATGTCCGTCTGTCTGTCCTACTGGTACGCACGATAACTTTCGAAAGAGTTAAACAATCGCTTTGAAATTTGCATTGAGTAAATATTTGCCAAAACTGCTTATGGGTACCTCCCATACAAATCCTCTATTTCGCCCTCTTTAGAAATCGTGTAATAATAATATGACCAAAGCGATCTTGCCCGAATTCTTTACTTAGCAAAGCTATAGCTAAACAAAGTTTTCGACAAAATCTTGGAAGCCTGGCAACTTCCCTTCTGGTACCTCCCATACAAATGTACCATTGCACCCACTTTAGAAATCGTGCAATAATATCAATACGGTCAATCCGATCTTGCCCAAATTCTGTACTTAGTAAAACTATAGCTACTCAAAGTTTTGAACAAAAACTTGTAAGTCTGGCAACTCCACATCTGGTACCTCCCATACAAATGTACCATCCCGCCCCACCAGAAATCGTGTAATAATACCAATATACCAAACGCAATCTTGACCAAATTCTGTACTTAGTAAAGCTAAGTACCCCTTCTGGTACCTCCCATACAAATGTACCATCGCGTCCCTTATAAACCGTGTAATTATAATATGACCAACGCGATCTTGCCCGAATTCTTTACTTAGCAAAGCTATAGCTAAACAAAGTTTTCGACAAAACCTTGGAAGTCTGGCAACTCCCGTTTGGTACCTCCCATACAAATGTACCATCCCGCCCCTCATAAACCGTGAAACACTATCAATATGACCAACGCGATCTTGCACAAATTTTGTATTTAGTAAAGATACAGCTAGACAATGTATTGGCCAAAAACTTGGAAGTCTTGCAACTCCCGTTTGGTACCTCCCATACAAATGTACCATCCCGCCCCACCGGAAATCGTGTAATAATACCAATATACCCAACGCAATCTTGACCAAATTCTGTACTTAGTAAAGCTATAGCTAGACAAAGTTTCGGACAAAAACTTGGAAGTCAGGCAACTCACGTTTGGTACCTCCAATACAAATGTACCATCCCGCCCCTCATAAACCGTGAAATACTATCAATATGACCAACGCGATCGTGCACAAATTTTGTATTTAGTAAAGGTACAGCTAGACAAAGTATTGGACAAAACTTGGAAGTCTTGCAACTCCCGTTTGGTACCCCCCATACAAATGTACCATCCCGCCCCACCAGAAATCGTGTAACAATACCAATATACCCAACGCAATCTTGACCAAATTCTGTACTTAGTAAAGCTATAGCTAGACAAAGTATTGGAGAAAAACTTGGAAGTCTGGCAACTCCCGTTTGGTACCTCCCATACAAATGTACCATCCCGCCCCAACAGAAATCGTGTAATAATACCAATATACCCAACGCAATCTTGACCAAATTCTGTACTTAGTAAAGCTATAGCTAGACAAAGTTTCGGACAAAAACTTGGAGTCTGGCAACTCCCGTTTGGTACCTCCCATACAAATGTACCATCCCGCCCCTCATAAACCGTGAAATACTATCAATATGACCAACGCGATCGTGCACAAATTTTGTATTTAGTAAAGATACAGCTAGACAAAGTATTGGATAAAAACTTGGAAGTCTGGCAACTCCCGTTTGGTACCTCCCATACAAATGTACCATCCCGCCCCACCAGAAATCGTGTAATTATACCAATATACCCAACGCAATCTTGACCAAATTCTGTACTTAGTAAAGCTATAGCTAGACAAAGTTTCGCACAAAAACTTGGAAGTCTGGCAACTCCCGTTTGGTGCCTCCCATACAAATGTACCATCCCGCCCCACCAGAAATCGTGTAATAATACCAATATACCCAACGCAATTTTGACCAAATTCTGTACATAGTAAAGCTATAGCTAGACAAAGTTTCGGACAAAAACTTGGAAGTCTGGCAACTCCCGTTTGGTACCTCCCATACAAATGTACCATCCCGCCCCTCATAAACCGTGAAATACTATCAATATGACCAACGCGATCGTGCACAAATTTTTTATTTTGTAAAGATACAGCTAGACAAAGTATTGGACAAAAACTTGGAAGTCTGGCAACTCCCGTTTGGTACCTCCCATACAAATGTACCATCCCGCCCCACCAGAAATCGTGTAATAATACCAATATACCCAACGCAATCTTGGCCAAATTCTGTACTTAGTAAAGCTATAGCTAGACAAAGTTGCGGACAAAAACTTGGAAGTCTTGCAACTCCCGTTTGGTACCTCCCATACAAATGTACCATCCCGCCCCACCAGAAGTCGTGTAATAATACCAATATACCCAACGCAATCTTGACCAAATTCAGTACTTAGTAAAGCTATAGCTAGACAAAGTATTGGACAAAAACTTGGAAGTCTGGCAACTCCCCTCTTGGTACCTCCCATACAAATGTATCATCCCGCCCCACCAGAAATCGTGTAATAATACCAATATACCCAACGCAATCTTGACCAAATTCTGTACTTAGTAAAGCTATAGCTAGACAAAGTTTCGGACAAAAACTTGGAGTCTGGCAACTCCCGTTTGGTACCTCCCATACAAATGTACCATCCCGCCCCTCATAAACCGTGAAATACTATCAATATGACCAACGCGATCGTGCACAAATTTTGTATTTAGTAAAGATACAGCTAGACAAAGTATTGGATAAAAACTTGGAAGTCTGGCAACTCCCGTTTGGTACCTCCCATACAAATGTACCATCCGGCCCCACCAGAAATCGTGTAATTATACCAATATACCCAACGCAATCTTGACCAAATGCTGTACTTAGTAAAGCTATAGCTAGACAAAGTATTGGACAAAAACTTGGAAGTCTGGCAACTCCCGTTTGGTACCTCCCATACAAATGTACCATCCCGCCCCTCATAAACCGTGAAATACTATCAATATGACCAACGCGATCGTGCACAAATTTTGTATTTAGTAAAGGTACAGCTTGACAAAGTATTGGACAAAAACTTGGAAGTCTTGCAACTCCCGTTTGGTACCTCCCATACAAATGTACCATCCCGCCCCACCAGAAATCGTGTAATAATACCAATATACCCAACGCAATCTTGACCAAATTCTGTACTTAGTAAAGCTATAGCTAGACAAAGTTTCGGACAAAAACTTGGAGTCTGGCAACTCCCGTTTGGTACCTCCCATACAAATGTACCATCCCGCCCCTCATAAACCGTGAAATACTATCAATATGACCAACGCGATCGTGCACAAATTTTGTATTTAGTAAAGATACAGCTAGACAAAGTTTCGGACAAAAACTTGGAAGTCTGGCAACTCCCGTTTGGTACCTCCCATACAAATGTACCATCCCGCCCCACCAGAAATCGTGTAATAATACCAATATACCCAACGCAATCTTGACCAAATTCTGTACTTAGTAAAGCTATAGCTAGACAAAGTTTCGGACAAAAACTTGGAGTCTGGCAACTCCCGTTTGGTACCTCCCATACAAATGTACCATCCCGCCCCACCAGAAATCGTGTAATTATACCAATATACCCAACGCAATCTTGACCAAATTCTGTACTTAGTAAAGCTATAGCTAGACAAAGTTTCGCACAAAAACTTGGAAGTCTGGCAACTCCCGTTTGGTGCCTCCCATACAAATGTACCATCCCGCCCCACCAGAAATCGTGTAATAATACCAATATACCCAACGCAATCTTGATCAAATTCTGTACTTAGTAAAGCTATAGCTAGACAAAGTATTGGACAAAAACTTGAAAGTCTGGCAACTCCCGTTTGGTACCTCCCATACAAATGTACCATCCCGCCCCACCAGAAATCGTGTAATAATACCAATATACCCAACGCAATCTTGACCAAATTCTGTACTTAGTAAAGCTATAGCTAGACAAAGTTTCGGACAAAAACTTGGAAGTCTGGCAACTCCCGTTTGGTACCTCCCATACAAATGTACCATCCCGCCCCACCAGAAATCGTGTAATAATACCAATATACCCAACGCAATCTTGACCAAATTCTGTACTTAGTAAAGCTATAGCTAGACAAAGTTTCGGACAAAAACTTGGAGTCTGGCAACTCCCGTTTGGTACCTCCCATACAAATGTACCATCCCGCCCCACCAGAAATCGTGTAATTATACCAATATACCCAACGCAATCTTGACCAAATTCTGTACTTAGTAAAGCTATAGCTAGACAAAGTATTGGACAAAAACTTGGAAGTCTGGCAACTCCCCTCTTGGTACCTCCCATACAAATGTACCATACCGCTCTTATAAACCGTGTAATAATATCAATTCGTCCTCTTCGATCATGGACCAAATTCCGTATTTAGTAAAGGTATAACTTGAAAAAGTTTCGGACAAAAACTTGGAAGTCTGGCAACTCCCGTTTGGTACCTCCCATACAAATGTACCATCCCGCCCCACCAGAAATCGTGTAATAATACCAATATACCCAACGCAATCTTGACCAAATTCTGTACTTAGTAAAGCTATAGCTAGACAAAGTTTCGGACAAAAACTTGGAGTCTGGCAACTCCCGTTTGGTACCTCCCATACAAATGTACCATCCCGCCCCACCAGAAATCGTGTAATAATACCAATATACCCAACGCAATCTTGACCAAATTCTGTACTTAGTAAAGCTATAGCTAGACAAAGTTTCGGACAAAAACTTGGAGTCTGGCAACTCCCGTTTGGTACCTCCCATACAAATGTACCATCCCGCCCCACCAGAAATCGTGTAATTATACCAATATACCCAACGCAATCTTGACCAAATTCTGTACTTAGTAAAGCTATAGCTAGACAAAGTATTGGACAAAAACTTGGAAGTCTGGCAACTCCCCTCTTGGTACCTCCCATACAAGTGTACCATACCGCTCTTATAAACCGTGTAATAATATCAATTCGTCCTCTTCGATCATGGACCAAATTCCGTATTTAGTAAAGGTATAACTTGAAAAAGTTTCGGACAAAAACTTGGAAGTCTGGCAACTCCCGTTTGGTACCTCCCATACAAATGTACCATCCCGCCCCACCAGAAATCGTGTAATAATACCAATATACCCAACGCAATCTTGACCAAATTCTGTACTTAGTAAAGCTATAGCTAGACAAAGTTTCGGACAAAAACTTGGAGTCTGGCAACTCCCGTTTGGTACCTCCCATACAAATGTACCATCCCGCCCCACCAGAAATCGTGTAATTATACCAATATACCCAACGCAATCTTGACCAAATTCTGTACTTAGTAAAGCTATAGCTAGACAAAGTTTCGCACAAAAACTTGGAAGTCTGGCAACTCCCGTTTGGTGCCTCCCATACAAATGTACCATCCCGCCCCACCAGAAATCGTGTAATAATACCAATATACCCAACGCAATCTTGACCAAATTCTGTACTTAGTAAAGCTATAGCTAGACAAAGTTTCGGACAAAAACTTGGAGTCTGGCAACTCCCGTTTGGTACCTCCCATAAATATGTACTTACAGACCAAATTCTGTACTTAGTAAAGCTATAGCTAGACAAAGTTTCGGACAAAAACTTGGAGTCTGGCAACTCCCGTTTGGTACCTCCCATAAATATGTACCATCCCGCCCCTCATAAACCGTGAAATACTATCAATATGACCAACGCGATCGTGCACAAATTTTGTATTTAGTAAAGATACAGCTAGACAAAGTATTGGATAAAAACTTGGAAGTCTGGCAACTCCCGTTTGGTACCTCCCATACAAATGTACCATCCGGCCCCACCAGAAATCGTGTAATAATACCAATATACCCAACGCAATCTTGACCAAATTCTGTACTTAGTAAAGCTATAGCTAGACAAAGTATTGGACAAAAACTTGGAAGTCTGGCAACTCCCCTCTTGGTACCTCCCATACAAATGTACCATACCGCTCTTATAAACCGTGTAATAATATCAATTCGTCCTCTTCGATCATGGACCAAATTCCGTATTTAGTAAAGGTATAACTTGAAAAAGTTTCGGACAAAAACTTGGAAGTCTGGCAACTCCCGTTTGGTACCTCCCATACAAATGTACCATCCCGCCCCACCAGAAATCGTGTAATAATACCAATATACCCAACGCAATCTTGACCAAATTCTGTACTTAGTAAAGCTATAGCTAGACAAAGTTTCGGACAAAAACTTGGAGTCTGGCAACTCCCGTTTGGTACCTCCCATAAATATGTACCATCCCGCCCCTCATAAACCGTGAAATACTATCAATATGACCAACGCGATCGTGCACAAATTTTGTATTTAGTAAAGATACAGCTAGACAAAGTATTGGATAAAAACTTGGAAGTCTGGCAACTCCCGTTTGGTACCTCCCATACAAATGTACCATCCGGCCCCACCAGAAATCGTGTAATTATACCAATATACCCAACGCAATCTTGACCAAATTCTGTACTTAGTAAAGCTATAGCTAGACAAAGTTTCGCACAAAAACTTGGAAGTCTGGCAACTCCCGTTTGGTGCCTCCCATACAAATGTACCATCCCGCCCCTCATAAACCGTGAAATACTATCAATATGACCAACGCGATCGTGCACAAATTTTGTATTTAGTAAAGGTACAGCTTGACAAAGTATTGGACAAAAACTTGGAAGTCTTGCAACTCCCGTTTGGTACCTCCCATACAAATGTACCATCCCGCCCCACCAGAAATCGTGTAATAATACCAATATACCCAACGCAATCTTGACCAAATTCTGTACTTAGTAAAGCTATAGCTAGACAAAGTTTCGGACAAAAACTTGGAGTCTGGCAACTCCCGTTTGGTACCTCCCATACAAATGTACCATCCCGCCCCTCATAAACCGTGAAATACTATCAATATGACCAACGCGATCGTGCACAAATTTTGTATTTAGTAAAGATACAGCTAGACAAAGTTTCGGACAAAAACTTGGAAGTCTGGCAACTCCCGTTTGGTACCTCCCATACAAATGTACCATCCCGCCCCACCAGAAATCGTGTAATAATACCAATATACCCAACGCAATCTTGACCAAATTCTGTACTTAGTAAAGCTATAGCTAGACAAAGTTTCGGACAAAAACTTGGAGTCTGGCAACTCCCGTTTGGTACCTCCCATACAAATGTACCATCCCGCCCCACCAGAAATCGTGTAATTATACCAATATACCCAACGCAATCTTGACCAAATTCTGTACTTAGTAAAGCTATAGCTAGACAAAGTTTCGCACAAAAACTTGGAAGTCTGGCAACTCCCGTTTGGTGCCTCCCATACAAATGTACCATCCCGCCCCACCAGAAATCGTGTAATAATACCAATATACCCAACGCAATCTTGATCAAATTCTGTACTTAGTAAAGCTATAGCTAGACAAAGTATTGGACAAAAACTTGAAAGTCTGGCAACTCCCGTTTGGTACCTCCCATACAAATGTACCATCCCGCCCCACCAGAAATCGTGTAATAATACCAATATACCCAACGCAATCTTGACCAAATTCTGTACTTAGTAAAGCTATAGCTAGACAAAGTATTGGACAAAAACTTGGAAGCCTGGCAACTCCCCTCTTGGTACCTCCCATACAAATGTACCATACCGCTCTTATAAACCGTGTAATAATATCAATTCGTCCTCTTCGATCATGGACCAAATTCCGTATTTAGTAAAGGTATAACTTGAAAAAGTTTCGGGCAAAATCTTGGAAGCCTGACAACTCCCGTTTGGTACCTCCCATACAAATGTGCCATCCCGCCCCACCAGAAATCGTGTAATAATACCAATATACCCAACGCAATCTTGACCAAATTCTGTACTTAGTAAAGCTATAGCTAGACAAAGTTTCGGACAAAAACTTGGAAGTCTGGCAACTCCCGTTTGGTACCTCCCATACAAATGTACCATCCCGCCCCACCAGAAATCGTGTAATAATACCAATATACCCAACGCAATCTTGACCAAATTCTGTACTTAGTAAAGCTATAGCTAGACAAAGTTTCGGACAAAAACTTGGAGTCTGGCAACTCCCGTTTGGTACCTCCCATACAAATGTACCATCCCGCCCCACCAGAAATCGTGTAATTATACCAATATACCCAACGCAATCTTGACCAAATTCTGTACTTAGTAAAGCTATAGCTAGACAAAGTATTGGACAAAAACTTGGAAGTCTGGCAACTCCCCTCTTGGTACCTCCCATACAAATGTACCATACCGCTCTTATAAACCGTGTAATAATATCAATTCGTCCTCTTCGATCATGGACCAAATTCCGTATTTAGTAAAGGTATAACTTGAAAAAGTTTCGGACAAAAACTTGGAAGTCTGGCAACTCCCGTTTGGTACCTCCCATACAAATGTACCATCCCGCCCCACCAGAAATCGTGTAATAATACCAATATACCCAACGCAATCTTGACCAAATTCTGTACTTAGTAAAGCTATAGCTAGACAAAGTTTCGGACAAAAACTTGGAGTCTGGCAACTCCCGTTTGGTACCTCCCATACAAATGTACCATCCCGCCCCACCAGAAATCGTGTAATTATACCAATATACCCAACGCAATCTTGACCAAATTCTGTACTTAGTAAAGCTATAGCTAGACAAAGTTTCGCACAAAAACTTGGAAGTCTGGCAACTCCCGTTTGGTGCCTCCCATACAAATGTACCATCCCGCCCCACCAGAAATCGTGTAATAATACCAATATACCCAACGCAATCTTGACCAAATTCTGTACTTAGTAAAGCTATAGCTAGACAAAGTATTGGACAAAAACTTGGAAGTCTGGCAACTCCCCTCTTGGTACCTCCCATACAAATGTACCATACCGCTCTTATAAACCGTGTAATAATATCAATTCGTCCTCTTCGATCATGGACCAAATTCCGTATTTAGTAAAGGTATAACTTGAAAAAGTTTCGGACAAAAACTTGGAAGTCTGGCAACTCCCGTTTGGTACCTCCCATACAAATGTACCATCCCGCCCCACCAGAAATCGTGTAATAATACCAATATACCCAACGCAATCTTGACCAAATTCTGTACTTAGTAAAGCTATAGCTAGACAAAGTTTCGGACAAAAACTTGGAGTCTGGCAACTCCCGTTTGGTACCTCCCATAAATATGTACCATCCCGCCCCTCATAAACCGTGAAATACTATCAATATGACCAACGCGATCGTGCACAAATTTTGTATTTAGTAAAGATACAGCTAGACAAAGTATTGGATAAAAACTTGGAAGTCTGGCAACTCCCGTTTGGTACCTCCCATACAAATGTACCATCCGGCCCCACCAGAAATCGTGTAATTATACCAATATACCCAACGCAATCTTGACCAAATTCTGTACTTAGTAAAGCTATAGCTAGACAAAGTTTCGCACAAAAACTTGGAAGTCTGGCAACTCCCGTTTGGTGCCTCCCATACAAATGTACCATCCCGCCCCTCATAAACCGTGAAATACTATCAATATGACCAACGCGATCGTGCACAAATTTTGTATTTAGTAAAGGTACAGCTTGACAAAGTATTGGACAAAAACTTGGAAGTCTTGCAACTCCCGTTTGGTACCTCCCATACAAATGTACCATCCCGCCCCACCAGAAATCGTGTAATAATACCAATATACCCAACGCAATCTTGACCAAATTCTGTACTTAGTAAAGCTATAGCTAGACAAAGTTTCGGACAAAAACTTGGAGTCTGGCAACTCCCGTTTGGTACCTCCCATACAAATGTACCATCCCGCCCCTCATAAACCGTGAAATACTATCAATATGACCAACGCGATCGTGCACAAATTTTGTATTTAGTAAAGATACAGCTAGACAAAGTTTCGGACAAAAACTTGGAAGTCTGGCAACTCCCGTTTGGTACCTCCCATACAAATGTACCATCCCGCCCCACCAGAAATCGTGTAATAATACCAATATACCCAACGCAATCTTGACCAAATTCTGTACTTAGTAAAGCTATAGCTAGACAAAGTTTCGGACAAAAACTTGGAGTCTGACAACTCCCGTTTGGTACCTCCCATACAAATGTACCATCCCGCCACTCATAAACCGTGAAATACTATCAATATGACCAACGCGATCGTGCACAAATTTTGTATTTAGTAAAGATACAGCTA
Organism: Hydrotaea cyrtoneurina; assembly: GCA_958296145.1. NCBI lineage: Eukaryota > Metazoa > Arthropoda > Insecta > Diptera > Muscidae > Hydrotaea > Hydrotaea cyrtoneurina. Next base: position 83,325,540 of record OY282513.1, read on the forward strand.
GACAAAGTTTCGCACAAAAACTTGGAAGTCTGGGAACTCCCGTTTGGTACCTCCCATACAAATGTACCATCCCGCCCCACCAGAACTCGTGTAATAATACCAATATACCCAACGCAATCTTGATCAAATTCTGTACTTAGTAAAGCTATAGCTAGACAAAGTATTGGACAAAAACTTGAAAGTCTGGCAACTCCCGTTTGGTACCTCCCATACAAATGTACCATCCCGCCCCACCAGAAATCGTGTAATAATACCAATATACCCAACGCAATCTTGACCAAATTCTGTACTTAGTAAAGCTATAGCTAGACAAAGTATTGGACAAAAACTTGGAAGTCTGGCAACTCCCCTCTTGGTACCTCCCATACAAATGTACCATACCGCTCTTATAAACCGTGTAATAATATCAATTCGTCCTCTTCGATCATGGACCAAATTCCGTATTTAGTAAAGTTATAACTTGAAAAAGTTTCGGGCAAAATCTTGGAAGCCTGACAACTCCCGTTTGGTACCTCCCATACAAATGTGCCATCCCGCCCCACCAGAAATCGTGTAATAATACCAATATACCCAACGCAATCTTGACCAAATTCTGTACTTAGTAAAGCTATAGCTAGACAAAGTTTCGGACAAAAACTTGGAAGTCTGGCAACTCCCGTTTGGTACCTCCCATACAAATGTACCATCCCGCCCCACCAGAAATCGTGTAATAATACCAATATACCCAACGCAATCTTGACCAAATTCTGTACTTAGTAAAGCTATAGCTAGACAAAGTTTCGGACAAAAACTTGGAGTCTGGCAACTCCCGTTTGGTACCTCCCATACAAATGTACCATCCCGCCCCACCAGAAATCGTGTAATTATACCAATATACCCAACGCAATCTTGACCAAATTCTGTACTTAGTAAAGCTATAGCTAGACAAAGTATTGGACAAAAACTTGGAAGTCTGGCAACTCCCCTCTTGGTACCTCCCATACAAATGTACCATACCGCTCTTATAAACCGTGTAATAATATCAATTCGTCCTCTTCGATCATGGACCAAATTCCGTATTTAGTAAAGGTATAACTTGAAAAAGTTTCGGGCAAAATCTTGGAAGCCTGACAACTCCCGTTTGGTACCTCCCATACAAATGTGCCATCCCGCCCCACCAGAAATCGTGTAATAATACCAATATACCCAACGCAATTTTGACCAAATTCTGTACATAGTAAAGCTATAGCTAGACAAAGATTCGGACAAAAACTTGGAAGTCTGGCAACTCCCGTTTGGTACCTCCCATACAAATGTACCATCCCGCCACTCATAAACCGTGAAATACTATCAATATAACCAACGCGATCGTGCACAAATTTTGTATTTAGTAAAGATACAGCTAGACAAAGTTTCGCACAAAAACTTGGAAGTCTGGGAACTCCCGTTTGGTACCTCCCATACAAATGTACCATCCCGCCCCACCAGAACTCGTGTAATAATACCAATATACCCAACGCAATCTTGATCAAATTCTGTACTTAGTAAAGCTATAGCTAGACAAAGTATTGGACAAAAACTTGAAAGTCTGGCAACTCCCGTTTGGTACCTCCCATACAAATGTACCATCCCGCCCCACCAGAAATCGTGTAATAATACCAATATACCCAACGCAATCTTGACCAAATTCTGTACTTAGTAAAGCTATAGCTAGACAAAGTATTGGACAAAAACTTGGAAGTCTGGCAACTCCCCTCTTGGTACCTCCCATACAAATGTACCATACCGCTCTTATAAACCGTGTAATAATATCAATTCGTCCTCTTCGATCATGGACCAAATTCCGTATTTAGTAAAGGTATAACTTGAAAAAGTTTCGGGCAAAATCTTGGAAGCCTGACAACTCCCGTTTGGTACCTCCCATACAAATGTGCCATCCCGCCCCACCAGAAATCGTGTAATAATACCAATATACCCAACGCAATCTTGACCAAATTCTGTACTTAGTAAAGCTATAGCTAGACAAAGTTTCGGACAAAAACTTGGAAGTCTGGCAACTCCCGTTTGGTACCTCCCATACAAATGTACCATCCGGCCCCACCAGAAATCGTGTAATTATACCAATATACCCAACGCAATCTTGACCAAATTCTGTACTTAGTAAAGCTATAGCTAGACAAAGTTTCGCACAAAAACTTGGAAGTCTGGCAACTCCCGTTTGGTGCCTCCCATACAAATGTACCATCCCGCCCCTCATAAACCGTGAAATACTATCAATATGACCAACGCGATCGTGCACAAATTTTGTATTTAGTAAAGGTACAGCTTGACAAAGTATTGGACAAAAACTTGGAAGTCTTGCAACTCCCGTTTGGTACCTCCCATACAAATGTACCATCCCGCCCCACCAGAAATCGTGTAATAATACCAATATACCCAACGCAATCTTGACCAAATTCTGTACTTAGTAAAGCTATAGCTAGACAAAGTTTCGGACAAAAACTTGGAGTCTGGCAACTCCCGTTTGGTACCTCCCATACAAATGTACCATCCCGCCCCTCATAAACCGTGAAATACTATCAATATGACCAACGCGATCGTGCACAAATTTTGTATTTAGTAAAGATACAGCTAGACAAAGTTTCGGACAAAAACTTGGAAGTCTGGCAACTCCCGTTTGGTACCTCCCATACAAATGTACCATCCCGCCCCACCAGAAATCGTGTAATAATACCAATATACCCAACGCAATCTTGACCAAATTCTGTACTTAGTAAAGCTATAGCTAGACAAAGTTTCGGACAAAAACTTGGAGTCTGACAACTCCCGTTTGGTACCTCCCATACAAATGTACCATCCCGCCACTCATAAACCGTGAAATACTATCAATATGACCAACGCGATCGTGCACAAATTTTGTATTTAGTAAAGATACAGCTAGACAAAGTTTCGCACAAAAACTTGGAAGTCTGGGAACTCCCGTTTGGTACCTCCCATACAAATGTACCATCCCGCCCCACCAGAACTCGTGTAATAATACCAATATACCCAACGCAATCTTGATCAAATTCTGTACTTAGTAAAGCTATAGCTAGACAAAGTATTGGACAAAAACTTGAAAGTCTGGCAACTCCCGTTTGGTACCTCCCATACAAATGTACCATCCCGCCCCACCAGAAATCGTGTAATAATACCAATATACCCAACGCAATCTTGACCAAATTCTGTACTTAGTAAAGCTATAGCTAGACAAAGTATTGGACAAAAACTTGGAAGTCTGGCAACTCCCCTCTTGGTACCTCCCATACAAATGTACCATACCGCTCTTATAAACCGTGTAATAATATCAATTCGTCCTCTTCGATCATGGACCAAATTCCGTATTTAGTAAAGGTATAACTTGAAAAAGTTTCGGGCAAAATCTTGGAAGCCTGACAACTCCCGTTTGGTACCTCCCATACAAATGTGCCATCCCGCCCCACCAGAAATCGTGTAATAATACCAATATACCCAACGCAATCTTGACCAAATTCTGTACTTAGTAAAGCTATAGCTAGACAAAGTTTCGGACAAAAACTTGGAAGTCTGGCAACTCCCGTTTGGTACCTCCCATACAAATGTACCATCCCGCCCCACCAGAAATCGTGTAATAATACCAATATACCCAACGCAATCTTGACCAAATTCTGTACTTAGTAAAGCTATAGCTAGACAAAGTTTCGGACAAAAACTTGGAGTCTGGCAACTCCCGTTTGGTACCTCCCATACAAATGTACCATCCCGCCCCACCAGAAATCGTGTAATTATACCAATATACCCAACGCAATCTTGACCAAATTCTGTACTTAGTAAAGCTATAGCTAGACAAAGTATTGGACAAAAACTTGGAAGTCTGGCAACTCCCCTCTTGGTACCTCCCATACAAATGTACCATACCGCTCTTATAAACCGTGTAATAATATCAATTCGTCCTCTTCGATCATGGACCAAATTCCGTATTTAGTAAAGGTATAACTTGAAAAAGTTTCGGGCAAAATCTTGGAAGCCTGACAACTCCCGTTTGGTACCTCCCATACAAATGTGCCATCCCGCCCCACCAGAAATCGTGTAATAATACCAATATACCCAACGCAATTTTGACCAAATTCTGTACATAGTAAAGCTATAGCTAGACAAAGATTCGGACAAAAACTTGGAAGTCTGGCAACTCCCGTTTGGTACCTCCCATACAAATGTACCATCCCGCCACTCATAAACCGTGAAATACTATCAATATAACCAACGCGATCGTGCACAAATTTTGTATTTAGTAAAGATACAGCTAGACAAAGTTTCGCACAAAAACTTGGAAGTCTGGGAACTCCCGTTTGGTACCTCCCATACAAATGTACCATCCCGCCCCACCAGAACTCGTGTAATAATACCAATATACCCAACGCAATCTTGATCAAATTCTGTACTTAGTAAAGCTATAGCTAGACAAAGTATTGGACAAAAACTTGAAAGTCTGGCAACTCCCGTTTGGTACCTCCCATACAAATGTACCATCCCGCCCCACCAGAAATCGTGTAATAATACCAATATACCCAACGCAATCTTGACCAAATTCTGTACTTAGTAAAGCTATAGCTAGACAAAGTATTGGACAAAAACTTGGAAGTCTGGCAACTCCCCTCTTGGTACCTCCCATACAAATGTACCATACCGCTCTTATAAACCGTGTAATAATATCAATTCGTCCTCTTCGATCATGGACCAAATTCCGTATTTAGTAAAGGTATAACTTGAAAAAGTTTCGGGCAAAATCTTGGAAGCCTGACAACTCCCGTTTGGTACCTCCCATACAAATGTGCCATCCCGCCCCACCAGAAATCGTGTAATAATACCAATATACCCAACGCAATCTTGACCAAATTCTGTACTTAGTAAAGCTATAGCTAGACAAAGTTTCGGACAAAAACTTGGAAGTCTGGCAACTCCCGTTTGGTACCTCCCATACAAATGTACCATCCCGCCACTCATAAACCGTGAAATACTATCAATATAACCAACGCGATCGTGCACAAATTTTGTATTTAGTAAAGATACAGCTAGACAAATTTTCGCACAAAAACTTGGAAGTCTGGGAACTCCCGTTTGGTACCTCCCATACAAATGTACCATCCCACCCCACCAGAACTCGTGTAATAATACCAATATACCCAACGCAATCTTGATCAAATTCTGTACTTAGTAAAGCTATAGCTAGACAAAGTATTGGACAAAAACTTGAAAGTCTGGCAACTCCCGTTTGGTACCTCCCATACAAATGTACCATCCCGCCCCACCAGAAATCGTGTAATAATACCAATATACCCAACGCAATCTTGACCAAATTCTGTACTTAGTAAAGCTATAGCTAGACAAAGTATTGGACAAAAACTTGGAAGTCTGGCAACTCCCCTCTTGGTACCTCCCATACAAATGTACCATACCGCTCTTATAAACCGTGTAATAATATCAATTCGTCCTCTTCGATCATGGACCAAATTCCGTATTTAGTAAAGGTATAACTGAAAAAAGTTTCGGGCAAAATCTTGGAAGCCTGACAACTCCCGTTTGGTACCTCCCATACAAATGTGCCATCCCGCCCCACCAGAAATCGTGTAATAATACCAATATACCCAACGCAATCTTGACCAAATTCTGTACTTAGTAATGCTATAGCTAGACAAAGTTTCGGACAAAAACTTGGAAGTCTGGCAACTCCCGTTTGGTACCTCCCATACAAATGTACCATCCCGCCCCTAATAAACCGTGAAATACTATCAATATGACCAACGCGATCGTGCACAAATTTTTTATTTTGTAAAGATACAGCTAGACAAAGTATTGGACAAAAACTTGGAAGTCTGGCAACTCCCGTTTGGTACCTCCCATACAAATGTACCATCCCGCCCCACCAGAAATCGTGTAATTATACCAATATACCCAACGCAATCTTGACCAAATTCTGTACTTAGTAAAGCTATAGCTAGACAAAGTATTGGACAAAAACTTGGAAGTCTGGCAACTCCCGTTTGGTACCTCCCATTCAAATGTACCATCCCGCCCCACCAGAAATCGTGTAATAATACCAATATACCCAACGCAATCTTGACCAAATTCTGTACTTAGTAAAGCTATAGCTAGACAAAGTTGCGGACAAAAACTTGGAAGTCTTGCAACTCCCGTTTGGTACCTCCCATACAAATGTACCATCCCGCCCCACCAGAAGTCGTGTAGTAATACCAATATACCCAACGCAATCTTGACCAAATTCTGTACTTAGTAAAGCTATAGCTAGACAAAGTATTGGACAAAAACTTGGAAGTCTGGCAACTCCCCTCTTGGTACCTCCCATACAAATGTACCATACCGCTCTTATAAACCGTGTAATAATATCAATTCGTCCTCTTCGATCATGGACCAAATTCCGTATTTAGTAAAGGTATAACTGAAAAAAGTTTCGGGCAAAATCTTGGAAGCCTGACAACTCCCGTTTGGTACCTCCCATACAAATGTGCCATCCCGCCCCACCAGAAATCGTGTAATAATACCAATATACCCAACGCAATTTTGACCAAATTCTGTACTTAGTAATGCTATAGCTAGACAAAGTTTCGGACAAAAACTTGGAAGTCTGGCAACTCCCATTTGGTACCTCCCATACAAATGTACCATCCCGCCCCTCATAAACCGTGAAATACTATCAATATGACCAACGCGATCGTGCACAAATTTTTTATTTTGTAAAGATACAGCTAGACAAAGTATTGGACAAAAACTTGGAAGTCTGGCAACTCCCGTTTGGTGCCTCCCATACAAATGTACCATCCCGCCCCACCAGAAATCGTGTAATAATACCAATATACCCAACGCAATTTTGACGAAATTCTGTACATAGTAAAGATATAGCTAGAAAAAGTTTCGGACAAAAACTTGGAGTCTGGCAACTCCCGTTTGGTACCTCCCATACAAATGTACCATCCCGCCCCACCAGAAATCGTGTAATAATACCAATATACCCAACGCAATTTTGACCAAATTCTGTACTTAGTAAAGCTATAGCTAGACAAAGTTTCGGACAAAAACTTGGAGTCTGGCAACTCCCGTTTGGTACCTCCCATACAAATGTACCATCCCGCCCCACCAGAAATCGTGTAATAATACCAATATACCCAACGCAATTTTGACCAAATTCTGTACTTAGTAAAGCTATAGCTAGACAAAGTTTCGGACAAAAACTTGGAAGTCAGGCAACTCCCGTTTGGTACCTCCCATACAAATGTACCATCCCGCCCCACCAGAAATCGTGTAATAATACCAATATACCCAACGCAATTTTGACCAAATTCTGTACTTAGTAAAGCTATAGCTAGACAAAGTTTCGGACAAAAACTTGGAGTCTGGCAACTCCCGTTTGGTACCTCCCATACAAATGTACCATCCCGCCCCTCATAAACCGTGAAATACTATCAATATGACCAACGCGATCGTGCACAAATTTTGTATTTAGTAAAGACACAGCTAGACAAAGTATTGGATAAAAACTTGGAAGTCTGGCAACTCCCGTTTGGTACCTCCCATACAAATGTACCATCCCGCCCCACCAGAAATCGTGTAATTATACCAATATACCCAACGCAATCTTGACCAAATTCTGTACATAGTAAAGCTATAGCTAGACAAAGTTTCGGACAAAAACTTGGAGTCTGGCAACTCCCGTTTGGTACCTCCCATACAAATGTACCATCCCGCCCCTCATAAACCGTGAAATACTATCAATATGACCAACGCGATCGCGCACAAATTTTGTATTTAGTAAAGCTATAGCTAGACAAAGTTTCGCACAAAAACTTGGAAGTCTGGCAACTCCCGTTTGGTGCCTCCCATACAAATGTACCATCCCGCCCCACCAGAAATCGTGTAATAATACCAATATACCCAACGCAATTTTGACGAAATTCTGTACATAGTAAAGCTATAGCTAGAAAAAGTTTCGGACAAAAACTTGGAAGTCTGGCAACTCCCGTTTGGTACCTCCCATACAAATGTACCACCCCGCCCCACCAGAAATCGTGTAATAATACCAATATACCCAACGCAATCTTGATCAAATTCTGTACTTGGTAAAGCTATACCTAGACAAAGTATTGGACAAAAACTTGGAAGTCTGGCAACTCCCGTTTGGTACCTCCCATACAAATGTAAAATCCCGCCCCATCAGAAATCGTGTAATAATACCAATATACCCAACGCAATCTTGACCAAATTCTGTACTTAGTAAAGCTATAGCTAGACAAAGTATTGGACAAAAACTTGGAAGTCTGACAACTCCCCTCTTGGTACCTCCCATACAAATGTACCATACCGCTCTTATAAACCGTGTAATAATATCAATTCGTCCTCTTCGATCATGGCCAAATTCCGTATTTAGTAAAGGTATAACTTAAAAAAGTTTCGGGCAAAATCTTGGAAGCCTGACAAATCCCCTTCTGGTACCTCCAATAGAAATGCACCATCCGGCACCCTGAGAAATCGTGTAATAATACCAATACTCCCAACGCTATCTTGCCTACATTTTGTATTTAGTAAAGCTATAACTGTACAAACTTTCAGACAAGAACTTGGAAGTCTGGCAACTCCTCTCATGGTACCTCCCATACAAATATACCATTCCACCCACTAAAGATATCGTGTAATAACCACATTAGATATTGTAAAATATGAGACCTGTATGTTTTTACTGAGGGTGAGGGTATATAGACGTCGGTTTACCCGACTGCAACTTTTTCACTGGTTCTTCACACAAACTTTGATGCATATTCTTTGACCCATTTTCTGAAATAGATAAACCTTGAAAGATACTTACATTTTTTTTTTGTAGGTTGCGTCACAATAATTTGTGATACATTTTTTCGCAACTTATACCTGTTACAAACATTTGTTTATGGTATTCGAAAGAACACTCATATAAACACTGTGTATAAGCAGAAGTTGAAAACATCACATTTATTGTGTGAAAGTTGATCGCTCGTAATAGCAAATGATAGAAAGAAAGACTACGCCATGCGCATGATTTCCCGTTAGAAGACGTAGTTAGTCCCTTGTAGGGGTTGCCAACTCTATTTGTATGGTTGTGACAATTTTTAGACTAAAACACAGCGTAAGAACTTATGTTGGCAACCCTGCAATTGAAACCACTTTGACTATCAATAGGAACACACTTCGGGTGACATCACTGTCCCAACATGTGCATAACATTTTTTATCTGCGCGGGATGGCGTAATCCTTGTTTGTATCATTCTTGAAATGATCTTGTGCAACCAGGCAAAACAAGTAAATATGGTTACTTGGTAGTAACTAAAATGAGCACACTAAATTTCATTTTGAGTCGGGAGCACACTGTTTTCCGTAAAATCGACTTGTAGAATAGCTTCGTCTTCTTGAATAGATATTTTTCTGTCTTGAAAGTTGAGTTCTTTTAACATAAGAACATAAGGTAACTGAGATTCCAATTCATTTATCAATCATTGGTCCTTTCGTATGACTAATGACCATGCGTTTGTTAACGATTCTCCAATGCTTCCATTCGGTAAGCTCTTCGAGTTGATTTATGTAAATTATGCCTTTGTAACTGTCATAACCATGAACATTTTAGATATGGGAAGGTTATTTGATTTAGATATAAGAGTTTTTTTTTTAACTTCCTCGTCCTCTTTCAAGTATTTTTCCGTAAGAATTCTAAGAATTTTCATTTTATTTTTAATGTCTTTAGGTTTAAATTTTGTATAAGGTATTTTAGCACTTATATGCACCATCCGACGTTATTATTTGTTGCACTTGTTGTTTATGTTGTCTTATTTTCTTTCGATAACGTTCCATACGGTTTCTGTGGTCAGCCTTTAGTTTGTTTTAATAAAGAAAGTTATTCTATAAGATTTTTTCTGTGAATTTTCATTATTTTCGCATTTTTTAAATGTTCTATTTGTGTTAAGCTTTCACTTGGTTTTATTTTTCGCGATAATTTCGAGCACTCTCTACACACGTCATCATTTTTTTTACAGGTTTATTATATTGTAACCATACAATTTTGTGTGGTGCCAAACACCCATAATACAAACAGATAATACAGATGATTCAAACGCAACCAAAGGCAAGACAACATGAAATTTACCGTTTGAGAAATGGGATAGCCAACAATTTGCGGAGCAATGAATTTCCCCGCGGGATGGGGGCAATGCCCCTTTAACCCAGACGAAACTAATGGTATTCATCAACGTATTACAAAAACCAGAGAAAAAGTTGCAGTCGGGTAAACTGACTTATATAAGTTAACACATAATACATTGTCATACACGAGCTGCAACGTCAACACGAACATACCAGCGGTGTCTTGTTGCACACGCAAAGAATTGATGAACTGTTTGGTTCCCATACAATAAACAGGCGCGTGGACTACGTCAGCACTATATGAATTAAGCTAACCCTTATTAAGTTCTATGTCAATAATTTAGATTTAGTTTTGATTTTGAAGTTAAATAAAGTAAGACGTGTTGCCTATAGCAACACGCAACCTTTTTTAAAAAAACATAAATAATAACTATTTTTGTTAATTGGCGCCGGAGCAGGGACCCCTTTCCGAGTCTTTATAAAAGATTGCCTGAGTCGATAGGCAAGTAAGGACAAAGGGGTTTAACCTAAGAAAAAGGATCAAAATCAACTCAACGTTTAGAGTGGGGAAACGGTGCGCTCTAGTAAACAAACGCGTTAAACGGGAGGTGACCACGAGATCATCAGCGGCCTCGCTTTAGAATTAAGGAAGATAGTGTTAAGAAAAAAACAGTTTTTGAAACAAAATAAATTATATCCTATTACAGGAAAACAAGAATAAAACAAAAAAAAATAAAAAGAAATAGAATTAAGATGAAAAAATGTGAATCAAAAAGATTATACTAGTGAAAGAAAGAGTGTTAAGTAAAAGAAAAATTTTTTTGGAACAAAAGAAATTGTATCCTAATAACAAAAAAATAAGGAATAAAATTAAGATTCAAAAATTTTGCAAATAATAAAGTTAGTAAAAGAAAAAAATGTTTCGGAACAAAAGAAATTGTATCCTGATAACAAAAAAATAAGGAATAAAGTTAAAATTGAAAATTTTTGCGAATAAAAAAAAGTGACACTGTGAGTGGCTAATATAAAGGAAATGTGGAGGTAAGTGTCAGACATATTCTCGATTGCTATTAAAAATCCAAATTTTAATTCTAAATTAAACTAAAATCCATAATTTAAACTTAATTCCCCGAGAAATTCTGAACAAGATAATTCTATAAGTTAAAAAATGACGTTAGACGGGATTGAGGAGATTACAGAAAGACTGAATAGGTCTCTTTCAATGAACAAAACAGTGACCCCTAGTACCAGTTCAAGTGGGCTTTCACAGGTTCAAAAGGAAGAAGTAAGGAAGTTAGTGTCGGACCTTCTTAAACATAATATACCGGACGAGGTGGGAGACCAGCCCATCGACACAATTCGAATAGAAGAGTCAGATAAAATCCCTGATGTTGTGAAATCAATACGCGAATTTTCGGGGAAAGCCGGCGAGTTTGGATCATGGAGGAAATCCGTGGAGAGGGTGCTCGCACTTTTCGAAAGTATCAGGGGCAACGGAAGATACTTCGCTATCCTCCACACAATAAGGACAAAAATAGTCGGTGAGGCAGATGCCGCCTTGGATTCTTACAGAACCCCATTAGATTGGACCAGAATAAGAAAATGTTTGATGATGCATTATTCCGATAAAAGGGACATCGGTACTTTGGAGTACCAAATGACAACATTTTTCCAGGGTAACAGGACTATTACGGAGTTCTACCAAGCAGTTTATCATCACCTGTCATTGATACTCGACAAAATAGCCTTCTTGGAACTGGACGAAAGTAGCATGTTATCGATGACAAGCGCATACAGAGATAGAGCACTCGATACTTTTGTGAGAGGATTGAAAGGAGATTTGCCAAGGTTGCTAAGTGTAAGAGAACCTACTTCTCTGCCGCAAGCGCTGCACATATGCCTAAAATTAGATAACATGACATATAGAATGCACCATGCCTACGGACAAATTCCTAGACTTCCTGGATATAAGAACAACCAAAACTTTCAGAACACCACCGGAGGCGCATTTTATCCCGAACTTGCTCACGTAGGAGGTCAAACCAGGCCACCTTTACCACCACGAGTCCCGCCAAGGCCGATCGATAAACCAAATTTTCAATATCCACCACGCCAACAATATTACCCGAATGGAAGCCCGAAGCTACAATCATACACTCCAAATCAGAAACAATATCATCAAATCCAAGAACCAATGGATGTTGATCGTTCCATTCAAACCAGACAGGTTAATTATGTAAATAGACCACCCTTTCAACAGGCCTACAAAAGGCCACATGCAGGAAGTTATCAAGGACCGGCAAATAAAAATCAGCGAAACTTTCATTTGGAAACTGGAAACACATCAAATCAAGGAGTAAGCAGAACGGAGGACCCGAAGTGTAACTTTGAGGCCGAAGCACCAGAAGGAGCTATCGGAGGTACGCCGAATCTGGATGAATATGTTGATTTTGCTAATAATGAATACGTAGATGAATGGACACACCACTTTGCCGAATCTTCAGACACACTTGTGGAGAGTTATTCAGCAGAAGACTTAAACGCAGATCTTAATTTTTTTGGTTAAACAGTTCCTCGTTACCATACTTCAAAAGTAAAACGAGGAACGGTGAAATATTAAAAATCCTTTTAGATACTGGAAGCAATAAAAATTATATTAAATCAGAACTGGCAGAAAACTCCATGCAAAACAGAGATTACTTTTGTGCGAAAACAATATCAGGCAGTGTTCCAATTACTCACCACACCCTTTTAAAGCTATTTGGCGATTCAGTCGACCCTATTAAATTCTATATTTTACCCGGCTACGAACTTTCGATGCAATACTCGGTAACGATACTCTAAAGAAACTTTCTGCGGTTATTCACACGGCCCATAACTTCTTTACACTTCAGAATGGTATGAAGATACCAATATTTCAATATGAGTCTCAGGACGTTCATAATTTGGAGATGAAAATCGGGCATCTCTCAAAACATCAGGAATCTTTTTGCGGATCCTGACGAGAGATTAACCTATACAACAAAAGTAGTGGGAGAAATTCGTACTACCACCGACGAACCTGTCTATACGCGAACTAGAGGTCTGCAACGAATAACTTTTCGCTGCACATATGAAGTTCTAATCGAAACGAGTAAGTACATACTCGCTCTCTCAGAGCGCAAGCAATGAAGTGAAGAGAACGGTTGTATATCAAATACAGAAGAGTATGTAGCCGCAGCACAATGTGTTCCGAAAAAAGCATATAAAAAGCAAATATACAAATGAGAACAACACAGAAAAAGTACTGCGAATATGATGTTCACTTCACGTGGTACCTGGAGTATTAACAATTCGTTGATGATGGTTTTTACATTCGAATTAAAATTTATTTTGTGCATGGATTTTCAGTTATTTCAAACATTTGTTGTTTTAGTGGCGATATACAGTAGGTAACATTGACACGTTGACTGTTGTGCAACTAAACTTTATTTTGAATTTAAATAAAATATAATACCACCTATTTTGCTGTATGGCAATATAAGAATTATGTCGTGACCTTTAAAAATAAAACAATAAAGTTTTTTAACTTATGTTTTTATATTAAACAAAACCAAATTATTCGTTTGATCAGAGTTATAAACTTCAGTACCAATGTTCGTCTATTTTACGGTTGTACTTAGATATAATTTTTATATTATATTTATATTATGGTTATGCTTAGATATCATTTTTATTTTATGATGTTAAGTAAATCAAGTAAATATACACAGAGGTTGAGCCTTTTAGGTATCCATAATCGGCAGTAAATTCGAACCTGATGCCTTTGTAAGAAGAGAAAAGAAGTAAGTTTGTTAAGAATTTTTAAGTAGTCTTTAATCGATATTATTTTATTTTGTTATAATTTTAAATAAACTTACTTCAAGAGTATTCATTTTCATTAGACACTGAAAGGCGATAAGAAATCATAGACAACTGTTCCTTCTATTTGTTATACTGAACGTTGTACATAGAGTACCGCAATCACTTTCGCTGTCGCGACGTACTCGACAAGATCGCTGTCGGTATGTTCGAATAAAAGAGAAAGAGGAACATGTATTCGCTGGCAGAGACCATAGCCGAGTAACAACTAGTAGTTATTCGAAGATTTTGTTGTTCCTACAAATGTGAACATTTGTTTTTTCGTCACTTCGAGTAAGTGTTTATGCTTCGTCGGTACATGTGTACACTGCAAATACAAATGGAATTGTGCAGACCTCTAACGCGAACTTATCCCTACCCTATGGCTCTCAAAAATGTTGTCGAAGAAGAAGTAGACAAATTACTTAAAGATGGGATAATAAGACCATCCCGTTCTCCCTATAATTCACCCATTTGGGTTGTACCAAAAAAGACGGATGCATCAGGAAGGAGAAAGTACAGAGTTGTAGTAGACTTTAGGAAATTAAACACGGTTACCACGGCAGATAAATACCCTATACCAGAAATCACGGAAGTATTGGCATATCTGGGGGGCAACAAATTTTTTACGGTAATCGACCTAAAAAGTGGATTCCATCAGATTCCCCTTAGGGAAGCGGATATAGAAAAAACAGCCTTCTCCGTGAATAACGGAAAATACGAATTCACAAGGCTGCCATTTGGATTAAAAAACGCTCCTGCAATATTCCAAAGGGCGTTGGATGACATCCTCAGAAAAGTTATTGGAAAAACTTGTTACGTTTATATCGATGATATAATCATATTCAGCAAGGATGAAGAGTCACATTTCGGTCATCTAAGGGAAATTTTTAGTACATTGGCTGCAGCAAATATGAGGGTACAACTAGACAAATGTAAGTTTCTGGAGAAACAGGTAGAATTTCTTGGATTTACAGTATCTGAACACGGCATTAGCACAATTAAAGAAAGAGTGGATGCGATAGTGAATGTCGCATATCCCACGAACTTGCGTCAACTAAGATCATTTCTAGGGCTATGCAATTACTACAGAAGATTTATGAAAGGGTACGCCGACATAGCTAAACCTTTAACTGATATGCTAACAGGACCGAATGGTTCAATTTCCAGGACCGAATAAAGCAAAGTAAAGATTACCCTCGGTTGCAAAGAAACGAAGGCAATATATTTGATGAAAAATGCTTTATTGTCTCCAGAGATCATGCTTTCGTATCCGGATTATGGGAAAGAATTTCAGCTGACAACTGACGCCTCAAGTGTTGCCCTGGGAGCTGTACTGAGCCAGGAGGATAGACCGATATCATTTATTTCCAGAGTTCTGTCAGAGACAGAGGAAAACTATGCGACGAACGAACGTGAGATGCTTGCAATTGTGTGGGCACTGGATACATTTAGAAACTATTTGTACGGAACTGCTAAAATCATAATCTTTACGGACCATCAGCCACTTACATACGCATTGAGCAACAAGAATAGTAACATCAAGATGAAAAGATGGAAAGCTATTCTCGAGGAATATAACTATGAAATAAAATACAAACCGGGGAAATCAAATGTATTAGCCGATGCTCTTTCGAGAGCAATAGTCACAAATGTAAACTCCCTGACAGGTACCGTTCATAGTCATGAATCCTCAGCTGAAGATTTGATACCTAGCGTTGAAGGACCTATAAACGCATTTAAAAACCAGATATTTTTAATGTCGGAGAGGTAGCATCGTATCAGTTTCAAATCATATTCCCGGGCTATCATAGACATACCATTGTAGAGCGGGAATACAATCCGGACAACTTGCTCATATTTGTGAAAAGATACCTAAACCCTTCCGTCAATAATGGCATAATAACACAAGAATCCATAATGGGCACTATTCAAGAAATCTATCCACTCCATCTACGGAACTATAAGATTCGTTTTACGCAAAAAATGGTAGAAGATGTAACCTTGGAGAATGATCAGGAAAATATCGTCATCGAAACTCATAGTAGAGCTCACAGGAATGCGGTGGAAAATAAACAGCAAATTTTAGAAAAGTGGTATTTTCCGAGCATGCTTTCTAAAATTAAGAGGATAGTGAAATTATGCTCCATATGCAAAATGAATAAGTATGATAGACATCCCAACAACCCAAAACTAAAGGAGACACCTATACCGTCATACCCAGGACAGGTGGTTCATGTTGATATCTTTTCAACAGACAAGAAGTTAGTAATGGCAGCTCTTGACAAGTTTTCAAAATATGCGCAAATCAGGATACTAAATGGAAAATCTATCGAAGATGTAAGGAGACCTCTTAGGGAGATCTTATTTTTCTTTGGTGTTCCCAAGACAGTTGTGATTGACAACGAGAAGTCATTAAACTCCGCCACTATTCTGTTTATGATGAAGGATGAACTGAATATTGACGTTTTTACCACTCCTCCTTACAGAAGTGAAGCGAATGGGCAAGTCGAAAGATTTCATTCGACTCTTGCAGAATTGCTCAGATGTTTAAAGGCGGAGGGGGTATGCAGAAATTTTGAAGAACTTCTCGAAAAAGCCGTCAATGAGTACAACCATTCGATACACTCGACAGTTGGAAGAAAACCCGTTGACTTGTTTTTTGGTGGAACCGTCGATTTCTCTCCTGGTAGCTATGACAGGACTAGACAATCAAATATGGAAAGAATGCAGGAAACGCAAAAAAGGAACTTAGAATATCACAATAGGAAAAGACAGGACGAAAAAGAGTACATTCCTGGACAGACAATATTCGTTAAAATTAACAAAAGGTTAGGGACTAAGTTATCCGACAGATTCAAGGAAGAAATAGTAAAGGAAAATAGAAATTCCACCGTAGTTACGGAAAGTGGAAGAATTGTTCACAAAAGACATATTAGAAACTAATTCATTATCCCTATTTTTTTACAGACTATTAATTTTGATGACACTTTGTGCAGGCGAAATACAAATTTTGGATTATTCCAATTCTAAATTGATTGCAATGCATTCTGGCCTGGCAAAGGTTCAGACTGGAGATTTTAAAATAATACACACTATTGACCTCCGAAGTTACGAAATTCTCATTCACGAAATCGAAGGAAATCTTGTTCAGAAAGTCGCTCATAACCATCCCCTAATTCCTTACCTCGAATACACCATATCCCAAATCAAATCCTACATATCCCGATTAAAACCAAGAGTAAAGTCTAAACGCTCACTGGATTTCCCCGGTACTACATGGAAGTGGATCGCAGGAAGTCCAGATCACCAAGATTTTGAGATCATTTCGAAGAAAATAAATAACGTTTTGGAAAATAATAGCAATCAGATCATAATAAATCGTCTGTCACTAGAGAAAATTAACGCACTCACAAATGCCACTAATGAAATAATAAAAATATTGAAAACAGAACAATATCTGCATAATGAAAGGATATTAGAATGGAAATATAAGTTGGAACTTTTAAAAGAAGACATTTCAAATATAGAAATTGCTATACATTTGGCTAAAGTAAATATTGTCAATTCCTTTATCCTTTCATCTTTCGAGGTTAATATTTTAAATGATATTTTCGATAAAAGTAATATACCGTTTTCAAGTACAGATGAACTTTTACACTTTGCAAAAATTAAAATTGCCATCGAAGGACTCAATATACTCTATATTCTAAGTATTCCTACTACTAAAACTGAAAATTGTAATATGTTAGTTATTAAAGCTGTCAAAAGAAACGAAATTATAACTAGACTAGATTATGAACATGTACTTGATTGTAAAGACAGAATTTATGGCTTAAGGAAGAAATGTAACACGTACAATGCTTTATCGATATGTAGTTCTGAAACCTATGAAGACATCTCGGATTCACCATGCATCCCTAAACTTTTGGCGAGTCAAACATCAAGATGCACCACCACGAACAACCAACACATTAACTCAATAGAAAAGATAGAAGATGACATATTGTTCCTAAATCAATTCAGTGGACAAATTGATGTTGATAACTCAACCCTCTGGCTCAATGAATCATACATATGTTATCCATCACTTTAATTCAACATTACAAATTAACAACAAGACTTACTCATCAAAACAGATCACTACAACAAAATCTCTCCCTGCCTTGATACAACCTATGAAAACAGATGTAGAGGAAACACCGTTATCTTTGGAATTTATAAATGACATTAACTTAAAAAACTCCATGTCAATTCGTAAGCTGGATTCGATGAATCAAATAAGCATATCATTGAACTTAATGATTGCAATACTTTTGATAATTGGATGCTTTATGATTATAAAGGTCAAAAACAAATGCAAAAATGTTACACCAGAGAATCCCAACGTATCCAATGAAACCAATGCCGAAGGAACATCTCAAACTGGTCATACAGAAAATTCTCGTCCAGGGATGATAGGCAACGGAAAAAATAGGAACATCCACAGCTTACCATTTTTCTAATGTTCCATACGAGGACGCATGGAATTTAAAGGGGGAAGAGTAAACACATAATACATTGCAATTGCCATACACGAGCTGCAACGTCAACACCAACATACCAGCGGTGTCTTGTTGCACACGCAAAGAATTGATGAACTGTTTGGTTCCCATACCATTAAGCAGGCGCGTGGACTACGTCAGCACTATATGAATTAAGCTAACCCTTATTAAGTTCTATGTCAATAATTTAGATTTAGTTTTGATTTTGAAGTTAAATAAAGTAAGACGTGTTACAGTATCTGAACACGGCATTAGCACAATTAAAGAAAGAGTGGATGCGATAGTGAATGTCGCATATCCCACGAACTTGCGTCAACTAAGATCATTTCTAGGGCTATGCAATTACTACAGAAGATTTATGAAAGGGTACGCCGACATAGCTAAGCCTTTAACTGATATGCTAAGAGGACCGAATGGTTCAATTTCCAGGACCGAATCAAGCAAAGTAAAGATTACCCTCGGTTGCAAAGAAACGAAGGCAATATATTTGTTGAAAAATGCTTTATTGTCTCCAGAGATCATGCTTTCGTATCCGGATTATGGGAAAGAATTTCAGCTGACAACTGACGCCTCAAGTGTTGCCCTGGGAGCTGTACTGAGCCAGGAGGATAGACCGATAGCATTTATTTCCAGAGTTCTGTCAGAGACAGAGGAAAACTATGCGACGAACGAACGTGAGATGCTTGCAATTGTGTGGGCACTGGATACATTTAGAAACTATTTGTACGGAACTGCTAAAATCATAATATTTACGGACCATCAGCCACTTACATACGCATTGAGCAACAAGAATAGTAACATCAAGATGAAAAGATGGAAAGCTATCCTCGAGGAATATAACTATGAAATAAAATACAAACCGGGGAAATCAAATGTAGTAGCCGATGCTCTTTCGAGAGCAATAGTCACAAATGTAAACTCCCTGACAGGTACCGTTCATAGTCATGAATCTTCCGCTGAAGATTTGATACCTAGCGTTGAAGGACCTATAAACGCATTTAAAAACCAAATATTTTTTAATGTCGGAGAGGTAGCATCGTATCAGTTTCAAATCATATTCATATTCATGTCATAGCAGGAAGGGAAAATACTTGCAGGAAGAACGCATTTTCTCTATGCTTTATAAGGGGCGGGATGGTACATTTGTATGGGAGGTACCAGAAGGGGGGTTGCCAGACTTCCAAGTTTTTGTCCGAAACTTTGTCTAGCAATAACTTTACTAAATACAAAATTTTGGCAAGATTGCGTTGTGCATATTGATATTAATATACGATTTCTAAAGTGGGCGAAATAGACGATTTGTATGGGATGTACCCGAAGGGGTGTGGCCACATAGCCCATATGCAATCCCATAAGCAGTTTTAAAAACCCATGCCAGATTTCAAACCGATTGTTTAACTCTTTCGAAAGTTATCGTGCCTACCAGCAGGACAGCGGACGTACAGACGGACATAGCTCAAACGATTCAGAAAGTCATGAATCGAATTTGGTTCAAAGACACCTGGGGTCTAATGGGGATATTTCTATCTGTTTCACTTTTGAGCCGAATTAATCAACCCTCCTACCCGTAGGGTGAGGGTATAAATAGAGGGGGAGTCGAGCCCCCTGCTACGCCTATGGCGAGCCCCCTGCAACAAAGAATACGAAATTGTTGTTGCTCTGCTCATTATTATAGGCGAATAATAGATTAAAGGAGCGAAGAGATAAGAAAACAATAAAAAATCCAAAGGTTTTTAGTGTAATTGTTGAGTGATCTCAAATCGTGACGCACACTATAAAAATTAATATACTACTTTTTCCCCTCTTTAATTGACCTGGCATTTCATACCTAATTTTAGTAAAATAGTAAAAAGAATTTTTTTTTACCAAAATTTAAGAGAATTGAGTGAATAACAATTTGAATTTGACCATCTATATTAACACTAAAGAATTGTTAACACTAACGTAAAAAATGTTTTGTTTTTATTACATTAAGAGACCTGAGGTAGGGTAGGATTTGGTTGCCGTTTCTGTATTATTGATCATTTAAAAACATTTTTTTTATATATATTTATAAAACTTTACATCTAATCTAATATTGCATTAACAAAATTATGTTGGATTAATTTGAATTTGATTCTGTTACTTTCTCATATTAGATTTGTGAAATACCGGTTGTTCGATCTTCAAAATAAAATGATTTATAAAAAATTTATAGTAAAAGGGGCTTGTGTCTGCTGTTATTGTCACGTGTTGACTGTCACAAATGTTTTGTATCAGCAAATAGATATTTGCGAAAAAGAGAGGCAAATGAGAGTTCACACTATGTTCAACTTGTCGCATTTTTGTATGCTGGCAAAAAATTCTATTTGTAAACAAAGCATATTGTAGTTCTCCATCTGTCTTGCTCTCTTGCTGTTGTTCAGTTTCATAGGAATAAATTAGAATTACCAACTACTGCATAACAGTTCAAATATAAATTAAAAGTACGAAAAGTCAAAACTAGTAAATGACTCGGAGTTGAGCTTTTAAATGAGCTGGAGTAAGAAGTGGTTAAAAAATTCTACTCGGACACCAATACCGTGCAAAATCCGTGAACTCCTAATCCTAAACTCCAACTACACTACCAACTACACAAACAAATTCCTATTTCAGCGGATGTTTTTATCTCCTAAATGCTGGTGTGGTAGTAATTGAGCGACTATCATACAAGCAAAACGGGTAAGACGATAAAACATTTTTCATCGGCTGCTTTCCGCCTCGTAAATGCTGTCGAATTTACGAGTAAGAGAAAAATCTCTAAGCCATGTTAAACTACTCTACAAAAGCATTAGCCATTCGGATTCGGCTTTAAATATTAGGTCCCGGTCACTGATTCGAGAGAAGATCCCCGTCTGTTCCTTCTTGGAATGTTATGGGAAATAAGTAAGTAAATGCTGGCCGCTTTCAATTTCAATTTGGAATAGAATTTTTTTATATTATATGCGAGAGGGGTACTTACCTCTCTGAAGAAACGTATAGCTGTTAAGGGTAAACTAAAAGAACAGAATAGAAGATCCGATGTACATAATGACAGTACAAAAGCTGATGTTGCATGATCTCTAATTTTTGGCGATCTCATCAATGCTACAATTGTAACCAAATTTCCTAAAAATAAAATGAACAAAAAATAAATATAACAAAAAATAATTATTTTTTAAGCATATTCTAAATGTTTCATGGGTCATACACAGCATATACAAAAATTGTTTTAAATACAAAGTAAAATGTTGTGCGTTTATGTTGTGAATAAAAGACAATTGTCGTATGTAGATTAATGCTTTTTATTGAAGTGTGCTAGTGATGGCTTGCTGTACTAATAACTGTAAAACTAAAACTTAAAAAGTATAATGGCGTGGTGCATGCAGCGTTGCATGTCATGGTGATGCCATGTCTGCATGTTGCATGTAGGGTTACCCCAACATCTCCCTCTTTAATTATCCTGTGGTGATCTTGATATTGGTTCCACAGGTTGTCTACGGCTGGTGATTCTCGGAGGAGTCCAATTTGGTGAACCAATAGTTGTTGAGAAATCTTCGTTCTGAGATGATGAAGTAATCTTGAATTCTTGAAGTAGGATATCTAAAGGTAATTTAGATGTTGATGCCGAATCTTCGTTATTGTTGGAATCTCTTGATCGAAGTTGATCTGTGTGAGATCTAACGAGTATTTTTCTATTGTCGTCTTCGATTAGAGTGTTGCATGTTACATTGCCGATTTTCTCGATTATTTCTCCAGGTACCCAGTGACTCTTGTTTCCCTTGAAGTTCTTTGCGAAGACTAGATCGCCGTGGCTGAACGTTCGTTTTCGGGTACCATGTTTGGTATTGTACTGTGCCTCCATCTGATGATTTACTTTTCTCTCGATGAGTGGAGGTTTTCTGATGGCGTCGAATACTGTTCTCATCTTTCGTCCAATAAATGATTCTGCAGGAGTGTTTCCATTTGGAGAATTTGGATTCGGAGTTGATCGATAGACTTCCAAGAATGTCTGAAGTGCTTCTGTAGGCGTTTCTTCCCCTTCGGATTAGTCGATGTGGATTCTCTCAAGCGGATGCTTTGTTATTGGCCAAGAGCAAAGGTTGGTTTTGACGGGACTCTTTGCTGCTCGTTGACAGTTTTGACATTTTCGGACGTAGTCTTCGATATGTTTGTCAATGTTGGGCCAGTATACGTAGCTTCGAGCGATTGACTTGCTTCTTTCAGCTGCTAGATGTCCTCTGTGAAGTTGTTTTAGTATTTTGAATCGATAAGGCTCTGGTATTACGATACGATTGTTGAATAGTAAGCATCCTTCAACTGTTGATAATGAATCTCTCCTGTTGTAAAATTGAAGTACTGACGAATCGATGTCTTTACTATTACTAGGCCATCCTTTGTCCATGTAGTGTATGGTCGATTGCAAAATTTTGTCGGTTTTGGTTGCGTTGACTACCATTTTGAATGTAAGTGGTAGGGTAGAGACAGCTTCATCGACTTCGTTACGAATATCTTCCTCGAGTGACACGGAGACAACTATGTATTCGTCGGATGGCTTCTCATGATCGCTGATTAGTCGTGATAGTACATCGGCATGTCCAAAATCTTTAGTGTTGGTGTACCTGATTTCGAAGTCGTATGCGAGTAAAATTAAAGCCCATCGTTGCAACCGATTTGCTGTGTAGACTGGAATTCACTTTTTTGAGCCAAATATCGTCAGTAGAGGTTTGTGGTCTGTATGCAATGTGAATTTGCGTCCGAACAGCATTTTATGAAATCGCTGCACGGCGAAGATGAGTGCTACACCTTCTTTTTCTATTTGACTGTAGTTTTTTTTCAGCATGTGTAAGGGATCTAGATATGTGGTGTTTGCATTCACACTGTTGTCTGGAAATGTGTGGTAGATGGCCACTCCAACCCCATGTGATGAAGCGTCTACATGTATTGGTAAGTCTGGATTGTAGTGTGTCAAAAGCAAATTCGAAGTTAAAATTAGCTTGAAGTCATCTAATGATTTTTTGACATTCTGAAGTCCAATTAAATTGATGCTCTTTTTTCAACAGGTCATCAAGAGGCTTTCGTAGATTTCGCATGTTTTTGACAAATTTGCCGTAATGATTTATGGAACCGGAACTTTCAGATTTTGTATGGCGCTGATTTTGCTGGGATCCGGTCGAATGCCGTTTCGGTCGATAACCTGCCCTAAATATTTGATCTCTTTCTTGAAAAATTGACATTTTTCAAACTTCAGTCTGAATCCAAAGTCTTGAATTTTCTGTAAGAGTAAATTCAAATTAGTGTTGTGCTCTGAAATAGACTTACTTATGATATCGTCAATATACGCCTTGGAACCATCAATGCCAGAACATAGCTCATCCATAATACGCTGATTTTATACCAGGTGTGAGTCTATTAAACTTGTATAAACCTCTGTGAGTATTAATGGTGAGAAGTTCCTTGCTTTCATCGTCCACTTCCACTTGTAGGTATGCATCTGACAAGTCTAAATGGCTGAATATTGTGCAGTTGTGGCAATCAGAAAGAATTTCCTCCGGTGTTGGCAGTGGATACTGATTTGATTCTACCATCGAGTTGAGACCAGTAGAGTAGTCCTCACAAATGCGAATTTTTCCATTGCGCCTGCTGACTACTATTGGAGCTGCATAATTTGAAGAATTTACCGGAGAATTTATGTTTGCCTTTTCGAGCCTCTGAAGGTCTGCTTCGATTTCAGTCCTCGCCGCGTATGGAACTTGTCGTTTTGGAATGAAAATCTCATTGGCATCTGGCAGCAACTGTATGTGGACTTTTGTTTTAGTATACAGTCCTAAGGTGCTGTTATCAAACACGGTCCTTCAGAGCTGCAACGTCATCATCAAATTTTATTTGACGACACCAAGTAGATATTGGTTTGTCCCAAAGATCAAAAGATTGAATCCAGTCAATTCCAATGATGTTCAGCTGATCTATATCTGTGATATAGCAGTCTATATCTATATCTGTGATATAGCAGTTTAAGGACTTTGTGTCGTCATGCATTGTGACCTAGCATTCGAACTTGGCTAGAATGTTTATTTTGTTGGTGTTTGCATCACTAGCGCTATCGTTGGTTGTATGGGCGTCTGGTTTACCAATGCTTTCCCATGTTGAAACCGATATAATAGATATGTCCGATGCTGTATCTATTTGAAGTCGAACAAGATTGTTGTTGATGGTCACTATTGTGTATTTTCGAAGTTCTTGGAATTGCAGTTTTTTTGTTGTGTACACGGCATTTGTACGGAAATTTGATTTTGAATTTTTGGATTTCTTGAACTTCTTTTTATTATGTTGAGCGAATTTATTTGGCTTTGCACTGGAACAATAGTTGTCTTTGTGTCCAGTTTGGTGACATTTTGTACACTTGTGTTTGAGGTATGGACAAAATTGCACATAGTGTAAATCCCCACAAAGCCAGCACGGAGTTTTGGGCATTTTGTGCGGTTGTTTAGAACCTTCTGGAAATCTGTTTACTGCGCAGATTGATTTTGGTTGATGTTCAATCAAACTGTTGTCTGCCTTCAGATCCAGTATGCGCTGTGTCTCGTCCACATGTTTGTCTAAATTCATTGCACTAATTCCCTCGTCTAGAATTTTTAACAAGCGAATTCGTATGTCGTTGTCTCTGCCCGAACGTAATCCTAACACGAATATAAGACACTTAAACTGATCGATTTGTAACTCACTCATTTTAAAAAGCTCGCATTGGAGGTTTACTCTGCTCGCATATTCTCGGAAGTCCTCACTGTCTGTCTTTGCATGTTTCAAACACTTGTAACGTTGTGCGACTTGAGTTTCTGCTTTTCCAAAAAGTTTGTTGAGTTTTTGACAGTGTCTCTTAGCGTCATTTCATCGGGTTTTATTGGTAATACGTAGATTGCAAATCTTTGGTGCACCTGATTGGAAATTTTTCGCCATAGGAGAGCAACTTTGTCGTGATCTTCCAGTGCGCCTTCCTCCTTTTCGAAAACATGTACAAAGCGATTGTACCAAGTTTGAAAAATTAGACCACTTTCGGGTTCATACACGAAATTCGTCATTGAGTGTGCCAATGATTCCATCAGGGCCGCCTTGGATGTGTTTGGATTTGGTTTTCCGTCTGTAGATGAAACCGATCCATGAGCCTGTAGGAGTTGTGCCATGTGCTGTAGCAATTGTGTTTGTTGAAGCATTGCTTTTTGCTGCTCTGCCAATAATTGCAACACTTGTTCATTAGAATAAAATGTATGAAGAATTTTTATTTCACCGTCCTCGTCGCCACAGTTGTTGTGCTTTTATGTTGTGAATAAAAGGCAATTGTTGTATGTAGATTAATACGTTTTATTGAAGTGTGCTCGTGATGGCTTGTTGTACTAATAACTGTAAAACTAAAACTTAAAAAGTATAATGGCGTGGTGCATGCAGCGTTGCATGTCATGGTGATGCCATGTCTGCATGTTGCATGTAGGGTTACCCCAACATAAAAAAAAAACGTTGGTAGATGCGATGTCCATAAGACATGGTAACCTACTCGATAGGTTGCATATGTCGAGTTATTGTCAAGGTTGGCTACCGTTATCGCTAAAATACAGTTATCCAATTCAAACACCTTTCAAATTAAACACCGTTACCGAAACTGCTAAAAAGAATTTAAAAAAAATCGTTATATATTATCCATAACGTTTCCCGTTTTAAATGGTTGTTTTTTTTATCAAAATACGTAAAGAACATAAAATTTAAGAAATGGGTGTATTGAATTATTCACCCATACGAATGAAATCCGGCGTATTTAGCTTAACAATTTTCGGATGCCAATTATAAAAAAAATTAATTGATAAACGATTTAAAAAAGTGATTTTATCAGTTATTCAATCACTGTACACCAGGAGTCGGCAAGTAATTTTAAGTAGAGTCCGGATAATTTTTAAATTTTTTGTCGAGGTCCAGAAAAAAAACTCATAATACAAACTAGTTTTAATTTTAATAAGAACAAATTTTATATTTTAATTTTGACTTATTTAATCAATGTTCTTTAAAGCTAATGCGAAAAGCTACAATTGTGCTCTTGAGCAAGTTTTTTAAAATCGGGTTCACGCGGAGAACAGCTTATGCGAAAAGTGTCTTCAAGGTGGGCGTCTGTTAATCGCGAACGATATTTGTTTTTCAAAAAAATTTTCAAAACGATGATTCACATACAAATGTGGATCCAAACATGGTAGCTAGTTTTTTACAGTTTTGATATTTTTCTGTGACATGTTTACCCCAAAATTCTTCAGTGGATGCAGTTTTATACATTTGCAAGGCAATATCTTCTTGCAAGTCAATTACCTCCATTTGCAGTAAAGGCTTAGATAAATTGAATAACTTCGCAGCCACGTCAGTCCATTCTGCCGCTGCAGCAACTTCATAAGGGAATTTAAGACATTCAGACAGCTTTCCTATCTCCACAAGTCCATTCTGCCGCTGCAGCAACTTCATAAGGGAATTTAAGAAATTCAGACAGCTTTCCTGTCTCTGCAAAGTCTTGGAATCTTGCAGCAAATTCTTTGCCAATATCTGATAAAAATCTTATATACACTGCAATGTCTTCTTCAAAAATCTTTTTGTACTCAAGCATTGTTGGGAAATGAATAAATTCTTGACTTGCAATGTCATTTTCAAAGATATCCAGCTTGCGACGGAAAGCAGACACACTTTGTATCACATCACATATTAATTTCCCATTTCCTTGTAACTCGGTGTTGAGCTCATTCATATATTTCAGTACGTCTTTAAGAAAAGCCACAGCTACCATATTCCGCTTGTTTGTTAAGAAATCCAAGTGCTTCCTGGAAGTTTTGCAAAAAGGAGGTTACTTGTTCTCTTATTTGCCAGAAAGGTTCAACAACTTGACCTTTATTTAGCCAACGATGTTGTGTGTCAGTAAATCAGAATATGCCGAATCACATTCAGAGAGGATCTCCTTGAACTGTCGGCGCTGAAGAGCAGAACGAGACCCCATAAAATTGATCATCGCTGGGGCCCCGTCAGTTGAAAGGGATACTATTTTATCATAACTAATGTCTGAAGTCTTAAATAAATCTTCTCCGCGCGTTTTACCTTTAAAAGTTATAGAAACCAACAACAAATAATATAAATGCCCTCATGAGGCCACTAAAAGAAAGAACAAATATCAGCTTTTGTTTTTGAGTTTAATATTAAAATATTTTATCCGTTGAAGATTTAAGTTGGAATTAAATTGAATGTGTTGGTAATTTTAACAATGTCTGCCGGTCCCAGTATTGACATTCGTATTCGGACCGCGGTCCGCCTGTTGCCGATCGGTGCTCTACACGATTGCAATGTCCCTTGATAATATTTTAGTTATTTCCCGTTTAATATCTGACAAACCACAAGTTCCAATTTTTACATTTCGATTTTATTCATATTATTTTTCAAAAACCCTAGAAGCCACGGCAATTAAAAAGACTGTAGTGCACAACGATGGATTTTGATATACATATCAGTGTAAGTGATTATTTTGTTAAGATACTGATGACAGCGGGATAGACAAAGACTTTTAGCCGACAGATGATGAAGTAATTTCAAAAACCAGCGAGATATGAGTTATTTTAAATGGTGTTCCTTATCTATTTATGGGGGAAAAAGAGTATTAAAATTTTGGTGGCTTATAATGTTTGTGTTATTCAGGAATATTTTGTGTTGCAAATCGAAAACACATCGCTTGGGAATAATACCGCATGATTGGAATAAGAAGAAAAGAAAGTCGGGAGTATTTTTGTCCAAAAACTGTGAAAACTCTTGAAGCACTCAAACTAGAACCATCTTCCAGTTGCGAACAAAATTGTCCGTTCATTGTCAAATGGCCGGTTGACCGGACGACGCACTGTGGTCAATATTTTGAGATAGCGGCCAAAACTCCTTTTGGTTTTTGTTCTCCGATTTTAAAGTTATTAGACTCATATGAAAGTAGACAGTAGTAAACCTCGGGAGCCAAAAAATTAAAACTCTATTTTAACTATTTCACTGAGAACAGGGTGGTCCAAAATGGGCTTTTTCAGAATTTAGTAATTATGATATTTTTAGTTAATTTTTAAAGTTGAAATGATCATAATTTTTTTGTTTTCAAGATTTTTGGACGAAATAAATTTTGTGTTGTAACTTAACTTATTTCCTATTTCCTTCCTAAAATTGAAGCTCTACTGTTTTCAGAACAATTTAAATATTTTTTTTAAAAAAGGTCTAATTTATCGGAAATTTCCGACTTCATAGAGCGCAACTCCTGTAAGTCAAGCTGAGTCAAAACACAAATTTACTATTTTGTAGTCCTAACCCTCCCCTACATTCCTATATATATACATGTCCATGCATCGGGACTGCACTTTTTGAGCTACAGCAATTTTTCTGACCCAAGGTAAGATATTCGGTACAAATGCACGTCATATTTTTTGAGAAGTTATTTGTATGTGAAAGTGGCTATTATGCATATATTTTGATGAAATTTTGTTTTGAAATTAGGAGAATTTGGCCCATATTTGGACCTAGTCCACATAGAAGGGTGTATCAAAATTTTGACAAAAATGACAATAAATTGGGATACGATTTGGAATTTGGCGCGTTAGGCGAAACAGTGAGAAACAACAAAGAAAATTTGGAAAAAAGAAAGCAAAAAAAAAAAAGATATTCAAGAAAAATACCGTGAGATAGGCCTTATAATTGACCAGCCAAAGCAAGGAGAAGGAAATTCTAATGACGGAAACACAGCAAGGAGATTTTTTTCCGATCCAGAAACTGCAGCTTCTATAACTGGAGTAGATTATGATTTAATACGACGATTCCAAATCATATTAGAAGTTATAGCATGTAGCAAAAAGATAGATGCAAAAAAATTTGGTAAGTATGCTAATGATACAGCAACCCTTTATAACCAAAAATATTCTTGGAGACATATGCCAACCACAGTTCACAAAATTTTGTTCCATGGGGAACAAATAATTCAGCATAATATGCTTCCAATTGGAGATCTCTCAGAAGAAGCGCAAGAAAAAAGGAACAAAGACTACAGATTCTTTCGCGAGCACAATACAAGAAAAATGTCCAGATATTGTACTAATGAAGATCTTATTAATATTTTGTTGTGCACATCAGACCCATATATGTCCAGTATTCGACAAAAATGGAAATCAACCTCATTAGAGTTAGATGAAGAAGCTAAACAACTACTGCAAAATTAAAATCAAAGTTATTTGGAAGAAATTTATACTAATATTGTTTAATTAACACTAGTTTAAAGATTATAATTTGTTTCTAATTTTAGTATAAATTTTTATTAATACATTTAAATAAAATATATGTGCACTTTAAATCAATAGTAAAAGTTTACTTAACATTTTATCGATGTTGTGTTCTGTATATAATATATCCAAATGGTATTGATATTGTTGGGAATTTCAGTGTTATTTTTCAGTTTAATCCTCACAAGAATTAGCTTTCTTCCACAAAACCCAACCTTAGGCCCCTGTGAATATTGAGACTAAATAAATGTCAGGGGCCAAATGTTGGCATTTTCTGACCAAAATTAAGTTTAGGAATAATAAATAAGTATTGGTTGTAAAATACGATTGAAGAAAATAAGAAATTATAAAAAATATACCTATTTAAAATGACAAAATATTCAACTTTTACATGGAAACTCAACAAAAAATTAAAATGCATTTTTAACTCCACATTACTTACGTTCCTATCAGTCGATTTTTACGTTTGAACACGCAAATTGAAGCTTAAAGTCCCTCCTATTGAACAAAACAAATTGCGTACCAAAATACCAATCCGGCCAAAAGTTATACAGTTTTGACCGCTATCTCGCGAAATTGACCACTGTGCGACGCACTATAGAGAAAATTCGTTCTTCAGCCGAACCGTTCGTATGTGGAATAATCTTCCGGCAAATGTGTTTCCTGCCAGTTGTGACATTCAGAAATTCAAAACAAATTTCAACAAACACTACTCCCTCTTTCCTCCTTCCGATACCATAATTTCCTTCCGCTAACACAATGCATTGCATTTATAGGGGGCATCCCCTGAGTGTTGGCCATCAAAAAAAAAGAACTCATATTTAATTAGTTTTGAAAACTGTGATCTTTCAATCAAACAGCTACCTCGTTGATTGCATTCTTGTAGGAATAATGAAGTGCTCGTATAAAAAGAAAACTAAAAGACAACAGTCTAGCCGAAAATTATCAGCTCGTTATTTCGTTGAAATTGATGGCGCCTATGCTAAAATTTGCAAAAAGAGAGTTCAGGAACGTATATGGTCTTCAAAAGTCAAGAGGAAGACTTGAGAATATTATATAAGACGGTAAGTTTGTAAGTAGAGCTAATAGACTGAACAAAGTAATTCTGTAAGAAATCGTAAGTAAGTTTTTAATAATTATTTCATTTTTTTTTTTTTTTCAAAAACACGATACGCCGCTTTATTTCAAACAAAATTAAAAATCTTTTGATATTCAAAATAAAAAAAAAATAAATAAAATAACTGGATAAGCCACAACTTTTTGAAAATAGCGATTTCCGAATTTTCGTGGATATACAGCGACTGGTATGCGATAGTAGTCTTCATTAAACACTAAATAAAGGTATCAATTTCATGATATAATCAAATCCCTATTTTCTGCAATTATTTTAGACTTCGATGGCGATTTTCTCAGTATTTTGATTTTGTGACTTATGGTGCTTTTACGATAAGCCTTTCAAATATATGTCCTCAGATTTCTTAGACTTTTATTTTTGGTCTGAAATACTAGTACGTACCGGCAATATTTTTTATTGTGGTTGCATTTTTGTTGACAATAGTTTTATTACAGTCGGATACCTGTCATGTCGAGCAATATAGATAATTATTATAGATAATTATTTTTTTCTTTTTTAAAATCATTGTAGAATAAACATAGAGGATTTGCTAATTTTTAAAATTTCTTCATTGGCTACATTGAAAATACTTTTCGAACCTTAGGGACGTTGGAGAAGCAAATCTCGGAGAAGCAAAATCGGAATTGCTATGAAATTTCAATCCACCAGAAAATAAACTACAGTGGAATTTTATCCCGTCGCCAAGACCTCACCACTGAGTTATTTGGGAGGTCATCGTTAGCAACGAAGAAGCTTTTCAACTCATTGGCCGCTAGGAAGCGTCGAAGAAGTGCGTCACTGAAGTGATAACTATTGGCCTCGCGGGAATGTTCGATATTCAATATTCTTCAATATTTTTATTACGGTTCAGTTTTTAATATTTTTCCAAAGTTTTATTACTGTCGGGTACTTGTCATGACGAACAATGCGTATATGGGTCGTCACGTCGGCCACACTGATTAGCTGTAATTAGATTAACACAAATATTCCTGAGATACTGGTAGACGTACTTTACGAAGAAAACCTTCTTAAAAATAAACAACGACGATGGTGGAGACATCTGAAAGAATGGGCAGATATAGTCCTTATTCTGTAACTTTTGATGAGCCGTGGTTAGATTTCTGGTTTAAGGACTGATGTTTTTATGCTGTTTTTTAAGAGCTTGAGAACTTAAAATGATAATACAAAACATATTTTTGGAATGCATTTGTATACCCTCACCTACGGGTAGGAGGGTATATATCATTTGATACGACCCAAAAGTTTAACACGTAGGTGTTATTGAACCAAAGTCGATTCATCACTTTTTAAGTTGTTTGATGCATGTCCGTCTGTCCTGTTGGTATGCACGATAACTTTCGAAAGCGTTAAACAATCGCTTTGAATTTTTTTTTATATTTTCCCAAATTGTGTTATACTATCAATACGCCCAACGCGATCAAGCCCAAATTCTGTATCTAGAAGCTGGACAAAGTTTCGGGCAAAAACTTGAAAGTCTGGCCACGCCCCTACTGGTACATCCCATACAAATGTACCCTTCCGCCTACTTTAGAATTAGTGTAATAATAGTATTACCTAAATTCCGTATTTTATAAATCTATAAAAATATAAACTCCTCCAGAAAAAATTTGACACCTAGTCGGCCCCTTCTTGTACCTCCTATTCAAATGTGCCATTCTGCACACTTTACAAATCGTGGAATAATATAAATACGCTAAACGCAATATAGTCAGAATTAGAAAAAAATCCAAACTCTATTCTATACTCCGACCACTTTGTAAAACCTGTAATACAATATTTTTCTATAACATTCGGTGTTTTAAGATTGCTTTTATGATATTTCATCAGATGCTACATCCAATAGCGGTAGCCACGCTCATGGATGACAAACAGTCGAGATACCCTAGATGCACACTTCCCAGGCTGCCGGGAACGCAGTCGTCAGTATGTGATGGTTCATGATGCTGTGTGCAAGGCGTATGGTAACTAAGATATCCCAATCACACGTCAGCGCATACGATGGCCGACTTCAACCCTACAAGTTTTCTGGCATGGATGGTATTATCCCAGAGGACTTACGGGAGAATATTGACACATTATGGCATCAAAACTCTGGAAAGAATCTCAGACCATTCCTTGGATCATGTACTATTTTTTCAAACGATTGGACAATGATAAGCTTGATACAATTTCAAAAGTTTTGTTAAACAGTTTGGTAATGCATTCGCGAATAGTGAGATACATGCCACTAACACCGTATCAATGTTAAGAACAGTAGATGATACTGCGGAAAGAACAGTCAAACTAATGCAGACTTAATTACAGAAACAATTTGTATTGCGATGTGTAAAAGAAGAACGCAGGCTATATCCTCACTGCAAAAAGGAAACATTGAAACGAAAATATGTAAAATAATATTGATTACATCGAATTTGGAATTTTTTTAATGAGTTCAAGCTCGAGGTCAGGAATTTTTTATAAAATACATCGCGGACGGAGAAGAATGCATAAAAACATTGGCTGAACAAAGACCTCACCACCACGCTCCAAAAAAGAATAACGAGCTGATCACACAGAGGATAATCACTGAATCGCAAAAACGAATAATGAAGACAGAGGTAGCAACCGCACCGAGAATCTATGGACTACCTAAAATACACAAGAAAGACTTTCCGCTTAGACCGATCTGTTCTTCAATAAATTCCCCTTCTAGTCATCTCTGTAAGTCTGTTACCAAAATGTTGTCCAAGATTACAGAAAACTCAAATATTAAAAACTCCGTGCAATTTATAGAAAGGATCAAAAACACTGTGATAGAAAATGACGAGCTAATGGTTTCCTTCGATGACGTATCACTATTCCCTAGTATACGCGTAGATTTAGCTTTAAACATAATAGAAAACAAATTGACCGAAATCTCTGAATTGGCAAAAATCTTGTTTATGAAAATTGAGAAGTTCTGCATTCAAGAAAACAGATACTTTAAATACAAAGACTAGATCTACCGACAAAAGAGAGGATTGCCTATGGGTTCTTCGGCATCTGCAGTTGTAGCCATGCAAAACTGTGATGCTACCCCTAAGATCTTGACAAAATATGTGGACGACCTTATCGGGATTATGAAAACCTGTACAATAGAGAATATCTTGACAAACCTTAATAGCTTCAACCAACAAATTAAGTTTATAATAGAAAAAGAAACCAATGGAAAACGCGCCTATGGAAAACTCTAATAATAATAATTAGAGATAAAAACAATATTAAAATAGATTGGTACCAAAAACCAACCGCTTCTGAAAGATTGGTAAACATCTATTCAACTTTATCAATAGAGTCTTGACCATAAGCGACGATGAGTTCCATCAACAGAACATCAAAAAAATTAAGAATATACTGCAACAAAATAGCTGAAATTTGTCAGAAGGGGACTTGCCAGACTTCCAAGATTTGTCCGAAAGTTTTTCTCTCTATAGCTTGATCTCGTTGGTCATATTGATAATATTACAAGGTTTGTAAGGGGCGGGATGGTACATTTGTAAAAGAGGTACTGGAGGGGGAGTTGCCAGACTTCCAAGTTTTTGTCCTAAACTTTGTCCAGCCATAGTTTACTAAATATAGAATTTGGGCAAGATCGAGTTGGTCATATTGATAATATTACACCGTTTTTAAGGGGTGGGATGGTACATTTGTGTTGGAGTACCAAAAGGGGAGTTGCCAAACTTTCAAGTTTTTGTCCGAAACTTTTTCCAGCCATAGCTTTACTAAATACATAATTTGGGTACGATCGCTTTGGTCATATTCATAATAATATACGGTATGTAAGAGGCGGGATGGTACATTTGTAAAGGAGGTACCAGAAGGGGAGTTGCCAATGTTTCTGTTTCAAATATGAAATACGGTGCCATCGGGTTAAAGCGGAAATCTTCGCTGTATCGAAATATTGGTCAGGAACTGAAGTTAAGGAAGAGCCAATTAATAGATAACCAGGAGTTAGCACCTCACCATCATTTGGATCATCTGGGATTGGAGCGATTGACCGAGAATTGAAAATTTCGACAATAAATGTCTGTAGTTCCTCGAACGTGAGATACGTTTGGTTGTGGTGAGCACCGTTTTGGTAGAATTGAGGGCTACCATCCACAATCCGAAGTGTGGGGTACGAGAGTATATAAAACAAAATTTTAAACCCATCTGGCCGTTGAGCTCGAAAACGATCAGCTTTAAATTAGTAGTGTCAATTCTGGCTTGTAGTGGAAACAATGAACTGACGCGCGTTATCTTTATCGTGTTGTTGCCAATGCTCAATTCTTGTAAAAACGGCGTCCGTTTTTAAAGCGATGGATGGACAGAGTTGCGATTGGACACTACTGCGCGAATGCTGCTGTTTACATGTCCGGTCCTCTGGGCATCTGCTAAAAACACGAAAAATAAAAGAGATTATTCGAAAAATTTTAGTATAAGATGAATGCTTATCGATAATTTCGTCATTTAAGGTGGGTTGAGTTGATGTGCACTTGAACGTAGCTGCTTTTGGGCGTTCCAAGATTTCTATATTGAACTCCTCATCTATTCCATGCCAATTTGATGCATCGCCTTGAATGAATTGTATCTGCCAATTCTTCTACGCTGCAACCTCGAGATACAATGTCCGTTGGATTATTTTTTTGAAGGCACTTGTCTCCAAATAACGTTTTTGCTTTGTTCTTGTAGCTCTGAGACATGAATTGGATGGCATGAATGTGGATGAGTTGTGGTTCCAACAAGTGGTTGAAAATTGGACCTGTAGAATTGGCTTTATTCGAGCCAGCCGCGGCGGCCACATGCCCGAAATCATATTTAAACATTAATGGCATAAAATTATCCTTCCAATAAAGCCAAATTGATGGACATTAAAACGATTTTCTTGTGTTTTATTTCAATTCGAAGTTCTATACCTCAATAAAAAACACCCTTTAGTTCAAGACGAGGTAGAGATTTTGCTTTGATGGGTAACTTTTGATTTAGCTATGAGTAATGTTGATTTATAAATACCTTGGACCACAACGCGATAGTAAAGGCCACAACCATATGCTCGTTGAGAGGCATCTGCAAAGCCATGTATTTTTCCGAATGTTTTCGGAGACGTACAAACGAATCGTGGAATTTCTATGTGATGATTGTGCGACAAATCGTTTGCTTAATTTGCAACCACAGCGTGTTGAGATGATCACTCCGAAGGTCATCACATCCATATAGATCACTTCAAAGTACTTCTGAGGCACGAGAAATGTTGATTCATATTTATCGCAATGAAAAAGAAACTACGAATCGCCATAAAAAGGAGCGGAAGAAAGACCATTTGTTACAGTATTTAATTTATATACCCTTAATACGTCGTGATTGCTGGACCTCCACAGAATCAACTGGTACATTCTATCTCTTTCATCAACGAGAAACTGCTGATAAATTTTCGAAATGTCAGCTGTGAGATCATATTTGTTAAAGTGAAACGAAAATAATG
This sequence comes from Hydrotaea cyrtoneurina, assembly GCA_958296145.1. NCBI lineage: Eukaryota > Metazoa > Arthropoda > Insecta > Diptera > Muscidae > Hydrotaea > Hydrotaea cyrtoneurina. Next base: position 83,362,059 of record OY282513.1, read on the forward strand.
TTGTGATCAAGTCCTGTTGAATGGTATGGCCGACCATGAGTATATTTTTGAAAGAATGATTCGACGAAGTTTAAGCAGAAGCGTAAAAAACAACACGTAGATTTTATGTTCAAACGTTGATGCTTGAGGACACTGTGATGCGAGATATCGTAATTTAATTCACCTGAAGGCAACTTATGAAGTGACCGAGCGACAAATATTCTTTCATGAAATCTACATACACTTTTTTTAAACGTAGGATAACAACCTAGGCGGAGTTCGTGCGACAAAAAAAAACCTAAAAAAAATTGACCTATTGTCTGTGAAACTGGACGACCACTGAAACGAACTTATTCTAGATTATATTGTGGCATCGATGGAATATTTTATTTTTGTCCCCACTTCACCGATTCCCGGAAAATCATGTGAAGTTTTAGTCGTTTTGCTGTTTCGTCTGTACGGAAATTTATTTATGAACACGAATCAAGAAGAACTCTTACCGGTTGAAATGAGCCACAGTAATCCTTAATGAAAAAAACAACAATTAAATCACCAAAGGCAACTATCCGAATCTACTCATTGGAAACTACACCAAAAATAATTTGAACTTTCAACGGCCGAAAAGAAGAAGTCATCACACGTAACCAGCTTGGTTACAACACACACAAAAAAAGAAGTCTCATCAAACTACAGCGACAAACATCCATGGTAACAAGAGAAGTACAAAAGGAGAAGAGGTATGTACAGTAGTAATTTGCATTCGATTATATGTAGATCATTTTTTCGCGAAAACAACAAAAACAAAAATCCCGTTGAAAAATTGAAACAAAAAGTACAAAAAAAAAAATCAGAAAGAACGTGCAAAAACCGCGCAACAGACTTTGAAAAGAACGAACGATAATAAATAATCACAAAACAAAACTCAATAACTTTAAAATAATCGATATTTGAAGTTATAAAATCGATTATCACCACCTCTCATTATCCATATTTGGATCGTTTTACAGCACTGAAATTCTTTTAACTCTCACCCCATTCCGATTGGCAAATACATCGCCATACATACATATGTACATATGTGACAGATCATAAACAGCGATTACAGCATAAATCAAATCATAACAGAATTCAAAGTGAACGGTCGTGTAAAGAAATGTAACAAAACAAAAATCAACATATTACAGAATTGTGAACGAAATCGTGTGATGAAAAAACAAAAGATAACAAAGTAATAAGTCGGTCGTGTTAAACGCAAAAATAATTTATTTGAAAAAAAAACTATAAAGAAAATAAATAAATGAAACGAGAACTGTGATTGAAAAAAAAAATATAAACAAATACGCACAAAATGGCAAGGAAAGCGTTTAAAAAGAGAGAAATTCAGTCAACAAACATTATTTATTAAAGGCTATATTGAGTGAACTGCCTGTTCCAAACAACCGTCATCTACATACAACAAAAACATCAAAACCAAGACACCATCACGACAAAAAAAAGGTGAGTGGATTTGTTACAATTTATAATAATTTTGTATGCTGGTAAATTGCATTTTAACAAACAAATTTCGAAATATTGATGAAAATACTAAATAAAAATTTGAAAAATATAACGAATAGATGAGAAAAAATGAAAAATAAACGAATTTTGAAAATCAAAATCAGGACTTCGAATAAAAACACCAATTGAATACATTTGCAAATTGTTTCAACTTAAACAGTGGAAATTGCCACAAAACGAAATTTTTAGTAAAATAATATAAAAACAGATTGCCATATCTACACTATATATAATCCTTTGTGGATTTAAAAACTTTTTCGGGTTCGCGATTTGGGTACAAAAAAATGCTAAACCCATATAAATAAATACCATAACATAAAAGACATTTCGGTGCAAAAATATGTTCGCGAAGGGAAAATTTTGATTTCTACATGAACTTTCTTGAATTTACGAACAAATTCGGGAACAAAACAACGATTTTTTTGGAAATAAATCAAATAGCTAAGTTCTCGTAAAACCATTTTTTTTTTCATTTGGAAAATTTCGAAATCATTAAAAATGGATGTAAAGAGAAAATTTAACTTTTATTTGGGAGAGCTGTGCGTAATCGGTAGCGGTATTAAAGAAAAAGAGGATGGCGACAGCTGCATGCTGGAAGTAAAATTAGAAGACATCGAAGATACGTGGAAAAACATGAAGGAGGTCTATGAGGAAATCATTATGATGGACGATTCGGCCAAAGATAACACAGAGTTAATCAAATATGCTATGTCAAAATTTAAGAAAGCTCGGTCGGAGTAAATTATGGATATGATAAAATCCAGAGATTCTCCAAATCAAGAAAAAAAATGCAAAAGCTGAATCATCAATAATGCACACGGCACTCAAATTACCATCATGTGATTGTCCACCATTTGAAGGAGGTTACGCCAAGTGGCCTGCATTTCGCGACATCTTCACTGCTGTCTTTGCAAATCATCCTGATTTATCACCAGTACAAAAATTGTACCATCTTCGCAATAAAACTCGTGGAGAAGCGCATCATATCGTGGAAAAATTTGAATTAGTAGATAACAATTTTGATATCGCGTGGTTATCTTTAAAAACTAGATACGAAAATAATAGGATCTTAGTGCATCAACAAATGAAAAAATTGTTTGGAATCCCGGCAGCGGCCAATGAAACAGCGGATGCACTAAGACAAATTCAAGCTGGAATAGATGATAGTGTTTCAATATTTACTACTTATCAATTGAAGATGGATAATTGTGATCCATTCCTGGTCTACATATGTTACACCAAACTTCCAAAGGATACTTTAACTGCATGGGAAGATTCGTTGAGTAATCATAAAGAGTTTCCGACATGGGCTCAAATGTTTGATTTCCTATCTAAAAGAATAGAAATTCTGGAAACGCTCTCGGATTTAGGAAAATCGGGTAATCGTGAAAAGGGTTATAAATCTCAATCTTTTCATACTCAACCGGGAACAAAACGACAATTTTGTAAGAAATGTAAGCAAGATCATTCAATACGCGAATGTAAATATTTTAAAGCTATGCCAGCCAACGAAAGAGTGAAGTTCGCGTTCGCAAATAAATATTGTATGAACTGTCTATCGTCTAATCATTTTCAGTCCAAATGCACGAGTAAAAGTGTATGCAGCAAATGCAAATTGAAACACCATTCATTACTTCACGTTGACAAAGAACTGAATAAAACCAATGTTACAAGGAATTCTCAATATAAATCTGGAAGCGATGAACATACATCAACTTCGCGCTATCAACCAACTTTAAACTCTCCTCATGAGAACAACAACTCAACAGATGCTGTAATTTCAAACTTTTCGCTGAATGAAGGCACAACTATTTTACCGACAGCGCTGATTCAGGTAGAAAATTTGGGCGATATCTTTGTTAGATAGTGGGTCGGAGAAAAGTTTTATTTCGAAGCGTATACAGCAAAAACTGGGACTCCCACTAATATCGCACAACTCACAAATTCCAGGGCTTGGTGGAACTATTGTAGGTAGTTCTAATGGAAAATGTTTTGTAGATCTAAAGTCTCGATCGTCAAATTTTAGAATCAAAATAGAAGCCATAATTGTTTCCAAACTAGCGCATTTCATACCATCCAAGAAAGTCTCCATGGAAAGGTTTCCAGAGATTAATAATCTTAATTTAGCCGATCCATATTTTCATAATCCTTCACCAATCGACATGATTATAGGGAGCGATTATTTACCATTGATAAATAGGACAGGTGTACTTTCTAATATTGGAAATGGCCTAGAAGCCCGCGAATCGCATTTTGGTTGGTACTTGTCAGGCCCCATGCCAACAGTAAATACTTTCACAACGAGTGTCGCAATTGAAGAAAATGATCTTCGTGAAGAAATAAGAACATTTTGGGAAGTAGAGGAGATTGAATCATTGAATGCAGTTTCGGACGGAGACGCATATTGTGAGGATTTTTACCAGAAAACAACACGTCGACTACCAGATGGCCGATACATGGTCCGCCTGCCATTTAAAGAAGAATATCCAAGTGAAATGTACTTGGGACGGTCGCGGAATATGGCTTTAGGTCAGTATTACCGTATGGAGAAAAACTTGAAAAAGAACCCTGAACTAAAAACTCAGTATACCCAAGTTCTTCAAGAATATGTAGAATTAGACCACATGGAGCAAGTTACTCATCATGAGGAAGCATCCGAAAAACAATCGTCGTTTTACTTACCCCACCATTCCGTAATCAAGCCAGAGTGCAAAACGACAAAAGTTAGGGTTGTTTTTAATGCGTCGAAGAAATCAAGCACTGGTCATTCACTTAACGACGTACTTCACCGTGGCCCAGTATTACAAGCGGACTTGATGAAAGTTTTATTGAAATGGCGTTTCTATAAGTACGTTTTCACTGGCGACATACAAAAAATGTATCGTCAGATTATTGTTCATCCTGATGATAGGCCATACCACCGAATCTTATTTCGTAAAAATCCAGAAGATTCGGTAAAGACATATGAATTTAAACGAGTGACTTTTGGAGTCAACTGTGCGCCGTTCCTGGCCATACGAACGCTTAGGCAATTAGGCTTTGATGCAAGGAAACCTATCCCGAAGCAGCCCGAATACTGAACAACGAAGTGTATGTTGACGACGTACTGTCTGGTGGACATACGATAAAAGAGGCAAAAAATAACCACACTGAAGTTTTAAAAACTCTTGGCACAGCAGGCTTCCCCATGAAGAAAATAACGGCCAACAATACTGACTTACTTGTCAATGTGGCCAGGGAGGATCTTCTCGACGACGATTTTTTGAAAATAGATGAATCGAGTAGCACCAAAACCCTTGGCTGTTCTTCTCTCAAAACTCATCGAAGTAGCAAAAGACATAGCCCCTAGCAAATGTGAGATCTATCTATGGACAGATTATTCTATAGTCCTTGGCTGGCTTCAAAAAGATCCGAGTCACTTGAAAACATTCGTACGCAATAGGATAATGGAACTTCAAAATCGTTGCACCAACGTTCAATGGCGACACGTTGTTACGTCAGAAAATCCTGCGGACATTGGGTCCCGAGGATGTAACCCACAAGATCTCATCGATAACTATTTGTGGTGGCACGGTCAATCATGGCTGGAGAAATCTAAAGAAGCGTGGCCAGAACCACGTACCTTTGTTCCAGTAGATCTTGAAACAAAGAAAGTCGCAACATTTCATGTTGTTATACCAGATGAAGAATTAATATCTCGTTTTTCGTCTCTTGGAAAAGCGCTACGAGTTGTCAGTCAAATCTTTCGATTTCAACAACTATGTCGGAAGAAACCTCGCCATGAAAATGAAATTATTACAGCAGAAGAAATTGAATTCGCAAAAAATCGCCTCATTATCATTGCACAAAAAATGTTTTATCACAAGGAATACGAAAATTGATTCAATAAAAAACCTCTTAGCAGTAAAAGCCCTCTAGTCTCACTTGCACCATTTCTCGACAAAAACGGCGTCATGCGAGTAGGAGGTCGCCTACACAATTCATCTTTTCGATACGATGAAAAGCACCCTATCATTGTGCCTAAAAATTCCCACTATGCCGTACTACTTGTCCGATACACCCATAAGATTCTCTTCCACGCAGAACATCACATAATGCTTAGAGCCATTCAGCAAGGGTATTTCATTCCAAATTTACGAAGTAAAATCAAATTTTGTATCAGAGAATGTAAAAATTGCACCATGTTCAAGCGCAAGTTCCAAGACCAACTAATGGGAGCACTGCCTCCTGAGCGAGTAACTTTCACGTTACCATTTACATATACCGGAGTGGATTTCGCCGGTCCTCTCAACCTGAGGACTTCAAATCTCCGTAATGCCAAAATTACAAAAGGATACGTTGCGGTCTTCGTATGTTTTTCCACTCGCGCGGTACATTTGGAAGTATGCACTGATTTGACTTCTGATACATTTCTTGCGGCGTTCGCCCGTTTTAAAGACAGTATTTTCAGATAATGGTCGAAACTTTTTGGGTGCAAACTATAAGCTTGTGAAAGAACACAACAAATTTCTGAAATCCATAGAGAAAGGACTTGTCGATTCATACAGCACACAAGGCCTTACATGGACATTCATCCCTCCGTACGCTCCCCACATGGGTGGACTATGGGAGGCTGCTGTACGAAGCATGAAAACTCACCTAAAGAAAGTAGCAGCGAAAGTTAGTTTCACATTTGAAGAGCTTTCAACCCTACTAACCCAAATTGAGGCAGTTTTGAATTCTCGACCGCTCTCACCGATTACAGAGGACGCTAGTGATGTGTAACCACTGACTCCAGGTCATTTCTTACGCGGTGCTCCACTTACGGCTCCTCCTGAGGCTCCAACTGATTGTGATCTAGACAATATCGCAAATCTAAACCGATGGCATAGATTGAAGGCCATGCATCGCCATTTCAACATGAGGTGGAAATCTGAATATATTGTTGGACTCCAGAAAAGATATAAATGGAACTCTATTAAGAACAACTTGAAAGAAGGAGATATTGTCATCGTCAAGGAAGATTTCCTTCCCTCCATGGAATGGTGTCTCGGCCGTGTAACAAAAGTATTTCACGGGAAAGATAACAACGTAAGAGTGGCAGAAATCAAAACTCAAAAGGGATTAATCGTCAGACCCATCGTAAAACTCTGCATCTTACCTACATCAAATTTAGCCTCGTCGACTGAAATCATACCAGCACCAGTGGCGTCAGATAACACATCTCAAACCAAATCGAATGCTAAATAAACTCACCGCGAGTCCCCATCCAACTAATTAATTAAAACCGAAATGATCTATTGTATTTGAATGCTCATTACTTACTGTATGTTCTCCCTTCTTTCTCTTTGTACTCTCTCATTTCAGAACATGGATTCCAATAAGGGCACGACCACCGGTAATCTAGAACCGAAGAAGCGCTGTTTCTTATGAGGCAAAAACCACATCATCTGCCATTGTATGTCATTGCGCCGAATGTATTCCGATGAAAGACGTCAGGCGCTACAAGGTCAACACATTTGCTTTAACTGCCTTTTCTATGGACATGATCGCGCTGATAGCCTATCCTTGGAACGATGCAAAACTTGCCGCTACAAACATCACACTATGCTGCATCACGCATACTCGCTAGTTGGGGCATCAAGCCGCGAAAATTTGGCTACTACACCTGTCGTCATGGCACCTAAACCACGAAAGCCTACCATAGAAGCTGACTTCAAGAGATTGACATTAGGTAAAGACACTGATCCAGCAACGGCACCCTCGCGTTTGATGTTCCCTGTATTGAAGGTATGTCCAGTCATCGAATGTGTATTGCGAGCTGAATGGTTCATGATTGTAGACCAGTTCCGAGCACAAACTGAGCCATCCAAAAAGATTCCCAATCTTTATTATTCCCTACGAGACGAGGGTCCCGTAGCTCATCCTGAGCCACATCTGTACACGCAGGTCCATGGTATAGTTGGGCGTGATTTGGCACGTCACATCTGCCGTGGACGATGGGAGACAATAGAGTCTCAGCCTAACATTAAAATCAAGCAAACTGTCTTTGGCGTGATTGCATCTGGTGTCTGGGAGGACGATCCCTTTACAATTGACATGCTGAAATAGACACGGTTTAATCACTATGTTGAAGCGAGCTTCAACAAATCAGAATGTCCTCATGACATCTTTAGGGTTAGGTTAATTTGGGCTTTTTCCATGAATTTATCTTTCAGTTCAATATTGTATTTCCAACGATTTTAATTACCGTATTAGTCATTTCATTTACTCTTTTTTATATTGATCTCTTTCGCACATGAAGTGCAATTTTGGCGCTAGACGCATAAGTCATTTTTGTATTAGCTTAAGTTTGTTCCTAAGATACCACCAAAAAACACACACACCATTTGAATTGAAGCGGAACTCTTGTTGGGTTTTTATTTAAAACCTATTGGTACATTTATTTTGGGACCTGTTAAAGAAACAGGAACATACAGCAGGAGTTATCATTTTATGGTCGTTGACCATATTAGTGAAAGTGGCGATAAAATGTTTGTATTCGCCATATTTCCTATCAAACCTATCAAACTTTAATGTGGGAAAACGAAAAGGATTTTGGAACACCATCTGTAGAAACATTCATAAAATTACGATCCTTAGCCACTGAGCAACGAGTTATTTATAATAAGGAAATAAATTATTTTATTCAGCTAAAGGAATCACAAATGATTACGATGGTAGCAATTAAAGGTGATTTTGATAATTATATACGTATGTATGATTATCCAAACCCCTGCTTACAATTGTGTATCACGAAAAAAAGGCTTGTCGACGAACTCCTGAGGAGTTAGGTTGTCCTCGTGTACCAGGACCAACTGGTTGACTTGAAGATTGGGCTGCAGTTGCCGCCATTTGACATTCCCTAGAGTCCGAGGACCAAGCTGCCCAGAATCTCTGTTTGAGAGCGTAGAGCATCCGCGATAGTAACGCGTTGCCCACTGTTCGCAGAAGCAGGAACTTCGCTTGCTTCACTGAAGCTTTCCACAGGCCTCCGAAGTGGGGCGCCCTTTTCGGTATGAAACTGATTCGACTTCCGCTCGGATGTTCTTAACCACCATGTGGAGTTGCGTCAGCGTCCTGTCGGCGCCAACGAAGTTGGTGGAGTTGTCGCAGTAAACCTTTTTCGGAATTCCTCTTCTTGCGGTAAAGCTTTTAAAAGATAAAATAAAAGTATCAGGTGCTTTTGATAGGTGGCCGACCGCGAATTGTCAAAAAGATATTCACGGGACCATAATAGTCTACTCCAACTATTAAACATGGACGTAAGGCTCTCACTCGATCGGTGGTTAAATTTCCCATTATCGATAGCAATGTACGCAGTTACGGACAATCTTATTGCATGATGCAATTAAAACTGAGGACTTTCTTTTTTCTAAACAGACCATTTTGAACATTCTTGGAGTAAAAACGGAGGATCTTCGAGCCAAATAGTCTTTGAGCTCATTATTACTACATCCCCTTGATACAATGTCGGATTTTGTTTTGATGGCACATGACTCCTCGGCAACTTTATTTGAAACAAAAGATGCACGTACCGAGGGATTTGTTTTAAGCCAATGAAGAGTTATCTCCGAAACTTATGATTGTTTTAATTCGGCAGCACAATGTTGCCAAAAAGTGAGATGCGCTAAGCTCCAGTTTAGGAAAAGACTTTGCTTTCAGAGGATCTACTTTTGACTTTGCCGTCAGAATCCGACATAAGACTCCACTGTTGTCAGTGCATCTTACATATAAACAGCATCCGGTGCTCTCATTGACGCATCAGCGAAACCATTAACTTTGAAGCAGATGAAGCTGTGTTGTTGACGAATCTTGGTATTAATTGTATTAATCTTACCAAGATTTTCTTTAAAATCCTCCCACGTGGTATTCAAATGCATGGGCATCGATTAATCTCAGTCAAGTTTCATTAACTAATGTTCTTGTAACAGCATTTTCGCCTTGACTATAACTGGACATAAGAGGCCGAGAGGATCGAACAAGCAAGAAGAAACAGATAAAATGCTCCGCTTTGTAGCTTTCATATCTTGGAAATTGTCTTCCAATTAAACCTGAAAAGTATCATTAGATGGAGCCCTATGAATTCCCCGTACACGTGCAGATTCTGAATCAGAATGCAAAAATGTTTCTCCATGGTTCGATCCATCAAATTTTGGATGATTTGTAAACCATTTTGTTATATGAAACCATGCTGAACTTTGAATTTCAATGGCTTTATCGTGAATAGTGAGAAGACTATTTAATAATCAGCGCCAGTTAACAAATCATTCACATAAAAATCACTGAGACCAACTTTGGACCTTACTGGAAAGTCTCTTTGGACAAAAGTTCTTGAAGGCATCGTATAGCCATAAATGGTGCAGATGAAGTTCTATAAGTCAGCGTATTCAAGCGGAACATTGAATTGGATCATCTGGAGATTTTCTTCAAAGGATTAAGTGAAAGTTTTTATCGGAAGTTTTACTCGACGTAGTTGTACTTGGAGGACTAAAAACATAATATAAAAACATAAAATAATGAGGATGTAGTTGTAATTGGAGGACTAAAAACATAATGAAAAAACATAAAATATTGAGGATTTTCCAGAATCTTATTGTCAGCAATTGACATATCACCCAAATCGATATACTCTTCCATAAAAGCATGATATACTTCCCTAGAAACATCTCATCTAGAAAGTTTGAGTACTAGAGACATGAATCGTCTTCTGGCAATACCGTAAGAACATCCTAAGAGTTTGATATCTGCCGTGAAATGTAAAGACACTGAATTCCTGATGATAATCGTCGCACGGATTTTTGATACGCTTGAAATTTCTTCTAATTCCGAAAATTGTTTCACTGTAGCATCAAGTGACTCCTCATCTAAAATTGAACAATGTATATGACAAGCAATTGAACTGGGTCCCTTTGGCTGTTTATATTTTTCAGCAACAATCCAGCCAAGAAAAGTTCTAGGTAAAATTGGTAGATTAGTATTTGATCAACTGAGAGCAACTCAAATTCACCACCAATCAGTAAATCAATTTTCCTATGTTGATTAAAACTAGGATCTGCTAGTTCAATGTTCTTTGAAAGTTTCCAGTCTGTAACTGATATTGTACGGTCAGGTTGAAATTCGAAATTGAACTTACGAACCAAAACTTTGAAGAAAATTTAGTCCAATTAACCCTCGACTTGACTTGAATTTGTATTCCCAATGCCAGTTAAATTTAACCTGCCTCCAAAGCGTTTAATTTTAAGTTGCTGTGCCAAATCCCTGGCAATCAAATTTGGTTGAGAACCGGAATGTAAAAGAGGTCTAGCCATAATATAAGTGCCACAACTATTTCTTATTTACACCATCGCCGTAGCAAGAATTAGATTTCCCTCTGAACTGGAATAATTAAAAGCTCTTGGCGTTAATAGACGATTTTGATGTAAACTCATTATTTCTTGATTACAGTTCAAAATTTTACCTGTGTAACAAATGGTGATGTGAGCCACTACAAACACCGAACTTGACAGTATAATTACATTTGGCTACCGTATGAAATTACAAACATAAACAAAACAGAACGAGGTCATATACAGTGCGGAAAAAATAAAACAAATAATAAAATTATCATTAAAGAAGAATAAATAAATCGGTATCAGTATTAAGACAATTTTTCAACCTTAAACTCTACAGTGTGTTACATTTGTGCAATTTGGAAAGTAAATAAAATTTGATAGTGCAGTACATTTTCGGACAACTAGATCCCGTATACGTTGGAAACCTACAAATTATGAATCTAAAAGTGTAGAGGTCCAAATTTGCTCGCATATTATAAATTACATTTTATTTTAGCTAAATTAAATTGTTATTTAGTTTAACATTTTTCTTTCGTTTTCTGTCCGCACATTAAAATTGCTGGTAGTAAGAAACACATAGACGGCTATTGAAAAATTAAACCAAAAAAAGAAAAAGAGGTTCAAAATATTGAACGAATTCAAAAAGCGTTTAGAGAAAAGACGATTTCATTTAACACGATAGAATTAGAATTTCTTTTGGATATTCTAACGAAGTATATCGATGAAGTAATGCAGATTCAGTCTTGTTGATCTGCCTGAGATTACAAAACCTTCGGCATCTGCTTCGTGTAGTTTGATTGACACAGTTCCAGATATCAATGATTCTCTTTTATCTATTGAAGATGATAAGGAAACAACGAATGCCATTTTAATGAATTTGGTCATGTCTAAGGTTAATCCAGTCAAAAAATCTAAGTGGGAAGAACAGCTTTGAACAAACGTACCAGCACATATCAGCTGAAGAAATTTCGGGATCAAGACCAAAAAATCCCATGTTCAACTACGATAATATGCCTAAAAAACCTAATATTACCTCACGGACATGGCTCAAACGAAGTAGAAAGTCATGAATCGGATTTGATTTTTTGTTAAAACTTGTAAAAACTATCAACATGTTTATGACATCCATGCAGTCAGTGATGTTAGATTTCATGCGGAACCAAAATCAATGAATACAAGCTGCACTTACTAAAAAATAGGCTCCACAAAGGTATGTACAATGTACATGCTGGGAAAATCGACATACTTCCTTAGGAAGAGTTTCATGATTTTATGCGAGCTTTAATTTTCTGATATTAGAGTGGTACATTAGGGTAGTAGCAACTGAGATATGATGGGTAAGTACCAGAAGGGGGTGCTTGAGCTCAATGACTTCAAAGACAAACAAATCGGCCTCGTCGAGACAAAAACATCGATGTATCACACTTTAAAATCCGTTTATAAGTGCAGAAGTTATATAGAAAAATGTAAAAGCGCGACCCCTACGTTCGGCATAAAAAAATAAAAAAAAATTTTGAAACTACCTTTCAATAATACTTCATATTTGAAGGTGTACGGCGAACTTTTTTTTTGAGGTACGCCCTAATGTACATGGAACGGTGTAACCAAACACAGACATGATACAACTTCCAAATTCCCAACTACAGATTTTACGGTACACATCATCCCGATGGTAACGCTTAGGGGGAACATGTATCCGCCAACGTACTGACCTTCTGACATTAACAAAAAAAAACAAACCTAATAGACTTCGGTATAATTAAAGGAATTGGAAATCGAGTTTTTCAGTGACTACTTGCCATGGCCACTCATCAAGATTAACATCACCAAATACAAACTGGTTGAAATACAGGAAATACAGTAGCAGTCATATAAATTCGAGTATCACCATGACGCACATTAAAACGGCGGGTGGACAACATTGGAAGAGTATAAAGCTAACGTATACGCAAACAGTCCAAATCCCGCTAGAAATAACTTTTAAGCACCAGACGATAAAGAATCTGCCGAAATTCCATTGTTTACAAACGCAAGCCAAGTCATAAATCAATCCCTTTCTCATATAGACCCATATAGAACTATTCGGAAAGGTTCTTCTGCTCAAATTACGTTATCTCTTGTCAAAAAAAGTGATACCAGACCATCAGTTTGGTTTCCGGCAAGGACATAGCACTGTGGAACAGGTCAAGAAATTAAAAAAGCTTTTAAACGTCGGAAATATTGCTGCGTCGTTTTTCTAGACGTCGCCCAAGCATTTGATAAAGTATGGCACGTCGTATTGAATAGTAAAATTTGTAAATATTTGTCGGCAAATACACACCGCCTCCTTGAATCATACTTGAAAATCGCGGATTTAGTGTCAAATGTGGAATACACATTAGGAATGACCGTGAAATACTAACCGATGTTCCCGAGGGTAGTGTACTCGACCCAACACTATTCACGGTAGATATCCCCACAAGACCAACCATTCTCACATCTACTTTTGCTGATGACACTGCTATCCTCAGCACACAGGAACAGTTTGATGTAGGGTCACAGAAATTGGGTGATCAATTGAGACGAATCATATAATGGCTATCTGACTGGAGGATGAAAGTTAACGAGTCAAACTGCAAACAGATAACATTACTAAATTTTAAAACGTGTCCTCCATTGAAATTAAATAATATTTATATTTCACAATCCGATACTGTAACATACCTGGGGATCCATTTGGATCGGAGAATAATCTGGAGAAGGCACATTGAAGCCAAGAAGACTCAACTAATGTTGAAAGTATAACAGTTTCACTGGCTGCTAAACTCAAAATTGAGTCTCCAATACAAGATCCAGCTCTACAATAATATAATCAAACCAATTTGGTTATACGGTCAAAGCTATGGGGAAAAGCAAGTTCGAGCAACCTTGACAAAATCCTAGCAGTCCAGTCGAAAACTTTGCGGTTAATTACCGGTTCACTCTGGTTTATGAGAAATGAAAACATTCATAAACACTTGAATATACCTATAGTCAACAATGCAATCCGAGACATCAAGATAAAGCACCAAGACAAACTTAAACGACATCGCAATATATTGGCTAGACAATTATTAAGTATACCAAGCACCTCAAGTCTTTGGAGAAGTGGGCGACAGGTTTTGAACTGAACTGAAAATAAGTCTTCTGCCTCCACCGTTGGACATATAAATAGAAATAGTGCTAAACTACCATCAAATAGCGATGAACACCGGCATCGTCATAACAACTGACTGTGTGGAGTTGTCTACTCTGCGTAACGACACTCAAGAAACTAACTAAAAATACCGCGATTCATATGACTATGGAGGTCACTGCCTCTACTTCCCAAGGTTTAAACCAAACCTGGTTTAAAATTGTGTAACGATCTTACCCAAATACCGTATTTTATAAATCTATAAATATATAAACTTCTCCAGAAAAAATTGGACCTCTATTTGGTCGCCTTCTGGTACCTCCCATACAAATGTACCATTCTGCTCACTTTAGAAATCTTGCCGAAGTTCTGTATTTAGTAAAGCTTTAACTAGATACAGTTCTCTAGAAAAAAAATTGGAACTCTACTCTATATTCCGCCCACTTTGTAAAACGCGTGATAAAATATTGTTCTATAACATTCTGTACTTTCCGATACTTTGGAATATGATAATTGTATGTTTTTACTGATGGTGAGGGCATACATACGTCGGTTTACCCAACTTTTTCACTGGTTTTCTGTAAATTCGGTATTTTGAGGGTGCTATTATGACATTTCATCAGATATTAAAAACAGTGGTGGTAGCCACACTCACTTTTGACTTTACAAATCATTGAGACTTGTATGTTGTTACTGAGGGTGAGGGTTTATCATTATTATGTTCTTTATGAAATAGAGTTTCCAGCCATTTTTGTTTTTTAAATCTGAAGATTATTAACGTTAAGTTAGACATTTAAATCCGAGGATAATATGTACACTTCCAGAATTGCTCGTGAGTGGCGAGTGTCTCTGGAACAGACAACGAGACATTCGTTGGTTATCCTCATATGGGTTCCTGGCATAGGAACGTGGATGGTAACTGTACGGAAGATGCACTTGCCAGATACTGACGCTACCGTGAATTCAACTTGATATCCGCCTCATTGAGAGTAAAAAGCTGGAAAATATATCTCATCACAATAGGACTTCTTGATGGACCCAAGTGAGATACGCCTCACGCAGCTGCCAAATTAACTTAACCTCATTTGACCAGCTAAAATTTAATATATCTTATGATAAATATGTCCAATATTTACTGCATGCATCAAGCATCTTATTCCACTTTATTTACATATTTTGTTTTGAATTTGAAGATATACCAGTTTTTTAATTTTTTCCCAGCTAGCATTTGAACGTTTGTTTCACGATCACGATTGTTTCACAACTGGATTTCCAATCGTCACCACGATTGTCGGAGCAGAATTATATTTTTCTCTGCTTTTCACGATTTATTTTTGTGTTTACTTTGTGTCACAGTCGTACATGTAGTTTTGTTATTGTTGTCTTACTTCTTCCAGAACACTCCACCGAACTCGTGTTTTGCAAAGAGTATTTAATTATGTCTCTCTTTAATTCTAACGGGTTTTCCAATATCTGCTCAGCAGAAAAAGAAAAGAAAAAACTTTTTGTTTGTTTTCATTTGAGTATTTAACAAGCAAACAAGCGTCAGAGGTGAAGTGCAGCACAAGTGGTTGTATGGTACCTCCCATACAAATGTACCATCCCGCCTACTTTAGAAATCGTAAAATAATATCAATACGACCAACGCGATCTTGTCTAAATTCTGTATGTAGGAAAGCTATTGCTAGACAAAGTTTCGGACCAAAAACTTGGAAGTCTGGTAACTCCTCTTCTGGTACATCCCATACAAATGTACCATTTCACCCACTTAAGAAATCGTGTGATAATATCAATACGACTAGAGCGATCTTGCACATATTATGTACTTAGTAAAGCTATAACTGGAGAAAGTTTCGGACAAAAAATTGGGAGTCTGACCACGCCCCTTCTGGTACCTGCCATGCAAATGTATCATCCCACCTACTTTAAAAGTCGTGTAACAATATTACTACGGCCAATCCGATCTTACCCAAAATCCGCATTTAATAAATTTAAAAAGATTTAAACTTGCCCAGAAAAAATTTGATCCTTAGTCAGTCACCTTCTGAACCTCCCATACAAATTTACTATCCTACCTACTTTAGAAATCGTGTAATAATATTATTTCGCTCAACGTAATAATGCAGAAATTCTGTATTTAGTAAAGCTTTATTTACATACATTTTTTGAGAAATAAACTCTGCTCTAAATACCGCCCATTTTGTAAAACGTGGAATTCAAATTTTTTTATAAAATTCGGTAATTTGCTATTATAGAATATGAGACTTGTATGTTTTCAATGCGGGTGAGGGTATATTGATTAAACTCGAAATTATCAATTTTATAATTCCATCCTTTATGAAAAGAATTATTCGAGAATCTCTGGTATATTAAAGAATCAAAATTTTAAAGGATTTTATTTATAATTATAACAACGAATTTTTCAATACCTAGGGAATGTTCTAATTCATTGATACCCACATTGACATAAGTAAAAATATTTAAATAAAGTTGTATTTGTTTAAAATTTATTTGTTCTTTAAAAAGGAGAGAATTTTTACACCATGGACTAACATATTTTCTCTATAATGTGCCAAATGTGCCGAGTGATTGCTTAACTCTTTTGAAAGTTATCGTGCGTCCAGCAGGACAGATGGACGGACAGACAGACATGGCTCAAACGATTCAGAAAGTCATGAATCGAAATTGGTTCAAAGACACCTGGGGTCTAATGTGGATATTTCTATGTGTTACACATTTGAGCCGTATCAAATGATATATACCCTCCTACCCGTAGGGTGAGGGTATAAATATATAGAGAGCTCATCGGAAGGAAAATAGAAATACTATTAAACAAACAAATCGAATTAGATTGATGTCAGTCCTCGTATCAAAATTATGCAATTACATCTTAGACTTTCAATATGGAATGCCAATGGGTTTTCAAACCACAACAGAAGTATTTCTTATCACATATTATATTGACGTACTTCTTATTTCGGGAACACATTTTACGGACCGAACTTATTTTTATATTATGGGATATGATCTCATTCACATAAATCGTCAGGATAACCGTGCTCACGCAGGCTCTTGCATCCTGATGAAAATACAATTAAATATAAGATATTGGAGGGAGCTGGAGAACATTTTGTGCAGGCAACTTGTATTAAAATTAAAAGACGTTGATGTAGTAGTATCCTCGATTTATTTCCCTACACGGCATATAAAGACTTTTTAGAAGGATGGGCAAGCGATTTGTTGTGGGTGGAGACTTAAATGCAAAGCATCCATGGTGGGGTTAAATGGTAATAAATCCGATAGGAAGAGAGCTACATAAATCTATAAGAAATACAAATTCATTCCGATCAACACCCATATCTGAAAATACAGTGAAAACTAATATACAAATATCAATCAAAATCAGCTTATAAATAAGAAAAGAAGACTCAGAAAAAAGCAACTATGCAGAAGTCCGTTTGATTTTTGGATAAAATCAATAACTCAAAATACACCTTTTAAGGAAATAATGTCTCCGGGCTACGACCAAATAAACGTAACTGTACGTTAAAGTAAAAGTTGAACTTTTTAACATTAAATTAAAGCTGGCATTCCTTAATTTAGAGTCAGAGGTTCGATATTATATGCCTTGTTGACTGCTGATATGCCTATCACTACAGAGGTAACAGTAGCCACATACGCAGATGATATGGTAATCATTTCGACAAGTAGTTGTCTAAAACCAACTTCATAATCTTGAAAAGTGGTTTCAAAGATTGAATATCAAAGTAAATTCGAAGATATCCAGTCACATAATGTTCTCATTAAGACGGAATGATTATTGTCCAGTTAAAATACATGGTGAAGAAATCTCAAAACAAAACACTGACAAATATTTTGAGATCACATTAGATAGACGATTAACTTGGAAACCACATATAGAAGCTAAACAGAAACAACTAAAAATCAAAAGCCGGATATTTTGAAGGTAGCAATATATAGATAGCAATTTTCAATTTGATTAAAGGTGTAGCAGATTTGGTAAGAAGCTTACAGTGTACCAGTTCGCCCAACGAGTGAAACAAAGAGAAGAGAGTTTTTTTACGCATCTGATGATTGATGATACAAAGCTTCAATATGGAATTGAGCAAAAAATATTGTGTTAAAATCAGTTCGTATAGCGACGTAGCCGCGAAGTTTCTCATTGGATTGGACAAAATATTGCCATTAGATGCTGCTATTACGACGTTAGGACGTACAAAGCTAAGCTTTTTGATTACGTTTCAAAAAGGTACGTCTGTAAATTGCGGTCTTATGAAATCTCTATTTTTCTCCGAGAACCTAGTATTTGCAACATTTTGGAGGTGTTAATCCGCCACAGTCGAAGGAATTTCTCCCAACTCGAAATTGTTAAAAGTTCCCCAACAAAATAAGCCTTTGCTTGTGTTGCTTGTGGTGACATAAAAGAGATGTTTCACAAAATTATTGTGACTCCTGAAGACACGTGTTCCTAGAGATTCCTGAGACAACCTGACGTTTATGAAATGGGCGGGATGACATTTGGTACCGCATGTTCACCTTGTATCGCCCATTATGTAAAAGAATAGAATGCCCTCAAATATAGAGATCGTTTCCTAAGAGCCGTGAAGTCAATTGTTAACCATCACTACGTTGACGGATTTGTGGAAAGCTTCGAGACTTCAATTCATTAGCTACATTGCGACAAAAGTTCGTGATATTCATAAATCAGCTGGTTTCGAGTTACCTCGAATTCTTCGGAAGTTCTCGTGGCTCTTGGATGTGATTCGGATAAGCCTGTTCCCTTCTCCAATGAGTTGGATGAATTGCAGCCAACTACGGAAAATATTCTGAGTGAGTACTGGCATCCTGGTGACGACGAATTTAGGTATAATTTGAAATTTCATTGTGTGAAATCTGAAGTTGCCCAAGGGACAATATTTCCCGCAAATCGTGAGTTGTTGAGTGTCGTGATGTCAGTATTCGATCCCCTTGGCCTCCTGCGCAATTATATGATCTCTGCGAAATTATTGTTACGTCAAGTATGGAAAATTTGCCCATTTTACTGCAGGAAATGTGGAATA
Source organism: Hydrotaea cyrtoneurina (assembly GCA_958296145.1). Lineage (NCBI taxonomy): Eukaryota > Metazoa > Arthropoda > Insecta > Diptera > Muscidae > Hydrotaea > Hydrotaea cyrtoneurina. The sequence goes on from OY282513.1 coordinate 83,381,183, forward strand.
GTTGGCGTCAGAAGCTTCAAAACGTGGTCCAGGAATGTGTGCCACGATATTATTTTAAAAATGTGTTCCCAAATTCGTTGGGACCTGAAATTGGAGTTGCGTTTATAGCCGCCAAAACAAAATGCGCTCCATTGAAGTCTATGACCATCTTGATTTACAAGCACCCGTATTGGGAACTCATTTAATCTGTACAACTTTGAAGGAACATTCTCTGAAAGTAGACCGCCGTATTTGTTGGAGTGACAAACGACAAATACAATGAACAAATACCCAAAAGCAACAATTTGTATTTACCGTCGCCTTATATTGATGATAATAAGTTGCTTCGAGCATTCGGTGGTGTTGATGCTGCCAGTTGGTCACCACTTGAAACCAGACGTCCAATTATACTGTCGCCCAGTCATCAGCTGTCGAGACTCGTTGTTGCCCATGCACACAGTAAGATGAAACATCAAAATTTTGAAGCAACCATGGGAAAAATCAGAAGACGATTTTGGATTCCATACATTTTAAAGAAGTGCATTTCAACTAGTAATATTTTCAAAATTCGTTGTGCTTGTCTTGTACCACCATTTGTGAGTACATTGCCAAATGATAGATTGTCTCCATATGTACGGTCATTTTCCTTCACTATGGTGGCAATTAGACCGATTCATCTCGAAGTGGCTTTTGATTTGTCCACAGATGCTTGTATTTTGGCTATGCGGAATTTGATTAAACGATGTGGTATCCCATTGAAGATACGAAGTGATAACGAGAAGAATTTTGTTGGTGCTGACCAAGATGCGAAGCGGTTTGCTGAAGTATTCGATGTGGCTCGTATAAAAGATGAACTGTCTACAAAGGGAATTGACTGGCACTTCAATTGCCCACATAATCCAGCTGAAGGTTCAAAAAGGTTCTACGTGTGACACTAAAAGAAGCTGCGCCAAGAGAACATACATTCCATTCCATAGAGTCGTTGACGCTGAATCATTTTTTGCTGGGGTCATCCATCACCGTGCAAACTCCGTCTGGAACTAACATTGACAAACCAGAAGTTCTGAGGAAGCAATGGTGTATCGCCCGGCAACTGCGGGACCATTTGTGGAAGTGATGAATTGTCGAATATTTGCCAACATTGACCAGATGATCCAAATGGTGCGAGTACACAAAGCCTGTGGATCCTGGTGACCTGGTTCAAATTTTTATCTAAACTTGTCGTCCTTGATGTCACTGAAAGCTCATATTTTATTATAATTTTGTTTCTTTATATCATTTGTACGAGCATACGTACATACATACATGTAACGTATGTATATACGTACGTGTGCTCTCCCTTATTGATCTCCAATTTGTTTCGCATTGGCTCTCTTGCTGCAGTACCTTTTTTGTTAACTTCATCGCTATCCCTTTTATTGTTTAAAAAATATTGGTTAATATTTGATTTTATGTACGTTTTGTTGACTTAAATATTTTCCATCTTTTACATTTCTGAAATCTGTTGGATTATTTTAAAAAAATGATATTTCAATTGCAATGAATCTGAAACAGGTTCAACAGAACGGCTTTTTATCCCTGTGTGTTTATAGCAATTGATAATTGTGGTTGTCGTAACGCGCTACCATGATTGTGCTATCATACTAATATAATCTAATAATGTAATACTGCTATCCTATTTTGAATCTATATCACGAGTAGGTTCAAAAACTGATGATGTCCTAAATTTAGATTTTAAGTATCCTATCGGTTGCAGAACTGATGTTGTTTTAGGTGGTGAAAATACTAGGTTTATAGACACATTATTAACAATTGGATGTACAGGACAGTTATCGACCAACAATAGAATGTTTTATTTGATCTTTTAAATTTTCTGTAACGGTCTACCAAAAAGTTATCAATTATTTCGGAATTCATCCACGCTTTGTGATCGACTAACTTTACTGAGGCACTTGACTTTACTGTAAACAATAGGTTGCGTTTAACGGATCCGTCTATATTGGCTGCAACTGTTATTGTTACTCTGCCTTTCGTTACTATTACCTTCTGTAGATTTCTCTCCTTTGAATTTATTAGTGTTGAATCTATTTAGTTACTGCAATTTGGATTATTTCTATTTTTCTTGAGTTCAGTCGTTATAAACGAAAAGAAATTTGCAAATTATGGAGGTTGTAACCATAATCGTCGTCATTTCCAAAGTTGTTGTAAGCAGACCATTTGTTGTCGCTATACACAGATGGTCGTTGTAAGCGGTTCGCTATATCTTAATTCTACAGTGTTACATTATTAATTCATATTTAATACGAATTGATTCTAAACACGTTGAAAAATCTACTTACTTTCTCCTAAACAAAGTTTTTTTGGCAGTTAATATTACTCATTTTCTATTGTAATAATGTATTTTTTGGACTAACACTCAGGGACTAACTAATGCAATGCACTGTGTTAGCGATAGGAAAGACGGGTATTGGAGTGAGGAAAGAGGGAGTAGTGTTTGTTGATGTTTGCCTTGAATTTGATAATGCCATAACAGGTAGGAAAAACACTTGCTGGAAGATTATTCCACATACGCGTCGTTCGGTCAACCGGCCATTTGACAATGAACAGATGAGGAACCTTGGATAGCCGCGTATTCCAGCTAAGTGTTCTAACTTCAATGACCAGACGACGGATATCTGACGAACAGATACCATTGCAATATCTATTGAACTGCGATACACAAACCAAGTTCCTGCGTTGATGTAGAGAGACAATAGAGTTGGATACCCACCATCCCTTATCATCAGAACCGCTCTCCTCTGTACACGGTCCAACAGGTCGATCTCTGAGAAAACTGGATGTAAATCGATAAGTTTTGATATTGGAGCTCCGTGCCAGACCCTATGGAACGCCGTGGTAATATCCATAGCCACGACTATGCTTTCACCAAGACGGTGAATGGATCGACTCCATCGTTCCGAAAGAACGCCATTAGGACTCCAGTAGATCGATTTCTACGGAAGCCATACTGTCGATCATTCAGAAGACCGTTTGACTCTAGATACTTAACCAGATGGTGGTTTACCATGATCTCCATAACCTTTGAGAGCGCAGAACATATTGCTTTTGGGTGGTAATTCGCAGGATTTGTAGCCTCACATTTCTTGGGGATCGGCTGAATATAGGCTACTTTTCAACGTGAAAATTTCAGCCATAAGGTTAGCTTTGTCAACCGGGTCAGTGAATGTCTGATCACCGTTAACAAGGGTTGAAATAGAAGATGAAGAATTGTTCCTTTACATCTACTCCGTCAGGAAATGCTGCTTTCCAAAAATAGCTTAGACTTTGTTTAGAAAAGCTGAATGGGCTGCAGAGACTGATATGCAGACACTCGTACTAATCAACCTTGATTGCAAATTAAATACCTGAGTAGTTTTTACTAATTAGGCCTGTGATAGACGCAGCGACATATACTGCCGGTAGATTGTCTTTGCGTGAGTCTTATCGGCGTATATGCTATCTTTTATTGAATGCTAATGCTACTATAGTTGTCGAATAGCTGAGCTTTTAACGAATGACCAAAAGCTGTTTGCAGAGTATCAAAACATTAAATAGAATGTTTATGTCTTTATACTTTTATAAAATTAATTTTGAAAACAGAATATGTTTTTTTATTTTGGTACCTTCGGGATCAAAAAGTACAATTTCAATGAACGGAAAGTACAAAACGAAGAAACTGATTTCTCATCCCTGATCTCTCTTCTCCTGTTGATTTATTAAGTTTTGTTTTCTAACGCTCAGTCGTCAATCAGTAGTTGTGCTGCATAGTCCAGAATGTGCGGAAAGTGTTAAAAATTTGTTTGCTTAAAATGTAAAATCATGTTAAAGAAAAACCGTCAGTAAGTATGAATGAGTATGGCAAATAAAATAATGTGGTCCTTTCAGTGAAAACAAAATGAAAACGTAGAAGAAACAAATAAGAAGCTAAATGAAATAGTAACGTTTTGGGCAGATAAAATTGGTAGGGAGTGAGTTTTTATGCAGTTCGTAATTGGGCCATACTTCTTCCGAAATAATGCTGGAGAGTCAGTTACCGTTAATGGAGACCGGTATAGAGCCATGATAACCGACTATTTTGTTCCCGAATTGGATGGCATGAATGTGGATGAGTTGTGGTTCCAACAAGTGGTTGAAAATTGGACCTGTAGAATTGGCTTTATTCGAGCCAGCCGCGGCGGCCACATGCCCGAAATCATATTTAAACATTAATGGCATAAAATTATCCTTCCAATAAAGCCAAATTGATGGACATTAAAACGATTTTCTTGTGTTTTATTTCAATTCGAAGTTCTATACCTCAATAAAAAAACACCCTTTATATACCCTCACCCTCAGTATAAACATACAAGTCTCATATTCCAAAGTATCAGAAAGTAAAAAGTGAGCGTGGCTACACCATTGGATGTAACATCTGATGAAATGTGATAATAGCAACCTCAAAATACCGAATGGTATAGAAAAATATTGTATTACATGTTTTTACAAAATGGATTGAATATAAAGCAGTTTTTACTAGAAAATTTTATGTAGTTAAAGCTTTACTAAATATAGCATTCCGGAAAGATTCGTTGAGCGAGTTTATATAATTACACGATTTCTAAAGTGGGTGGAATGGTACATTTGAATGGGACGTACCAGAAGTTGAGTTGCCAGACTTCCAAGTTTTTGTCCGAAAATTTTTCCAGCCATAGCTTTACTAAATACAGAATTTGGGCAAAATTGCGTTAGTCATATTGATAATATTACACGGTTTATAAGCGGCGGTATGGTACATTTGTCTGGGAGCTACCAGAAGGGGAGTTGCCAGACTTTCAAGTTTTTGTCCGAAACTTTGTCCAGTTATACCTTTACTAAATACGGAATTTGGGCAAGATCGCGTTGGTCATATTGATAGTATTACACGGTTTATAAGGGACGGGATGGTACATTTGTATGGGAGCTACCAGAAGGGGAGTTGCCAGACTTCCAAGTTTTTGTCCGAAAATTTGTCCAGTTATACCTTTACTAATTGCGGAATTTGGCCAAGATCGAAGTGGGCGTATTGATAACACGATTTCTAAAGTGGGCGAAATAGGCGATTTGTATGGGAGGTACCCGAAGGGGTGTGGTCATATTTCCCATATGCAATCCCATAACTCATGCCAAATTTCAAAAGCGATTGCTTAACCCTTTCGAAAGTTATCGTGCGTACCAGCAGGACAGACAGACGGACATGGCTTAAACGATTTAGAAAGTCATGAATCGAATTTGGTTCAAAGACACCTGGGGTGTAATGTGAATATTTCTATGTTTTTTTCTACGTAGGGTGAGGGTATAAAAATAGTGAAATTGCAACGAAACCGTAATAAAATATTGAACCCTTTTTGTTTGTTACCAAAATCGTTTTATTGCCCCTCATAACTTATTTTGCCTTAGATGTGCGCATCGGGTGTAAAGAAGAAAATACCTTCGGATTCATACGGGAGTACAAGGTATATATATATAATTAGATTTACATATACATGAGTTTTGTAAACTAATACAATTTACATTTCAGCAAATGACGGCGTTAAATGAAGAAACCGGAACTGATGACAAGATGCCATGTATCGAATCAAAAACTATTCACTTATTTAGTGTTTTGTTTTAATAACTAGATTTATACATATAAAAATTAATGAATGTATTATTACTATCAAATGTGCAATAATAAACAATATTTATATTACATACGAGTACTTGCTCATAAGTACATGCATGTTTGCTCAGTAACATACACGTGCTTCCACTTAAATCATTGCATGTTTTCAAGGAAATATGCATGTGCTTCTACGAGAGCTTGATTGGGGGAAAATTCGTATATACTTCGGGTAAGTAAGTAATGTTTGTTACACGTAAATATTTGCTTATTCCGTAAAAAACAAACATATATTTATAACCTATGAACAAGTTAATGTTTATGGTTCGGGCAAATATATGTATATTGTAGATGCATAATTTGTTTGCAAACATTTATTAAAATGGCCATTTTTTTAGCCTGTAGGATCGTTGAACCATCACACTCGGAATATAACAGCCCAATCCTGTTGGACCCAAAGAAAGATCTTTCTAACATCAATGAGAAGAGATGGACACTTGTAATATATTATAGAAATAAATAAAAAAAAAAAGAACTCTAGGAAATTTACGTATTATTCTCGAAAAAAAACTGATAATAGCTTTCAGTGGTTTAAAACCCTATCAAGCTTTCATGTATATGCACGATTCAGTAGTGTTAGGGTATTCTAAAAAATACATGCTTTCAAATTTAAGAAATGTTTTTGAACTATATCGAATGCACAGGCTCAAGCTACATCCCCAGAAATTTTAATTTTTCAGCAATAACGCGTCGAAATTCTGTTCAATGGTGTCAATCGTGTCAGGCTTATCTGCGTAGACAAGCAGCTTCACATAACCCCACAAAAAATAGTCCACGATCTTGGAGGCCACGCCACGATTTGCAAACGTTGTTCTGAAAGGGAAAACCAAACTGAGCAAAAATCAAGTGGCAGCTGCCAAAAAGACCAACTGCGAAAAAATTATGGCCAGATTGAAAACCACCGGGTAGATTGAGTCGGAACTGGTGTCTTTTCATAGTGAATAGTGCTGTTACATGTTATGAACTAATTCCATTCCCTAGCAGGGAAAACAAATATTTTATAACTATGAGTTTCATACTATTTGGGACTATAACTCCGGCAAGTTTAATTGAATTCGTAAAAATATTGCATTGGGTACGTATTACTGTTTACTAATATGGCATTCGGTGGAACACATTTCAAAACAGATGTTGGGAATTTTCAATTTTGGCTCCGTTCATTTTTGTACCAAAACACTTTGGAGCCCACACCACAAAAAGCACAACGCCTATCTGCAGTATACTACCAAATGATGGCAACCCTTTTTCATTCTTTCATTTTTACCTTCTTCTTCGTTATTATCGCCAATTTCTTTATCCTCTTTGTCCTCTTTGACATTGGATAAAGAAGAAAATACCAGTACCGTTACTTCGAAAATGGAGTAAAATGATTTTGGCATGGGTTGTAACAACCTCGTGATCGCAAAAGAAGTCAGTCGACATTGAGCGGGCACTGTGATGGGTATAAAGAAACGTGAAAAAAAAAGATAGAAAAGAAAACACATCATCAGTTGATACAACTACAACAACAAAAACAGTTCAAAAAAAAACCCGTAATAAGAAAAGTATATTTAAAACAACAAAAACATTCAATAAAATACATTCGATTGAAAAATAAAACAAAAAATATTTGGAAAAATTATTTAAAAACCAAACACAAGGGAAAAAAAGAAGAAAAACGATTTTTTTTTTGCTACGTGAAACAAAAATTTAAAAAAATTCAAACATATTACAAAAAATTTAAAAACTTAAAAAAACCCTACAAAAATCGTAAAATGTCATTAAAAAAAAAACACTTAAAAAAGTAACAACCTAAAGGTTAAAAATATATTAAAGAACCTGAAAAGAAGAAAATTCCAGCAACAACAGCGCAGTATCAGTCACAAGTCTTATGTTAAGAACCACAACTTTAACATCATCCAATTAATGTGAGAAAGTAAGCGAGCGATGTTGTTCATTTCAATTTGTTAACATCAAACTTTAACCAAGCCTATAGGGCCTAATACGGTTAACAATTTCAACAATGTATCCAATTGATATTTTTTTTTAAATATATAAATAATTAATAATAGTATGAAATTACAGTATATTATAACGACCAACTTTACTACAATGAGTCCCTACTCCATTTAAATTTACATTTTTGTACATTTCAAAGTTTTTCTTAGAAAGAGTCCCTATATTAAAAGAAATTATTAAAACGTCAAAAAAAAAAAACAAAAATATAAAAAAATTTTATGTATGTACTTTAGACTTAAGTTATTATACCTACTAACCTACTCTACTATTAATTAATTAAAGCTGTGAATTCAAAATGAAACCCTAAATTTCCGTTTTAGTGAAGAAGGTATAGGTGGGAGTGTGGGCAGGTAAGTAAAAATGGTGCAGTGGTTCTAAAACTTTTTTTTGGGTTCCCATGCCAGTCGGTGGCTCCATCAGGCATTATATTTTTTGTATTCGTGGTTTTTTTATTGAGGCATGTAATTTTTTTTTATGTTACGTGGCGATGAAAACTGGGTAAAGAACCATACCACTAATGGCAGAGCTAGCCAGCAACCTTTTTACATGCCCTTAGCCCATTTTCTCGTAACTTTTACATCTTACTAATTTTATTTACAAGCCCGCGCGTAACACAGATTCTATATTACGGGTTCCGTAGAATCATTAACAGAACTCGTTCTTATGTTTGCTCTTATATCATTCTCAAATTAAAGCACAGTACTTAATTAAAACACAGAAGAATCCGAAAAAATACAAATAAAAATGCTTACCACATACTCCAACAAGCATGAATAAACAGGCACATGATCCTGCAAAAAATGTTGCAGATTGTGGATACAGCGTATTATTGGCCTCCATTTATGGATGTAGAGCTGAAACGTATGTAACACAAACATTTAAATTAATTATAGCATTAGAGTCTTTATAAACGAAAAATACAGCGCATAGTTGCGCATGTAAGTAATTTTGGTAATGCGATCAAAATTCAGTTGTCGAAGACGTTCTAAAATACACACATGCAGTTATTTGCAATGTATTCATTCTCACTGCAATTTCTTTGCCAAATGTTTGACAGCATTGAAAAAATGCTTATACCATGATTGGAATGATTCGGGCTCCGAAACTTATTGAAACAATAGAAATATTAAAAATATGTATGGTAATGCGACGGTGACTTTTAGTAAAATATAAATTTCAATAAAATGAAAAGTAAGCGCAAGTTGTACAGCGAGCATTCAATCACGGTAACCGAGTAACTATTTCGAAAATATCGCTCATCTCTACATTATGTATATCAATGTTAGATGACAAGAACCCATGTTATATGTACAGTGTCCTCGCTCCTAACGGATACCTCTTTTAAGCGGACACCTGCCATATACTGACTTCTCCCATAAGCGGACATATCGCTCATTTACTTCAATAGAGTCACAACTCAAAATACGATTTTTTCGTGAGAGCCGTGTAAAGTTTTAAACTACTACTCCGCCCACATTCAGTTCGTACCCCTGAAAATTTTTTAATATGTAATTTAAGTTGCAGTTAATGTATTTTTTTTTGTTCTGTTAGTTCTAAGAAATGAAACTTTTAGCTTTAAAGAGACAATAAACTTTGTCTCAAAGACATAGATTTTTAAATAATCATAAAAACAGAAATTGAAAATATAAAAATAAAAAGTGGATTTAGAACAGTGCTGTTCATTTCATTGCACAATTGTGCTCGCTCAATTTACATGTATTCTTACGCTCTTGCTTCAGTCAGGTCACACTCAAAAAAAAATTTAGTTATATGAATACATATCGCTCATTTACTTGAATAGTGGCATAATTCAAAATTCACTTTATTTATTTATTTATTTATTTATTTATTATTAATTACAATACAAAGTAAATTTATATTCTAATTTTTGGGTCCAAGGGTAAACCGGGTGACATAGACCATATGTTTAGATTTTTGCAGCGACAGACCAAAGCCTCTGGTGGGAATCGAACCCACAACCCCCACGCTGATAGGCAAGCACGCTACCAACTCGCCTACCGGGGCGCTTAAAAAAAATTCACTTTATATATTTTTGGTCTTGGAAAAGCTGTAAATCTATAATTTAAATTGGCTTTTGTTCTACTGAGTATTATGGATTCATATGACAGGTCTCCATATTATTGAAATAGCCTGCAGTTCTTTTTCTATATTTGGAAAGTACGACGAAATTGACTATTTTAAACGGTTCTCCGGAAAAAATCCTATTTTGAGTTATGCCACTATTCAAGTAAATGAGCGATATAATTATTCTGTTTTTCAACCTCTTACTGACATTATGATTTGGCTGTAAAGTTGGCAGTTTCATCTCTTCACTAACACAACTACATTTTTCCATTTGCACAGCACTGATTTAGAACATAGCTGTCCAAAATAAAATGAGGTTGTATTTGTGTGAGAGAGAGCGACCGCACTCAGGCGCACTGAAAGAAATGTGTCTTTACAGTATTCAAACATGATGCGGATAATTGAAAAACACAATTGGAATAAAATGTTTGCAAATCATGATGCGATGATTTATAATGGCGTTTCAATGGAAATAACTTTTTCCCTTGAAATGTGGCATAACATATTAGGCATTGAAAGCCACCAAAAGCGTTTTCAAACACAAACATTTTTTCGTACAATTGCTCCGTCATTTTTTTTCTCTGTGCATCCGACTCTTTTGATGGCAACTCAACGACTGAAACTGAGAGAGTAACAATACGCGTGAATTGAGCGAACACAATTGTGCCACTGATGGACAGCTATGATTTAGAACATAGCTGTCCAAAATAAAATGAGGTTGTATTTGTGTGAGAGAGAGCGACCGCACTCAGGCGCACTGAAAGAAATGTGTATTTACAGTATTCAAACATGATGCGGATAATTGAAAAACACAATTGGAATAAAATGTTTGCAAATCATGATGCGATGATTTATAATGGCGTTTCAATGGAAATAACTTTTTCCCTTGAAATGTGGCATAACATATTAGGCATTGAAAGCCACCAAAAGCGTTTTCAAACACAAAAATTTTTTCGTACAATTGCTCCGTCATTTTTTTTCTCTGTGCATCCGACTCTTTTGATGGCAACTCAACGACTGAAACTGAGAGAGTAACAATACGCGTGAATTGAGCGAACACAATTGTGCCACTGATGGACAGCTATGATTTAGAATTGTGACACTATTGATGTAAATGAGCAATGTTATTATTATTCAGTGCCGCAGGTGTCCACTTACGACAGAGTAGACTGTATTGATAATCGATTTATTTCTTTGTCTATGTATTAAGATTTGTGTATAAGATTTAAGATTTTGTTGTAAATAAATGGTGTCCCTATTTCAAGTAAAGATTGTGGTTGTTGTTATTTAGTTATTCGTTCCTATTACCGACACATTCGTATGGAATCTAGCAATCTTTCACTGTCGCTAATTTTACTACTTTACGACCTTTTGACTTTTTCAGAAATTGAAAAAGTAGATTTTTAGACTTTTCGAGTTTTTGTGAATTACAACTGGATTTAAATCGACTTTCAACGATCGAAATACAAATACAGTTACGCTTTATGGTATATAAAACAAAATGTCTATTTAGATTCGAACCACATATCCTGTTTAAAATATCGAAGAAAAACGAACGTTTCATAAAGGAACAGACATTTACCATCGGAATTGGTTTCAAGATAAAAAAAAACTAAACAAATCGCCGATACAAAAGAAATCCAAAATATAAAAATGTGTGAGAACGTGTGGTGAACGTGGCCCCTGAAATTCAGGGGTATTTTTACGTTTAGGGGTAATAAATAAATTTTATATTTTAAGTAGAAACTAAAACAAATTCTTTTGGGAATTGTTTATCTATTATGATTAGAAATAATTCTTATAATGAAATAATCTATCATACTGAGTTATGATTAAGATCCGGCAATTCTTGCTAATCTCGCTAACATTTTTATTAATATTAATGTTGACCAGTATAGCGACGTTCATTATTACCTAAATTTTACATTTGTTTATTTAGATCAATCTTTTAGTCAAAGTTTAACTTTTAAACTTGCCTATATGTTTTCACATTTAACAATATGTACACTGCAACTGTAAAAGATTTAGCATATTTTAGACTCTTTTGGCGACGAATAGTACGTAACATATATATTTACTAATCAATGTATATATTTACTGAACTTTATTTTTGTTTATTTTTTAAGTTATAAACTGAATTCTTACTAATATATTTTTGTAAATAACTTGATTTCAAATATTTAATCGACTTTTAATGTCGTAATTTGATTTTCACCTTTGATAACAAACATGAATTTTGGCAACACTGTATGTGGCTAATAATAATAATTGTTCACATCTCATCGACTTACCTACTTTATGTTTCAGGTACGACTCCAACAGAATTATTTATGATCGAATGCGTTACAATTAAATATGAACTATATTAAGAATAGAAGTAATGGAAATTGTGATTGCTATATAATAATTTACTATTTTTATAAATAGATTTGTTCCAAAAATTAATTTTATATTATTATTTTAGTTACTTGTTTATAACTACATTCAAGGTTATCATCAGATTTGTAGTACTTTAGAAAATTGAGATATTGTAATACACTCGAATAAGCCATTCACACAACAGTATATAACAAGCTCGATGTTACACAATCCAATAAAAATCTATACACTATAAAGCATTCGGTATTTCCGCTCTTCGTTCTTGTATCTTACTTGCATAACTACTAAACTGCACAGTAAACTACTTCTACTAAACTGTACCACACATACCAAACCATGCTATAATAAAAATACATTTAACGGATATACAAATTAAATTTAATTTCGTTATTCGACTACTGGGTGTTTTTTCAAACAGCTATATGCTACAAAAATGAGCATTCTTTATTGACAGATACAGTGACTCATGTTCGCTTCAATGCAGTCAAAATGTTAATCATATACACACGTTCGCTGGGATGTGACAAACTACTGGCGGGGGTGTTTGGTTGCGGTTTGCTGTAAATTGTTTCTATTTGCAATCAAATACATTCAGCAAATCTAATAATAATTTAAAAGTAAGTGTTTTCCAGATATAATTGAGATTTTGGTCCTAAAAGCCAGCACGTCTTCATTGTCTTCATGTTTAGCTGTTTTCTTTCAGGCTGTATATCTATTTTTTTCAATTTCGTCTTCTGTCGATGTATAGACGAAGGTACTTAACGCTGATTGGATTGTAACCGCATTATATCTTGGAGGAGGGCAGTCTCCTTTTCTCAGACTAAATGTCACATGAGTCGATTTTACAGTACATACTTTAATATTCCACTTATTAAACCAAATGCGTGAATAAGCTGAGTAAAAGATTAGACTGCGTCGTCTAAATCAGCTCCGCTATTAACTTGTATACATACGTTTATATTGTTCTCTATCTATGTTGGAAATGCTTGTATCTCTGAGTAGGATGTTAATAGTTTTGTATTTTTGTTTCTTTGCCTATGTTTGGTCTTGTATTTTATGATTATCGGACTGTGGTCAGAACTAATATGATAATATGTAGGGGAACAGCAAAGTCTAGCAGATCTGACACTTTTTGAACATCTGATGGCTAGTTCGTTGAAAGAACTTCTAACTTGGTGCCCCGAACTAACAGAGGTCGTTGAAAATATGATAAATTAATGCTTATTTATTTCTATTGTCCTGGAAAGTTGTGATATCTTACTATTTTTGGGGTTGATTTTTACCAACAACTTTTTTATTTAAAATTATTATTTCGATCTCATTTTGAACCCGCTTAATCATCATCACTATCACTGTCAATTTGCATGTTTGAGGTAGAAAAAGCTCCAGAAGTAGAATATTGTGAAACTCTGTATGTTTCTTGTTCTTCGTCAGTACCCTCTTCATCGGTTGTTCTCTTCAACAACCACTATTTCCGCTATCTAATTCTCTTTCAAACCTTCGTTCGGCACCACATGAAAAGGCCTCATAATTGGAATATAAAATGTATGTCCTAAGCGGTAGTTCGGGTTTTTGTTATGGTTCGTTAGGAGCAGTATGAGCATTGGCCTGAAGGGTCCGATAAAAGAGTAGGGTATGAAAATGGGGTTTTGACTAAACCTTGTAGATATTCCTTCCGTTTTCTTCCTTTTTCTGAATAAATCTGATTTTAGTTGCAAAAATTTAGTTTGTATTTCATTACATTGCGGTTATGGCTGAATTATGTATACTACTTCCTTATTTCCCTTAACATTCCATGTAGGAGCAGACGGGGAACTTCTCTCGAATCAGTGAGCTGTGTACGATATAATTTGTATACTTACTGACCGGGACCTACTGTTTAAATCCGGCTCCGAACGGCTAATGCTTTTCTAGAGAAGTTTTACATGGCTTAGTTATTGCTCTCTTACTCGTAAAGTCGCCAACATTTACGAGGTGGAAACAGCCGCTGAAAAATGTTTGATGGTCTTACCCGGTTTCGAACTAGGGTTCTTCTGTGTGATAGTCGCACACACTACCTACCACACCACGGCCTTCCACTAATTATGTATACTTAGTTTTAATATTGCTTACATTCTAGATAAATCGTATGCAGCCATTGCTCCGTGATCTTAGGTCAGTTATAGTTCTATATTTGTAGTGAGCCTGTTACCATTGCGTCACTTCAAAGTGTTTATGCAAGGTGTCGAATTGCATGTGTAAGCTGACGCAGCACCATGTGTTGGGTCACTTGTTTGTGTGGAGAAACAAAGGATGTGAAACAAATGGGTTGCATATGTGTGGTTGATTCGGAATAGTATTTCCTGCAGTGTCTCAAACAAGGAAACCAAAATAAAGAGCTCGACAAGGAAACCAAAATAAAGAAGTGTGACCAGAAATGGGTCGCGTATAATTTGGGTTGTTTCAAGTGTCAATGACGTTAGTGTGTTTTGCTGATCAAATGAAGAAGTGTACTTTAATAGAGTTTCTGAGAAACAGCTGAGTTGTACTTATTCTCGAGATACAGTGACGAACAAATGTGTGAATACTTTACAACAGACTTGCACTGAATTCTCGAAAACAGAATGCGATAAATGTGGGTGCGGTTTATGTGGCAATAAAATAAATTACTGCTTCAAAAATTTTAATTGAAATTAATGGGTGATTTTAATTGGAGCTGGGTTTAGGCCCGCTTTCACATACATAACAACATCTCCAGAGTTATTGCTCCTGTGGACCCAAAAAAGAGTAGACCTTGTGTTACCATAGTTATTACTAAATATGCACGGATCAAATCATGATTTGGATACGCAAACCATTTTACTGTTTAGAGTTTGGCCATTGATGTGTACAACAAATTGGCCAGAACACCGTTTGACAATGACTTGGAGCATGCACGGAGGTACCCGAAGGGGTGTTTCCATGTAACCCATATGTAATCCCATAAGTAGTTTTGGAATATCATTTGCTACGACCCAGAAGTGTAACACATAGAAACAAATTCTTTGGACTCTAGGCATCTTGGAACCAAATTCGATTCATGGCTTTTGAAGTCATTTGAACAAATGTATAATTTGCCCTGTTTAGAAATCGTGGAGTAACAGTACTCCGCGCTATGCGATCTTACCCTAGCAGGTCCCCTTCTGGTACTTCCCATATAAATGGTCCATCGCGTAATAACATTGCTACGACCAATCCGATCTTTCTCAAAGCTACTATCTGGTCCGGCAAACCTTGTTTTGCCTACCGAATCCAAATAAACACACAACATTTTCTCATGTCCAAATGTACATTCATTTTGAATTTCAGTAAAATTGGACCATAAATATAAATTTTCGAAAAACCTCCACCACAGCGCCACCTACCGCGCCAATATATACATAAATGTTTGTCTCATGAACAAACAACCATTCATTCTGAATTTCAGTTAAATTGTTTTCTTCCACTCCCTTCATTACTTAGAAGGTGGTCCATAGTTCTTTAATTGGGCTGCCAGTTCTGTCCCCAATATTCTGTAGCAACTTTATCGCCTATAACATAACCCCGTGCTAAGTCTTCATGGAATTCCATGAATTCCATAAATATCTTGGCTTGTGCGATATTTGTATAATTACCCCTTTAATTGAAAGTGGTAAATATTTAATGTGTTCAGTATTTCACAACTACTTACATGTTAGCTCGTCAATTTTGCTTGTACTGAAAATCCGTTATAGAGAAACAGCTGTTTTGCGACATCTTTGTCCATTTCGTTCTATGTTTCACCATTATAATTGTACAAAAACGTAGGTAGAAAGGCAGAAGAAGATAACTTTTTGCGTTTCGTAATTGTTTTCTGGTAAATTATTAAAATTTTCTTTTTATTAAAGAAAGAGTTGGAAAAAGTTGAAAAACATATTGAAGTTGTTTGGTTTTTGTTATGTGTTTATGTTATTGCGTTATGTTAAGAGTGTGTTATACTCGAATGCAAGCTAAATGATCAGTTTGTTTTATTTGTTCATTAGAACGTTTGAAAACGGCTATAGATTTTGGACAAACTTTTATTCATAAGACTATATCAAGTTCACCATTATGCACTTACCTCTATTAGTGCGTTGTCAAATATTTGTAATTCGCTAGATACGGTATGTGTTTGGTTATTTAAGCACCGCAGATTTTGTTAAACATAAATATTAAATGTTCGCCCTCATAGCAGGGCACACCGTTTTATTCATATATCATTTGATGTGACTTTTTATCGGGGTTTCTACATAAACAAAATATGTACAGTAATACCTCCACATACCTGTTGGGAATTTTCAATTTTGGCTTCGTTCATTTTTGTACCAAAACACTTTGGAGCCCACACCACAAAAAGCACAACGCCTATCTGCAGTATACTACCAAATGATGGCAACCCTTTTTCATTCTTTAATTTTTACCTTCTTCTTCGTTATTATCGCCAATTTCTTTATCCTCTTTGTCCTCTTTGACATTGGATAAAGAAGCAAATACCAGTACCGTTACTTCGAAAATGGAGTAAAATGATTTTGGCATGGGTTGTAACAACCTCGTGATCGCAAAAACAAGTCAGTCTGAAATGAATATCGCAGCACACAAAAACCAGCCGGAGTAATATAAATGCAATAAGAATAAGTTTGCAGAAATATTAAAAAAATACAAATTGAAAATGATTTTTCTTTGACTCAAGAATGCGAGAAAATGTTTTTAATAGTTTAAAAAAAAAAAAAGAGAAAAATTATTTTAAAAACACAGAAGAGAAAACAAACTATGAACGTGTAATAAAATAAAAATTGTAAAATGAAATATCAAGCAAAAGTAAATTTTTCGATGGTACGCAAATTTTAACAAAAAAAAAAAAAAAAAAAAATCAGCCATAAATTGTGTGTGTGTGTGTGTACAGAAATCGGATAGAAAAAACAGAAGGAAGAAGAAACCAATTTTTGAAGTGATAAAACAATCTTTTGCATAAATAAAACCCAAACTACCAGTAAAAAAATTATTAATTATTTTTTTTGTGAATACTAAAAACTGGAAAAGAAGAAATTTCATAAAAATGCTGGACTTTATAGAAAACCGGAGAACGGCTGCGTGAGCTCTCGCATTGTCACAACTACCTCTCTGGATCTCTTCTTCTTCATCATCTCCCCCCCCCCCCCCCCCCACAACAGAAAAATTCTGTGTGGATGACGACGGACGACGAGCAGAAGCAGAGAAAAAAAACAGCGCGTAACAAGATTATTTTGTATTTATTATTACATATTTGCTAGTTAATTTTAAACAAATTTCTACTTTTATTTACAATTAACTGTACATTGTATAAAATTATTCAGTACGTACATTTCATTACTCAATACAATAAAATATTTGTATTTTAATGACAGCAAAAAAAAATAACATATATATTGTATGCATATTAAATTAAACCAAAATTGTACTTTAGACTTAAGCTAGTATACCTACTAACCTACTCTATTATTAAGTATAAGTAAATCTGTGAATTCAAAATGAAACCCTAAATTTCCTTTTTTTGTGAAGAAGGTATAGGTGGGAGTGTGGGCAGGTAAGTAAAAATGGTGCAGTGGTTCTAAAACTTTTTTTTTGGGTTCCCATGCCAGTCTGTGGCTCCATCAGGCTTTATATTTTTTGTATTCGTGGTTTTTTTTATTGAGGCATGTAATTTTTTTTATGTTACGTGGCGATGAAAACTGGGTTAAGAACCATACCACTAATGGCAGAGCTAGCCAGCAACCTTTTTACATGCCCTTAGCCCATTTTCTCGTAACTTTTACATCTTACTAATTTTATTTACAAGCCCGCGCATAACATAAAATGGCGCCCAACGAAATGTTGATGGAGCAGACAATAAGATAAATTTAAAAAAAAAATTTTTTTTTTGCTTAAAGACATGTCACCTTTTGGCTGGAAAGCCGTGGTAATTTTAGATTTCATTTGGTGTAAAAATTTGTCCGGCTAAAGTTAAAATTATTTTATTAAAAGAAATGCCAGATGAAATCTATTATATCCAAACAAATGATTTATTTTATTTTAACTGGCGTGGAAACCTTTAATTTTTTTTAAAAAAAAAAAAAAAAAAAAAAACCAGGAAAAAAAATTATCTTTTGTCGGAGTGAGTGAGGGATTTGGCATTAAATTGCCATCACTACCGCCCTGATCGAGATTTTTTTTCCTAACCTCTTTCTTTAACACCTTATCCAGTCAGTTGGTTAGAAGATCTAGGAGTCGTATGATTAGAGATTATTTTTGTCATTTTCATATTTGCACTGGATATTTTGACTCAATTTATTGGATCAAGCTTCTTATTACATTTTCCAGTCTAAAAACTGTGCCGAATGAGGTAATCTATTGCGGAAGGTTTAGTAAGAAGCTGAGTAATAATAACGTTAACGTTTAAAAAATTTATCAAGAGGTTTTTCCTAAATTCATATAACATAATAGATTATATTTCTTGCCGATATAAGCTGAAATATTGATCATTATGCATATTGGACAAGGTCTAAATTAATTATTTGTTAAAATGATTTACTCTGGACTTATTCAATAGTAAAGAATCACTGCCCTGCCCACTCACCAGTTATACCGGATTCTAACTCTACACTGCAACTTACTTTCATCTTTAAATACCTTTAAAAATCCAAAAAGGTAAACATTTTTTTTTTCTCTTTTAATACTTTTTTTTCTTTAACTCATATTTGCTCATTATAATAGTATTACTGCAAAAATTGAAGTTGCACTATAAAACATAATTTTTTTTTTGATGTCTACATGATCGGCCAATATTAACCCGTAGTAAATCTCGAGGCGGGTCAAATAATTTAAATTCATCAAGAGGTCGCGGGAATAGATTAAGTCTTGATAACGTACTTCAAAGTTCAACCTCGTCTTTAAATTCGGTTAATACTTGTCCCGAAGATAGCTCGCACGATAGCTCGGGTACTTTAGATACCACAGTAATAAGCCAGACTACAACTTTACTGGGTTTTCCAAGCGATCGCGAGTTAGTGCAACCGTTCATAATGCCAACGTTACAGGGTGATAATAACATGGATGACACCGGTTCTACCAATAACGATAATGATTCGTCAGGTAATGCAGCTCATATTTTGGTAGCTTTACAGAACATTCAGGCCACGCAAGCAGCTTTTAATTCGGAGCTAAGAACTCTTAAGTCAACTGTTACAAATTTATCTCAGCTTCCAGTTGCTGATGCTGTCCCACCGGTTAGATCTCAGGGAAATGTGGATCAGACTGCTAACGATAGGCGTGACCAAGGCTTGCCTGACACTAGTACACGGAACAAGGTTGATTTAGAGAAATGGAAAGTTACTTTCGATGGCACAGGCAGCGTTGAGAATTTCCTCTTCAAGATAGATACTCTTTTGGATAGGACTCGCTGTCCCGTTGAACAGCTGGAAGCAAATTTCCAAATTTTTCTTGCCGGCAAAGCCGAATCTTGGTATTGGAATTTTGTTAAAACCAATAATGATCCGCCGTATCCTCTTATCAAACGTGCTATTTCCAAGGAGTTTTCTATTTCCGAAACCGACGATGACCTTTTATTCCAGATGAACCTCAGGAAACAGGGTCCGAAGGAGAACTATGACGACTTTCATACCAGCCTTATCAATTTAAATTCTCGCATGAACGAACCTTTATCGGACAGCAGGCTTATGGGAATTTTCCGGAAGAATGTGAAACCCGAATTGAAATTTATGCTTTTCAATTCTGACCCACGAGATTTACATAAGTTAAGGGACATAGCTAGGGAAGCCGAATCAGTTCTCAAGGAAGAAACCAGATCTCTTTTTTGTTTCAAATGTGGTGAGCATGGAGTAACTACCACAAAGTGCAAAAATCCCCATCCGGGAAACCGGAAGCGGAACGAGATGGTCACCGGGGACGCTCGTTCCCATGCACAATCCCCGAGTACCCAATAGATCAAAAGAGGAGTCTTCCACAGGAAGACGATTCTAGATCACAGTCCTCGGGAGACTTTTCTCCAAAACCACCGGCTTTGACAAATATTTCAGATTCCGAACCAATTATCACTAAAAAAATTCCGAACTATCGTCAGCGCTTCCAGAAGAGAAAAACTTTTCGAAAGTTAATAGAATCTTCGCTTTTATGTGACAAACCTGATGAAAGACCATTTGCAAATATTTCAATTTTGAGCGAAAAATTTTATGGTTTGCTGGACTCTGGTGCCAGTGTATCAGTCCTTGGCAAGAATAGCTTGGGCTTCATAGAGCGCAACAACCTGTCACTAAGACCATTTAAATCTTTCATTTCTACAGCAGATGGCTCTAAAAATTCCGTCCTCGGACATTGCAATTTACCTCTATTTTATAAAGGCGTTTGCCGCAATATAGATTTTTATATTGTACCCTCACTTAGCCAGGAGGTATACTTGGGTCTAGATTTTTAGAGAAGTTTTGCTATAGCCCCGAATATAATATCACCAATTGAGTCATTCGACTTAGATTCGCCCGGTGATACCAAACCTGACTATTGTTTTCATAACTTATCCGCTGAACAAAAACTAAAACTTGATTTTGTCGTTTCCGAATTTCCGGCATTTGAAAAAATGGGTTTAGGCCGTACTCATTTATTAACCCATGACATTGACACATTGTTGAAATTGGGCGTGATTGAGGAATCCAATTCACCGTGGTGTTTGCCAGTGGTTAACGTAAGGAAACCAGGCAAGGTTCGTCTATGTCTAGACTCTCGAAAGCTAAACCTTGTAACAAAAAAAGATTCCTACCCTCTCCCCCATATCAACGGGTTACTTATCAACGGTTACATTATATCAGCGGAATCGATTTAAAGGATGCATTTTTCCAAATACCGTTGACCGAATCATCCAAGGAGAAGACGGCTTTTGCAGTACCAGGTAGACCCCTCTACCAGTACCGCGTTATGCCCTTCGGCCTCTGCAATGGTCCGAAGACTATGAGCAGATTAATGGACAAGTGCATCCCTTCACGACTCAGGGAAAATGTTTTTATCTATTTGGATGATTTGCTGGTATGCAGTGCAGATTTCGAGAGCCATGTGACAATGCTCCGCAAGGTAGCCACATGTTTGAGGGAAGCTGGTCTCACGATCAACGTCGCTAAGAGTAAGTTTTGCCAGGCCGAAAGTAAATACCTAGGTCACAGGATAGGCAAAGGCTGCTTAAAGGTCGACCCCGACAAGGTCTCAGCGATCGTTGATTTCCCTGTTCCGAAGACCCCCCGACAAGTTCGTCGTTTTGTCGGAATGGCAAATTGGTATCGTGCCTTTGTAAACAATTTTGCTGATATTTCTGGCTCACTCACTGATTGCTTACGTCTCGAAAAAGGTAAATTCAATATAACCCCCGAAGCTTTAGACAGTTTTGAAAACCTTAAGCGTGCATTGAGCACTGCTCCTGTTTTGGCTCAGCCTGATTTTTTCCGGGAGTTCATCATTCAGTGTGATGCTTCTCGAATCGGTGTTGGCGGTGTATTGTACCAAATTGACGATGAGGGTAGAGATAGGCCAATAGGTTTCGTATCGAAAAAATTGAATCGGGCCCAGCGCAATTATACGGTGACTGAGCTGGAGTGCTTAGCCGCAGTCATTAGTTTGCAGAGATTTAGGGCATATGTAGAAGGATTACCATTCACAATAGTCACTGACCATTCGAGCCTCAAATGGCTCATGACCAAGAAGGATCTCAAGGGTAGGCTCGCCAGATGGAGTTTGCAGCTACAAGGCTTTGACTTTCAGATGGAACACCGGAAAGGCTCCTTGAATGTTGTCCCTGATGCCTTATCTCGTTTCGATATCGATTCTATTACAGTGAATAGCAGTTTTCCCGAATTATCGTTGAACTCAGAGGATTTCAACTGTCCAGAATACAGCTGTTTAAAAGACACATTACTTGCGAATAGCGATAAGCTTCCCGATGTCCGTTAGACTAATAATATCATTTATAAGAGGGTAAGATTTCGCCAGGGAATTGATAATGAGGAGGAGAGTTTATGGAGAGTTTGGCTCCCGAAATCTCTAACAGCAAAGGCTATGACTTTAGGTCATGAATCGAGTTGTCACGGTGGATATATCAAGACTTTGTCCAGAATTCGTCAAAAATATTTCTGGCCGGCAATGGCACGAGATGTCAGGACATTTGTTGAAAAGTGCGATGACTGCAAGATCATCAAGCCAACCAGTCGGGTCCAACGGCCACCTATGGGCGATGCCTTCATTACTGTCCGACCGATGCAGCGCTTATACTGCGATTTTCTTGGCCCATACCCTTGCTCCAAGTCGAAGAATTCGTACATCTTTATTGTCCTAGACCATTTTACAAACTTTCTTTTTCTGAAACCTTTGAGATCAGCGACATCAATCAACGTAATTGACTTCTTTCAAAATTCTATTTTTAACACTTTTGGCGTGCCGCAATTTATTCATAGTGACAATGCCAAACAATTTGTCTCCAAGGAGATGCAGGATTTCTTTGAATTATATGGTATAAACCACATCCGAACTGGTCTTTATTCGCCTCAGGCAAATTCTTCGGAAAGAGCAAACCGGGAGATTATCTCCAAAATTAGATTTTTTTTGAAAGAAGAGTCAGATCATTTGAAATGGGATTTGTGTATTTCAAGAATTCTGGCAACCCTTCGCAGCGATTTTCATTCTTCTATACAGTGCTCTCCATATTACGCTATGTTCGGTCAGAACATGTGCCTACACGGTTCTACTTATCCTCTTTTGGACAAGCTAGATATGCTTCAGGATGATACTGTAGTTATGAGGGCCGACAAGTTGTCACGTGTTAGGGAGAAAATATCTTCGAGTTTAGAGAAGGCCTATGAGAAGGCGACAAAGGTATACAATACCTGCACCAGACGTGTGAATTATCGTGTTGGTCAAGAAATTTTCAGAAAAAACCATAACCTTAGCAGTTTCCAGAAGGCGTTAAATGCAAAGTTTTCACCAAAGTACCTCAAATGCCGTGTTCGTGCTAAAGTAGGCAATGCCTTATATGATATAGAGGACCTGCAAGGAAAGCTAGTGGGAAGATTCCATGCATCTGATTTGAAACCATAGATTGATTTATATTTTGCCCGGCTTGTCGTGGGTCGTGCCACACGTTGTCTCATGAATAGTTCTATATATTTTGCCCGGCTTGTCGTGGGTCGTGCCACACGTTCTATTTCTTCGGATAGTTAAACATGATGCAGAAAATTATTTTCCTGTTCGTTCAGCAAGTGAACCTTGGCTTAACGAAGCAGTTTTGTTGGGAATTTTCAATTTTGGCTCCGTTCATTTTTGTACCAAAACACTTTGGAGCCCACACCACAAAAAGCACAACGCCTATCTGCAGTATACTACCAAATGATGGCAACCCTTTTTCATTCTTTCATTTTTACCTTCTTCTTCGTTATTATCGCCAATTTCTTTATCCTCTTTGTCCTCTTTGACATTGGATAAAGAAGCAAATACCAGTACCGTTACTTCGAAAATGGAGTAAAATGATTTTGGCATGGGTTGTAACAACCTCGTGATCGCAAAAACAAGTCAGTCTGAAATGAATATCGCAGCACACAAAAACCAACCGGAGTAATATAAATGCAATAAGAATAAGTTTGCAGAAATATTAAAAAAATACAAATTGAAAATGATTTTTCTTTGACTCAAGAATGCGAGAAAATGTTGTCAATAGTTTAAAAAAAAAAAAAAAAAAAAAAAGAGAAAGAGAAAAATTATTTTTTACATGCCCTTAGCCCATTTTCTCGTAACTTTTACATCTTACTAATTTTATTTACAAGTTCGCGCGTAACGTACCTTAACAGACGACCGTAACAAGCTTAGAGGCTTTCGACTACACATGAAGAATTTGATGGAAACTTGTATTTATAGTGTATAGTGTATAATGCACTATTATATACTTACACTATATACTATTATATTGAAAAAAATCCTCAATTAACAAATGGGAAAATTGAGAAATGCATATTCTGTCAAAAAAAAATAAAATATAATGTTTGTTTGATGTGGATACCTCCAGTAGTGAAGACAACAAACTTCGTGCTAAGATTTTGTTTTGTTTACATTCAACAGACATCAATCATATATTTTGAGATGTTTCATATTAAAACAGAACTTCATCGAATCGGGCGCTTACGTGAAACAAATTGCCGAATTTACTATTTTCAAAAATCTGAGACAGCGACGAAGGCAAAGAGCTCGATGGTCGCAACCACCTATTAGCGCAAATGCTGCTTGTTTACAACCAAACAATTGTTTGCATTGACGTATCTGTAAGCACAACCAACAATTTCGGTTATTGCAACTTTCATAGAGAAATGAAGTCGTTCAATGGTTCTTTACGATGATTCTTATATGTACATAGAAGTAATAAAATTTTAAAATTTAAAGTACTTCCAAATGAGGCACAGTTGTAAACTCTTACATTTTATTCTATAGAATTTTCAAATAATAGAGAACTACTCGGTTATCTCACCTTTTGAAATTATTGAGCCACAATAATCCTTTATGAGAATCACAACTATTGGAGTTATCGCTCTCTTAAATGAGCGAGCAACTAACGCTACTGGTTTAATGTGATTCACCGATGTTCTATGCGATGGTTGAACTGCTGTAGAATTCGATGTCGATGGGCAGAATTGTATGACGAGACGTGTCACAAACTCTGCATCGAGATTTTGATGGACACTTCGAAACGAGATGGCCTTTACATAGGCAGTTGATACAGTGTCCATTACGTTTTATGAAATTAAAACGTTCCGAAACTAGAAGCGAAGAAAACGACGAGCACGAAGCGATATAATGTTTAGATGATTTGCAATAGGAACAAGATGAGTTTTCATTTACGACCGATTGAAATTGGGTTTGGATTTCTTTTCTTTTTTATGAACATCAAACTTTTTCCATGGCTCTCGAGAAACTGACATCGACGACTCATAACCGGTGTCCCACGAAGGCAGCTCCTTATAGTCCTGCTTCTAGTCATAATTCACCTTCGTATCTGCATCCACCTTTGTCAACACAAAATGCACCAAAATTGCATTCATGATTTCCATCTCTGAACCAAGCGACAATAATGAGACACGAACTGCAGAAATTGTATCGATGAGATTTCGCAAAGAAACACTATCACCTTTCGACATACTCGGCACATTGAACATCGTGTTGATATGTTCCAAGAAAATTAGCACCTTGTTGTCGTATCTGTCTTCCAGGCGCTTCAACTCCTTGGGGTAATTTTCATCGGAAACTTGAAAAGGTTCCACAACTGCTAAGGCAGGACCAGAGAGACAATTCAGCAAATAATTTAATTTATCAACCGGACTTATCATTTGATTGTCGTTGACCATATTATTGAACGTGGTGATAAATCGTTTATAATCGCCATATTTTCCATCGAACCTAGTCAACTTTAATGTAGGCAAACGAGAAGGATTTGGAATACTATCTGTAGAGACATTCATAAAACTACTTTCCATAGCTACCGTGCAACGAGATTTATTAAGAAAGCCCAATATTTTTCACTGTGAGGTTTCTTCCAAATCACTTCGAGCACTGTCACATGGATGTAAATTTTCAATTTGTCCTTAAATATGTAACAATTGTTTGAAATACGATTCCAGAATTTGTAAACGGCATTCTAAAATGGTGGAGTCGACTTTTCCACTTTCTTCTGAATATTGGAAATATTGCTTTTCATAGAGCTACGATGCTGCTTAAGAGATAATAACTCGGAGCCACCATCATTCACTTCATCTGAAATGTCTTCCTTACCGTCTCTGCTTATATTCACAAAATTTAAGAGCACAAATTTCCAGGCAAAGAGCCTTAATTTAAACGCGGCAATATTGTATACAACGCGGGAACTTCAAACAAAATGTCCGATTTAGTTTGTATATATTTTCAGCAGCGGTACCGACACAAAATATTATATGTATGTGTGTATAACACAATTAAAAAATTTAGGTTAATTTTGTCTATTTAAATGTCCAACAAAATGTTCTTTTGATGGGCCACTAAATGAAATTTTCCAATATGAAAATTAACGAAATAAATTATTTTATATCTGCTAAAGGAATCACAAATGTATGTGATGATCCTTTTCGGAATTATATTACGACGGCAGCAATTAAAGATGTTGTCCAGCAGAAAAATTTTGTTTTTTATGTCAATCATTGCCGACGTCGTGTACGTGTAGCCGACGAAATCCGATTAGAGGCACACACACAACCGATTGATGGAATTATTTGATCGTCTCCAAGGCGCTTTAAACTGACCGTCCTGTCACGGTCGCCAAAAGAAACGACAAGCAGAACTACAACAACAACACGTATGGTCAAACCAAACTTCATACGTATTGTTCTTGTTTTTGTTTTGGTCTCCAAATTCTCCAAAACAATAATCGAACAAAAATGACAAAAACAATTGAGAGACGAAAGCAACGACCGTTAATGATATTTATGTATGGGTGTACATATGTACATACAAAACGATCCACAAAGCAACAGAAAATAATTTCTGTTGCATTGTTGCTGGTTTCGTTTCTAACAATATCAAACATAACAAAACGAAACGTACAATATTATTTGTATGTTTCTGTTATGATGAAAATATATAAGGGTGGCCCTACATTCAAGTATGTTAGAGTGGTCCGAAGCATTAACGATGAATAAAAGTACTATTCATTTGTGTACTAAAAATATAAAAAATTAACATAATTTGAACAACATGATAAAATGATAGAAAATTAACATTTATAAAATAATGTAATTAGGCGATCTGCTCCGACAATGTTATTGAAATACAGTTCGTGCTCGACGATCGCTACTAATGATGCCACAGGCGTTTATAATAATTTCAAAAGGTGAGATAACCGAGTAGTTCTCTATTATTTGAAAATTCTATAGAATAAAATGTAAGAGTTTACAACTGTGCCTCATTTGGAAGTACTTTAAATTTTAAAATTTTATTACTTCTATGTACATATAAGAATCATCGTAAAGAACCATTGAACGACTTCATTTCTCTATGAAAGTTGCAATAACCGAAATTGTTGGTTGTGCTTACAGATACGTCAATGCAAACAATTGTTTGGTTGTAAACAAGCAGCATTTGCGCTAATAGGTGGTTGCGACCATCGAGCTCTTTGCCTTCGTCGCTGTCTCAGATTTTTGAAAATAGTAAATTCGGCAATTTGTTTCACGTAAGCGCCCGATTCGATGAAGTTCTGTTTTAATATGAAACATCTCAAAATATATGATTGATGTCTGTTGAATGTAAACAAAACAAAATCTTAGCACGAAGTTTGTTGTCTTCACTACTGGAGGTATCCACATCAAACAAACATTATATTTTATTTTTTTTTGACAGAATATGCATTTCTCAATTTTCCCATTTGTTAATTGAGGATTTTTTTCAATATAATAGTATATAGTGTAAGTATATAATAGTGCATTATACACTATACACTATAAATACAAGTTTCCATCAAATTCTTCATGTGTAGTCGAAAGCCTCTAAGCTTGTTACGGTCGTCTGTTAAGGTACGTTACGCGCGAACTTGTAAATAAAATTAGTAAGATGTAAAAGTTACGAGAAAATGGGCTAAGGGCATGTAAAAAATAATTTTTCTCTTTCTCTTTTTTTTTTTTTTTTTTTTTTTAAACTATTGACAACATTTTCTCGCATTCTTGAGTCAAAGAAAAATCATTTTCAATTTGTATTTTTTTAATATTTCTGCAAACTTATTCTTATTGCATTTATATTACTCCGGTTGGTTTTTGTGTGCTGCGATATTCATTTCAGACTGACTTGTTTTTGCGATCACGAGGTTGTTACAACCCATGCCAAAATCATTTTACTCCATTTTCGAAGTAACGGTACTGGTATTTGCTTCTTTATCCAATGTCAAGTGAACCTTGGCTTAACGAAGCAGTTTTGTTGGGAATTTTCAATTTTGGCTCCGTTCATTTTTGTACCAAAACACTTTGGAGCCCACACCACAAAAAGCACAACGCCTATCTGCAGTATACTACCAAATGATGGCAACCCTTTTTCATTCTTTCATTTTTACCTTCTTCTTCGTTATTATCGCCAATTTCTTTATCCTCTTTGTCCTCTTTGACATTGGATAAAGAAGCAAATACCAGTACCGTTACTTCGAAAATGGAGTAAAATGATTTTGGCATGGGTTGTAACAACCTCGTGATCGCAAAAACAAGTCAGTCTGAAATGAATATCGCAGCACAAAAAAACCAACCGGAGTAATATAAATGCAATAAGAATAAGTTTGCAGAAATATTAAAAAAATACAAATTGAAAATGATTTTTCTTTGACTCAAGAATGCGAGAAAATGTTGTCAATAGTTTAAAAAAAAAAAAAAAAAAAAAGAGAAAGAGAAAGAGAAAGAGAAAAATTATTTTTTACATGCCCTTAGCCCATTTTCTCGTAACTTTTACATCTTACTAATTTTATTTACAAGTTCGCGCGTAACGTACCTTAACAGACGACCGTAACAAGCTTAGAGGCTTTCGACTACACATGAAGAATTTGATGGAAACTTGTATTTATAGTGTATAGTGTATAATGCACTATTATATACTTACACTATATACTATTATATTGAAAAAAATCCTCAATTAACAAATGGGAAAATTGAGAAATGCATATTCTGTCAAAAAAAAATAAAATATAATGTTTGTTTGATGTGGATACCTCCAGTAGTGAAGACAACAAACTTCGTGCTAAGATTTTGTTTTGTTTACATTCAACAGACATCAATCATATATTTTGAGATGTTTCATATTAAAACAGAACTTCATCGAATCGGGCGCTTACGTGAAACAAATTGCCGAATTTACTATTTTCAAAAATCTGAGACAGCGACGAAGGCAAAGAGCTCGATGGTCGCAACCACCTATTAGCGCAAATGCTGCTTGTTTACAACCAAACAATTGTTTGCATTGACGTATCTGTAAGCACAACCAACAATTTCGGTTAT